>CM055060.1:38291982-38323605 GCA_029204045.2 Tillandsia leiboldiana
CCGAATCTCGCTTAAGGGTTATTGTTGGATTAGGTCTTCGGGAGGTGTTTGTGACGTGTTGGGCCCAAGTTATTGGATTTCTGGAGTCGTAATGGAGCATGATTCTTGCTGGAGGCCCATTGTGGGTGATTGAGGTTTTTGCGCGTTATGGAACCAAGGATTTGACCCGACATGAAAAAGGATCAAGTTACTTTTCCGGGAATTTTTGGAAATTTGAGGAGTGAATTGGTGTCCGTCGAACTTCGGATGTGGATCAGCGCGCGGAAAACGGTCAAGAGGACTAGTTACTTGTATTTTTCGGAGGTGCAAGATGCGGGAAACAAACATTTCGAGGGTTTTGGTAGTGTTCACGGCGGCAGGAGAGGCGCCGGCGGCGGCCGCGGGCGGCGGGCGCGCGGGGTTGCCGGCGGCAGAGGCGCGCGGTCCACCGCGGAGGCGTGCACCCGGGCGCTCGCCACGTGGCGACTCACCGGTTGGCGGGCGCAGTAGGCGCGGTCCACGGTTTGGCGGGGTGTACGGTGGGACGAGGGCTGGCCACGTGTCGCTTGGTGGTTGGTTGGGCATTCGTGCGCGCGGGGTCCACTGGTGGGGGAGCTGGTACCTCGGGCCGCGTGCCCGGAGCGGCACGCGTGGGCGTACGTGGGGCGCGGCGTGGGCGCGTTGACCCGAGGCTCCAGGCGTGGGTGCCACGTGCCGTCGCGGGATTCGGCCACGTGGCGCATGGCTGTGGGCCCAAACAGCTGTTTGCTGTTGGTGTACACGTGGCGCCGGGGGTTTTTCCGGGCCGTGAACAGTAAGGGCCGGGCCGTTACTGTAGCAGCACGGAAGTACCTGGCGCCCGAATCTTTGGGCCAAAAGTCCAAAGTGCGGATTTCGGGCTGGGCTATAAATAGCTGTCTTGTGAGGGAGTTTTGCCCCCTTTCCCGAGCTCCCTGCCATGGCCCCTTTAGGAAAGTTGTAGATCTTTGTGTTGTGCATCTTCTGGCAGAGGCCGGATTTTTGGAAAGCCGCCGGCGTCGACGGCTTCGGCATCGGAGCGCGTGCCGACGATTTCTGTTGGAGGCCCGTTTCCATCGCACTTCAGTCTGAGAGGTCTACAGAGCTACTTCCTCAGTATTTTGGACGATTTCATGGCATTGGAATCACGAGAGGTACGTCTTCGACTTTTGTGTTGATCATCTTGCTGGATTCAGAGTTTATGGCACGGTTTTCGAGACACTTCTAAGCCGCTGTTTACTGGTGGAGTTTTTGGACAGCAGCGCCTTGCCGGAATTTATCTCCGCACTGAGCGTCGGATCGAGACGAGCCTGTACCTTTTTGGATCTACTCGTCGCGTGGATTATCATCGTATTTTTTTGGGATTTTTCTGAGACCTTACCAGGTATACTATTCCCTTTTTATCTGTGCAAGAGTTTACAGTTGTGTGGTTGTGAGTGTTTGCGCACCTGTACTGTGGATTTGTAACTCGGCCTACGGGGCTCGGATTGGGGCGTGCAGGTACCTGTTTCGAAGGTCTCGACGAGACGATCGCTGTGATATTTTTATCAGAATTTTTAGGGAACTTTCTGCAGGTGGAAAATTTCAGATCTTCAGGACTGTCTTATGCAGATTTTGTACTTGGTTATTTGTGGAATAAAAGTGTAACCTTGGACCTTTTTGTTGTACCCGGGTATTTGCGGATGTTTGTGAACCGTTGGTGTTGAGGATTAGTGGAGGTTGTTGCTTCTGGTGTTTTCAGCTGTGGAACTCCGGACTGTTAGCATTTCAGGTGGGTGGCCTCATCTTCATGACCTATGGACTGTGCATTAATTCTATCGGTGTAGGGACTTGCATGCCGTAGATGTATTTTGTATAGCATGCTAGAATTTAGGAATTGATGTCCGGATACTGGTGGATGATCATGTGTTTATTTTCCTTCCTACAAGCTGTTGATTATTGTTATCTTGGAATGTGACTAGCACCCGTCATATGTGCATGTGACCAGACTAGTAGAAAACCCTCACTTGGGCTAGGGTTATTTTTTGCTTAGACATCCACACTTCTACTTTCCTGGACATAGTGTTCTTCCTCGCCGGGTAGTGGGCCGAGTGGTCAGGAGTTATCTTTTAGTGTAGGATGCATATTACACTCGTGCTTGGGAGCAGAGTGGAGTCTGGTAGATGTAGTTGGTTGTTCATCTGTGGCGGGAGCCGTTTGGGTAGACGGCGGTCCCGCCGAGATGTTTTATCTTGTTTATCTGTCGCGCTGTGTTAGTGGCAGCGGTATATCAGTGTTAGCAGGACCTTAAACCCAGAACCTTTTTTGGACACACAATGATTTTTGTCAACCAAATATTTTCTTCAAATATCGTAGGGTCGCCTGAGTCTGTTCTTGTTTGATTGGACGAAGGCATTAACCCTTCGAGGCATAGATATAAAACTTGGTTTCAACTGTTTTCCTAAAAGAACTAAAAATTATTAAATATGGATTTCTTACAGATCAAAGGGCTTCAGTAAGAAATGTCACATTTCCTATAAATTAACCACCCGAGATGATTCGAGTGGTCTGGGTTCTAAGGTCTGCCTTCTTCTTGGGACGAGAACAACGAGAGGCTATGCTAGAGCCTGTTCTTGTGATTTGGGTTGTAGGTTCTAGTCTTTCGGGGTTCCCGGACCCTTCCGGTCAGTGGATGCGATGTTGGCCTGTTGAGGCAGTTGTTCGCAGTGGATGCGACTTTGTGCTATGAGTTGGTAGAGTGTGATCTAGAGGTTGTTTCTGATTTAGTGGTGGACGTGGTTCTCCCACTTAGCTTTGAGGATCTTGGGGTTCTGGCAGATCGAGTTGTGGAGGTTTCCCGACTCAGCCATGGTCGTGCATTATCAGATTGAGTCGTTGAGGGTTCTCCGACATAGCTCTGAGAGTGTTTGGGCTATTCCTGTTTGAGTCGAGGTTCTTTTTCCGATGAGTTGTGCTTTGAGCTTGGAGTTACCGATCTGTTTGATCGTGGATCATAGCCTGCATGAGCCACATTTGAGCTTGACAGAGATACTTTACAGAGATACTTGAGATGGGTTACTTTTGACTCGAGCGGGTCGCTCCCCTCGAGCGCCACTCCGGAGTAGGCGAGACGGGTTGTTATACCGGCGTGAGATTGAGCTTTTCTATCGCGATTGTCGTTGCATTTGTCCCTCTGGCTGGTGGTGTTGGCAGTCATGGACGTCCTACGTAAGTCCGCTCCTCCGGGACGTAACGACAGTAGGTTGGCGCAGGTTTGACTGGACCGATGAGGCAGTCAGTTTAGATTGGGTGATCAGAGATGAGAGTTAGTTGTGGCATCATGTTCTTTCTGTTCCACTTTTTGAGCATCTAGATAGAGGCATAGTAGCTGTAGAGTTACTTACCAGCTTTTCCTTACAGCCATGCATTTGTTACTTTATGCCTCTAGTAGACTTAGTGGGCAGACCGTTGGGCTTTGGCGGGGCACCCACTGAGAACTACTTGGGACGTAGTTCTCACACCCGTCGTGGTGTATTTCCCACAGGGACTTCTACTCCTGTTCCTGCTACTCCTGTTGCTTCTTCTTCAGACCGAGGTAAGGGAGTCGCGAGCTAGATCCCTAACAGTCGTCGTCCAGAGAGTAGATGTACCCTTTTTATATTATGAGAGTTACTTATTGTTGAGTGACCTGTAGTGAGGTATAGAGTTGTACCTTTTCTTTCAGGAGTTGAGTGACTTGTACTCTTGGTGAGGACTTTGTACTAATTTTATTTATTTCTAGCAGTTTATTTTCAGCTCTGATATCTGGATAGTATAGTATCTATCTTTTGCAGGTTAGACGCTTCGTCTATACGGGGTTCAACGTATGGGCGGCGGATCTGTTGGCGAGCCCGGGTCGCAGTTTCGACGCCGGGGGCGTGACAGATTAGAGTGGTATCAGAGCCTAGGTTGTAGGTCATTGTGGACTTAGAAACCCTAGGCTTGTGGTTGGACATTAGGATGACTACGTGAGAGTCGTGACTGTTAGCGAGACTCCTGATTGAGTTTCATACCTCTCCCAAGGGATGGGATGAGTGATTGGCATGTTTATTCTCCTAAGCGATTATGTTGGCTGCAAACAACATAATGCTATGGAATGGATGACATGTCTTAGACTTTCGCTGGATTGGGTCGTTTGGTTGTTGTGTCCTGATGTTGTTATTGTGCAGTGGACTACGATGCCCCTGAGACGCCGTGTAGCGAAGAGGGCACATCCCGCATCTGACGAGTAACCGTGCAGCGGGAGACAGAGCTATCGAAGCAGAGCGAGACCCAGGAGTTATGGATCCAGATGGCACAGATGTCGGAGGCTGTCCAATGCCAGAAGGAGGCCATGGAACGTTTGATGCGCTTGTTGGAGCAGGGAGCACAGCTAGTTGCAGTACCGCTTGAGTGTCCTCTAGTACTTTCTTCCTATGTAGTGGCATGTTTCGTTGTACCAGCGGCACCGATGGAGCGAGCAACCCCCTCCGTGCCGACGAGCAGTGCCGAGGCACCGAGGCAGGGTGGATAGTAGCTGAGCTTCGGGACGTCTTTGACGATGGAGCCAGTCCCGGCAGTCTGAACCATCCCGATTCATAGGTTTGAGTTGGAGCCTTTGTAGGCAGAATTGGGGGTTGGTGGTGATGGAGAGACTATCTGAGAGCCTCCCTGTGCTAGGGAGTCTATACAGTTGTTGGAACTGCGCGCTCCAGGTTTCGAGGGACGAGGCGCATAGGATATGTTTGACTGGGAATGGATTGCGCCAGGATACCTTCAGTTTAGTTGGTCCATCCATTTGGATTATTGACGCTTCGATGGAGTAGGCGTGGTGTACGGAGCGTGGCGCTGCAGTTCCTTTGGATAGGGTCTGCCGCCAGAGGCGAGTTCTGGATTTTGGTGCTTCGCGCCGGGTGATGGAGGACAGATCAGACGCAGAGGCATTTCTGATTTCTTTACTGGATAACGAGTTCCGAGATGCCAGAGTTTGGGCGGGTCCGATAGCAGCATCAGCATCTACATCAGAGTGGCGCGGCGGTAGCATGGACTTGGCTATCTGCGGAGGACCGCATTTGTCACCCCTGTGTGAGCAGAGGCAGAGGTCGTGCTCTCTATATGGATAGTCATGATTTTCAGGCAAACTGAGCGATGACCACTTTCATCAAGCGGATGAATTTGTGCCGCCCGGTTGGAGGGCGCCACAGCAGCGGATTGGGTTGTCACCCGGCATGATTTCATACAGCAGTCTGACTTAGAGTGTTTTTGGTTTTCCTGTCTGGACTGGAGGTAGAATTGTGACCACGTTCACTAGAGGTACAGGTTCCTGTTGGTATGTGCACTTGGGGAAGCCTTATGGATTATGTCTTGTGCTGTTGAGACATGGAATTTTTACCGGCAAAGGTGACGGTTGGGTTACAGCTCCACGACACAGATTGAGCACACGGGATGGACCAGTTGGGGCGGTATCGTGCAACGATTGATTGTGGATTGAGAACCGTGACCTTTCCGCGAGTTGGACAGCAGGAGATCATTTTCTCAGGTCCCGTGGCATCCTTTCTGCAGCAGTGGCTTCAGCGGTTTGGGTTGGGTGCTACCTGTTGAGCGTAGGTGACGATTAGGACTAGAGTTGTGTTTTTCTTTTTAGGGGCACGATTAGATCGTAGCTTCCGTTTTGTAGCCACAGCAGGAACGGCTTCAACACTTCTCTCCCTTTTCTCGCATTGTACTGAAATTTTCGAACAGAACGAAAGCTTCGAAAGACTGCTCCAGAAATGGAGACGGTGCCCGAACCTGTTCTTGTTTGATTGGGGCGAAGGCACTGGTCTTTCGGAATTTTCAGACTTTTCGTTAATTTCAGCTGTTTTCTAAACAGAGAGTTGGGGTTGACGACTTTCCTGCTGGTGGGGCCCTTACCTTTCCTGTGGTTGTGGTGACGTTCTTCATGTAGATTGGACGAGTAGATTTGGTTAATCTTCCTTGTCCCCAGCTTTTGGAGTTCCTGAGGTTTTCCCACGTCTCAGCTCAGAGGTGTTTTGCTTTTGG
Organism: Tillandsia leiboldiana; assembly: GCA_029204045.2. Lineage (NCBI taxonomy): Eukaryota > Viridiplantae > Streptophyta > Magnoliopsida > Poales > Bromeliaceae > Tillandsia > Tillandsia leiboldiana. The sequence continues at coordinate 38,298,019 of CM055060.1, forward strand.
ACCCCTCGCCCGTGATTGACTCGCTCCAGTTGGGATTTGTGAGTGTTTGGAGTGCGAGGGACGCCCGTTGCGAATTCTGGCTCGTGTGATGAGAGAATTGCGCAACCAGGCCATGCCGTACTGATGATTGTTTTGTTGAGGAGTAATCACGGGGAGTGAGTAGTGCTTGGGAGCTGGAGACGGTGTTGATGGATACCTACCTTTGGCTTGGAGACTCCCTATTTGAGTTGTGTTAGTTTCGAGGACGAAACTTTCTTTTAGTGGGGGAGGAGGTGAATCCGCGTCTTCTTCTTTTGTTGTTTTCAACGCAAAACCTGAAGACTTAGAAGAAGATGCCTTTCCAGAAGAATAGTTAGTAGGAAATGTCATTTCATAAGTTTGAAGTGCACCAACTAATTATTCTACACGGATTTCATTCGGGTGTTTAACTGTTTCAATGGCCGTAACCTTAGAACGAAATCTTTCAGGAAGAGTCCTTAAAATCTTTCTTACAACTTTAGATTCTGAAATTTTCTCTCCCAAGTTAGCACATGTATTTACGATATCTTGCAATCGTGTATAGTAATCTGTGAAAGATTCATTTTCTGCCATGAAAATAGAGTCAAACTTGCTCGTAAGCATTTGCAGTTTTTGAATCTTCACAAGGTTTGTTCCCTCATGTGTAACTTGTAGAACATCCCAGATTTCTTTCGCAGTCTCACATGCCGAGACGCGAGAGAACTCAGTTTGCGACAAAGCATTAAATAAGGCGTTAATTCCTTTGCCATTGTAAGAAGATGAGTCAATCTCTTCCTTGGTGTGAGGACCCGAATCTCCGCTTAAGGGTTATTGTTGGATTAGTGTCTTCGGGAGGTGTTTGTGCACGTGTCTGGCCCAAGTTATTGGATTTTTGGAGTAATTGGAGCATGATTGCTTGCTGGAGGCCCATTGTGGGTGATTGAGGTTTTTGCGCGCTTATTGGAACCAAGGATTAGACCCGACATGAAAAATGGATCAAGTTTACTTTTCCGAGAATTTTTGGGAAATTTTAGGAGTGGAATTTGGCCGATCGGACTTCGGATTTGGATTCAGCGCGCGAAAACGGTCAAGATGGACTATTTACTTGTATTTTTCGGAGTCCGGATGCGAAAACACGCATTTCGACGTTTTGGTACTGTTCCGACGGCCGGAGAGGCGCCGACGGCGGCGGCGGGCGGCGGAGCGCGGCGGTTGCCGGCGGCAGAGGCGCGCGGTCCACCGCGGAGGCCTGCACCCGGGCGCTCGCCACATGGCGCCTCCCGGTTGGCGGGCGCAGTAGGCGCGGTCCACGGGTTTGGCTGGGTGTACGGTGGACCGAGGGCTGGCCACGTGTCGCTTGGTGGTTGGTTGGGCGTTGTGCGCGCGGTCCACGGGTGGGGAGCTGGTACCTCGGGCCGCGTGCCCGACAGGCACGCGTGGGCGCACGTGGGGCGCGGCATGGGCGCGTTGACCCGAGGCTCCCGGCGTGGGCGCCACGTGTCGTCGCGGGATTCGGCCACGTGGCGCATGGCTGTTGGCCCAAACAGCTGTTTGCTGTTTGGGTGTACACGTGGCGGCCTGGGGTTTTTCCGGGCGTGAACAGTAATGGGCCGGGCCCGTTACTGTAGCAGCCCGGAAGTACCGGGCGCCCGAATCTTTGGGCCAAAAGTCCAAAGTGCGGATTTTCGGGCTGGGCCTATAAATAGCTGTCTTGTGAGGGAGTTTTGCCCCCTTTCCCGAGCTCCCCTGCCCATGGCCCCTTTAGGAAAGTTGTAGATCTTCGTGTTGTGCATCTTCTGGCAGAGGCCCGGATTTTTTGGAAGCCGCGGCGTCGACGGCTTCGGCATCGGAGCGCAGCACGACGATTTTCTGTTGGAGGCCCGTTTCCGTCGCACTTCAGTCTGAGAGGTCTACAGAGCTACTCCTTCAGTATTTTTGGACGATTTTCATGGCGTTGGAATCACAAGAGGTACTTCTTCGACTTTTGTGTTGATCATCTTGCTGGATTCAGAGTTTATGGCATGGTTTTCGAGACACTTCTAAGCCGCTGTTTGCTGGTGGAGTTTTTGGACAGCAGCGCCTTGCCGGAATTTTATCTCCGCACTCGAGCGTCGGATCGAGATGAGCCTGTACACTTTTTGGATCTACTCGTCGCGATGATTATCATCATATTTTTTCTGGATTTTTCTGAGACCTTACCGGAGGTATACTATTCCCTTTTTATCTGTGCAAGAGTTTACAGTTGTGTGGTTGTGAGTGTTTGCGCACCTGTACTGTGGAATTTGTAACTCGGCCTACGAGGCTCGGATTTGGGCGTGCTGGTACCCGTTTCGAAGGTCTCGACGAGACGATCGCTGTGATATTTTTATCGGAATTTTCAGGGCACTTTCTGCGTGTGGAAATTTCAGATCTTCAGGACTGTCTTATGCAGATTTTTGTACTTGGTTATTTTGTGGAATAAAGTGTAACCTTGGACCTTTTTGTTGTACCCAGGGGTATTTGCGGATGTTTGTGAACCGTTGGTGTTGAGGATTAATGGAGGTTGTTGCTTCTGGTGTTTTCAGCTGTGGAACTCCGGACTGTTAGCATTTTCAGGTGGGTGGCCTCATCTTCATGACCTATGGACTGTGCATTAATTCTATCGGTGTAGGGACTTGCATGTCGTAGATGTATTTTGTATAGCATGCTAGAATTTAGGAATTGATGTTCCTGATGCTGTTAGATGATCATGTGTTTATTTTCCTTCCCTACAAGCTGTTGATTATTGTTATCTTGGAATTTGACCTAGCACCCCGTCATATGTTGCATGTGTAACCAGACTAGTAGAAAACCCTCACTTGGGCTAGGGTTATTTTTGCTTTAGACATCCACACTTCTACTTTCCTGGACATAGTGTTCTTCCTCGCCCGGGTAGTGGGCCGAGTGGTCAGGAGTTATCTTTTAGTGTAGGATGCATATTACACTCGTGCTTGGGAGCAGAGTGAAGTCTGGTAGATGTAGTTGGTTGTTCATCTGTGGCGGGAGCCGTTTGGGTAGACGGCGGTCCCGAGATGTTTTATTTTTCTTGTTTTATCTGTCGCCGCTGTGTTAGTGGCAGCGGTATATCAGTGTTAGTAGGACCTTAAACCCAGAACCTTTTTTGGACACACATATGATTTTTGTCAACCAAATATTTTCTTCCAAGCATCGTAGGGTCGCCTGAGTCTGTTCTTGTTTGATTGGACGAAGGCATTAACCCTTCGAGGCTTAGATATAAAACTTGGTTTCAACTGTTTTCCTAAAAAGAACTAAAAATTATTAAATATGGATTTTTTACAGATCAAAGGGCTTCAGTAAGAAATGTCACATTTTCCTATAAATTAACCACCCGAGATGATTCGAGTGGTCTGGGTTCTAAGGTCTGCCTTCTTCTTGGGACGAGAATAATGAGAGGCTATGCCTAGAGCCTGTTCTTGTTGATTTGGGTTGTAGGTTCTAGTCTTTCGGGGTTCCCGGACCCTTCCTTGTGTCAGTGGATGCGATGTTGGCCTGTTGAGGCAGTTGTTCGCAGTGGATGCGACTTTGTGCTATGAGTTGGTAGAGTGTGATTGTCACGCCCCGGGGTCGAAACTGCGACCCGGGCCCGCCAACAGATCCGCCACCTATGCCAACCTGCATAGGCGAAGCGTCCTACCTGCAAGAAAAGTGCTACAACTAAACAGATATCAGAGCTATAAATAAAAATCTGCTGTAACTAAAATCAATCACTGTACAACTGGAAATAAAACAACACTGTCTGCCTCCCAAAATAATAATAATAATACAAATCCTCAAGTACAAGCTCTAAACCCAACCGGGAGGTAACTCCAATATATACAACAGTGTACAGTCTCACAATACAAAAATATCCTCACTACAAGTCTCTCAAAAGAGGAAAAAGAAACAACTAATCTACTGATGATCTCCTCTGAAGGGTACCGCTACTCTCCAACGACGGATAGGGAACTAGCTCGCGACTCCCTCGCCACGATCAACAACCGCAGAGTCGGCAACACCTGCTAAGACTCTGCAAAACAAAGGAGAGGAGAGAAAAAAAAGGGGGGAAAAACCCCCAAAGGGTGTGAGAACTACTCCAAAAAGGGAGTTCTCAGTGGGTACCACCGCCAGACCCGACGGTCTGCCCACCAAGTCCTCAAGAGACAAAAACTAACCCAAGTCATAAGACTGAAATGAGTAAGCTGGAGACTCTCAACAGCTACCCTGCCCCTAACTAAAGGCAAAAAGGGGGAGAACCCCACAGTGGTATGCAACCACTAGCACATGAAGTGCACCATCGACCCAATCGAGCTGACTGCCACATCTGGTCCAGTCAAACCTGCGCCCACCTACAACCACCTCCCGCTGACGAGCAGGAATTACGTAGGGTGTCCAAACGGACTAACTCGCTATCGAGTAGAGGATCATGCAGGCTATGGTCAAAATCCACTCTCTCCCTCAGAACGGATAGAATCATGATGCTCAACCTCTCACGCAGCGGTCAAAGTACTCGCAACAACACGGGACCACCGTCAACCAGACGGCTCTCAACAATACAAGCACTGATCTAAACTCAACTACCAGTCTGCACTCGGCCCCCAGGCACGAGTGTAACAATAAAAGTATTTGACCGAAATAAACTCAATCGAATGAACCGGTATAAAACCCGGTACTGCCTGCTCTGTCACCAATCTCCCGAACTCAGTATCTCCACTGTCAAAATGACCGGAACCCAACACGGTCTGACCGGCACCCGACACGGTCTGACCGGAACCCAACACGGTCTGAAGCCTACTCCGGAGCGGCACTCGAGGGGAGCTACCCACACGAGTAAAGCATCTCTGTCATCAACAGCACAAGTCACAAGTATCCCAGTCACAAGTATCTCTGTATAGCAGGACTTGATCACAATCTGATCAAAGTGGGAAAACTCAACCACTAAAGGAAGACCCGACCGCAGTCGGATGCAACTAAACGATAAGTGGGAAACTCCATCCACTAGGGAAAACCGATACCCAAATCTGGTGCATAGATAAGCATCCGGTCAACCGCCCAATATCCGCGGTTGCCGCAAAGCCCCACAACTAATCCAACCTGTCCCAGACACAAAGTCCCGACTACACTACCCAGACCCCCTGCTCGAACCCGAGCAACACTGACCACCTGACTAACAAGAAGGAGAAGGGAAAAGCATGGTTTCTCCTAAGTCAAGTTCCAATAAGTAGTGCAGCAGTAAAAGATGGCCTAACTACATGACCATACAAGCATGCAAATGTCCTCAAGGAAATAAAGGGGGTAAAGCATAATAATAGTTCCTTTAGGAATAAACAACATGCCGGAATCCCAAAACTAGACCTGTCCACAATTCAGGGTTCATCAATAGAATGATCATAATAACTCCTCAGAGTACAAATCCGCACATAGCTACGAAATCCTGTCCCAAGCATAATCCAACCACATGAAAGGCTAGGTGCTAACATGGCATGTTACATAATCTCATAGGGTAACATTATCCTAGGTAAGCTTACACTAGTCATCACACAGATGTCCAAGTCATGCAAGTCCTCGGTATACCTCATAAATACTATTCTTGCAATCATTTATACCAATATCATTAACAAGCTTACCTACTTACCAACATAAACCATGTACCCTACACATGCATGCATCAGTCATAGAGGGGTGACATCCCCACAAGTGCACTTATATTTGCCACAGCATATTCATTGCCTTAAACAATTACTGATAATAAGCTTACCCACCTGAAGCGCTTAAACCAAGGCAAACCTGAAGTCGGTGAAGTGGGTAGACGCCCACGGTCCAAAATCTGCCAACATAACACCCTCGGTACAAGTCGCGCAAGCCTTGGCTCCAAACAACTGAAAACACCCCTGGGTACAACAATAAGGCTCAACATTACACTTTTATTCCAAAATTAACCAAGATTACACAGTCAGAAAATCAGTCCCAAAGCCGTGCTTATTTCACCTGCCGAAAGTGCCCAGAAAAATCCCATAAAAATACCACAGTAATCCTCGCGTCGATACCTTCGAAACGAGTACCTGCACGTCCAATTCCGAGCCCCGTAGGCCGAGTTACAAATTCCACAGTACAGGTGCGCAAAACCACACAGCAACATAACTGTAATTCCATTTACAGATAAGGGGAAGAACATATACCTTCGGGAAAAACTCAGAAAAATCCAATAAAAATACTGTGATATTCCTTGCGCCGAGTATATGAAAAAAGTGTATAAGCACGTCGTCAAACGATGCCCGGTTGCGGAGATAACGCCGAAATACCAAGCCGCTGTCCAAATCCCCTTCACAGAAATGGGGTCACAGTAAGCTCGAACAAACACCTCGAAAAACGCGAAATGAGGGAAAGCTGAAAATACCAAGATCGTAGATCTATCCGTCGCGAATCCAGCGGCGAAGAAATCACTCGAAAAGGTGGTCGGAGTAGGCCGGGGGAGCTCGCGCACCGAAACGCGACGAAGGGGAACCCAAAAGGACGAGCGTCGCGCCGCGCCGTAAAAATAGAAACCTCGATAAGCGTGCCACCAAAAATCCCAAAACTTTGTAGAAGGATGCAGCCAAACTCGGGGATCATCTTTGCTGAAGGCACCCCGGCGAGAGGAGGCTCGGAAATGGCGGAAAAAGGGGAAAGAAGGAGGCTCGGATCGCCTTTTATAGGCTGCAGAAACAAATGGCGAAATACCGGATATGTCCCACTTTCCGGGCGCTGGGGATTTTCGGGCGCGCACTGTAGCAGCCCGAAATCCCCGCGCGCGAGTACTGTAGCCGCCCGAATCCACCCTGAGCCTCCACGTCGCCCGCCAAACAGGCGACAGCCGATCCCGCCGCACGCGTCGCGCCGCGTGGCCACCAGCGGACGTCGACACGTGGCGCGCACCCGGTCAACGCCCGCCTGCCGCGCCCACGTGCCCGCCTGACGCGCCGCCTGCCACCCCCTGCCGCGCACTGTTCCGAGGCCCCACCGCGCTCCGTGGTCCCAGCCTGCGTCAGCCCGCCAACCACAAGCCGCCACGTGTCCCGCCGGTCCATGCGCCATGCCCGCCTGCTCCGTAGACCAAGTCCACTAAACCGACCACTCCGACACTGCCGCGTGTCCACCCCGGTCCACCGTGCGCCCCGCACTCCCCGTAGACCGCGCCCCGCGGACCGGCCCACTCCCGAGCCGCCACGCGTCCAGCCCCGGGTGCACGCCTGCCGCGTGGACCGGGCGGCCCGCGCCTCCGTCCGCCGCGCTGCCTGCGGCCGCTCCGCCGCTGCCGCCGCCGCCGGAAACACTGTTCCGGCATGAACAGTACCCGATGCTCAAAAATAACAAGTGGGTAGTCCGTTTTGACCGTTTTCGCGCGCTGAATCCGAATCCGAAGTCTAATTTGCCAAATTCCAACTCTAAAAATTGCCGAAGGCATCCGGGAAGATGTTTCTTGATCCAAACTTCGCGCTGGGTCCAATTTAAATATCCATGGCGCGCGAAACCACTTCTGGAGCTCCGACGGAGTCCACCGATCACCCACGTGATCCATTTAACACACTGAGCCCAACACTAATGTCCAATTGGGGCACAAATCCCACCAACACGCCACATAGGCCTCCGGGAGCTGTAGATGAACCAGTAATCTCGTCGTGGGGATCCAGGTCCTCACATCCTCCCCCACTAAGGAAAGTTTCGTCCTCGAAACTAGCTCAAATCCCCCAAGGGTCCCACATATCACGGGTAGGTATCCATCAATAACGCCTCCAGCTCCCAAAACATCACTCACTCCCCGTGATTACTCCCCAACAACAACAACAACAAGTACGGCATGGCCCGACACGCGATTTTCTCATCTCTCGAGCCAGAATCGCAACGGGCGTCCCTCGTGCTCCAACCATCACAGATCTCAAAAGGGGCAAGTCAATCACGGGCTAGGGATCCAAAGGCAAATCACTCCTGAGCTAAGACGTGAAACAACACAGAGGCTCCATCAAGAGCCGGGGGAAAACAGAATAACCATCCGCGCAACACACACTAAACCACCTCCTGGTGTCTACTCAACCAGGACCACCCGAAGTATACCCACAGATTCATCCCATGAGGAAAAGGATCCAATAAGCTGGGGTCGTCACTCGGTTACTTCCGATCCAAAATCACCCGAGTGGCCTACTCAACCACGAGCTACCCTCAAAAGGGATCCTCAAGAGACACAATCTCAAGCCACGGTTGGACACTCAACAAGCCAACATAACCCCGACAGACCCACTGGTCGAAAGGATGCCCAAACTCGCGGTCAAAAAAAATCCCAAACCAGCAACGACAATCCGCGAAAATCCCACTCAAGATGCTGAGTAATCAGAACTGATAGCCAAGCAGGCATGGCCTACGCCCAGGTATAACAATCCAAGCTGGAAATAAAGGACGTACCGAAAGGCTCAACTGTGGAATCCAAGCTGCCTGCAAAACAGCGGTTCATCCTGCCACAACACTCATAGGGTTGGACTAATGAAGTGTGGACCGAAGATCCTCCCACGGTAACTCTACCGCCACAATGGGAGGCATCACAAAATCACACAATTCCATCTCCCAACACAGGAAACACTAGCATTGGCGCTAATATCAGACACATTATCCATTGGCCATGCTCTCTCGGCACCGCCAAGTCTAGAAGCTCCTCACCTCAAAATGAAAGTTGGTCTCAGTCAACTTGAATAACATCCATTAGGTCGGGTCCCACCGCCGCCCCTACGGCTCGAACAAAGCGACCCAAGAAGGTATGCTTCTGCAGCTACAACTTGTACCTCAATAACTTGGCATACCACTTCATCCACACGGGCATGGTAGCACATCCACAAAGTGCTCCTCGTGCTCCAAGTCACTCTGGGAGGGAATCAAAATATCCTCGGAAAACACCACTCCCAGTCCGTCCAAGTACAACTGGGACATACAATCCCTCAGATCTTGAAGTCCACAGGGCATTCGTCATTCCATTGGGCCTCGCTAACAACTCATAATGCCCCCACCATGTCCAAAACGCCATCTAGGCGAAGTCCTCGGCTGTCCAACTCCAAGTGGGTACTCGCATCATACACCAACTGCCGGAGTATAACTCCATCATAAGGTCCTAGATACCATAAAAGGACCCTCACATCGTGTTTCAATGACGTGGCATCACCGCTGTATACCACGGCGTGGCACTAGGTCAAACAGACCCCTCGATCCATCGGACCCTGCAACAGTGCCATCGGCTCTCTCTCAGCTCTACCGGCGATATCCAATGAGGTGCTGTCCAGGGTGGCGCGGTTCCTCGAACCACGTTAAACGCAATCTCTATCTCCCTAACCGGCGGCATTACCAACAACTAAGGTGATATCACACACGGGATCTCGCGGGCAACAGAGATATCCCTGAGTCCCGGTGCCGCCGTAAGCACCTCTCATCCTGTCGTTAAAACCAGAGCGCTCTAACAACCTCAACGAGCATGCCTCCAATTGCCCGCCTTGCCGAAGATCAAAGTCCTCTCTTGCCGTAGTCGAACATCCTGTGGCATAGTGCCCAACAATCTCGAGCATAAGGTCAAAACACCTAATTGCTATAATTTCCAATAATTCTGCCGGTATCTCGCGGTCTCGGCCGCACTGGACATGATCCAAGAGCCTCCTCCACGTGCACAACAACAACAGGAACCTGTACCTCTAGTGCACGTGGTAACAAATCTGCCTCTAACCCATGTAAGAGTGGAACATGCTCTAACCCCGACTACCGTGGTGAAATCCCACCTGTGACACTCAATCCACTACCGTGGCGCCCTCCAACCGGGCGGCACAGATTTATCCGCTCAAAGCAAGTGGTTGTCGCTCAATCTGCCTGAAAATCAGGGCTATCACTAGGAAGCACGACCTCTGTCTCTGATCACATTGAGGCGACGAATAAGGTCCTCCGCAGATAACAAATCCACGCTATCGCTGCGCCACTCAGACAAAATACAGATGTCGCCTTCGGGGTCCACCCGACCTCTGACATCTCGGGAACTCGTTATCCAAGAAAAGAAAATTAGACATGCCCCTGCCGGCCGATCTGTCCTCCATCATCCGGCGCCAAGCGCCAAAATCCAGAACTCACCTCTGGCGGCAGATCCCTATCCAAGGGAACTGCAATGCCGCGCTCCATACACTGTGCCTGCTCCAGCGAGGCGTCTAAATCTACAATGAAGGGACTGAATAACAGAAAGGTGTCCTGGCGCCATCCACTCCCAGTCTCATATATCCTATGCGCCTCGTCCCTCGAATCTGGAGCGCGCCGTTCAACAACTGCATACACTCTCTATCACAGGGAGGCTCTCACCACCAACCACGACTCTGCCTTCAAAGGCTCCAAACTCAATCTTACGAGTCGGGGTGGTTCATCTGCCAAATATGGCTCCATAGGTCGATCATGTCCCACAGCTCACCAGCTGTCAACCATCCACCCTGCCTCGGTGCCTCGACACTAACCTTGGCACAGAGGGGGCTACTCAGTGCTCCGACAACTGTGTCACCAAGACCAGCTGCTCCCTCGGCCGCTGACAAGCCTCAGACAATCCTGTCATCTGGGTCCGGGGTTCTCTGACCTCAATCCAGGTATCCGGCCCAAAACCAACTGCTCAAGCTCAACAGCTATGACAGGATGCACACGGGTCAAAACCCAGCGTCGGGGAGACACCGCTCGCCACGACGAAACAACAAAACAGCACACAACAACACTCGACCCAATCCAGCGAAAGTCTAAAGCATGTCACCCGTTCCACAGCATTATGTTGTCTGCAGCCAACATAATCACTTAGGAGAATAAACATGCCAATCACTCCTCCCGTCCCTCGGGAGAGGTATAAAACTCAATCAGGACTCTCGCTAAAAAATCACGACTCTCACAAAGTCAACCAAGGGTCAAACCATAAGCCTAGGGTTTCTAAGTCCACCATGACCTACAACCTAGGCTCTGATACCACTCTAATCTGTCACGCCCCGGGGTCGAAACTGCGACCCGGGCCCGCCAACAGATCCGCCACCTATGCCAACCTGCATAGGCGAAGCGTCCTACCTGCAAGAAAAGTGCTACAACTAAACAGATATCAGAGCTATAAATAAAAATCTGCTGTAACTAAAATCAATCACTGTACAACTGGAAATAAAACAACACTGTCTGCCTCCCAAAATAATAATAATAATACAAATCCTCAAGTACAAGCTCTAAACCCAACCGGGAGGTAACTCCAATATATACAACAGTGTACAGTCTCACAATACAAAAATATCCTCACTACAAGTCTCTCAAAAGAGGAAAAAGAAACAACTAATCTACTGATGATCTCCTCTGAAGGGTACCGCTACTCTCCAACGACGGATAGGGATCTAGCTCGCGACTCCCTCGCCACGATCAACAACCGCAGAGTCGGCAACACCTGCTAAGACTCTGCAAAACAAAGGAGAGGAGAGAAAAAAAAGGGGGGAAAAACCCCCAAAGGGTGTGAGAACTACTCCAAAAAGGGAGTTCTCAGTGGGTACCACCGCCAGACCCGACGGTCTGCCCACCAAGTCCTCAAGAGACAAAAACTAACCCAAGTCATAAGACTGAAATGAGTAAGCTGGAGACTCTCAACAGCTACCCTGCCCCTAACTAAAGGCAAAAAGGGGGAGAACCCCACAGTGGTATGCAACCACTAGCACATGAAGTGCACCATCGACCCAATCGAGCTGACTGCCACATCTGGTCCAGTCAAACCTGCGCCCACCTACAACCACCTCCCGCTGACGAGCAGGAATTACGTAGGGTGTCCAAACGGACTAACTCGCTATCGAGTAGAGGATCATGCAGGCTATGGTCAAAATCCACTCTCTCCCTCAGAACGGATAGAATCATGATGCTCAACCTCTCACGCAGCGGTCAAAGTACTCGCAACAACACGGGACCACCGTCAACCAGACGGCTCTCAACAATACAAGCACTGATCTAAACTCAACTACCAGTCTGCACTCGGCCCCCAGGCACGAGTGTAACAATAAAAGTATTTGACCGAAATAAACTCAATCGAATGAACCGGTATAAAACCCGGTACTGCCTGCTCTGTCACCAATCTCCCGAACTCAGTATCTCCACTGTCAAAATGACCGGAACCCAACACGGTCTGACCGGCACCCGACACGGTCTGACCGGAACCCAACACGGTCTGAAGCCTACTCCGGAGCGGCACTCGAGGGGAGCTACCCACACGAGTAAAGCATCTCTGTCATCAACAGCACAAGTCACAAGTATCCCAGTCACAAGTATCTCTGTATAGCAGGACTTGATCACAATCTGATCAAAGTGGGAAAACTCAACCACTAAAGGAAGACCCGACCGCAGTCGGATGCAACTAAACGATAAGTGGGAAACTCCATCCACTAGGGAAAACCGATACCCAAATCTGGTGCATAGATAAGCATCCGGTCAACCGCCCAATATCCGCGGTTGCCGCAAAGCCCCACAACTAATCCAACCTGTCCCAGACACAAAGTCCCGACTACACTACCCAGACCCCCTGCTCGAACCCGAGCAACACTGACCACCTGACTAACAAGAAGGAGAAGGGAAAAGCATGGTTTCTCCTAAGTCAAGTTCCAATAAGTAGTGCAGCAGTAAAAGATGGCCTAACTACATGACCATACAAGCATGCAAATGTCCTCAAGGAAATAAAGAGGGTAAAGCATAATAATAGTTCCTTTAGGAATAAACAACATGCCGGAATCCCAAAACTAGACCTGTCCACAATTCAGGGTTCATCAATAGAATGATCATAATAACTCCTCAGAGTACAAATCCGCACATAGCTACGAAATCCTGTCCCAAGCATAATCCAACCACATGAAAGGCTAGGTGCTAACATGGCATGTTACATAATCTCATAGGGTAACATTATCCTAGGTAAGCTTACACTAGTCATCACACAGATGTCCAAGTCATGCAAGTCCTCGGTATACCTCATAAATACTATTCTTGCAATCATTTATACCAATATCATTAACAAGCTTACCTACTTACCAACATAAACCATGTACCCTACACATGCATGCATCAGTCATAGAGGGGTGACATCCCCACAAGTGCACTTATATTTGCCACAGCATATTCATTGCCTTAAACAATTACTGATAATAAGCTTACCCACCTGAAGCGCTTAAACCAAGGCAAACCTGAAGTCGGTGAAGTGGGTAGACGCCCACGGTCCAAAATCTGCCAACATAACACCCTCGGTACAAGTCGCGCAAGCCTTGGCTCCAAACAACTGAAAACACCCCTGGGTACAACAATAAGGCTCAACATTACACTTTTATTCCAAAATTAACCAAGATTACACAGTCAGAAAATCAGTCCCAAAGCCGTGCTTATTTCACCTGCCGAAAGTGCCCAGAAAAATCCCATAAAAATACCACAGTAATCCTCGCGTCGATACCTTCGAAACGAGTACCTGCACGTCCAATTCCGAGCCCCGTAGGCCGAGTTACAAATTCCACAGTACAGGTGCGCAAAACCACACAGCAACATAACTGTAATTCCATTTACAGATAAGGGGAAGAACATATACCTTCGGGAAAAACTCAGAAAAATCCAATAAAAATACTGTGATATTCCTTGCGCCGAGTAGATGAAAAAAGTGTATAAGCACGTCGTCAAACGATGCCCGGTTGCGGAGATAACGCCGAAATACCAAGCCGCTGTCCAAATCCCCTTCACAGAAATGGGGTCACAGTAAGCTCGAACAAACACCTCGGAAAACGCGAAATGAGGGAAAGCTGAAAATACCAAGATCGTAGATCTATCCGTCGCGAATCCAGCGGCGAAGAAATCACTCGAAAAGGTGGTCGGAGTAGGCCGGGGGAGCTCGCGCACCGAAACGCGACGAAGGGGAACCCAAAAGGACGAGCGTCGCGCCGCGCCGTAAAAATAGAAACCTCGATAAGCGTGCCACCAAAAATCCCAAACTTTGCAGAAGGATGCAGCCAAACTCGGGGATCATCTTTGCTGAAGGCACCCCGGCGAGAGGAGGCTCGGAAATGGCGGAAAAAGGGGAAAGAAGGAGGCTCGGATCGCCTTTTATAGGCTGCAGAAACAAATGGCGAAATACCGGATATGTCCCACTTTCCGGGCGCTGGGGATTTTCGGGCGCGCACTGTAGCAGCCCGAAATCCCCGCGAGCGAGTACTGTAGCCGCCCGAATCCACCCTGAGCCTCCACGTCGCCCGCCAAACAGGCGACAGCCGATCCCGCCGCACGCGTCGCGCCGCGTGGCCACCAGCGGACGTCGACACGTGGCGCGCACCCGGTCAACGCTCGCCTGCCGCGCCCACGTGCCCGCCTGACGCGCCGCCTGCCACCCCCTGCCGCGCACTGTTCCGAGGCCCCACCGCGCTCCGTGGTCCCAGCCTGCGTGAGCCCGCCAACCACAAGCCGCCACGTGTCCCGCCGGTCCATGCGCCATGCCCGCCTGCTCCGTTGACCAAGTCCACTAAACTGACCACTCCGACACTGCCGCGTGTCCACCCCGGTCCACCGTGCGCCCCGCACTCCCCGTAGACCGCGCCCCGCGGACCGGCCCACTCCCGAGCCGCCACGCGTCCAGCCCCCGGTGCACGCCTGCCGCGTGGACCGGGCGGCCCGCGCCTCCGTCCGCCGCGCTGCCTGCGACCGCTCCGCCGCTGCCGCCGCCGCCGGAAACACTGTTCCGGCATGAACAGTACCCGATGCTCAAAAATAACAAGTGGGTAGTCCGTTTTGACCGTTTTTGTTACGGAATTTGAGTTGGCGTAGATTCGTGAAAGTTTCAAGTCCTGAAGATTGAAGGTGAAGAAAGTTGGATCATTTAACTCAATCTCAAGAAAGAAGAATTCAAAAGGATCAGGTATGTTTAACTAAAGAATTTGTGTGATCCGAATACTTCTTGTAGTGTAGAAACACTTGGAAGAATCTTTCATTGCATAAAAATCAAAAACTGGACTTGGGACATGTTCAGGATCCGGATCCCGAAGGTGGTTCGTTCATACATCGTCGCAATCCGGATCGTAGTCTCTTGATCCGGATCCCGAACGTTGATGTTTGGTGAACTGTATGAACGATCCGGATCGTAGTCACATGATCCGGATCCCGAACCTTCGTTTTTTTTTGGAATTGGCTGATTCGTTATGACGATCCGGATCTCAGTTATCACGATCCGGATCGCCGTCCGTAAAATTCCAGAAATGGCAGGTTTTTGATTCTTATCTCCTTCCTAGGGTTTCTATCCTATAAATAGACCCTATGTCTTTCTTTCTAGGGTCAATCCACATAGCCGTCATTTTCATATATCATTTTATACGGCTATAGATCCACATATAGAGAAGAAAGGAAATCATTAGAGAATACTCTATGTTTCTTCATCTATATTGATTAGTTTGATTCTAGGTTTTCATACTCACATCTTGAGTTGAATCAAACTAATGAATACTTAGATGGTATTTCTGATCTATCTTTGATCTAAGTATTCGGCGGATCATCACCACCCAAAAAACAACGATTTACCCCAAAAATCGGCGCGTGGATTCGCGTGTCCTTGTGGATTCAAGGTTCAATCGCTCTCGTGGATTCGGAGCGAGGCACATTCGTGGATTCGAAGGGTGCTATTGGGTGAAGACCGTGGATTCGGTCGGACGTCGTGGATTCGACGTTGGACGCCGTGGATTCGGCGTTGGGCGCAGATCGTGGATTCGAGAAGCGTCGGAGCGAGCGGAGAAGATCCTCTAGGAGCGTATGGAAAAGGTTGAGTCGTAAGTGTGTACGGTAAATCACCTTGTACGTGTTTTAATTCTAGTGGATTTCTGCCGTGTTATCGGTCCCGTGGTTTTTTACTCCGGTGATGGAGTTTTCCACGTAAAAATCTTGCGTATTATTTTATTTTCCGCATTGGGTTTTATCGCAACGATTTTTGGAGTGTTTATACGTTTACACCTATTCACCCCCCTCTAGGTGTTTCTTCCCCTATTTAGATCCGTATTATATACGACCCAACAAGTGGTATCGGAGCGGGAATAGGGTTGTGAACAATGGTTGAAGGTGGAAACATCAATCGACCCCCTTTCTTTGATGGAACAAATTATGCGTACTGGAAAGTACGGATGAAAGCCTTTTTATCTTCCATCGACGAAAGGGTGTGGCATTCAATTGAATCAGGATGGACTAATCCAACTGAACTTATCTCTGATGTTCACACCTTAAAACCTAGGTCGAAATGGACCAAGGAAGAGTTTGAGTTATCTTCTTACAATGGCAAGGGAATTAATGCTATTTTTAATGCCTTATCTCAAACTGAATTCTCTCGCGTCTCGGCATGTGAGACTGCGAAAGAAATCTGGGATGTTCTCCAGGTTACACATGAGGGAACTAACCTCGTGAAGATTCAGAAACTGCAGATGCTTACGAGCAAGTTTGACTCTATCTTGATGGCAGAAAATGAATCTTTCACGGACTACTATACACGATTGCAAGACATCGTAAACTCATGTGCTAATCTGGGAGAGAAGATTCCAGAATTTAAGATTGTAAGAAAAATCTTAAGAACTCTTCCTGAACGATTTCGGCCAAAGGTTACTGCCATTGAAACTATTAAACACCCGGACGAAATACGTGTAGAAGAATTAGTTGGTTCATTACAAACTTATGAAATGACTTTTAATACTAACAATTCTTCTGGAAAAGCATCCACTTCTAAGTCTTCAGGTTATGCGTTGAAAACAACTAAGGAAGAAGACGCGGATACATCCTCCTCGGACGATGACGAGAACCTTTCTATGGAGGAATTTGAGAAGCAGCTCGCTCTCTTGACAAGGAATTTTCGCCGCAACTTTCGAAGGGGTAATTCAAGCAAATCTCCATCCTTCGGAAAGTGGAACAAAGGCAAGGGTACTCCAAGTCACAAGTCAAGAAAGCAGGAGAACTTCTCAAAGGATAAGAAAAGTTCAGAAGGACAACTGCAATGCTTCAAATGTCGAGGCTACGGCCACATTGCAACGGAGTGTCCTAACAAGTATCCGGCAAAGAAGAAGGCGATGCAAGTCGTCACTTGGGATGACAACTCAACGTCAAATGAGTCGTCTTCAAGTGATGAAGAAAAGTGCTCCACGGCATTCCACGCGTCCACATCTTCACCATTCATGTGCTTTATGGCAAGTACGTCTGAATCATTGTCCAACTCCACTGTTGAAAAGAATGCAATGGACAATGAATCGGATGATTTGGAAGGTGAAGAGTTTGCTCTAGCCTATCACAGATCTTTACAGGATTTAAAGAAACCGGCTAAGCAAAACAAGGGGTTGAGAGGGAGATTGCAGGATCTCGAAGAAGAAGTAAAAAGGTTAACTTCTCTCTCGACCGATCTTGAAGTGGAAAGGGATAGTTTGATAAAAGCAAATGTTTCCCTTCAAGAGTCCAATGAGCAGCTCGAGAAGAACTATATAGATATGGTGAACAAAGCAAACTACTTCTTGAAGCTCTATGGCGAGGGCCGACAGGAAAGACGGGAAATGACAGAGACCATTCTCCAACTCAAGGATGACTTACAGCAATTCTCTTTAGGAAGGAGTAAGTTGGATAAACTCCTTGGTCTTGGTCAAACAAATCGGTTCGGCCTCGGGTACACTCAAACTGGAAACAGTCCAAGTTCGAGTGGGACAGTTTTTGTGCCTCAGTCGGTATCTCCTCCTCCGACACCGGAATTCAAGACAAACAACGACAACAAACCTACCTCATCCTCTTCGGAATCGTCAAGCTCAAAGGTATGTTTTCGTTGTAATTTTGCAGGGCACATCAAAAGAAATTGCGAGATTGGAGCTCAAAGAACAAATCAACCACATCTTGCAATTGCTACCAATAAGCTCACTTCCCGGAATTCAAGGAAGGATTTTTCAAAAGAAAAGAACATTGGTAGCACCTCAAACAAGACGATGACAAAAGAAAAAGATCAATCATACAAGACGTCGTCTTCAAGGAGAATCCCTCAACCTTTACCAACATACTCCAAAACTCAAAAGGTTTGGGTATGCAAAGGTGAAACCCCTCCTTGTCTTTAATCGTTCTACGATTAAATCTTGTATAGTTTATGTAGACTATTTTCTTTTCTTCTTTTTCTTTTGGCCAACTCGTCAACCATCCTTGCAAGGTAAATTGTATATTTTTTTCTTATTGGTTGATGTTTTCTCTCGGTTTTCTTGGGTAGCATTTTTGAGAGAGAAAGCTGATACGTTTGACTCTTTTCATGAGATTTGCCATCGTATTATGATTGAAAAGAATGAAAAGATCATTCGTGTTAGAAGTGATAGGGGTGGAGAATTCATAAATTCAAAATTCATTGACTTTTGTACTTCAAATGGCATTAAACATGAATTCTCGGCACCCTATACACCTCAGCAAAATGGTGTTGTTGAGCGCAAAAACAGGGTTGTTCAAGAGATGGCGCGTGTGATGCTTCATAGCCGGAATTTACCGCTACATTTTTGGGCTGAAGCTGTGAACACCGCTGTCTATGTCATTAACAGAGTGTATTTGCGCCCAGGAACCTTGAATACACCATATGAGCTGTGGTTTAGTAGAAAACCGGATATCAAGTACTTTCGTATCTTCGGGAGTCGATGTTACATCTTACGTGACCGTGAAAATCTTGGAAAGTTCGACTCTCGAAGTGATGAAGGGATCTTTTTGGGTTATTCTACGAATAGCAGAGCATATCGAGTATTTAACATCGAATCTAAGACGATCGTAGAATCTATAAATGTTAAAGTAGATGAAGCTTCTCACTTTGAATCTGGAAAATCTACCCTCGATATCTCTCTAGATGATGATTCACCTGCTAGTGCATCTTCTCATAATAATACTTCCAATATTAATGATGCATCTAATGGTTCTTCTAGTTTATCTGATGTGCAGGAATCATCTCGTGTACCTCCGAGTACTCCGTTTCAACAAACGCTACGAATCTCCAAGGATCATCCAGAATCGAACATCATTGGAGATCCACAAGAAGGAGTTAGAACTCGAAGGCAGTTGGTTTGCGGATTTGCTTGCTACGTATCTTTGATCGAACCAAAGACAATAGATGAAGCTCTTCAGGATGACTACTGGATTAAAGCAATGCAGGAAGAGCTCCATCAATTTGAGCGAAACAAAGTCTGGGAATTAACGAAGCCTCCAAAGCAACATAATGTGATAGGTACCAAATGGATCTTCAAGAACAAGAAAGATGAAGATGGTACTATCATCAGGAACAAGGCACGACTAGTTGCTCAAGGCTACTCTCAAGTAGAAGGTATAGACTTTGACGAAACTTTCGCCCCTGTAGCTAGACTCGAGTCCATTCGTATATTGTTTGCTATTGCTTGTCATTTTAAAATCAAATTATTTCAAATGGACGTCAAGAGCGCATTTCTAAATGGGTTTTTAAATGAGGAAGTTTATGTAGCTCAACCGAAAGGTTTTGTAGATCATAAACAACCTAACCATGTTTTTCGTTTGAAAAAGGCTCTTTACGGTCTGAAACAAGCACCGCGAGCATGGTACGAAAGGTTAACAAAGCACCTTTTGGAGAAGGGCTATACTCGAGGGGGAGCTGACAGGACTCTCTTTGTGAAGCATTATCAAAATAATTTCATTGTAGCACAAATCTATGTCGATGACATTGTATTTGGTGCAACAAAAGATAATGATGCTTCTAAATTCGCGGAGACCATGGAAAGCGAATTTGAGATGTCCATGATGGGCGAACTGTCTTATTTTCTTGGATTGCAAATTAAACAAAATGATGAAGGTATTCACTTGAGTCAATCCAAGTATGCACTGGAGTTGGTCAAAAAGTTTGATCTAGAAAATTGTAAAGATTTTCCAACTCCAATGGGAACTAGCCACAAGGGACTTGGAAGTGAATCACATAGTGAGAATGTAGACGAGAAACTGTATAGAAGTATGATTGGAAGTCTACTTTACCTCACGGCTAGTCGCCCGGATATATCCTTTAGTGTTGGGATTTGCGCGAGATATCAATCAGCACCAAAGGAGGTTCACCTGAAAGCGGTGAAACGGATCATCCGGTACATCAAAGGATCAATTAATTTCGGAATTTGGTATCCTATGGGAACAAGTCTGGACATTGTTGGATACTCAGATGCCGATTGGGCAGGATCAGTGGATGATCGGAAAAGCACGAGTGGTGCATGCTTCTATCTTGGCCATTGCCTTGTTGCATGGCACAGTAAAAAGCAGAATTGCATAGCACTCTCGACTGCCGAAGCGGAATACATTTCAGCTGGAAGTTGCTCAACTCAACTCATTTGGATGAAAAGCGTATTGAGCGACTTCCGCATTTCAGCATCTTCGGTAACAATACTTTGTGACAACACTAGTGCTATTAACATTTCTAAAAATCCTGTGTTGCACTCTAGAACAAAACATATTGAACTTAGATATCATTTTCTTAGAGAGCTAGTTGAATCAAATACTCTTCAACTTTCATATATTTCAACTGAAGATCAATTAGCTGACTTTTTAACAAAACCTTTGGATCAAAAACGTTTTATTCATTTGCGAAAAGCAATTGGTATGCTTTCTTTGAAATAAACTTCTTTTTGAAACCTTTGCTTAGGATAGGTTTTGTATTTGTTTTTGTTTTGTTCATTATCTATGTTTGTACATAGGACATTAATTGAGCATAGATCATAATTGACTTTAATTGCATCTTTTCGCACATTTAGAAATTTATTATACTTTTGCCATCATAATATTTCACTGTTGCAATGATCATTTATGTTAATTAAATCATCTTCTAAGTGATCAAAGTCAATTTCTCTCTCAATGATCTCTTGGTATAGTCATTATCTTATTTGACTGTTTAGTCGAGTATGAAATCGAGATCAATATTTGGTTGAATACTTTATATCTTAAATAATTGATAGCCAATTGAGGGGGAGTCAAAGATAATGTAAAATGCTCAAAGATGTGGAAAGAGTTACATCCCATTGAGGAGTGTGAAAACTACCACCACATGGAGGAAAGAGCTACCACCTCGGTCGTCCGAGTATTGTGTGCAGCTACCACATGTATACCAAGCATGGTTGTTCAAATTTTTGATTAAGTAAATGCATGTTGAAATACTTGACTCTGTCAAATTTCAAGGTTGGTATAAGGTGGGTTTTTAAAGAAAGATGCTCAAAGAGCCACTCTCTTCAACAGATTGTCTAGAAATATTATCTACCATATTTGGGATTTCAAACATCTATTGATCTTTGTATTTCATTTTCTTTACCGAATTGATTATTTGATAAAGGCATTACTCATAAGATCAAGTTAGATGTAATTGAATGTGTTCAACTTTAAGGGATTTAATTTTTGTAAATTTTCGTTTCATTTTTGGATATTATTGATAGATTTGGCATAATCTATTCTTGTTGTATGTAAACGATGATTTTGTTTTAAAGTTGATACACATTTGTGCTTACAATCTTTTTCTGGTTTTTCTTGAAATTTCTCTGAAATTTTCTAAAGAAAAAGTTGGGGCCGATCCGGATCGGGCTAGATGATCCGGATCCCGAACGCAGGAATTCTTCTGCGGGCTGGCGATCCGGATTGTATCTGCCGATCCGGATCCCGAACGCAGTTTCTTACTGCGGGTAGCCGATCCGGATCGCAGTTATGAACTGATCCGGATCGCGGCTAGGTTTTATTAGGAACGAAAGGGGTTTTTGATTTCTTTACTCCAATCTTTTGTTCCGAAGTTTCCAGAGTCTCTCTCTCTAGATTTCATCCTTCCTGGAAGCTTTCAAACTCAGGTTCTTCAACTCCAAGTAAGTTTTATTGATCAAAATCTCGGTTTTTCACCGTTTTTCTCTTTTCCTCCTCAAACGTGATGAATTTCTTGGATCAACTTTGTTTGTGGATGGTTTTTGATCAAATTTCTTTTGAAATAAGAACTCTGGGTTGTTTAGTTTTGATTATATGCTAGGTTTTTTTTCCTGATTAACGGATTTTTAGGCTTCGATTTCTAAAATTTCGGTTTTAGGGCATATAATAAGGATTTTCGAAAATCATGCAATTGATCTATTTTTAGAAGTCCTTTTGCAAAACTAATTTGATTCTTAGTCTCTCTACATGATTATGATTGTTTGGTTCAATTTTTTCAATTTTTGAAAACTAAGAATTTTTGTGTTCTTGAGTTGGTTTTCACAGGACACCTTCTTAACTCAAGCACTTTGATCAATGGCACTCTCTTGGTTAATCCTTCTCCTGGTCTCAATGGTCCACACTCGCCCAACAAATAAACTGAAGAGAGCCAAGAACCTCCAACAAAAAAGGTGAATTTGTCGAGGTCAGTGACACAGAGGTAGATTGTCATGAGATTGACTGGGCGGCATTGACGGATGATGATGACTCAATGTATGAACAAGAACCGTCTGATGATTCAAGGAGAAAGGCGTCTGTTAAATCAAAAGAAAGGCAACTAAGGAACCAGGAAAAGCATCAGTGGCAGCACCAACCATCTCCATAAAAAGAAAGAGAATAACTAGACGCCGTGGGCTACGACAGGACATTAATGTTGACACGCCGATAGCTCCTTGACTCCCCACATCGCTTGGAAGAAGTATCGTTAACACTGATCTGTCTTCGAGCCTTTGCACATCGCGAATGCATTGGTGAAAGGCATGTTAACATTGAGGCTCTGCAAGGTCACTCCCCTGTTTTTTGGTCTTCTGATTGAACAAGCAACCTTATTCAAGTATGTCGTTTCCCAGAAACTCTTGGCTACTGTTTGCATCATGTGAGGACCTTCTATACTAATGCACGGCATCTTCGAGAGTCTGAGAACGGTCCTATGGAGTTCTACACGAATATCCAAGGAACAAGGTTAAGATTACTCCAGAATTGATTGGCGAGGTTTTGGAAATGGAAGCCAGCAAGAACGGAGTTCACTACTTGAAGGGGGTAAATTTGACAAACACATTAGGGCGAAAAGTTATAGAGGGAATTGTCTCGAGTGGAACACAATCAACCGAAAAATCTGTTCGGTCTAAAGAACTCGTCTTGAATATCGCTTCTTAAATTTCATCACATGTTACAATATACTTCCAAATATGCAGACAAAAGGTTGTGAGATGGGACCGGTTGTTGTTTTTGTATCTGATAGGACATCCATCAGAGGCAACGGCATTGAATATCAACATTCCGTACATTATCTGGAATAGAATGGCGCGATATGTTGAGCATCCTCATCCCACTGAGAGAATTCCATTTCCCTTGATTATAATGAGGATTTTAAAGAAATTTTCAGGTTGACATTACCTCAACACCTTATCATCAATGTCTGAGCATGATAGATGAGTCTACCATTGTCAAATCCCTCCATAATTTGCCGCATGTCACTCCAGTTCCTGCATCTGGAACGAAGCACAGTACAGGCACTGCCGCATCACCATCTCGACAAGCACCCGGCACAGATGATGAAGCATCAATAACATCGATTATCAAGGAACAACAGCGACTATCTGTTAAGCAAGAACAAGTTTTGAAGGAACAACAAGAATTACCCATGAGCTTGAGATTACCACGGCAGCTCACATTACCATAACGAAGAAGATCAATTCAATAGACAAGCGGATGCGAAAGATACTCTCTAAGATGGGTTGCACAAGCTCTGAAGACTCAGATTCTGACAACTGATTACTTTTGACTCATTTTTTTTTTTTCCTTTCCTTTTGTGCAGGATTTTGATTTTAGGATTTAGTTTTATACTTACGTTAGCTTAGTTCTCAGTTTTACATTTTATTGGAACTTTTTACTCTCCTCACATTTCGTAGTCTTAACTACATTTTGGCTTTGTTTTGTGACAAAAAGGGGAGAGAGTTAGAGAGAACTTTGAACAATGATGACTGCATGAAACATCAAGGTAAGTGAACAATGTTTGATATGAAAACTGGATGAATATCAAGGTAAGTATTACTCCAACTTCCATTCTCACTTGAGGTTTTTCAGTTGTTTTGAATGCATGCCTCGACTAACTATTTGCTAACTATTTGGGCATGTAATATAACTAACAAGTTGATGTTCACTAACAAGTTTGTGACACTTGGTTTTTGATTGCATAGAAGATATGTTGGTTCTTAACTCTGATCAATTACATATCTATATATATATAAATTTGTCACAAACATGTTCATGACATTTGGTTTTTTACGTGCAAAGAAGATATGTTGGTGTTTTTTTAACTATGATCAGTTTACATATCTGAATATAAATGTCATGGTAAGTAAATGAGTTTAAACTTCATCTCTGTTTGTGTTTTTGAATGATACAAATTCTTGAGGTATCTAACGATTTCTTTTGTCAAGAATGATTTCTTTTTGCAGAGAGTACAGATGTCTAAGTCTAGAGTCTGTTTTAGGAGTTTAACTCATGTATTGTTATTTGGATCTCCATTGTAAATTTTTGTTGTATGGTGATAGCAACAAAAATATCTTTTTGAATTTTCTTTAGTGGATCTGTGTTTTTGTCACGAACCGCCAAAGGGGAGATTGTTACGGAATTTGAGTTGGCGTAGTTTCGTGAAAGTTCAAGTCCTGAAGATTGAAGGTGAAGAAAGTTGGATCATTTAACTCAATCTCAAGAAAGAAGAATTCAAAAGGATCAGTATGTTTACTAAAGAATTTGTGTGATCCGAATACTTCTTGTAGTGTAGAAACACTTGGAAGAATCTTTCATTGCATAAAAATCAAAACTGGACTTGGGACATGTTCAGGATCCGGATCAGGTTGTTCGATCCGGATCCCGAAGGTGGTTCGTTCATACATCGTCGCAATCCGGATCGTAGTCTCTTGATCCGGATCCCGAACGTTGTTGTTTGTTGAACTGTATGAACGTCCGATCGTGTCTGGCATTATCCGATCCCGACCCTTCGTTATTTTTTTGGAATTGGCTATTCGTTATGACGATCCATCTCGTTTTATCACGATCCGGATCGCCGTCCGTAAAATTCCAGAAATGGCAGGTTTTTGATTCTTATCTCCTTCCTAGGGTTTTCTAACCTATAAATAGACCCTATTCTTTCTTTCTAGGTTCAATCCCATAGCCGTCATTTTCATATATCATTTTATACGGCTATAGATCCACATAAGAGAAGAGGAATCATTAGAGAATACTCTATGTTTCTTCATCTATATTGATTAGTTTGATTCTGGTTTTCATACTCACATCTTGAGTTGAATCAAACTAATGAATACTTAGATGGTATTTCGATCTATCTTTGATCTAAGTATTCGGCGGATCACACCACCCAAAAACCAAACGGAGATTTACCCCAAAATCGCGCGTGGATTCGCGTGTCCCTTGTGGATCAAGGTTCAATCGCTCTCGTGGATTCGGAGCGAGCACATTCGTGGATTCGAGGTGCTATTGGGTGAACCGTGGATTCGGATCGGACGTCGTGGATTCGACGTTGGACTCCGTGGGATTCGCGTTGGCCAGATTCGTGGATTCGAGAAGCGTAGA
>CM055060.1:38323705-38379445 GCA_029204045.2 Tillandsia leiboldiana
CTTTTTTTCTTCTTTTTTCTTTTGGCCGACCCGTCAACCATCTTGGGAGGTAAATGGTACATTTTTTTCTTATGGTTGATGATTCTCTCGGTTTTCTTGGGTAGCATTTTTGAGAGAGAAAGCTGATACGTTTGACTCTTTTCATGAGATTTGCCATCGTATTTTGATTGAAAAGAATGAAAAGATCATTCGTGTTAGAAGTGATAGGGGGGAGAATTCATAAATTCAAAATTCATTGACTTTTGTACTTCAAATGGCATTAAACATGAATTCTCGGCACCCTATACACCTCAGCAGAATGGTGTGTTGAGCGCAAAAAACAGGGTTGTTCAAGAGATGGCGCGTGTGATGCTTCATAGCCGGAATTTACCGCTACATTTTTGGGCTGAAGCTGTGAACACCGCTGTCTATGTCATTAACAGAGTGTATTTGCGCCCAGGAACCTTGAATACACCATATGAGCTGTGGTTTAGTAGAAAACCGGATATCAAGTACTTTCGTATCTTCGGGAGTCGATGTTACATCTTACGTGACCGTGAAAATCTTGGAAAGTTCGACTCTCGAAGTGATGAAGGGATCTTTTTGGGTTATTCTACGAATAGCAGAGCATATCGAGTATTTAACATTGAATCTAAGACGATCGTAGAATCTATAAATGTTAAAGTAGATGAAGCTTCTCACTTTGAATCTGGAAATCTACCCTCGATATCTCTCTAGATGATGATTCTCCTGCTAGTGCATCTTCTCATAATAATACTTCCAATATTAATGATGCATCTAATGGTTCTTCTAGTTTATCTGATGTGCAGGAATCATCTCGTGTACCTCCGAGTACTCCGTTTCAACAAACGCTACGAATCTCCAAGGATCATCCGGAATCGAACATCATTGGAGATCCACAAGAAGGAGTTAGAACTCGAAGGCAGTTGGTTTGCGGATTTGCTTGCTACGTATCTTTAATCGAACCAAAGACATAGATGAAGCTCTTCAGGATGACTACTGGATTAAAGCAATGAGGAAGAGCTCCATCAATTTGAGCGAAACAAGTCTGGGAATAACGAAGCCTCCAAAGCAACATAATGTGATAGGTACCAAATGGATCTTCAAGAACAAGAAAGCTGAAGATGGTACTATCATCAGGACAAGGCACGACTAGTTGCTCAAGGCTACTCTCAAGTCAGAAGGATAGACTTTGACCGAAACTTTCGCCTCTGTAGCTAGACTCGAGTCCATTCGTATATGTTTGCTATTGCTTGTCATTTTAAAATCAAATTATTTCAAATGGACGTCAAGAGCGCATTTCTAAATGGGTTTTTAAATGAGGAAGTTTATGTAGCTCAACCGAAAGGTTTTGTAGATCATAAACAACCTAACCATGTTTTTCGTTTGAAAAGGCTCTTTACGGTCTGAAACAAGCACCGCGAGCATGGTACGAAAGGTTAACAAAGCACCTTTTGGAGAAGGGCTATACTCGAGGGGGAGCTGACAGGACTCTCTTTGTGAAGCATTATCAAAATAATTTCATTGTAGCACAAATCTATGTCGATGACATTGTATTTGGTGCAACAAAAGATAATGATGCTTCTAAATTCGCGGAGACCATGGAAAGCGAATTTGAGATGTCCATGATGGGCGAACTGTCTTATTTTCTTGGATTGCAAATTAAACAAAATGATGAAGGTATTCACTTGAGTCAATCCAAGTATGCACTGGAGTTGGTCAAAAAGTTTGATCTAGAAAATTGTAAAGATTTTCCAACTCCAATGGGAACTAGCCACAAGGGACTTGGAAGTGAATCACATAGTGAGAATGTAGACGAGAAACTGTATAGAAGTATGATTGGAAGTCTACTTTACCTCACGGCTAGTCGCCCGGATATATCCTTTAGTGTTGGGATTTGCGCGAGATATCAATCAGCACCAAAGGAGGTTCACCTGAAAGCGGTGAAACGGATCATCCGGTACATCAAAGGATCAATTAATTTCGGAATTTGGTATCCTATGGGAACAAGTCTGGACATTGTTGGATACTCAGATGCCGATTGGGCAGGATCAGTGGATGATCGGAAAAGCACGAGTGGTGCATGCTTCTATCTTGGCCATTGCCTTGTTGCATGGCACAGTAAAAAGCAGAATTGCATAGCACTCTCGACTGCCGAAGCGGAATACATTTCAGCTGGAAGTTGCTCAACTCAACTCATTTGGATGAAAAGCGTATTGAGCGACTTCCGCATTTCAGCATCTTCGGTAACAATACTTTGTGACAACACTAGTGCTATTAACATTTCTAAAAATCCTGTGTTGCACTCTAGAACAAAACATATTGAACTTAGATATCATTTTCTTAGAGAGCTAGTTGAATCAAATACTCTTCAACTTTCATATATTTCAACTGAAGATCAATTAGCTGACTTTTTAACAAAACCTTTGGATCAAAAACGTTTTATTCATTTGCGAAAAGCAATTGGTATGCTTTCTTTGAAATAAACTTCTTTTTGAAACCTTTGCTTAGGATAGGTTTTGTATTTGTTTTTGTTTTGTTCATTATCTATGTTTGTACATAGGACATTAATTGAGCATAGATCATAATTGACTTTAATTGCATCTTTTCGCACATTTAGAAATTTATTATACTTTTGCCATCATAATATTTCACTGTTGCAATGATCATTTATGTTAATTAAATCATCTTCTAAAGTGATCAAAGTCAATTTCTCTCTCAATGATCTCTTGGTATAGTCATTATCTTATTTGACTGTTTAGTCGAGTATGAAATCGAGATCAATATTTGGTTGAATACTTTATATCTTAAATAATTGATAGCCAATTGAGGGGGAGTCAAAGATAATGTAAAATGCTCAAAAGATGTGGAAAGAGTTACATCCCATTGAGGAGTGTGAAAACTACCACCACATGGAGGAAAGAGCTACCACCTCGGTCGTCCGAGTATTGTGTGCAGCTACCACATGTATACCAAGCATG
This sequence comes from Tillandsia leiboldiana, assembly GCA_029204045.2. Lineage (NCBI taxonomy): Eukaryota > Viridiplantae > Streptophyta > Magnoliopsida > Poales > Bromeliaceae > Tillandsia > Tillandsia leiboldiana. Next base: position 38,326,687 of record CM055060.1, read on the forward strand.
GTTGTTCAAATTTTTGATTAAGTAAAATGCATGTTGAAATACTTGACTCTGTCAAATTTCAAGGTTGGTATAAGGTGGGTTTTTAAAGAAAGATGCTCAAAGAGCCACTCTCTTCAACAGATTGTCTAGAAATATTATCTACCATATTTGGGATTTCAAACATCTATTGATCTTTGTATTTCATTTTCTTTACCGAATTGATTATTTGATAAAGGCATTACTCATAAGATCAAGTTAGATGTAATTGAATGTGTTCAACTTTAAGGGATTTAATTTTTGTAAATTTTCGTTTCATTTTTGGATATTATTGATAGATTTGGCATAATCTAATTCTTGTTGTATGAAACGATGATTTTTGTTTAAAGTTGATACACATTTGTGCTTACAATCTTTTTCTGGTTTTTCTTGAAATTTCTCTGAAATTTTCTAAAGAAAAAGTTGGGGCCGATCCGGATCGGGCTAGATGATCCGGATCCCGAACGCAGGAATTCTTCTGCGGGCTGGCGATCCGGATTGTATCTGCCGATCCGGATCCCGAACGCAGTTTCTTACTGCGGGTAGCCGATCCGGATCGCAGTTATGAACTGATCCGGATCGCGGCTAGGTTTTATTAGGAACGAAAGGGGTTTTTGATTTCTTTACTCCAATCTTTTGTTCCGAAGTTTCCAGAGTCTCTCTCTCTAGATTTCATCCTTCCTGGAAGCTTTCAAACTCAGGTTCTTCAACTCCAAGTAAGTTTTATTGATCAAAATCTCGGTTTTTCACCGTTTTTCTCTTTTCCTCCTCAAACGTGATGAATTTCTTGGATCAACTTTGTTTGTGGATGGTTTTTGATCAAATTTCTTTTGAAATAAGAACTCTGGGTTGTTTAGTTTTGATTATATGCTAGGTTTTTTTCCTGATTAACGGATTTTTAGGCTTCGATTTCTAAAATTTCGGTTTTAGGGCATATAATAAGGATTTTCGAAAATCATGCAATTGATCTATTTTTAGAAGTCCTTTTGCAAAACTAATTTGATTCTTAGTCTCTCTACATGATTATGATTGTTTGGGTTCAATTTTTTCAATTTTTGAAAACTAAGAATTTTTGTGTTCTTGAGTTGGTTTTCACAGGACACCTTCTTAACTCAAGCACTTTGATCAATGGCACTCTCTTGGTTAATCCTTCTCCTGGTCTCAATGGTCCACACTCGCCCAACAAATAAACTGAAGAGAGCCAAGAACCTCCAACAAAAAGGTGAATTTGTCGAGGTCAGTGACACAGAGGTAGATTGTCATGAGATTGACTGGGCGGCATTGACGGATGATGATGACTCAATGTATGAACAAGAACCGTCTGATGATTCAAGGAGAAAGGCGTCTGTTAAATCAAAAGAAAAGGCAACTAAGGAACCAGGAAAAGCATCAGTGGCAGCACCAACCATCTCCATAAAAAGAAAGAGAATAACTAGACGCCGTGGGCTACGACAGGACATTAATGTTGACACGCCGATAGCTCCTGACTCCCCACATCGCTTGGAAGAAGTATTCGTTAACACTGATCGTCTTCGAGCCTTTGCACATCGCGAATGCATTGGTGAAAGGCATGTTAACATTGAGGCTCTGCAAGGTCACTCCCCTGTTTTTGGTCTTCTGATTGAACAAGCCAACCTTATTCAAGTATGTCGTTTCCCAGAAACTCTTGGCTACTGTTTGCATCATGTGAGGACCTTCTATACTAATGCACGGCATCTTCGAGAGTCTGAGAACGGTCCTATGGAGTTCTACACGAATATCCAAGGAACAAGGTTTAAGATTACTCCAGAATTGATTGGCGAGGTTTTGGAAATGGAAGCCAGCAAGAAAGGAGTTCACTACTTGAAGGGGGTAAATTTGACAAACACATTATGGCGAAAAGTTATAGAGGGAATTTGTCTCGAGGGAACACAATCAACCGAAAAATCTGTTCGGTCTAAAGAACTTCGTCTTGAATATCGCTTCTTAAATTTCATCACATGTTACAATATACTTCCAAATATGCAGACAAAGGTTGTGAGATGGGACCGGTTGTTGTTTTTGTATCTGATAGGACATCCATCAGAGGCAACGGCATTGAATATCAACATTCCGTACATTATCTGGAATAGAATGGCGCGATATGTTGAGCATCCTCATCCCACTGAGAGAATTCCATTTCCCTTGATTATAATGAGGATTTTAAAGAAATTTCAGGTTGACATTACCTCAACAACTTATCATCAATGTCTGAGCATGATAGATGAGTCTACCATTGTCAAATCCCTCCATAATTTGCCGCATGTCACTCCAGTTCCTGCATCTGGAACGAAGCACAGTACAGGCACTGCCGCATCACCATCTCGACAAGCACCCGGCACAGATGATGAAGCATCAATAACATCAATTATCAAGGAACAACAGCGACTATCTGTTAAGCAAGAACAAGTTTTGAAGGAACAACAAAGAATTACCCATGAGCTTGAGATTACCACAGCAGCTCACATTACCATAACGAAGAAGATCAATTCAATAGACAAGCGGATGCGAAAGATACTCTCTAAGATGGGTTGCACAAGCTCTGAAGACTCAGATTCTGACAACTGATTACTTTTGACTCATTTTTTTTTATTCCTTTCCTTTTGTGCAAGATTCTGATTTTAGGTTTTAGTTTTATACTTACGTTAGCTTAGTTCTCAGGTTTTACATTTTATTGGAACTTTTTACTCTCCTCACATTTCGTAGTCTTAACTACATTTTGGCTTTGTTTTGTGACAAAAAGGGGGAGAGAGTTAGAGAGAACTTTGAACAATGTTGACTGCATGAAACATCAAGGTAAGTGAACAATGTTTGATATGAAAACTGGATGAATATCAAGGTAAGTATTACTCCAACTTTCATTCTCAACTTGAGGTTTTTCAGTTGTTTTGAATGCATGCCTCGACTAACTATTTGCTAACTATTTGGGCATGTAATATAACTAACAAGTTGATGTTCACTAACAAGTTTGTGACACTTGGTTTTTGATTGCATAGAAGATATGTTGGTTCTTAACTCTGATCAATTACATATCTATATATATATATAAGTATTGTCACAAACATGTTCATGACATTTGGTTTTTACGTGCAAAGAAGATATGTTGGTGTTTTTTTTTAACTATGATCAGTTTACATATCTGAATGTAAATGTCATGGTAAGTAAATGAGTTTAAACTTCATCTCTGTTTGTGGTTTTTGAATGATACAAAATTCTTGAGGTATCTAACGATTTCTTTTGTCAAGAATGATTTCTTTTTGCAGAGAGTACAGATGTCTAAGTCTAGAGTCTGTTTTAGGAGTTTAACTCATGTATTGTATTTTGGATCTCCATTGTAAATTTTTGTTGTATGGTGATAGCAACAAAAATATCTTTTTGAATTTTCTTTAGTGGATCTATGTTTTGTCACGAAACCGCCAAAGGGGGAGATTGTTACGGAATTTGAGTTGGCGTAGTTTCGTGAAAGTTTCAAGTCCTGAAGATTGAAGGTGAAGAAAGTTGGATCATTTAACTCAATCTCAAGAAAGAAGAATTCAAAAGGATCAGGTATGTTTAACTAAAGAATTTGTGTGATCCGAATACTTCTTGTAGTGTAGAAACACTTGGAAGAATCTTTCATTGCATAAAAATCAAAAACTGGACTTGGGACATGTTCAGGATCCGGATCAGGTTGTTCGATCCGGATCCCGAAGGTGGTTCGTTCATACATCGTCGCAATCCGGATCGTAGTCTCTTGATCCGGATCCCGAACGTTGATGTTTGGTGAACTGTATGAACGATCCGGATCGTAGTCACATGATCCGGATCCCGAACCTTCGTTTTTTTTGGAATTGGCTGATTCGTTATGACGATCCGGATCTCAGTTATCACGATCCGGATCGCCGTCCGTAAAATTCCAGAAATGGCAGGTTTTTGATTCTTATCTCCTTCCTAGGGTTTCTATCCTATAAATAGACCCTATGTCTTTCTTTCTAGGGTCAATCCACATAGCCGTCATTTTCATATATCATTTTATACGGCTATAGATCCACATATAGAGAAGAAAGGAAATCATTAGAGAATACTCTATGTTTCTTCATCTATATTGATTAGTTTGATTCTAGGTTTTCATACTCACATCTTGAGTTGAATCAAACTAATGAATACTTAGATGGTATTTCTGATCTATCTTTGATCTAAGTATTCGGCGGATCATCACCACCCAAAAAACAACGATTTACCCCAAAAATCGGCGCGTGGATTCGCGTGTCCTTGTGGATTCAAGGTTCAATCGCTCTCGTGGATTCGGAGCGAGGCACATTCGTGGATTCGAAGGGTGCTATTGGGTGAAGACCGTGGATTCGGTCGGACGTCGTGGATTCGACGTTGGACGCCGTGGATTCGGCGTTGGGCGCAGATCGTGGATTCGAGAAGCGTCGGAGCGAGCGGAGAAGATCCTCTAGGAGCGTATGGAAAAGGTTGAGTCGTAAGTGTGTACGGTAAATCACCTTGTACGTGTTTTAATTCTAGTGGATTTCTGCCGTGTTATCGGTCCCGTGGTTTTTTACTCCGGTGATGGAGTTTTCCACGTAAAAATCTTGCGTATTATTTTATTTTCCGCATTGGGTTTTATCGCAACGATTTTTGGAGTGTTTATACGTTTACACCTATTCACCCCCCTCTAGGTGTTTCTTCCCCTATTTAGATCCGTATTATATACGACCCAACAGTTTTCGCGCGCTGAATCCGAATCCGAAGTCCAATTTGCCAAATTCCAACTCTAAAAATTGCCGAAGGCATCCGGGAAGATGTTTCTTGATCCAAACTTCGCGCTGGGTCCAATTTAAATATCCATGGCGCGCGAAACCACTTCTGGAGCTCCGACGGAGTCCACCGATCACCCACGTGATCCATTTAACACACTGAGCCCAACACTAATGTCCAATTGGGGCACAAATCCCACCAACACGCCACATAGGCCTCCGGGAGCTGTAGATGAACCAGTAATCTCGTCGTGGGGATCCAGGTCCTCACAGTGATCTAGAGGTTGTTTTTCTGATTTAGTGGTGGAGGTGGTTCTCCCACTTAGCTTTGAGGATCTTGGGGTTCTAGCAGATCGAGTCGTGGAGGTTTCGCGACTCAGCCATGGTCGTGCATTATCAGATTGAGTCGTTGAGGGTTCTCCGACATAGCTCTGAGAGTGTTTTGGGCTATTCCTGTTTGAGTCGAGGTTCTTTTTCCGACTGAGTTGTGCTTTGAGCTTGGAGTTACCGATCTGTTTGATCGTGGATCATAGCCTGCATGAGCCACATTTGAGCTTGACAGAGATACTTTACAGAGATACTTGAGATGGGTTACTTTTGACTCGAGCGGGTCGCTCCCCTCGAGCGCCACTCCGGAGTAGGCGAGACCGGGTTGTTATACCGGCGTGAGATTGAGCTTTTCTATCGCGACTTGTCGTTGCATTTGTCCCTCTGGCTGTGCTGGTGTTGGCAGTCATGGACGTCCTACGTAAGTCCGCTCCTCCGGGACGTAACGAAAGTAGGTTGGCGCAGGTTTGACTGGACCCGATGAGGCAGTCAGTTTAGATTGGGTGATCAGAGATGAGAGTTAGTTGTGGCATCATGTTCTTTCTGTTCCACTTTTTGAGCATCTAGATAGAGGCATAGTAGCTGTAGAGTTTACTTACCAGCTTTTCCTTACAGCCATGCATTTGTTACTTTATGCCTCTATTAGACTTAGTGGGCAGACCGTTGGGCTTGTTGGCGGCACCCACTGAGAACTACTTGGGACGTAGTTCTCACACCCGTCGTGGTGTATTTTCCCACAGGGACTTCTACTCCTGTTCCTGCTACTCCTGTTGCTTCTTCTTCAGACCGAGGTAAGGGAGTCGCGAGCTAGATCCCTACCAGTCGTCGTCCAGAGAGTAGATGTACCCTTTTTATATTATGAGAGTTACTTATTGTTGAGTGACCTTGTAGTGAGGTATAGAGTTGTACTTTTCTTTCAGAGTTGAGTGACTTGTACTTTGGTGAGGACTTTGTACTAATTTATTTTATTTCTAGCAGTTTATTTTCAGCTCTGATATCTGGATAGTATAGTATCTATCTTTTGCAGGTTAGACGCTTCGTCTATACGGGGTTCACCGTATGGGCGGCGGATCTGTTGGCGAGCCCGGGTCACAGTTTCGACGCCGGGGCGTGACAGATTAGAGTGGTATCAGAGCCTAGGTTGTAGGTCATTGTGGACTTAGAAACCCTAGGCTTGTGGTTGGACATTAGGATGACTACGTGAGAGTCGTGACTGTTAGCGAGTGTCCTAATTGAGTTTCATACCTCTCCCAAGGGATGGGATGAGTGATTGGCATGTTTATTCTCCTAAGCGATTATGTTGGCTGCAGACAACATAATGCTATGGAATGGATGACATGTCTTAGACTTTCGCTGGATTGGGTCGTTTGGTTGTTGTGTCCTGATGTTTGTTATTGTGCAGTGGACTACGATGCCCCTGAGACGTCGTGTAGCGAAGAGGGCACATCCCGCATCTGATGAGTAACCGTGCAGCGGGAGACAGAGCTATCGGAGCAGAGCGAGACCCAGGAGTTATGGATCCAGATGGCACAGATGTCGGAGGCTGTCCAATGCCAGAAGGAGGCCATGGAACGTTTGATGCGCTTGTTGGAGCAGGGAGCACAGCTAGTTGCAGTACCGCTTGAGTGTCCTCCAGTACTTTCTTCCTATGTAGTGGCATGTTTCGTTGTACCAGCGGCACCGATGGAGCGAGCAACCCCCTCCGTGCCGACGAGCAGTGCCGAGGCACCGAGGCAGGGTGGATAGTAGCTGAGCTTCGGGACGTCTTTGATCGATGGAGCCAGTCCCGGCAGTCTGAACCATCCCGATTCATAGGTTTGAGTTGGATCCTTTGTAGGCAGAATTGGGGGTTGGTGGTGATGGAGAGACTATCTGAGAGCCTCCCTGTGCTAGGGAGTCTATACAGTTGTTGAACTGCGCGCTCCAGGTTTCGAGGGACGAGGCGCATAGGATATGTTTGACTGGGAATGGATTGCGCCAGGATACCTTTCAGTTTAGTTGGTCCCTCCATTTTGGATTATTGACGCTTCGATGGAGTAGGCGTGGTGTATGGAGCGTGGCGCTGCAGTTCCTTTGGATAGGGATCTGCCGCCAGAGGCGAGTTCTAGATTTTGGTTCTTCGCGCCGGGTGATGGAGGACAGATCAGACGGCAGAGGCATTTCTGATTTCTTTACTGGATAAAGGGTTCCCGAGATGCCAGAGTTTGGGCGGGTCCCGATAGCAGCATCAGCATCTACATCAGAGTGGCGCGGCGGTAGCATGGATTGGCTATCTGCGGAGGACCGCATTTGTCACCCCTGTGTGAGCAGAGGCAGAGGTCGTGCTCTCTATATGGATAGTCGTGATTTTCAGGCAGACTAAGCGATGACCACTTTCATCAAGCGGATGAATTTGTGCCGCCCGGTTGGAGGGCGCCACAGCAGCGGATTGGGTTGTCACCGGCATGATTTCATACAGCAGTCTGAGTTAGAGTGTTTTTGGTTTTCCTGTCTGGACTGGAGGTAGAATTGTTACCACGTGCACTAGAGGTACAGGTTCCTGTTGGTATTGTGCACTTGGGGAAGCCTTATGTGTTGGGTTATATGTAATATAGATCTAAATAGGGGAAAAAACACCTAGAGGGGGGTGAATAGGTGTAAACAATAAACACTCAAAAAATCATTGCGCAATAAAACCCAATGCGGAACTAAAAATGAACACGCAAGATTTTTACGTGAAAAAACTCCAAACCGGAGTAAAAAACCACGGGACCGATAACACGGCGAAATCCAGTAGAATTAACACACGTACAAGGTGATTTACCGTACACACTTACGACTCAACCTTTTCCATACGCTCCTAGAGGATCTTCTCCGCTCGCTCCACGACGCTTCTCGAATCCACGATCTGCGCCCAACGCCGAATCCACGGCGTCCAACGTCGAGTCCACGACGTCCGACCGAATCCACAGTCTTCACCCAGTAGTACGCTTCGAATCCACGAACGTACCTCGCTCCGAATCCACGAGAGCGGTTGAACCTTGAATCCACAAGGACACGCGAATCCACGCGCCGATTTTGGGGTAAATCGTTGTTTTTGGGTGGTGATGATCCGCCGAATACTTAGATCAAAGATAGATAGGAAATACCATCTAAGTATTCATTAGTTTGATTCAACTCAAGATGTGAGTATGAAAACCTAGAATCAAACTAATCAATATAGATGAAGAAACATAGAGTAATATCTAATTATTTCCTTTCTTCTCTATTTGTGGATCTAGGGCCGTATAAGATGATATTTGATTATGACAGCTCTATATCGATTATTTGGATTATCGGCTTAACCCTAGAAAAAGAATCATAGGGTCTATTTATAGGTTAGAAACCCTAGGAAGGAGATAAGAATCAAAAACCTACCATTTCTGGAAATTTTACGGACGGCGATCCGGATCGGATTAGCTGTGATCCGGATTGTCGTAACGAGTCAGACAATTCCAGAAAAACGAAGGTTCGGGATCCGGATCGAAGTGCTTGATCCGGATCGTTCATACAGTTCACCAAACATCAACGTTCGGGATCCGGATTGCGAAGCCTGATCCGGATCGATCAAGGAAAAAGGTAAACTCAATGTTCGGGATCCGGATCAAGAGAAGCTACGATCCGGATTGAACTGGTGTATGAACGAACCACCTTCGGGATCCGGATTGAACAATCTGATCCGGATCCTGAACATGCCCTATGTCCAGTTTTTGATTTTTATGCAATGAAAAATTCTTCCAAGTGTTTCTACACTACAAGAAGTATTCGGATCACCAAAAATATTTAGTTAAACATACCTGATCCTTTTGAATTCTTCTTTCTTGAGATTGAGTTAAATGATCCAACCTTCTTCACCTTCAATCTTCAAGACTTGAACCTTTCACGAAATTACGCCAACTCAAGTTCCGTAACAATCTCCCCCTTTGGCGGTTTCGTGACAAAACACAGATCCACTAAAGAAAATTCAAAAAGATATTTTTGTTGCTATCACCATACAACAAAAATTTACAATGGAGATCCAAAAATTTAAAAACATGAGATAAACTCCTAAAACAGACTCTAGACTTAGACATCTGTACTCTCTGCACAAAGAAATCATTCTTGACAAAAAGAATCGTTAGATACCTCAAGAATTGAAACATACAAAACTAAGTACAGAGATAGAGTTTATCTGATCATCATGACATTTGAGAATTCAGATATGTAAGAGAATCATAGTCAAAAACCAACATATCTTCTATGCAATCAAAAACCAAATGTCACAAAGTGTTAGTCCAACATCAACTTGTTAGTCATATTACATGCCCAAATAGTTAGTCGAATAGTTAGTAGAGACATGCACACAAATCACAAGATAAAAACCAAAGTTGAAGTTGAAGTGATACTTACCTTGATGTTCACACATTCACACAGTTTTCACATCGTCATTGTTCAAGTTCTCTCTAAACTCTGTTCAAGTTCTCTCTAAACTCTCTCCCCCTTTTTGTCACAAACTAAGCCAAAATTACAGAAATGGAGAGAATGGTTAACAATTCAAGTTTGAGAACTAAAAACTAAAACTAAAACTTAAGGACCTGCACAAAAGAAAGATTTAAACATATGCATAATAAACAGAAATTGGAAGGATACGGATTATTCAGACTCATCTGAACTGATACAGCCGAGAATTTGGAATATTTTCTTTAATCGCTTGTTCATTGATGATTGATTCTTATTTACCTTCTTTATTTCTTCCTTTACCTCAATTAGTTCATTTGATATACGTTCTTGCTCGTTGGAGAGCCTTTGCTGTTCTTTATAGATTGAGGTAACAGATGCATCATCATCAGAAGTTGATTGAGGTGCTTGTTGTGCTGGATGTGCTGGTTGGACTGGAGGAGTTGCTGCCGGTGCAGAGGTTGTCGCTTGTTGTTGTTGTGCTCGTTGCCGGTGAGGAGGTATTATGGGTTCATCTGGCTTCGTCGAGAGAGACTTTACAATTGTTGTTTCATTGATCGTTCCTAGACTGTGCATATAGGAACTTGCATTTGTGTCAGCTTTAAATTTGCGAAGAATGCGCATGATGATCATTGGATAAGGTAGTCTCTCTGAAGGATGAGCATGCTCCACATATCGCGCCATCTTTGTCCAGATGACATAAGGAATGTTTAAGTTAGCTCCCATTGCTGCTGTGGGGTTTCCAAGTAGATAAAGGAATATCATTCTATCCCACCGAAGAACCTTTGTGTTCATGTTTGGAATGACATTATAACAAACAATTAAGTTTAAGAAGCGGTACTCTGGTCGTAGTTCTTTCGAGAAAACGGAGTTTCCTGTCGACCGAGTATCTGGAAGACAGATTCCATCAACTACCACTCTCCAGGAGTAGGTGTTGAAGACTTGATTCTTCAGGTAATAAGTGCCATCGGCTCGGGCGTCCATCCCTAATACCTCTCCAATCAGTTGGGGCGTCACTTTGATCTTAACATTCTTGACCAATGTTTGAAAGTCTCGGCGGCCGCTCTCCTGATCAACTAGATAGCAAGCATTCTGATAAAACATTCTCACTGAGTGAAGACAATACCCAGTGGTCTCCGGGAAGTCGCAAATGGGAGCAAGACCTATCTGGTCAAACAAAGTCCCAAATGGCCGAGAACGCTCCTTTAAGGCTTTTACATCAACATGCCTTTCTCCAATGCATTCCCTGTTTTCAAAATCCTTTATTCTAGCCGAGCTGATAAAGTCTTGTGGAGGTGCTTGGCTATCAACTGGTTGCTCAATGGAGATTCCTCGAGCACTCCCTCTTTTGCCACCAACACTTTTTCTTCTTGTCTTCCCAGAAGTTTCTTCCATTGGAGCTTTGCCTTTCTCAGCAGCAGTAGGCGGAGCCTTCGATGTTTCTGCAGTTGCTTTTCCCTTTGAAGCAGTGGGAACAGTCGTTGCTTCAACTTGCAGTTCATCCCAATCAATTGATTCCGTTTCAGATTCTGTATCGGAATCATCTTTAGCTTTCTTCGCTTTCTTAGCCTTCTTAGCCCTCTTGGGCTTTACAGTGTCTTTCGTATTTACCATAGCCGCCAGAAGGAGAATGATCCATGTGATCACCATAGCTATTGGTTTCTTGTATAAAGAATTCTGTGAGCAACAACTCAGGAACACGAAAAATTGTTAAATTTTCAGAAATTAGAAAAATTGTACCCAAACAATCATTATCGTGTAGAGAGACTAAGAATCAAATTAGTTTTGCAAAAGGAATTTTAAAAATAGATCAATTGCATGATTTTGGAAAATTCCCATTATATGCCCTAAAACCGAATTCTTTGAAATCGAAGACCAAAAATCCGTTTATCTTGAGAATACCTAGCATATAATCAAAACTAATCTACCCAGAGTTCTTTATAAAACCCTAGCCGCGATCCGGATCAGTTCATAATCGCGATCCGGATCGGCTACCCGCAGTGAAAAACTGCGTTCGGGATCCGGATCGGCAGGTCCAATTCGGATCGTCTGCCCGCAGAAGAATATCTGCGTTCGGGATCCGGATCGGCAAGTCCAATCCGGATCGGCTCCAACTTTTTCTTTAGAAAAATTCAGAGAAATTCAAGAAAAACCAGAAAAAGATTGTGAGCACTTTTGTGTATCAACTTTAAACAAAAATCATCGTTTCATACAACAAGAAATAGATTATACCAAATCTATCAATAACATCCAACAAACGAAACGAAAATTTATAAAAATTAAATCCCTTAAAGTTGAACAACTTCAATTACATCTAACTTGATCTTATGAGTAATGCCTTTATCAAATCATCAATTTGGTAAAGAAAATGAAATACAAAGATCAATAGATGTCTAACATCCCCGATAAGTTAGATAATATATCTAGTCAATTTATTGAAGAGAGTGGCTCTTTGAGCATCTTTCATTAAAAATCCCACCTTATACCAACCTTGAAATTTTGACAGAGTCAAGTATTTCAACATGCATTTTATTTAATCAAACTTGAAAAACCTTGCTTGGTATTCATGTGGTAGCTGCACACAGTACTCGGACGACCGAGGTGGTAGCTCTTTCCTCCATGTGGTGGTAGTTTTCACACTCCTCATTGGGATGTAACTCTTTCCACATCTTTTGAGCATTTTACTTTTTCTTTGACTCCCCCTCAATTGGCTATCAATTATTTAAGATATAAAGTATTTAGCCAAATATTGATCTCGATTTCATACTCGACTAAACAGTCAAATAAGATAAAAACTATACCAAGAGATCATCGAGAGAGAAATTGACTTTGATCAAAACAAAGATGAGTTAATTGACATAAATGATCATTGCATCAAATGAAATATTATGATATCTAAAGCATAATAGATTTCTAAATATATAAAAGGATGCAAGTAAAGTCAATAATACACATGCTCAATTAATGTACTATGTAGAACAAAAACACAAAAACAAAACCTAACCTAAGCAAAAAGTTTCAAAAAGAAGTTTACTTCAAGGAAAGCATTCCAATTGCTTTACGCAAATGAATAAAACGTTTTTGATCCAAAGGTTTTGTTAAAATGTCAGCTAATTGATCTTCAGTTGAAATATATGAAAGTTGAAGAGTATTTGATTCAACTAGCTCTCTAAGAAAATGATATCTAAGTTCAATGTGTTTTGTTCTAGAGTGCAACACAGGGTTTTTGGAAATGTTTATAGCACTAGTGTTGTCACAAAAAATTGTTACCGAAGATGCTGAAATCCGGAAGTCGCTCAACACACTTTTCATCCAAATGAGTTGGGTTGAACAACTACCCGCTGAAATGTATTCCGCTTCGGCAGTCGAGAGTGCTATGCAATTCTGCTTTTTACTGTGCCATGCAACAAGGCAATGGCCAAGATAGAAGCATGCACCACTCGTGCTTTTCCGATCATCCACTGATCCTGCCCAATCGGCATCTGAGTATCCAACAATGTCCAAACTAGTTCCCATAGGATACCAAATTCCGAAATTAATTGATCCTTTGATGTATCGGATGATCCTTTTCACCGCTTTCAGGTGAACCTCCTTTGGTGCAGATTGATATCTCGCGCAAATCCCAACACCAAAAGATATATCCGGGCGACTAGCCGTGAGATAAAGTAGACTTCCAATCATACTTCGATACAGTTTCTCGTCTACATTCTCACAATGAGATTCACTTCCAAGTCCCTTGTGGCTAGTTTCCATTGGAGTCGGAAAATCCTTCGAATTTTCTAAGTCAAACTTTTTAACCAACTCCATTGCATACTTGGATTGACACAAGTGAATACCTTCATCATTTTGTTCAATTTGCAATCCAAGAAAATAAGTCAATTCGCCCATCATGGACATCTCAAATTCGCTTTCCATGGTCTCCGCGAATTTAGAAGCATCATTATCTCTTGTTGCGCCAAATACTATGTCATCGACATATATTTGTGCTACAATGAAATTGTTTTGATAATGCTTCACAAAGAGGGTCCTGTCAGCTCCCCCTCGAGTATAGCCCTTCTCCAAAAGGTGCTTTGTCAACCTTTCGTACCATGCTCGCGGTGCTTGTTTCAGACCGTAAAGAGCCTTTTTCAAACGAAAAACATGATTAGGTTGTTTATGGTCCACAAAACCTTTCGGTTGAGCCACATAAACTTTCTCATTTAAAAACCCATTTAGAAACGCGCTCTTAACGTCCATTTGAAATAATTTGATTTTAAAATGACAAGCAATAGCAAATAGTATACGAATGGACTCGAGTCTAGCTACAGGGGCGAAAGTTTCATCAAAGTCTATACCTTCTACTTGAGAGTAGCCTTGAGCAACTAATCGTGCCTTGTTCCTGATGATAGTACCATCTTCATTTTTCTTATTCTTGAAAATCCATTTGGTACCTATCACATTGTGTTGCTGTGGAGGCTTCGTTAATTCCCAGACTTTGTTTCGCTCAAATTGATGGAGCTCTTCCTGCATTGCTTTAATCCAGTAGTCATCCTGAAGAGCTTCATCTATATTCTTTGGTTCGATTAAAGATACGTAGCAAGCGAATCCACAAACCAACTGCCTCCGAGTTCTAACTCCTTCTTGCGGGTCTCCAATGATGTTTGATTCAGGATGATCCTTGGAGATGCGTAAAGTTTGAGGTAACGGAGTACTCGGAGGTACATGAGACGATTCCTGCACATCAGATAAACTTGAAGAACCATTAGATGCATCATTAACATTGGAAGTATTATTATGAGAAGATGCAATGGCAGGTGTATCATCATCTAGAGAGATATCGAGGGTAGATTTTTCAGATGCAAAGTGAAAAGCTTCATCTACTTTAACATTTATCGATTCTACGATCGTCTTAGATTCCAAGTTAAATACTCGATATGCTCTACTGTTTGTAGAATACCCCAAGAAAATCCCTTCGTCACTTCGAGAGTCAAACTTTCCAAGATTTTCACGGTCACGTAAAATGTAACACCGACTCCCGAAGATGCGAAAATATTTGATGTTGGGTTTTCTACCGCACCATAGTTCATATGGTGTATTTAACGTTCCCGGGCGCAAATAAACTCGATTAATTACATAGATTGCAGTGTTCACAGCTTCAGCCCAAAAATGTAGCGGTAAATTCCGGCTGTGAAGCATAACACGTGCCATCTCTTGAACAACCCTGTTTTTGCGCTCGACAACACCATTCTGTTGAGGTGTATAGGGTGCTGAGAATTCATGCTTAATACCGTTTGAAGTGCAAAAGTCAATGAATTTAGAGTTAACGAATTCTCCACCTCTATCACTTCTAACACGAATGATCTTTTCATTCTTTTCAATCATAATACGATGGCAAATCTCGTGAAAAGAATCAAAAGTATCAGCTTTCTCTTTTAAAAATGCTACCCAAGAATACCGAGAGAAATCATCAACCAATAAGAAAATATACCATTTACCTCCCAAAGACGGTTGACGTGTTGGCCAAAAGAAAGAAAAAAATAGTCTACATAAACTACACAACATTTAATCGTAGAGCGATTAAAGACAAGGAAGGATTTCACCTTTGCATACCCAAACCTTTTGAGTTTTGGAGTATGTTGGCAATGGTTGAGAAATTTTCCTTGATGAAGACGTTTTTCAAAATCGGGCCATCTGGGATAGCTACCGTTCCTTTTCCAACAATTTTGGAAGATCGACCGTCTTCGAAAACAACGAGTCCTCCGGAGATTTTCTCAAAGTTTTGAAAACTATTTTTGTCACCGGTCATGTGACGGGAACATCCGCTATCCAGATACCAAGACGAATTATCATATGCATGCAAGGAAACATTAGTAACAAGACAAGGATAAATTTCACCTTTGCGCACCCAAAATTTTTTGGAGTGCGTCGGTAATGGTCGTGAGGTTATTCTCCTAGGTGAAAGCGTCTTGTCAGATCGATTGCCGCTCCTTGATGATGTCGTCTTGCGCGGTGAACTACCAAGGCTCTTTTCATTTGAAAAGTTTTGCTTTGAATTCCGGGGAGGCGCCCTTTTGGTAGTCGTTGCAAGAAGTGCTTGAGTTGAGCGTTTGGCTCCCATCTTGCAATTTCTCCTTATGTGCCCTAAAATGCCACAACGAAAACATACCTTAGTACTTGACGATCCCGAGGAGGATGAAGTAGGCTTGTTGTCGTTGCTTGTCGTTAGTTCCGGTGTCGGAGGAGGAGATACCGACTTGTGAAACCCCCGGAATTTGGATTAGTCCTATATATAAATGATATAATAGGACTAAATCTCTTAACCCGGCTATAGCATTTTGGATGGTAGCAAGATCCAAGAGGTTATGAGAGTTAAGCGTGCTAGAGCTAGAGTAGTTCTAGGATGGGTGACCCACTGGGAAGTGGGGCGTCACAATTGGTATCAGAGCCATTCACCAGCCGGAAATGTGAGATGAGTCTCGGCTGAGCCAGGGTTATATAGCGGGTAGAGCGAGGCTCCCCGGCTAATGACCGTTGTGAGTGGAGTGCAGCTCCTCATAAGGTCGACTAAGGCTAGCGAGACGAGTCTCACATCGCCTGGTGCTTGTGAGTGTGCTTGAGCCTGACGTGGACGTCAGGGCTTAAAGAGGGGAAGAATGTGAAACCCCCGGAATTTGGATTAGTCCTATATATAAATGATATAATAGGACTAAATCTCTTAACCCGGCTATAGCATTTTGGATGGTAGCAAGATCCAAGAGGTTATGAGAGTTAAGCGTGCTAGAGCTAGAGTAGTTCTAGGATTGGTGACCCACTGGGAAGTGGGGCGTCACACGACTGGGGCACAAAGACTGTCCCACCCGAACTTGGACTGTTTTCAGTTCGAGTGTACCCGAGGCCGAACCGATTTGATTGACCAAGACCAAGAAGCCTATCCAACTTACTCCTTCCAGAAGAGAATCGCTGCAAGTCATCCTTGAGTTGGAAGATGGTCTTTGTCATTTCCAGGTTATTCTGTCGAGCCTCGTTGTAGAGCTTTGAGAAGTGATCCGCTTTATCCACCAGTTTTGTATGTTCCTTCTCAAAAAGCTCATTGGACTCTTGAAGGGAAACATTTACTTTTATCAGATTTTCCCTTTCCACTTCAAGAGCGTTTGAGAGAGAAGTTGCCCTTTTTGCTTCTTCTTCGAGATCATGCACTCTCCCTCTCAAACTCTTGTTTTGCTTAGCCACTTTCTTTGAATCCCTCAACAGTCTGTGGTAGGCTAAAGCAAAATCTTCAGCTTCCGAATCATCCGATTCATTGTCCGTTGCATTCTTTTCAACAGTGGAGTTGGACAATGACTCGGATGTACTTGCCATTAAGCACATGAACGGTGAAGATGTGGACGCGTGGAATGCCGTTGCGCTTTCTTCTTCATCACTTGAGGATGACTCATTTGACGTTGAGTTGTCATCCCAAGTGACGGCTTGCATCACTTTCTTCTTCGACGGATTCTTAGTTGGACACTCCGTTGAGATATGGCCGTATCCTCGGCACTTGAAGCATTGGACTTGTCCCTCTGAACTTTTCTTATCCTTTGAAAAGTTCTCTTGCTTTCTTGACTTGTAACTTGAAATACCCTTGCCTTTCTTCGACTTTTCGAAGGATGGAGATTTACTTGAATTACCCCTTCGAAAGTTGCGGCGAAACTTCCTTGTCAAGAGAGCGAGTTGCTTCTCAAAGTCCTCCATGGAAAGGTTCTCATCATCGTCTGAGGAGGATGTATCCGCGTCTTCTTCCTTAGTTGTTTTCAAAGCATAACCTGAAGACTTAGAAGAGGATGCTTTTCCAGAAGAATAGTTAGTAGTAAATGTCATTTCATAAGTTTGTAATGAACCAACTAATTCTTCTACACGTATTTCGTCCGGGTGTTTAATAGTTTCAATGGCTGTAACCTTTGGGCGAAATCGTTCAGGAAGAGTTCTTAAGATCTTTCTTACAACCTTAAATTCTGGAATCTTCTCTCCCAGGTTAGCACATGAGTTTACGATGTCTTGCAATCGTGTATAGTAGTCCGTGAAAGATTCATTTTCTGCCATAAAAATGGAGTCAAATCTGCTCATAAGCATTTGCAGCTTTTGAATCTTCACGAGGTTAGTTCCCTCATGTGTAACCTGAAGAACATCCCAGATTTCTTTCGCAGTCTCACATGTCGAGACGCGAGAGAATTCAGTTTGAGATAAGGCATTAAAAATAGCATTAATTCCCTTGCCATTGTAAGAAGATGAATCTAACTCTTCCTTGGTCCATTTCGACCTAGGTTTGATGGTGCGAACATCACCAATAAATTCAGTTGGATTAGACCATCCTAATTCAATTGATTGCCACACCCTTTCGTCGATGGAAATTAAAAAGGCTTTCATCCGTACTTTCCAGTACGCATAATTTGTTCCATCAAAGAAAGGGGGTCGATTGATGTTTCCACCTTCAACCATTGTTTACAACCCTATTCCCGCTCTGATACCACTTGTTGGGTTATATGTAATATAGATCTAAATAGGGGAAAAAACACCTAGAGGGGGGTGAATAGGTGTAAACAATAAACACTCAAAAAATCATTGCGCAATAAAACCCAATGCGGAAATAAAAATGAACGCGCAAGATTTTTACGTGGAAAAACTCCAAACCGGAGTAAAAAACCACGGGACCGATAACACGGCGAAATCCAGTAGAATTAACACACGTACAAGGTGATTTACCGTACACACTTACGACTCAACCTTTTCCATACGCTCCTAGAGGATCTTCTCCGCTCGCTCCACGACGCTTCTCGAATCCACGATCTGCGCCCAACGCCGAATCCACGGCGTCCAACGTCGAGTCCACGACGTCCGACCGAATCCACGGTCTTCACCCAGTAGTACGCTTCGAATCCATGAACGTACCTCGCTCCGAATCCACGAGAGCGGTTGAACCTTGAATCCACAAGGACACGCGAATCCACGCGCCGATTTTGGGGTAAATCGTTGTTTTTGGGTGGTGATGATCCGCCGAATACTTAGATCAAAGATAGATAGGAAATACCATCTAAGTATTCATTAGTTTGATTCAACTCAAGATGTGAGTATGAAAACCTAGAATCAAACTAATCAATATAGATGAAGAAACATAGAGTAATATCTAATGATTTCCTTTCTTCTCTATATGTGGATCTAGGGCCGTATAAGATGATATTTGATTATGACGGCTCTATATCGATTATTTGGATTATCGGCTTAACCCTAGAAAAAGAATCATAGGGTCTATTTATAGGTTAGAAACCCTACGAAGGAGATAAGAATCAAAAACCTACCATTTCTGGAAATTTTACGGACGGCGATCCGGATCGGATTAGCTGTGATCCGGATCGTCGTAACGAGTCAGACAATTCCAGAAAAACGAAGGTTCGGGATCCGGATCGAAGTGCTTGATCCGGATCGTTCATACAGTTCACCAAACATCAACGTTCGGGATCCGGATTGCGAAGCCTGATCCGGATCGATCAAGGAAAAAGGTAAACTCAATGTTCGGGATCCGGATCAAGAGAAGCTACGATCCGGATTGAACTGGTGTATGAACGAACCACCTTCGGGATCCGGATTGAACAATCTGATCCGGATCCTGAACATGTCCTATGTCCAGTTTTTGATTTTTATGCAATGAAAAATTCTTCCAAGTGTTTCTACACTACAAGAAGTATTCGGATCACCAAAAATATTTAGTTAAACATACCTGATCCTTTTGAATTCTTCTTTCTTGAGATTGAGTTAAATGATCCAACCTTCTTCACCTTCAATCTTCAAGACTTGAACCTTTCACGAAATTACGCCAGCTCAAATTCCGTAACATTATGGATTATGTCTTGTGATGTTGAGACATGGAATTTTACCGGCAAAGGTGACGGTTGGGTTACAGCTCCACGACTCAGATTGAGCACACGGGATGGACCAGTTGGGGCGGTATCGTGCAACGATTGATTGTGGATTGAGAACCGTGACCTTTCCGCTAGTTGGACAGCAGGAGATCATTTTCTCGGGTCACCGTGGCATCCTTTCTGCAGCAGTGGCTTTAGCGGTTTTGGGTTGGGTGCTACCTGTTGAGCGTAGGTGACGATTAGGACTAGAGTTGTGTTTTTCTTTTTAGGGGCACGATTAGATCGTAGCTTCCGTTTTGTAGCCACAGCAGGAACGGCTTCAACACTTCTCTCCCTTTTCTCGCATTGTACTGAAATTTTCGAACAAAACGAAAGCTTCGAAAGACTGCTCCAGAAATGGAGACGGTGCCCGAACCTGCTCTTGTTTGATTGGGGCGAAGGCACTGGTCTTTCGGAATTTTCAGACTTTCCGTTAATTTCAGCTGTTTTCTAAACAGAGAGTTGGGGTTGACGACTTTCCTGCTGGTGGGGCCCTTACCTTTCCTGTTGGTTGTGGTGACGTTCTTCGTGTAGATTGGACGAGTAGATTTGGTTAATCTTCCTTGTCCCCAGCTTTTTGGAGTTCCTGAGGTTTTCCCACGTCTCAGCTCAGAGGTGTTTTGCTTTTGGACCCCTCGCCCGTGATTGACTCGCTCCAGTTGGGATTTGTGAGTGTTTGGAGTGCGAGGGACGCCCGTTGCGAATTCTGGCTCGTGTGATGAGAGAATTGCGCAACCGGGCCATGCCGTACTGATGATTGTTTTGTTGAGGAGTAATCACGGGGAGTGAGTAGTGCTTGGGAGCTGGAGACGGTGTTGATGGATACCTACCTTTGGCTTGGAGACTCCCTGTTTGAGTTGTGTTAGTTTCGAGGACGAAACTTTCTTTTAGTGGGGGAGGATGTGAGGACCCGAATCTCCGCTTAAGGGTTATTGTTGGATTAGTGTCTTCGGGAGGTGTTTGTGCACGTGTCGGGCCCAAGTTATTGGATTTCTGGAGTAATTGGAGCATGATTGCTTGCTGGAGGCCCATTGTGGGTGATTGAGGTTTTTGCGCGCTTATTGGAACCAAGGATTTGACAATCGTTGTTTTGTTTGGTGGTGACAATCCGCCGAATACTTAGATCAAAGATAGATCGGAAATACCATCTAAGTATTCATTAATTTGATTCTACTCAAAATCTGAGTAAGAAAACCTAGAATCAAATTAATTAATATAGATGAAAAAATATAGAATTAAATCTAGTTATTTCCTTTCTTCTCTATATGTGGATTTATAAGTTTTTCTCCGTTAATATTTTTCCGTCATTTCCCGGAGTATAAAACTTATAGTGGATTACCCTAAAAGATAGAATTAGGGTTTACTTATAGGTTAGAAACCATTGGAAGAGGATAAGAATCAAAAACTGACTGTAACAGAATTTTTCCCGCACGACGGTCCGGACTGGATTTGGCTTGATCCGGACTGTCGTTGTTTTTCAGAGAATTGCTGAAAAAACAGTGTTCGGGGTCCGGACTAAAATACCCACGGTCCAGATTGTTCATGCGATTTCTGCAAAATCCACGTTCGGGGTCCGGACTGAACCAGGGGTGTTCCGGACTGGATTTGCGCATGAACCAACCTACGTTCGGGGTCCGGACTGGATTACTCTGATCCGGATCCTAAACATATAACAGTCCAGTTTCTTGATTTTTATGCGATTAAAAATCCATCCAAGTGTTTCTACACTACAAGAAGTATTCAGATCACCAAAGATATTTAGTTAAACGTACCTGATCCTTTTGAATTCTTCTTTCTTGAGATTGAGGTATATGATCCAAACATCTTCATCTTCAATCATCAAGACTTAACCACTTTCACGAAATACGCCAAAATAAAATCCTTAACACATGCTAAACAGCTATCAATAGTAGAACTTAAGTACCTAATCGATGTCACTATTGGTTATTGGGACCTCAGGCGAAAGCCAATATAAAGCATTAGACCTCAGGCTAATGCCACTTTTGGTCAATAGGTCCTCAGGCCAAAGCCACTTTTGGACACCCAACAGGCTGATATACCCCACACCCACAGGTGCTCCCATGGGCTCACGGGTCTTTCAATAGACTACATTACTGGCAAAGAACGCAAGGTGGCGGGTCAGTCCCACAGCGTATGTGAGGTACAGCGGTGCGTGGCGATCATAATGCTGATGCTCAAGCTCACGGTCCACGGACCGGGTAATCGGCAACAAGACGGGAATCCCAACAGGGATGCAGATATCTGTATATCAATCATAGATCATCTCATGCAATATGGAATACAAGGAACATGTATATCTGAGTAAAAGCAAATCTACGTAATGACTAAGCAGGCATGATATATGTCAAAGTATAAACTACTATACTGATATCTAGCTAATGACCAATCAGGCATGATATATGTCCAAGTATACGCTAAAGTACTGATGTAGTGACCCCGATCCCCGTGCAGCTTTCCCTATGACCCATGCAGTGGAACACCTATTAGTGGTGTGTCGGACCCGCAACGCGTCAAATGGACGCATTGGACGGACTCAGTGAGGTTTCTAGATCAAGCCTATCCTTCGGCTACTTTCGCTGAATTTTAGAAAGGGTTTCAGGCTAATCCGATACCGGATTTGGATTCAGCGCGGAAAAAACGCTGAAAATTGGCTATTTACTTGCCTTTTTCGGAGTCTGGATGCCCAAAAACGGACCCCCGGAAGTTTTCTGCGAGTTTTGGTGCATGGGGCGAGCTGTAGACTGAAGGGAGGACACGTGGCAGCCCGAGATTGGCAGGCTCACGCACGCGCGGTCCATGGGAGGACGCGCGGGGAGCCGTGGACCAGGGCAGAGCCACGTGGCATATCTGGATTGGTCGGCTCACGCGGCTTGGTCCATGCGGTGCTGCGGGTGCGCGATCCATGGACCTGGCGCGTGCGCCGGGCGCAGCGAGCGCCGAGGCGGGACGCATGGCGGCTACGGATTGGGCCGGCCACTGTGCCGGTCATGCGCAGCATGGCGGGGCAGGTGGCCGTACGCGCGGGGCAGGCGGGCGCGACGTGGGCGTGCCACACGTCGTGCGGTGCTTGGCTGGCGCCAACCACCTGCGCGCGTGGGTGCGCCGCGTGGCGCGGCCTGGGTGGCCGCGCCTCGCTGTTGCGTGGGACAGGCCACGTGGCGCGCCCGGGTGAATCCGGGCGCTACCGTGGTCGTTCCCTGTTCGGCGCTCGAACATTTCGGGCGCCCGAAATCGTACCTGAAAGGGGTATTTTCTCCCCCCCCTTAGGCCATAAGTAGGTGGTTTTCTTGGGCCTTTAGACCCTTTTCCGGATCTCCTCTGTGACTGAGCCCTCAAGAAACTTTGTTCCTCATCTTGTGCTGCATCTCTCGAGAGAGTTTCAGAATTTTTTGAGGGCGCAGCATCGAAGGCTTCGGCGATTCGGCGCAGTGCGATGTTTCTTCTTCGGTGGCCCATTTCCGTCGCGTTTCGGTCCACGAGGTCCACAGAGCTACTCCGAAGGAAGTTTTTGACGATTTTCATGGCGTCGGTTTCACGAGAGGTAGGCCTTCGATTTCCTTGTTGATCACCTTGCTTCATTCTGAGTTCTTGGCATGGTTTACGAGGCATCTTTGAACCCCTTTGTTGCTGGTGGATTTTCTGGACAGCGGAGGCTTGTCGGATTTTTATCTCTGTGCTCGATTATCGGATTTCGACATTTGAGGACTCGATCGACATTTACTCTTCGCGAGGATCGCCGTCGTATTTTTATTGGAATTTTTGAAGAATATCTCGTAGGTGGTATTTTCGCATTTTCTGGACTGATTTTTCAGCAGTAAGTGATCTTGGGAATTTTTATTGATTGCAATGTTTGGACCATATCTTTGTACCCAGGAGGAGTTTTTGGGTGTTTTTGGGCCCGCTGTAAACGTGGGAATCCGAGGATTTGTCCCCGTTCATTTTCAGCCTTTTTGGATCTTGGATTGACGATTATTACTTCCTATCTGTGTTGATTAAATTTTAGTATTGGACTTGACCTACCACCCTGTCATATGTTGCATGTGTAACCAGACTGCTAGAAAACTCTCACTTGGGCTAGGTTCTTTTATGTTCTAGTTTCCACCTCTTGCATTCCTTTTTCTGGACTTAGAGTTTCTCCTCGCCCGGATAGTGGGCCGAGTGGTCGGATTATTGTGGGATGCATTAGCACTCGTGCCCGGGGGCCGAGTGGAGTCTGGTAGCTGTGGCTAGTGTTGTGCCAGTGTTGGGAGCCGTTTGGGTAAACGGTGGTCCCGGGTTGTCGGGTATTATCCAACCAGCGTCATTAGCACTATGTTTGTAGTAGTGTTGAACTGGTGATAGCAGGACCTTGAACCCAGACTGTTTTTGGACACACATAATTTTAGTAAACTAATGTTTTCCTACCGAATTCCGAAGGGTCGCCGGAGCCTGTTCTTGTTTGATATGGTGAAGGCATTAGCCCTTTGGGGTTTGAAAAATAAAACTTGTTTTGACTAATTTTCCTAAATAACTAAAATTCATTAAATTGGGTTTCTTAAATAAAAATAATTTTTGATAATAACTATCATCTTTTCTTACAAAACTTTCTCACCCGAGAGGGTTTGAGTGATCTGGGTTCTAGGGGTCGTTTCCTTATTGGGGACGAAAGCTACGGGGGTTGTGCCTAGAACCCGTTCTTGTTTGATAGGGTTGTAGGTGCTAGTCTCCCGGAACTTTCGGATCCTAATTGGTTCCCTCCAGATGTTTTTCCCGAGGGAGTTGACTTTTCCGAACTTTAAGGGGTCGAGAATTTCGAAAGGTTGAGTCTGGAGTCTGTTCTTGTTTGATTGGGATTCTAGACACCGACCTTTTGGAATTCTCGGACCCTTACTGTGTCGGTTGGTTCTTTCTCGTCTGTGAGTTGGATGTCCTGTTTTGGGAGCCGTTGGGTTGACGACGGTCCCGGTTGTTGAGTACCTCCAGCCAGTGGGTTAGTATTGTGAGTTGGACATTGTCGATATGATTGATCGTGGATTTGGATTATAGCCTACATGAGCCATATTGAGCTCGACAGATATGCGCAGATACTTTCCTCGGTGGGGTCGCGCCCCTCGAGTGCCACTCCGGAGTTGGGCCTGTTACTTTGTTATCGCGACTTGTCGACGCAGTCCCTCTGGCTGGGCCAGTTTTGACAGTCACGGACGCCCTATGTAAGTCCAGTCCTCCGTGGATGTAATGGCAGTAGGTGGGCGCAGGTTTGACTAGACCCCATGTGGCAGTCACTGTGATTGGGTTGATTGAGTATTTGGGTTAGAGTCGATGCATCATTTTCATCTGTATCACCCTTTGAGCATTGTAGATAGAGGCATGATAGTTGTAGACTCTTTCCAGCTTATCTTTTCATTATTACAATTTTCCAGTTATGTTATACCTCTAGTAGACTTAGTGGGCAGACCGTCGGGCTTGGTGGCGGTACCCACTAAGAACTACGTGTTGGTGTAGTTCTCACACCCGCTGGGGGTTTTTCCCCCTCCCCTTCCTCTTTCCTCTCCTTTGTTTTGCAGAGTTTTCTGCGGGTGTTGTTGATCCGTCTGTTGCTGACCGAGGTGAGGGAGTCGCGAGCTAGTTCCCTACCCGTCCTTGGAGTATAGCTGTACCTCCTTTTTTGGAGTTAGTAGTACAGTATGCTGGATTATTATTGTTAGTTACTTTTAAGAGTTTTAATTTTGAGAGACTTTTGTAGTGAGGTTCAGACTTGTACTTTTGGAGTTGTATTATTTCTTATTTCAGTAGTTTACCTTTCAGCTTTGATATCTGTATAGCTATATTATCCTTCTTTTTTGCAGGTTAGACGCTTCGTCTATATGGGGTTTCCCATATGGGCGGCGGATCTGTTGGCGGGCCTGGATCGCAGTTTCGACTCCGGGGCGTGACAACTGATATTCAGCAAATGACCAATCAGGCAAGATATGTGTGAGGACCCTAATCTCCGTGAGAGGATTACTATTGGATCAGCAGCTTCTGGAGGCTTATTCGGTGTGTTGGAGGCGTTTGTGCGTGAATCGGACCCAAGAATGGACTCAGTGTGTAAAATAGGAGCAAGTTTGCCTAACCGGAAGGCTTTGACAAATTTTAGAAGTGAAATTGGGCAAAACGGACATCGGATTTGGATTCAGCGCGCGAAAACGATGAAAATGGACTATTTACTTGTCTTTTTCAGAGCCCGGATGCCCAAGCACGAATTTCGAGGCATTAGAGTACTATTCCGGCGGCCGGCGGCGACGGGTAGGCGGAGGAGCGCGGCGGAACGGCCGCGGGCAGCGGCTGGGCAGAGGCGCAGGCCGGCCGGTCCACGAGCGAGGAGTGCACCGGAGGTTGGACGCGTAGCGGCTCCTGGTTGGCCGACGCAGCAGGCGCGGTCCACGGAGGCGAGCGGCCGGGTGCATGGACCGGTGCGGGGATATGTGGCGGCCCCGGAGTGGCGGGCGCACAAGCGCGCGGTCCACGCGGCACGGCGGGCAGGTTCGGCGACGTGCGGGGCAGGTGGTCATACGCGCGGGCAGGTGGCCGTACGCTCGGGGCAGCCGGGCCACGTGCGCGGGGGGTGCCACACGGCGCGACCGGGGTGGCTGGTGCCGCTGTCCGCTGTGCGGGGCTACGTGGCGCGTTGTGGACGATTCGGGTGCTGATGGTCTGGGGTACGTTTTGGGTTACTGTAGCAACTCGAAATATTTCGGGCGCCCGAAACCAGGGACATGGATGGAATTAAGTGAATTGTTCAGTTGAGGCAATAAATAGCCTCCTTTGGCTGCATTTTCGAGCCCTTTCCCTAGCTCCCCTGCGACAGAGCCCTTAAGCATTATTGTTCCTCTTCTTGTGCTCCATCTTGTGAGGGATTTACAGATTTTTTTGGAGGCCGCAACATCGGCGTTTTCTGCGACGCGGCGCACTTCGACGCTTCTTGGATCTTGGCTTCCACCGTCGCTTCTCAGCCCGCGAGACCCCCTGGATCACCCCGATCGATATTCGAGCCAATTTTTGCGGCAGCGCGTTCAAGAGTGGTACGTCTTCGATTTCTGTATTCATCACATCATCTCATTTTGAGTTTTTGGCATGGTTCCCGAGGCAAACTTTGACCACTTGTACTGCTGTGAGTTTTGGGACAGCGGTGGAGTATTGTTGGATTTTCTCGGTCTACGAGCATCGAAATGAGGTATTTAAGGACTCGATTGATATCTACGCTTCGAGAGGAACGCGCCCGTGTTTTTATTGGAATTTTTGGAGGACTCTTCAAAGGTGATAATTATGCTTCTTTCGGGCTGGTTTCCTGCAGAATTTTGTTTGTGCATACTTCGGCATATCGCGTTGTTGTATTTATATCTTGGCCTACAGGTGTCGGAACGGGATGTATAAATACTCGTTTTGGATCTACTCGTCGCGAGGATCGCAACCGTAATTTTTTTGGATTTTTTGAAAGGCTGCACGCAGGTGAAAACCCTCTTCTTTGTGTTGTTTTGTGAAACAGCGGGTGCGTTTTGGGGTATTTGATTAGTGTGTTGTTGTGGTGAGGTTGATCGGAGCTGAGGCTTGCGCGATTGAGTACCGAGAGTGCGGTTTCAGCGGATTTTGGATAGCGTGTGACTACGCACTTCACAGACTTCAGCTTTGCCTGCGGAAAGCGTTTCAAGTGGGTTGCTTCATCTCAAGAACCGGTGGACGGTTCTCTAATTCTTTATGTTAGAATGCATGCATGTTTAGGGTACATTGTATGTTGTTGAGAGGTAAGCTAGTAAGGATGATTGTATAAGGGAATTGCAAGATTAATATTCATGTTAAATATTATTAAGGACTTGCAAGATTTGGATATTCATGATAATGAATAGTAAAAGCTTACCTAAAGGAATTTACCCTATGTGATTGTCAGCATGCATGTTTAATTGTACAATATCTAACATCGAGATGGAAGCTTGAGGAATGGCCTAGATTATGTAGATTGACATACTATAGTAGTGATCTTTTAGCATGCCATGTTGCACATAGTCTTTTATGCTATGATTACTAGATGGAGCAGGTTTATGTATCTATGTGCGGATATTACTCCGAGGAGTTATTGTGGATCTTGGATTATGGACAGGTGTAGTTCATTAGGGATTCTAGCATGTTGTTTATACCCTTGTGGAGCTATTATGTGATTTACTCCTTTTCTTTTTCTTAAGGACAAATGCATGCTTGTATGGACATCTAGATAGGCCATCTTTTACTGCTACACTACCATGTTGGGAATCTGACTTAGGAGAAACCATGTTTGTTCTTTCTCCTTTCCTTCTAGATTCTAGATTCATGTTGCTTGGGTTCGAGCAGGGGTTTGGGATAGTGTAGTCGGGACTGTGTGTCTGGGACAGGTTGGATTAGTTTGTGGACTTGTGGGGTTTCGCGGCGACCGCGGATATTGGGCGGTTGACCGGATATGTACTTGTGCATCAAATTGGGTATCAGATTTCTCTTTAGTGAATGGAGTTTCCCACTTATTGTTTACTGTTGTATCAGATTGGGGATCAGGCTTTCCTTTAGTGGATGGGTTTTCCCGCTTTGATCAGAGTCGTGATGCAGTCCTGCTATAGTATGATACTGATGATACTTGCTACAGTGATACTTTACTTGTGTGGGTCGCTCCCCTCGAGTGCCACTCCGGAGTAGGCTTTAGACCGTGACGGGTGCCGGTCAGTTGGACAGTGGAGATACTGAGTTCGTGAGATTGATGACAGAGCAGGCAGTACCGGGTTTTATACCGGTTCATTTGATTGGGTTTATTCGGTCAGATACTTTTATTGTTGCACTCGTGCCTGGGGGCTGAGTGGAGTCTGGTAGCTGAGTTTAGACCAGTGCTAGTGTTGTTGGGAGCCGTTTGGTTTGACGGTGGTCCCGTGTCGTTGAGAGTACTTTGACCGTTGTGTGAGATGTTGAGGACCTTGAGTCCATCCGTTCTGAGAGAGAGCGTGGATTTTGACTATAGCCTGCATGCGCCACTATTCGATAACGAGTTAGTCCGCATGGACACCCTACGTAATTCCTGCCCGGCAATGGGAGGTGGTTGTAGGTGGGCGCAGGCTTGACTGGACCAGATGTGGCAGTCAGCTCGATTGGGTCGATTGTGCACTTCATGTGCGAGTGGTTGCATACCTTTCATTATTTTTTCCCTTTTGAGCATTTAGATAGAGGCATTGTAGCTGTTGAGTATCTCCACCCTTCTTGTTTAGTTTTTACTGCATGGTTATCTTATGCCTCTAGTGGACTTAGTGGGCAGATCGTCGGGCCTGGCAGTGGTACCCACTGAGAACTCCCTTTTTGGTGTAGTTCTCACATGCATTGGGGGTTTTCCCCCTCCTTTTTCTTTTCTCTCCTTTGTTTTGCAGAGTCTTAGCGGTTGTCGCTGATTCTGCGGTTGCTGTTCGAGGCGAGGGAGTCGCGAGCTAGATCCCTACCGTCTGTGGAGAGTAGTGGTACCCCTACATTGGAGATCATGAGTACAGTCAATAAATTATTTTTTTTTCCGCTTTTGAGAGATCATTGTATTGTGAGGATCTGACTTGTACTGAGAGCCTATACGCTGATGTATTATTTCAGGTTACCTCCCTTTTGAGTTCTGGTTTATTGTATTTGAGGATATTGTATGATTATCACTTGTGGGAGATGGATATTGTATTATATTTTTCCAGATGTACAGATGGTTGGTTTTTAGTTTTACAGCAGTTTTATTTTTATAGCTCTGATATCTGTTTAGCTGTAGTCCCTTTTCTTGCAGGTTGGACTCCCTTTTCTTGCACGTTGGACGCTTCGCTTATGCGGGGTTTTGCATAGGTGGCGGATCTGTTGGCGAGCCCGGGTCGCAGTTTCGACCCCGGGGCCTGACAGATTAGGGTGGTATCAGAGCCTAGGTTGTAGGTCATGATAGACTTAGAAACCCTAGGCTTATGGTTTTACCCACTAGGGGAGGCTACTGGTTTACTAGTAGTTCTCACCCCCATTCTTCTTTCCTCTTTTTCTTCTTCCTTGTTTTGTAGTGTCTTCTGCGGGTGCTGCTGGGCTTTCAGCGGCGGGTCGAGGAGAGAGGACGGCTGAGTAGATAGATCTCGAGGCAGGATGAGCGAGTTAGCTGGACTATTGGTGTACCCAGGATTCCTCAGACGGTTGTACTTTTACATTTGGGACTGGCTTTTGCCAGCAGGTTGTATTTATTTTGGTGAGCTGGGAGAGACTGATGTATCATTATTACAGATGTATTGTATTTTATTTCCAGCTTCAGTCTGAGATGTATTAGATTTTAGTTCAGCTCTGTTTTTATTGCTCTTTTATTATTATCTCTTATATCTGAGCAGGTTTGGCGCTTCGTGTATGCGGGAAATACCGTGTGCACGGCGGATCTGTAGACGGGCCCGGGTTCTGGTTTACACCCGGGGCGTGACAGATTAGGTGGTATAAGAGCTTAGGGATAGGTCAGTTGGGGCTTAGGAAACCCTAGGCTTTTCGGCGGACCCTAGGATGTTAGTGCGTGAGAGACGCGACATTTTGAGAAAGTCGGTGATTTGTTTGTTTGACTCTTCCGGTGAGTGAAGAGGGATCGACATATCCTATTTTTGTGGGACAGTTATGTTGGCTGCAGACAACATAAAGTTACAAAAATAGAGGGATGCCTTTGACTTTCGCTAGATTGGGTCGAGTGTTTGGGGTGTGCTGATTTGCGGTTTTGTCGTGGTGAACGGTGTCTCCCCGACGTTGGGCCCTGACCCGGGTGCACCTTGGTGCGGCAGTTGGGTCTGAGCTGGTTGTTTCGGGCCGGATACCCAGATTGGAGTCTGAGAGCTCCGGACCCGAAGGGTAGGTGTGTTGGAGGCAGATCAGCGGAGCGGTGACACAGTTGTCGGATCAGCGCAGTGGCACAGTTGTCGGATCAGCGCAGTGGCACAGTTGTCGGAGCAGCGCAGTGGCACAGTTGTCGGATCAGCGCAGTGGCACAGTTGTCGGAGCGGTGACACAGTTGTCGGATCAGCGCAGTGGCACAGTTGTCGGATCAGCGCAGTGGCGCAGTTGTCGGAGCGGCGACACAGTTGTCGGATCAGCGCAGTGGCACAGTTGTCGGAGTAGCGAGTAGCCCCCTCCGTCCCGATGTTTAGTGCTGGGGCACCAAGGAAGGGAGGACAGTTTGTTACGGCATTTTGGTGTTGGCATATTTCGTGAGTCAAGTCAGTGAGTTGAGTCGGAGTCTTAAAGGGATCAAATTGTCAATCAGCAATCAAAGACTTAGAGAAGACTCAACAAGAGCTCAAGTTGACACTCAGTGTCTTGAGTCTTGAAAATTGAAGTTGAAGAATTGTGGATCAGTTACATCAATCTCAAGAAGAAAGTATTCAAAAGGATCAGGTATGGTTAACTAAATAATTTTGGTGATCCGAATACTTTCTTATAGTGTAGAAACACTTGGATGAATTTTTAATTGCATAAAAATCAAAAACTGGACATGGGGCATGTTCAGGATCCGGATCAGACAGTCCAATCCGGATCCCGAAGGGTGCTTGTTCATTGGCAAATCCGATCCGGATCATAGTCATTTCGATCCGGATCCCAAACATGGGTTTTTGCTGGAATACATGAACGATCCGGATCGGGCATTTCAATCCGGATCCCGAACCCTGTTTTTTCTGGAATAGCCTGACTCGTTACGACGATCCGGATCACAGTAAATCCGATCCGGATCGCCGTCCTGAAATCCAGATAAGGTAAGTTTTTTATTCTTATCTCTTTCCAAAGGTTTCTAAACTATAAATAGACATTTAGGGTTTCTCAAAAACGTGGGGAGCACGGCCGATTAATTTATAAAACACTTGAGAGCAACCCTAGAGGCGAGGTTTTTATCGTTCTTCTTTATAGCCTCTTTTAGGTCAATTCGACGGTTCTTTCAAGAACATATCTTTTGTCGAATTGATCTAATCTTTGCTTAGAGATTTTTCCCATGGATCGTCATTGATAATCTAAGCAAAGGATCACCATTGAAGCCAATATTCTACCGGCTGAGTTTGCGTCGTGGATTCGACGTGGCATCGTGGATTCGGTGTGCTAAACGCGTTTCGTGGATTCGAAACGTGTGCTCGTGGATTCGAGTGGCGTTCGTGGATTCGAACATGTGCAGTGGACGTGCAAAATCGTTGGAGCGCAAGGTCCGAAGAAGTTGAAGGAGGGGTTAAATCCGTGGAGACGGTAATCACCTTGTTATTCTTCTTTTCTTAGTGGATTGTTATTGCGTGGACATCCAATCGGTGAGCGCAAGATCCGAAGAAGCTGAAGGAGGGGTTTGAGTCCGTGGAGTCGGTAATCACCTTGTTATTCTTCTATTCTTAGTGGATTGTTATTGCGTGTTGGTCCCGTGGTTTTTCTCCTGGATTGGAGTTTCCACGTATATCTCGGTGTGCTGTTTTTATTTTCCGCATTGGTTTTTATTTTGCACTGAGATTTGGTTTTATAAGTATTACACCTATTCACCCTCCCTCTAGTTGTTTGATAGTACCTATTTAGATCCATTATTACATATAAAAACCTACAATTGGTATCAGAGCGGGTTTTAGGTTTATCTATCATGTCGGGTGAAAGTGGTAATATTTATTGACCTCCTCTTTTTGATGGGACTAATTATGCTTATTGGAAAGTGCGGATGAGAGCGTTTCTCATCTCAATTGATAAGCGGGTATGGCAAACCGTGGAATACGGTTGGGTGCATCCTGTTGAGGAAGTAGGAAATTCTACTACCCCAAAACCTCGCTCTAGATGGTCCAAAGAGGAAATTGAAAGATCTTCTTACAATGGGAAAGGTATGAACGCTTTATATAATTCTCTTTCCTCGACTGAGTTCACAAGAATTTCCGCGTGTGAAACCGCGAAGGAAATTTGGGATATTCTCAAAATTACACATGAGGGTACTAATCTTGTAAAAATTCAAAAGCTCCAGATGCTTACAAGTCAATTTGACTCTATTCATATGGAAGAGCATGAATTGTTTACAGATTATTACACTAGACTTCAAGATGTAATAAATACATGTGCTAATTTAGGAGAAAAGATCCCGGAGTCGAAAATTGTAAGAAAGATACTTCGGACTCTTCCGGAACGGTTTAGGGCAAAGGTTACCACCATTGAAACCGTTAGTCATCCGGATGAGATGAGTGTAGAGGAATTAGTAGGTGCTTTGCAAACTTATGAAATGACTTTTCCTACTAATCAAGTTTCTTCCAAGTCTTCTTCTAAGCTTACAGGTATTGCATTCAAATCAACAAAGGAAGAAGATAGCGAATCAAGTTCCGACGATGAAATCTCTTTTGCCGATTTTGAAGAACAATTGGCGCGGATCACAAAGAAATTTCGTCGAAAATTTTGGAAGAATCGAACCGATAGATCTTCATCCACGAAACCATCTAAAGGATCATCGGGTTCTAAAT
Organism: Tillandsia leiboldiana; assembly: GCA_029204045.2. Lineage (NCBI taxonomy): Eukaryota > Viridiplantae > Streptophyta > Magnoliopsida > Poales > Bromeliaceae > Tillandsia > Tillandsia leiboldiana. The sequence goes on from CM055060.1 coordinate 38,359,639, forward strand.
CCTCTAATCTCAAAGGCGTTGCAAAACCTTCTAAAGAAAAAGAAAAAGATGATTTCGAAGGGGAAATCCAATGCTATCGATGCAAAGGCTACGGCCATTTTTCAACGGATTGTCCTTCTCCGAAATCATATAAAAAGAAGGCTTTGCAAGCGAAAACTTGGGACGATTCTACCTCTAATGAATCGACCTCAAGTAAAGAGGAAAAAGTCGTTGCCTTACATGCTTCTCAAATTCCCTCTTCTAATGTTTGTTTATCATCTTTAATCACTGACTCTATTCCTTTGATTTTGCATGAAACATCAACATCCAACGGAGAGTCATCAAGTGAGGGGGAGTCGGACGAAGAAGAACTCGTTGAGGCATATCAACAACTTCTTGCGGAATCTAAGAAGATGGCCAAGCATATCAAGAAGTTGAGGAAGCAACGACTTGAGAATCAAGACGAGAATCAAGCTTTAAAGATAAAACTTCATGATCTCGAGGAGGAACAAGGACATTTATTGGATAACAATAAAATCCTCCAAGAAAAGCTAAACCAATCGGAGACAAACGCTAAATCATATATGGACAAGATTGGTTTTCTAGAAAAGCAGTTTGAGGAAATTCATGTCACCAACCAAGCTTTGACCAAACAAGTTCATCAACTCAAATCTGACATACAAAGGCTTTCAACCGGTTTCAAAAACTTTGACGGTATGTCCGGATTAGGTCAAACAAGCAAGGTTGGTTTGGGTTTTAAAAAGGATCAAACTGTGCATGCTTCAAGTTCCACATTCAAATTGAAAGGAAGAACGTGTCACTTATGTGGACTTGAAGGACATTTGGTGAAGAATTGCCCGAAAAAGAGAAAGAAGAGTCCTTCGGCAACTTCATCTACGGAGCGAACTCAACGGAATCAAAAGACACGTCAAGTCAAAGGAGTTCACTCAACCCACCAAAGGTCCGAGCCACAATATCAATCATACAAGTGGATCACTACGAGCCAAAGACCTAAGGTGGACCAACAGTCAAAGCGGACAACCTCCGGCCACAACGAATCAAGACAACCCAAAATCCGGCGATTTTGGATTCGGAAAGGTGATATCTTTCCTTGTCTTAAGTTCTAAATAGCTTATGACTGTATGTAATGCTTTGATTGGTTTTCCCTTCATATCTTTCTTAATCTTTGCATTACATGTTTTTCAATGCTCTTCGTTTTTATACTTTGTTTTTGAACAAAAGGGTTTTTACTGAACAAGTGCATTGAATAAAAAGGGCTTCACGTTTATTCACTCCAAATTAATTTTATTTGGATTATCAACTTTACTCCATAATCATAATCTTGAAGATACTTCATTATAGGAGTTTTTGATATTATAAGCATCAAATTTTAGAAATCATGTGTGATCTTTAGATGCTTAATCTATCTCGGTTGTGTGAATTCATTGTGATAAACGTGAGACAACCGATAGACTAAAATTTGGGATTTAATTCTTTCACGTAAGAGATTGCATTCTTACAAGGGTATTGAAATGATTTGCAAAAGATGTGGAAAGAGTTACATCCGAAAGGAGTGTGAAAACTACCACCACATGTTGGAAAGAGCTGCCACCCCGGTCGTCCGGTTTGTGTGTGAAGCTACCACATGTTTTGATGCTTGAAAAATATTTCTTGAAATTTTTAGTTGAAGCATTTGGAGATTTATATGCAAAGTTCTTATATTTTGAACAATCTCCTGGTTGGTATAAGGTGGGATAGTTGAAAGATGCTCAAAGAGCCACCCTTAGGTATTTTAGTGCTTATCTCAAATTTGAAAGGGTAAGAAATCAAATTAATGTCATTTGGAAATCTCTGTAAGTCATCTTTGTACATCCGTTACATCTTGATAGACTTTGGATCTTAAGATTATTTTTGATGACTTGTGTTTGATGAATATAACATGAAAAACGGTTTATAATGTTTTACCTTTATTTTTCATGATTTCGGAGTAAATCTTTTTAATTTTTGTAAAATTAATTGGATTGAATGACATCTATGTGATCTCATATTATTTTCAAGCACTTAAATTGTTTTCTCGATGGAATACAAATCGTTAATTCAATTATTTCAAAATCTGGATTTGTTTCAAGAAATTATTTGATTTTTGCTTTCTGTTACAGGTACGCAATCTGCGTTTTTGTTATATACCGGAACTGAGCCTTTATCTCTCTTTCTCTATGAACTAATGCTGTTAGTGATTTCCTTTTGTCTAGTATGTTCACTGTTTGACAATTTGTGACAAAAAGGGGGAGAACAGAAAATAATGATCGTATCACAAAGGGGGAGAACATAAATGCTCAAGACAGGGGGAGAACATGGAGAACATGGAGAACATGTTAGAGATGCTCATGATAGGGGGAGATAAAGAAAAGATTGAAAGAGCCGAAAAACAAAAGAACCAAAAGGACGAATCAAATGTAGGATTTTAATTTCTAACGACTAACGTTTGATTTTGTTTGGAGTTTTGTTTTGCAGGAATTACATCACTTTAAGACTCCAAGTCCTAAGTCATAGAGTATGTTCTAGGACTGTTTGGTTCAAATGTAATTTTGTATTTATTGGATCTTTCACGCAAAGAAAATCAATGTTTTGGTGATAACATTGAATTTCGACTTTTTAGTTTAAGATGAGTGACTTGAGCGCTTTTATGTATTTTTGGGTTTTGTCACGAAATTGCCAAAGGGGGAGATTGTTACGGCATTTTGGTGTTGGCATATTTCGTGAGTCAAGTCAGTGAGTTGAGTCGGAGTCTTAAAGGGATCAAATTGTCAATCAGCAATCAAAGACTTAGAGAAGACTCAACAAGAGCTCAAGTTGACACTCAGTGTCTTGAGTCTTGAAGATTGAAGTTGAAGAATTGTGGATCAGTTACATCAATCTCAAGAAGAAAGTATTCAAAAGGATCAGGTATGGTTAACTAAATAATTTTGGTGATCCGAATACTTTCTTATAGTGTAGAAACACTTGGATGAATTTTTAATTGCATAAAAATCAAAAACTGGACATGGGACATGTTCAGGATCCGGATCAGACAGTCCAATCCGGATCCCGAAGGGTGCTTGTTCATTGGCAAATTCGATCCGGATCATAGTCATTTCGATCCGGATCCCGAACATGGGTTTTTGCTGGAATACATGAATGATCCGGATCGGGCATTTCAATCCGGATCCCGAACCCTATTTTTTCTGGAATAGCCTGACTCGTTACGACGATCCGGATCACAGCAAATCCGATCCGGATCGCCGTCCTGAAATTTTCCAGATAAGGTAAGTTTTTGATTCTTATCTCTTTCCAAAGGTTTCTAAACTATAAATAGACATTTAGGGTTTCTCAAAAACGTGGGGAGCACGGCCGATTAATTTATAAAACACTTGAGAGCAACCCTAGAGGCGAGGTTTTTATCGTTCTTCTTTATAGCCTCTTTTAGGTCAATTCGACGGTTCTTTCAAGAACATATCTTTTGTCGAATTGATCTAATCTTTGCTTAGAGATTTTTCCCATGGATCTTCATTGATAATCTAAGCAAAGGATCACCATTGAAGCCAATATTCTTACCGGCTGAGTTTGCGTCGTGGATTCGACGTGGCATCGTGGACTCGGTGTGCTAAACGCGTTTCGTGGATTCGAAACGTGTGCTCGTGGATTCCAGTGGCGTTCGTGGATTCGAACGTGTGCAGTGGACGTGCAAAATCGTTGGAGCGCAAGGTCCGAAGAAGTTGAAGGAGGGGTTAAATCCGTGGAGACGGTAATCACCTTGTTATTCTTCTTTTCTTAGTGGATTGTTATTGCGTGGACATCCAATCGGTGAGCGCAAGATCCGAAGAAGCTGAAGGAGGGGTTTGAGTCCGTGGAGTCGGTAATCACCTTGTTATTCTTCTATTCTTAGTGGATTGTTATTGCGTGTTGGTCCCATGGTTTTTCTCCTGGATTGGAGTTTCCACGTATATCTCGGTGTGCTGTTTTTATTTTCCGCATTGGTTTTTATTTTGCACTGAGATTTGGTTTTATAAGTATTACACCTATTCACCCCCCCTCTAGTTGTTTGATAGTACCTATTTTGATCCATTATTACATATAAAAACCTACACAGTTGACAGCGGGTAAGCTGTGGGATTGCTTTGATCAAGTGAGCCAGTTTTGGCGGATGAGTCACCCCGAATTGTGGGAGTGAGTATGGAGCCCTTGGAGGCATGGTCTTGTTCGGTGGGGGGAAGAGAGTACTTGGATGCCTTTTATGGCAAGAGTTAACGCAGTTGCTGAACTGCATGCTCCATGTATAGAGGGACGGGGCGCATAGGATATGAGTGTCCTGAGAGTGGATTGCGCCAGGATACCTTTTAATTCGTTGGGTCCCTCCAGTACGGATTTGGGACGCCTCATTGGAGTAGGCGCCGGGTGTGGAGCGTGGTATTGTAGTTCCTTTGGGTTGGGATCTACCGCCTGAGGCGAGTTCTGATTGAGGCGCTTGGCGCCGGGTGATGGAGGACAGATCAGTCGGTGGAGGCATTCCCGATTTCTTTTTCCAGGATAGTGGATTTCTGAGACTGTCGGAGCACATATGTTACAGCGGTCGGTGTGGTGGTACTTGTTGGGCTGGCGGGTTCAGTTTTCTTCCGCGGCGATTGATTATGCCGCAAGGACAGTTTTCTTGGGGAGCCAGGCCCGGAGGTGTTGGTGCACTTGGGTTGCTTGAGGGTTATCTTCGCCTCTATAGTTTTGACCTCGGGAGCGAGGCGGGTGTTTCGCAGTGGATGAGTAGACTTTTGGCTGGTGTGGTTGAGGGACCTACGGCGGCGCTGGGACTCGGGGATACCCCCTTTGGTTGCGAGTTCCCAGCTGTTCTCCTAACGGAGTGGTCTTGCATGTCACTAGTTTGGGAGTTAAGGACACAACTCCAGGATTCGATGTTTTGGAAAGTTTGTCAGACCAAGTGTGTCGCCTTTGGGGGCGCCGGTGCTATTCGAGTTGTGGATGGTTGGTTCACTTCGGCTTTGTGTGGATCCCCGGGAATTTGATGAAGTGACCATCTGGAGCTAGCACCCTTGTCGAGCATGGAGGATTTGATTTACCAGCTGTAAGGGTCCCAGGTCTTCCTGAAGGTGGATTTGTAATCTGGTTTTCTCGACTGCATATGGCTGTGTGTTGATGCCGGAGAGTTGGGGAATTGCTTCTACATCCCGACGGTTTAGAGATTAGAGATCAGAGTCTACGTGATCAGTTGGGGGACTTATATTGGATACCTTGGGAGTACAGAGGTATTGGGATCAAGCTCTTGTGTCGATGGACTGGTGGTTGGTTTATCGGGGGCCCTGGGAGGAGCGGATGCTTGTACCGATGCAGACTACTTGGTAGCTCGAGTGGTTAGCCCAGCTGTACCTGGATGGGGTGGTGCGGTTTTCTGGAGTGCCCGCCTCTATTTTGTCTAGTTAGAGACCCGAGGATTGCATTGGCGTCTCTGGAGGAGGTATTAGACAGCTTTGGGAGCTTGAGTGGTGGATGATTGGATATTTACCCCTCTATTTGGTTGAGGTTCCGGGTTGAGGATTGATTTTAGTTACGATGACGAAACTTTCTTTTAGTGGGGGAGGATGTGATGACCTGGATCTCTGCAGAGCTGTGGTAGAGTCATTGGTGACATCTGGGGAGCCTGTACTGTGTGTCGGAGGTGTTTGTGCACCAATTGGACACAAGTGGCGGACTTCGGGCTTAATGGATCACGTGGGTGATCAGTGGACTCCGTCGGATCTTTAGAAGTGGTTTCGCGCGAAGCGGATATTAAAAATGGACTCAGCGCGAAGTTTGGACCAAGGAACACCTTTCCGGATGCCTTCGGCAAATTTTGGAGTTGGAATTTGGCAAAATGGACATCAAATTCGGATTCAGCGCGCGGAAAACGGTCAAAATGGACTACCTACTTGATATTTGCGCAATGGTTACTGTCATGCCGGAACAGTGATTCCGGCGGCCGTCGGGCAGCGGCGGCGGCGGCGGGCGGCGGCGGAGCGCGGCGGACGGGCTCGGGCAGGCGGCGGAGCGGCCGCGGGCAGCGCGCGGGGCGCGGGCAGGCGCGCGGTCCACGGGCCAGCGTGCACCAAGGGGGACACGTTGAATCATTGGATTGGACGGTGTTGTGGGCGGGGTTCACGGGGTGGCGCGGGGTGTACGGTGGACCGGGTGGGGGCCACGTAGCGACCGGTGGTTGGCCGGTCCATGTGTGCCCGGTCCACGGAACTGGAGTGGCGACCTCGGGATTCGCGCCTGGCAGGGGCGCAGGTGGCGGGCGCAGGCGGCACGTGGGCGCGCTGACCAGGTTTTCCCGCGCTCGGGCCCGCCACGTGTCGTCGCCGTGTTGGGCCACGTGTCGCGCGGTGGTTGGCCCGCGCGGCTGTCGCTGTTCGCGGGACGACGTGGAGGCCCGAGGGAGTTTTCGAGCCCGCACAATGTTGGGCCGGGCCCAACACTGTAGCAGCCCGAAAACCCTGAGCGCCCGGAAGTGGGGACCCAATGGGAATTTTTGGATTTGTTTCCAGCTTGTATTTGAAGGCCCTGTTCAAGTCCCGAATATCTTTTTCCCTGTTCATCCTTTCACTGTGCAACCTTCACGAGATTCCCTCCTCTCCCAGAGCTGGATCCATCTGCAGACTCTAGGATTTTTCTGCGGCACGCATCCCAAGTTTTCTATTTTACGGCGCGGCGCGACGCTCGTTCGTTTGTGGTCTTCTTCGTCGCGTTTCGGAGCGTGGACTCTCCCGAGCTACCCCGATAGTATTTCCAGCGATTTTGGCGCCGTTGGCTTCACGACAGGTAGGGCTACGATCTTTGTGATTTGAGTTTTCCCTCATTTCGAGTTTTTCTTGGAGTTTCCCGAGCTTTCTTTTGACCCATTTTTTTGAGCGGAGTTTTGGACAGTGCCATAGTGTTTCGGCGATATCTTCGCGCAAAGGCATCGGATTGGGGAGATTCAAGAGGTGTTTTGCATCTACACATCACGAGGAATATCCCCAAATTTTCTTGGAATTTTTTGAAAATTTTTCGAAGGTGAAAAATCTCTGTGAACAGGAATTAGTGCTACAGTTTTTGGAGAGCAGTTATTTCGAGGTGGTTCCCTTGTCGGATTTGTTTCTCAGCGTAGGAACACTCGGTTTTGTGCGTGCAGGTACTTGTTTCGACGGGTTCGTCGCGAGGATCGTGACAGTATTTTTCTTGGAATTTTCCGAGCATTTCTTGCAGGTAAAAACAGGAAAACACTGGGACTGTGGTATTTGGACAGATTTTATTGGGGCATTGTATGATTTAATTATGTATGTTCTTTTGGAAATTTTGTACGGTAATCGCGGCGTCTTATTGTTTGGGCGAGAGAACTATTGGACTTGGAATTAGCAATCGAGGTGGGTGGTTGCTATATCCCTCATTTTTCTGACATACCCACTAGGAATATTACAGAGATTTTATTGGAACCTTGTGATTGATAATTGCTAACCTTATGAGCCTATCATGTGAGGACATATCATGTCGGGAATGCTTTTAGAAAACTGCTACGTTGGAACCATGATCGTATTTGGAACTTAGACATGTTGGCATGGATTTCATAGTAGTACATAAACTTACATGTGGTAAATAGTGGCATGTTTGGAAAATGTGTGAATATCTTGTTGGTGGGTGCTACTTGGGTTCTTTTGGGCCTGTATAGGCGGATGGTTTATGTGAGAGTAGTCAGTGGATTTAGACTTGTGTAAATATTTAATGACTTTAGCCTGATGGTTATATCTATGCGGAATTGTTACCTAATACACATGTGGGATTATTAGTGTTATACTTCTTTTCATTTTTTTGCATAAGGACAATTACATGCTTGTATGGACATATAGGTAGGTCATCTTTTATCGCTACACTTTCATGCTGGAACTTGACTTAGGAGAAACCTTCTTTGTTTCTTTTCTCCTTTCGTTAGTTAGGTGGTATTTGTTGCTCGGGTTTGAGAAGGGGTTTGGGCTAGTGTAGCCGGGGCCTGGATTATGGATTATGGGTTTTGGCGGCGGACCGCGGATTATTGGGCGGTTGACCGGATGTCGGTTATAGGACATCGGTGATAGGGCATGATTATGGACTAGAGGGTTTTGTGGCAACCGCGGATAGTAGGCGGTTGACCAGATGTCGGATGTGGGACATGATTGTGATTGTGGGTTATTCCGGCGACCGCGGATATTGGGCGGTTGACCGGAGGTCGGTTGTGAGACCTGGTCGTGGATTTTGGGGTATTGCGGCAATCGCGAGATATGGGCGATTGACCGGATGGTTACTTTTGCATCTGATTGGGAATCAGTTTTCTTTTAGTGGAGGCTTGTGTTCCACTGGGGCTTTATAGTTGTGATCCAGTCTTGCCTTTTGTTACTTATCCACACCGGCGCGGTTATTGCCCAGTTGATGCTTTCCTCGTGTGGGTCGCTCCCCTCGAGATCCCCTCCGGAGGCCGGGGCCAGACAGTTATGGATAGTTTTGCTATCACATCGGCGCGGCTTATTTGCCCGATGATGAGGGGCGGCAGCAGGAACTTTGCTATCACATCGGCGCGGCTTACTTGCCCGATGATGAGGGCGGTACAGATTGGGTTCATCTGGGACGGTTGGTTATTGTTGCATACGGTTATTCCAGTCTAGGACTGTATTTTCGAGGCATAGTAGTGGTAGATTTCCCTTTTTTTAGCGGTTTCATTTCTTACCACTCTTCTTTCCTTTTGCCTCTGGTAGACCTAGTGGGTGTGTCAGAGATTGAGGTTTTACACACTAGGGGTGGCTACTGGTTTACTAGTAGTTCTCACCCCCATTCTTCTTTCCTCTTTTTCTTTCTTCCTTGTTTTGCAGTGTCTTCTGCGGGTGCTGCTGGGCTTTCAGCGGCGGGTCGAAGGAGAGAGGACAGCTGAGTAGATAGATCTCGAGGCAGGATGAGGAGTTAGCTGGACTGTTGGTGTACCCAGGATTCCTCAGACGGTTGTACTTTTACATTTGGGACTGGCTTTTGCCAGCAGGTTGTATTCATTTTGGTGAGCTGGGAGAGACTGATGTATCCTTATTACAGATGTATTGTATTTTATTTCCAGCTTCAGTCTGAGATGTATTAGATTTTAGTTCAGCTCTGTTTTTATTGCTTTTTTATTATTATCTCTTATATCTGAGCAGGTTTGGCGCTTCGTGTACGCGGGAAATACCGTGTGCACGGCGGATCTGTAGACGGGCCCGGGTTCTGGTTTACACCCGGGGCGTGACAGTTAGAGTTGGGCCGGATGTTACGGATTTGAGTTGGCGTATTTCGTGAATTCGGTTAAGTCTTGAAGATTGAAGATAAAGAAAGTTGGATCATTTAACTCAATCTCAAGAAAGAAGAATTCAAAAGGATCAGGTATGTTTATCTAATTATTTTTGGTGATCCGAATACTTCTTATAGTGTAGAAACACTTGGATGAATTTCTAATTGCATAAAAATCAAAAACTGGACATGGGACATGTTCAGGATCGGATCAGACTTTCCAATCCGGATCCCGAAGGGGTTCGTTCATACACCAGTTCAATCCGGATCGTAGCCTCCTTTGATCCGGATCCCGAACACTGGTTTTACCATGTTTTATGAACGATCCGGATCAGGCTTTGCAATCCGGATCCCGAACGTTGTGGTGTTTGGTGAAATTGTATGAACGATCCGGATCAGCACTTCGATCCGGATCCCGAACCTTGGTTTTTCTGGAAACTGTTTGTCTCGCTACTGCAATCCGGATCGCCGAAGTCGATCCGGATCGCCGGCCTGAAAAATTCCAGAAAAGGTTAGTTTTTTATTCTTATTCTCTTCCAATGGTTTAACCTATATATATGACCTTTAATTCATCTTTGTAGGGAAACCCACGATAAAGGGAAAAAAGACGACGAATATATAGATCCACAAACAGAGAAGAAAGGAATCAATAGATTAAATCTTATGTTTCTTCATCTATATTGATTGATTTGATTCTAGGTTTTTCATACTCACATTTTGAGTAGAATCAAATCAATGAATACTTAGATGGTATTTCCGATCTATTTCTAATCTAAGTATTCGGCGGATCATCACCACCCAAAAAACAACGATTTTCCCAAAATCGGCGCGTGGACTCGCGTGGCCTTGTGGATTCAAGGTGCTACCGCTCTCGTGGATTCGGAGCGAGGTACGTTCGTGGATTCGAAGCGTGCTACTGGGTGAAGACCGTGGATTCGGTCGGACGTCGTGGATTCGGCGTTGGACGCAGATTGTGGATTCGAGAAGCGTCGTGGAGCGAGCGGAGAAGATCAACTAGGAGCGTATGGAAAAGGTTTGATCGTCTGTGAGTACGGTATATCACCTTGTACGTGTTTAATTCTAGTGGATTTCACCGTGTTATCGGTCCCGTGGTTTTTTACTCCGGTTTGGAGTTTTCCACGTAAAAATCTCTGCGTGTTATTTATTTTTCGCATTGGGTTTTATATCGCAAAGATTTTGAGTGTTTATTGTTTACACCTATTCACCCCCCTCTAGGTGTTTTTTCTCCTATTTAGATCCCATTATACATAACCCAACAAGTGGTATCAGAGCGGGAATAGAGTTGTAACAATGGTTGAAGGTGGAAACATCAACAGACCTCCGTTCTTCGATGGAACAAATTATGCGTACTGAAAAGTACGGATGAAAGCCTTTTTAATTTCCATCGACGAACGGGTTGTGGCAATCAATTGAATTAGGATGGACTAATCCAACTGAAATTATTGCTGATGTTCGCACCATCAAACCTAGGTCGAAATGGACCAAGGAAGAGATAGATTTTTCTTCTTACAATGGCAAAGGGATTAATGCTCTATTTAATGCTTTGTCTCAAACAGAGTTCTCTCGCGTCTCGGCATGTGAGACTGCGAAAGAAATCTGGGATGTTCTTTCAAGTTACGCATGAGGGAACTAACCTTGTGAAGATTCGGAAACTGCAAATGCTTACGAGCAAGTTTGACTCTATCTTCATGGCAGAAAATGAATCTTCACAGACTATTACACACGATTGCAAGACATCGTAAACTCAGTGCTAACTTGGGAGAGAAGATTCCAGAATTTAAAGTTGTAAGAAAAATATTAAGAACTCTTCCTGAAAGATTTCGTTCCAAGGTTACGGCCATTGAAACTATTAAACACCCGGACGAAATCCGTGTAGAAGAATTAGTTGGTCATTACAAACATTATGAAATGACATTTCCTACTAACTATTCTTCTGGAAAGGCATCCTCTTCTAAGTCTTCAGGTTTTGCTTTGAAAACTACAAAAGAAGAAGACGCGGATTCATCCTCCTCAGACGACGACGTAAACCTATCTATGGAGGATTTTGAGAAGCAGCTTGCTCTCTTGACAAGAGATTTCGCCGAAACTTTCGAAGGGGTAACTCAAGCAAAACTCCCATCCTTCGTAAAGTCAAAAAAAGGCAAAGGTTCTTCAAGTTTCAAACCAAGAAAGCAAGAGGGTTTTTCTAAGGATAAGAAAAGCTCAGAAGGACAAGTCCAATGCTTCAAGTGCCGAGGGTACGGCCATATCTCAACGGAGTGTCCTAATAAGAATCCGACAAAGAAGAAAGCGATGCAAGCCGTCACTTGGGATGACACCTCATCGTCAAATGAGTCATCGTCAAGTGATGAAGAAGATAACGCAAACGGCGTTCCACGCGTCCACATCTTCACCTTCATGTGCTTAATGGCTAATACATCCGAGTCATTGTCCAACTCCACCGTTGAAAAGATTGCAACGGACGATGAATCGGATAACTCGGAAGGTGAAGATTTTGCTCTAGCCTATCACAGACTTTTGAGGGATTCAAAGAAACTGGCTAAGCAAAACAAGGGGTTGAGAGGGAGATTGCAGGATCTCGAAGAAGATGTAAAAAGGGTAACTTTTCTCTCGACCGATCTTGAAGTGGAAAGGGATGATCTGATTAAAATAAATGTTTCCCTTCAAGAGTCCAATGAGCAACTCGAGAAGAATTATATAGATATGGTGAACAAAGCGAATTACTTCTTGAACCTCAACGGCGAGGCTCGACAGGAAAAATTGGCAATGACAGAGACCATTCTCCAACTCAAGGATGACTTACAGCGATTTTCATCAGGAATGAGTAAGTTTGATAAGCTTCTTGGTCTTGGTCAATCAAACAAGTTCGGCCTCGGATACAATCGAACTAACGACAATTTTAGTTCGGTTGGGACAGTCTTTGTGCCCCAGTCGGTATCTCCTCCTCCGACACCGGATATTGACGACAAACAACGACAACAAACCTACTTCCCCCTCTTCGGAATCGTCAAGCATCAAGGTATGTTTTCGTTGTGGTATTGCAGGGCACATAAGGAGAAATTGCAAGATGGGAGCCAAACGCTCAACTCAAGCACATCTTGCAACGACTACCAAAGGGTGATTCCTCGGAAATCAAATACAAATTTTTCGAAGGAAAAAGAGCCTCGGTAGTTCTCAAACAAGACGACGACGTCAAGGAAAAGCGACGGATCAAACAAGACGCTTTCACCAAAGGTATCAACCTCACAATCATTTCCGACGTACACCCAAACTCGAAAGGTTTGGGTACGCAAAGGTGAAGTTTTCCCTTGTCTTGTTACAAATATTTCCGTGCATGCTTATGATAATTCGCTTTGGTATCTGGATAGCGGTTGTTCTCGTCACATGACCGGTGACAAAAACTGTTTCAAAATTTTGAGAAAATCTCCGGAGGACTTGTAGTTTCGGAGACGGCCAGTCTTCCAAAATTGTTGGAAAAGGAACAGTAGCTATTCCAGATGGCCCGATTCTAAATAATGTGTTATTTGTTGATGGCCTTAAGACTAACCTCATAAGTATCAGTCAACTTTGTGACAATGGTTTTTCAGTTAATTTTTCATCTGTCGAATGCATTGTAACTGATAAGGACCATGTTTTCTTTTTAAAAGGGGTTAGATCTGAAAACAATTGTTATGTTGTTCCCAATAAATTTTCTGAAATTGTAACTTAGCCTCTTTGAATAATGAAACACTTTGGCATGAAAGGCTAGGTCACATAAATTTTAAGGAACTTGCTAGAATTTCAAACAAAGACGTGGTCAAGGGGGTTCCTAAACTTTCACTTAAACAAAACATTGTGTGTGGTGGTTGTCAAAAGGGAAAACAATCTAGGACTGCACACAAGAACTTGAATCACGTCGGTACCAAACGGCCCTTGGAATTATTGCATATGGATCTTATGGGGCCGACACGTCAACCATCCTTGGGAGGTAAATGGTATATTTTCTTATTGGTTGATGATTTCTCTAGATAGTCATGGGTAGCATTTTTTAAAAGAGAAAGCTGATACTTTTGATTCTTTTCACGAGATTTGCCTTCGTATTATGATTGAAAAGAATGAAAAGATCATTCGTGTTAGAAGTGATAGAGGTGGAGAATTCATAAATTCAAAATTCACTAATTTTTGCACTTCCAACGGCATTAAACATGAATTCTCAGCACCCTATACACCTCAACAGAATGGTGTAGTCGAGCGCAAAAACAGGGTTGTACAAGAGATGGCACGTGTTATGCTTCACAGCCGGAATTTACCGCTACATTTTTGGGCTGAAGCTGTGAACACTGCAATCTATGTTATTAATTGAGTTTATTTGCGCCCGGGAACGTTAAAGACACCATATGAACTATGGTGTTGTAGAAAACCCAACATCAAATATTTTCGCATCTTTGGGAGTCGATGTTACATTTTACGTGACCGCGAAAATCTTAGAAAATTTGACTCTCGAAGTGACGAAGGGATTTTCATGGGCTATTCTACAAATAGTAGAGCATATCGGGTATTTAACTTGGAATCTAAAACGATTGTAGAATCCATAAATGTTAAAGTAGATGAAGCTTTCCACTTTGCATCTGATAAATCTACCCCTGATATCTCTCTTGATGATGATACTCCTGTAAATGCATCTTCTCATGATAATACTTCCAATATTAATGATGCATCTAATGGTTCTCCAAGTTTATCTGATGTGCAGGATCATCTCATATACCTCCGAGTACTCCATTACATCAAACGTTACGCATCTCCAAGGATCATCCTGAATCAAGCATCATTGGAGACCCACAAGAAGGAGTCAAAACTCGGAGACAGTTGGTTTGTGGATTCGCTTGTTACGTTTCCATGATCGAACCAAAGAATATCGATGAAGCTCTTCAGGATGACTACTGGATTGAAGCAATGCAGGAAGAGCTCCATCAGTTTGAACGAAACAAAGTCTGGGAATTAACGACGCCTCCGAAGCAACACAATGTGATCGGTACTAAATGGGTTTTCAAGAACAAGAAAAATGAGGATGGTACCATCATCAGGAATAAAGCACGTTTAGTTGCTCAAGGCTACTCTCAAATAGAAGGTATAAACTTTGATGAAACGTTCGCCCCTGTAGCTAGACTCGAGTCCATTCGTATCTTATTCGCTATTGCTTGTCACTTTAAAATAAAACTCTTTCAAATGGACGTTAAGAGCGCGTTTTTAAATGGGTTGTTAAATGAGGAAGTTTATGTGGCTCAACCGAAAGGTTTTGTAGACTGTAAACTACCTACCCATGTTTTTCGTTTGAAAAAGGCTCTTTACGGTTTAAAACAAGCACCGCGAGCGTGGTACGAAAGGTTGACAAAGCACCTTTTGGAGAAGGGCTATACTCGAGGGGAAGCAGACAGGACTCTCTTTGTGAAGCATTATCAAAATAACTTCATGTTGCACAAATCTATGTCGATGACATTGTATTTGGAGCAACAAAGGATAATGATGCTTCTAAATTCGCAGAAACCATGGAAAGCGAATTTGAGATGTCTATGATGGGCGAACTGACATACTTTCTTGGATTGCAAGTGAAACAAAATGGTGAAGGCATCCATCTGTGTCAATCCAAGTATGCAAAGGAGTTGGTAAAGAAATTCGGATTAGAAGATTCTAAAGATTTTCCTACTCCTATGGGAACTAGCGATAAGGGATTAGGAAGTGAATCTCTTAGTGAGAATGTAGACGAGAAACTTTATCGCAGCATGATTGGAAGTCTACTTTACCTCACAGCTAGTCACCGGATATTTCTTTTAGTGTTGGGATTTGCGCGAGATATCAATCAGCCACCAAAGGAGGTTCACCTGAAACGCGGTGAAACGGATCATCCGGTACATCAAAGGAACCATTAATTTCGGAATTTGGTATCCTATGGGAACAAGTCTAGATATTATTGGATACTCAGATGCCGATTGGGCAGGATCTGTGGATAATCGGAAAAGTACGAGTGGTGCATGTTTTTATCTTGGCCATTGCCTTGTTGCATGGCATAGTAAAAAGCAAAACTGCATTGCACTCTCGACTGCCGAAGCGGAATACATCTGACGCGGGTAGTTGTTCAACTCAACTCATTTGGATGAACAGCGTTGTTGAGCGACTTCCGGATTTCAGCAACTTCGGTAACTGTTTTATGTGACAACACTAGTGCTATAAACATTTCAAAAACCCTGTGTTGCACTCTAGAACAAAACACATTGAACTTAGATCTCATTTTCTTAGAGAGCTAGTTGAATCAAATATTCTTCAAATTTCCTACATTTCAACTGAAGATCAATTAGCTGACTTTTTAACAAAACCTTTGGATCAAAAACATTTTATTCATTTGCGTTAAAGCAATTGGAATGCTTTCCTTGAAATAACCTCTTTTTGAAACTTTTGTTTAGGTTAGGTTTTGTTTTTGTGTTTTTGTTCAGTATCTATGCTTAGACATAGAACATTAATTGAGCATTAGTTTTTATTGACTTTAACTGCATCCTTTATATGTTTTAGAAATTTATTATGCTTTGGATATCATAATAATTCATTTGATGCAATGATCATTTATGTGAATTAAATCATCTTTGTTTTGATCAAAGTCAATTTCTCTCTCGATGATCTCTTGGTATAGTTTTTATCTTATTTGACTGTTTAGTCGAGTATGAAATCGAGATCAATATTTGGCTGAATACTTTATATCTTAAATAATTGAGAGCCAATTGAGGGGGAGTCAAAGAAAAAGTGTTATGCTCAAAGATGTGGAAAGAGTTACATCCCAATGAGGAGTGTGGAAAACTACCACCACATGGAGGAAAGAGCTACCACCCTCGGTCGTCCGAGTACTTGTGTGCAGCTACCACATGTATACCAAGCAAGGTTTTTCAAGTTTGATTAAATAAAATGCATGTTGAAATACTGACTCTGTCAAAATTTCAAGGGTGGTATAATGGTGGGAATTTTAATGAAGATTGCTCAAAGAGCCACTCTCTTCAATAAATTGACTCGAGATATTATCTAACTTATCTGGGATTTCAGACATCTATTGATCTTGTATTTTATTTTCTTTACCGAATTGATGATTTGATAAAGGCATTACTCATAAGACTCAAGTTAGATGTAATTGAAGTTGTTCAACTTTAAGGGATTTAATTTTTATAAATTTTCGTTTCATTTGTTAGATGTTATTGATAGATTTGGCATAATCTATTTCTTGTTGTATGAAACGATGATTTTCATTTAAAGTTGATACACAAAAGTGTCTTACAATCTTTTTCTGGATTTTCTAGAATTTTTCTGAATTTTTCTGACGAAGAAAAGTTGGAGCCGATCCGGATCCCGAACGCAGGTATTCTTCTGCGGGCAGCCGATCCGGATCGTAATCACGAACTGATCCGGATCGCGGCTAGGATTTTATATAGAACAAAAGGGTTTTGATTTCTTCTTACCTCAATCTTTTGTTCAAAAGTCTCCAGAGCTTCTCTCTCTAGAATTCATCCATCTTGGAAGCTTTCAAACTCAAGTTCTTCGATTCCAAGTAAGTTTTATTGCTCAAAATCTCGGTATTTCACAGTTTTTTCATATTTTTCTTCAAAACGTGATGGAATTTCTCTATTTTTCGTTTGTGGATGGTTTTTGATCAAATTTCTTTTGAAATAAGAACTCTGGGTAGATATTTTGATTATATGCTAGGTATTCTAATGATAAATGGATTTTTGGCCTTCGATTTCAAAAATTTCGGTTTTAGGGCATATAATGGGAATTTTCCAAAATCATGCGATTGATCTATTTTTAAAATTCCTTTTGCAAAACTAATTTGATTCTTAGTCTCTCTACACGATAATGATTGTTTGGGTACAATTTTTCAAATTTTGAAAATTAACAATTTTTTCGTGTTCTTGAGTTGTTGCTCACAGGATTTCTTTTCACAAGAAATAGCAACAATGACGTTTCATGGATCATTCTGCTAGTTGCCATGGTACACACTCGAGCAACAAACAAATGAAAAGAGCTAAGAAAACTCAACGGAAAGGTGAGTTTCTTCTGGTCAGCGACTCAGAGGCTGAAGCAGATAATCAAGAAGTTGATTGGGACAAACTGTCGGATGATGAATCATGCCTGTCAACCTAAGCAAAAGACTTTCGACATGTCAAAAGGTAAAGCGCCAATGACATCCTCTATCTCAATGAAAAGAAAAAAGACTGGCTCGACGGTTTGGACGAGCACGAGGGTTCGAGATTAACGAACAATAGTTCCGGATTCTCCACCTCGTGAGGAACAAGTGTTCGTTAATGCGGATCGCCTAAGGGCATTTGAGAATCGTGAGTGAGTGCATTGGCGAGAGGCATGTTAATATTGAGGCTCTACGAGATCATCCCCTGAGTTTGGTGTTCTGATTGAACAAGCAAACCTTATTCAAGTATGCCGATTCCCAAAATGCTTGGATACTGTCTGCATCACGTGAGGACCTTCTATACAAATGCACGGCACCTTCGAGAAAATGAAAATGGTCCGATGGAGTTTTACACGAATATCCAAGGCACAAGGTTTAAAATTACTCCACAGTTAATGGCGAGGTTTTGGGAATGCAAGCCAGCAAGACAGGAGTTAATTACTAGGGAAAGGTTTTGACAACACGATGTGGCAAATGGTCATAAAGGGAATATGTTTGGAGGGAACTCAATCAACGGAGAAGTCTATCAAATCCAAAGAACTTCGTCTTGAGTACCGGTTTCTAAACTTCATCACTTGTTACAATATCCTTCCAATATGCAGACGAAAGTCTTGAGATGGGATCGAATGCTGTTTTTGTATCTCTTAGGACATCCGTCAGAGGCAATGGGATTAAATATCAACATTCCATACATTATTTGGAATAGAATGACGAGATATGTTGAGCATCCTCATCCCACTGAAAGGATCCCATTTCCATGATTATAATGAGGATCTAAAGAGATTTCAAGTTGATATTAGTTCAACAACTTATCATCACTGCTTGGGCATGATCGATGAGTCCACCATTGTCAGTCCCTTCACAAATTGCCTCATGTCACTCCAGTTCCTCCATGCGGAACGAAACCCAGTCCGGCACTTCCGCATCACCATCACAACCAGCACCCACACAGCGGATGAAGCATCAGTCTCATCCATCTACAAAGAACAACAACGATTATCTTTTGAGCAGGAACAGATTTCGAAGGAACAGAAGAGAATTTCCAATGAGCTTGAGCTCATCACGGCAGCTCATATTACCATAACTAAGAAGGTCAATTCAATGAACAAGCTGGTGAAAAGATGTTCTCTAAGATGGGCTGCACGAGCTCTGAAGACTCTGAATGATGATGATTCTTCCATTTTTTCTTTTTCTTGTGCAGATTTTTTCTTTTTTGTGCAGTTTTTTAAGTTTTAGTTTTAGTTTTTAATCTCACAGTTTTGGTTCTTGAACTTGTTAACTTTTTCTTCTTTTTGGTAATTTTGGCTAACTTTGTGACAAAAAGGGGGAGAGAGTATTAGAACAGTTTGAACAGTTGAACAATCTTGATTGTCCAGTTGAACTATGAAGGTAAGTAAGGTAAGTAGAACTTCACTTTTGGTTTCTTTTGTGATTGCATGCATGCCTCGACTAACTATTTGCTAACTATTTGGGCATGTAATATAACTAACAAGTTGATGTTCACTAACAATTTTGTGACATTTGGATTTTGATGCATAGGAGATTGGTGGTTTTTAACTATGATCAAATTACATATCTGAATGTATAAATGTCATGGTAAGTATAAATGAGTATAAACTTATCTCTGTATGTGTTTTTTGAATGATATAAATTCTGAGGTATCTAACGATTTCTTTTGTCAAGAATGATTTCTTTTGCAGAGAGTACAGATGTCTAAGTCTAGAGTCTGTTTTAGGAGTTTAACTCATGTATCTATTTTATTTGGATCTCCATTGTAAATTTTTGTTGTATGGTGATAGCAACAAAAATATCTTTTGAATTTTCTTGAGTGGATTTGTGTTTTGTCACGAAACCGCAAAGGGGGAGATTGTTACGGATTTTGAGTTGGCGTATTTCGTGAATTCGGTTAAGTCTTGAAGATTGAAGATAAAGAAAGTTGATCATTTAATCTCAATCTCAAGAAAGAAGAATTCAAAAAAGGATCATGTATGTTTATCTAATTATTTTTGGTGATCGATACTTCTTATATGTCGAAACTCTGGATGAATGTCTAATGCATTATAAAAATCAAAACTGGACGATGGGACTATGTTCAGGTATCCGGATCAGAAGTTTCCAATCCGGATCCGAAGGGTGTCGTCATACACCAGTTCAATCCGGATCGTACCTCCTTGATCCGGATCCCGAACAACGTTTTACATTTTTATGAAACGATCCGGATCAGGTTTGCAATCGGATCCCGAACGTTGGGTTTGGTGAAATTGT
>CM055060.1:38379545-38504124 GCA_029204045.2 Tillandsia leiboldiana
CAAGTCCATGCCAACACCACGTCTACTCATTCAAAGGGACACCGCCAAAAGTCCCAGGGCAGACCAACGTCCAACATAAGGGCAGGCGGCCACAAAACTGGTCGCCTCCGAAGTCCCTCCCGCCGTTTTGCACCGTCAAGGAGGCTTGGAGGGGTTGTCTCCTCGAGGTATGCATGAAAACGAAATCACGAGAATGAACGAGTGCGTTGCTCCGTCATCTATCGAAAAGAGTTCTAGCACGGGAATTCAAAACGGAAGTAGTTACCTGCAAGAGCGTCCTCCGGGGATCATCCCTTGGCGGGTCATTGAGAAAACCCTCCGCCTGGTGTGTTGCCGGTCCTCCTCACGCCGTGGTGCGGGGGGTCTGGAAGCCGACGCCATAGGAGCTTTTCCCCGCCCTGAGTGCTGTGGCCTGGGCGTAGGTGCTCCATGGGCGCCGTCCCCCGCCTAAGGGGCAGTTGCGGCGGAAGTGCCCCCGTTTGCCGCACCTTAAACACTGGTCGTCTCTTTGGGGCACTCTCCCGTCAGGTGTCCTCCCCCGCATATGACACAAGGCCTATTCCACGGCCTCGACCCTCCTGTTGGCGCGCCACCGGGGTCCGTCGGCGGTCTCCATCTTTGGGGGGTCGGCTCCCGCTGGAAGAACCCTCCCCCCAGCCTTGCTGGTGTCGCTTCTGATCCCTTAGCCGCGCCGCGTTCTCTCTCTGGCACGGTCACAAGCGAAACCCCGCTCCACCGTGGTGGCCTTGTCGACCCACTCCCTGAAAGTATGCAGGCCAGCCGCGTTCACCACCTCGAAGATGTCGCTTCGCAGGCCATCGACGAAGAGTGTGCCTTTGAGCCTCGTCCCGTGCGACGAACGGGACGCAATTTACTAGTCGGACGAATTCCCGTTGATATTCCATGACCGTCCGGTCCCCTTGTTGAATGTGGTTTAGGGTCATCCTCCAACTTTTTCTTGACGCTGCTGGTGAAGAAGGCCTCGAACAGCTCCTTCTTGAAAGTTGTCCAGGACGGAAGAGCGGTACCCTTAGCAGGATCGGGGCGTACCGTCTTCCACCACAAGCGGGCATTCCCTTCAAGCAATGGACGGCTAGGGGAACCCGCTCGTGATCCTCCATAAGTAAGTCTTCAAAGAGTTTCTCCATTGACCCCACCCAGTTCTCCACGACCCACGGATCTGTCGTGTCCCCTTCGAACGTGGGCGGGTCGTGCTTCTTAAAGTCCTTCAAGTTGGCCCGCACTCGATCCCGTTCGGTCATCACAACCCCCCCTCCACTCGTGGCGGCGGCAGCCGCGATAGGGGTAGGCGTGACCACCGTTTCCTCCAGAATAACTCGGCTAGTTGTCCCTTGGCGCCGGCCCCGTAGTCGCCGCTGGTGGTGGTGCTGTCGGCGGTGCCGCGGCCGGTGCTGTCGGCCCCGGCGGATGGGACCGGGGCGGCCGTCACAGGTGCGGCCTGCTGCTGCGTCATCTGGCGTACATGGTCGGTGAGGGTAGCCAATTGCCCCGCCATTTCCCGCAATTGTTGCCGCAGGAGTTGGTTCTCCGCGGCCGTCGACGTTGTCGCATCCGCCTCGGCGTCCCCCGCCGATGACCCTGTACGGGCCATATCTGTCACTCACAAGAAGGTCAAAAATTAGACAGTAACTACAACCAGTGTACCCTTTTGTGCGAGGAAAGATTCAAACTCCCGCCCCCCGTTCACTCACGTTCTAAATCCTATGCCCCACCCATTTCATTTATTTCGTAGGTATGTGAGGCATTCCCACGGATGTCGGCACTAGCTGTTGTGATTGAATGAAGGTCTCTGATACCCTCTTAATCTGTCACGCCCCGGGGGTTTGTTTTAGCGGAAACGGCATTGTTTTTTTTTTTTGAAAGGTCTCTTTCTTCCCCGGTGCGTGCCCAGACCCGCCGCACATACAGGATCTCTCTGCAAACGGACAGAGTCTCCCCTGTACGTGCACGGCGTGTGGTTGAATACATCTCCCAAGCAAACATAACCATTCAATCACAACATTCAATTACATACAACCAGTATTCTAAATATTTAAGCGCATGGCCACTTCAACTTGAAAGGATAAATCCACGGTTTTTAAAGAGTGCCCACCCGACACTTAAGTTTTGAAAACGAGTTTCGAAATCAGCATAAACCACAGGGTTTTGAAAACGGTGCCACACGACACCCAAGTTTTGAAAGCTCATTTCGCAATCCATAAATCCACAAGGTTTTGAAATCAGTGCCCACACGACACTTAGACTTTGAAAACGGTTTTCGCAATCTTTTCTTTGTTTTTGTTTCGCTTTTCGAATGGCCAGTAGGAAATAAGGGAAAGGTAGTGCATAAACAGATAATCAAATACCGACATCTACGTCGACCCCACAAGGGTATCGGGAACCTCACACATGCCCACAATATAAATGAAAAGCTGAAAAGAAAAGGAAAGTATAAAGTTCAGGGTCTCCAACGGTCCCGCTGTGTCCGCCTCGTCCTCACCGCCACCTACCTCTCCCCTCGCCTGGGCCCTGTCACGAAGTGGGAAGTCAGTGACTAATAAATGCCGTGCAGGGGAAATAATAAAAACAAACCGTGGCGACAACCGGAGCAACCACCCTTTTGGGGGGGGGGAAAAATGGTAACCTGTATATCTGCATCCTGTAATACCCTGCCGCGTCGGTCCACTACCGACGGCCCATACCGTACCTGCAGCACCGCGACCGCGCCGGACAACTAAACCGGCGGGTCGCTCCGCTCGCACCTCGGCGCCTCAACCCACAGCTAATAAGGGGCCCCACTACGTCACCTCGTGGGTATACACGGGTCCTACGACCTCTTTTCCGGAAAAGTGCACCCCTCACGGTGGCCAAACCGCGGGTGCACGTGTTGCAGCCTCGAGCACAGTAACCACAATGTATGAGCAATAGTAATGCAGTAATCGCAATGTATATGAAATAGTAAAGCAGTAACCATGATGCATGAATCAGAATAAGGTAGAGGCGTGTAAACTCATGTTGCCCTACTATTAGCATAGTCGAAGGAAAGACGGTAGCTGAAGCATCAAAACACAAGACTACGTAACTATCGATGTGTAGCAATAATCCGTAGCATCTAGAATAATGATTACTGAAGTGAACGGTAACATATAATATTTGAATTAAAACAATCAATGTGGTTCGATGCCAAATATCACACTCAACCCACCTGTCGCTAGTAGGCGTCAACGCTCCGCTCCCTCGCGTCCTGGTACTCCCGCTCGGCTCCTTCGCACACCTGCCGCGAGGAGAAAGGCGACGCTCAGACGCGGATGAAGACGAGAGGCGGGCGAACCGCTCGTCGGGTTCGCGGCTCCCCGTCCGCACGCGGGCCGTGCGCGTGCTCAGCTCCGTACGGGCAACCCCACACGTGGGGTTGAGCGCGCGTCCGGCCCCGTGCGGGTCACCCCGCACGCGGGGCTGGGCGCCGCCCAGCCCTGTGGCCTACCCCGCACGCGGGCTGGGCGTGCCGCCCGGCCCCGTGTGGGTCACCCCGCACGCGGGTCTGGGCGTCGCCCAGCCCCGTGCGGGTCACCCCGCACGCGGCTGGGCGTGCGCCCGGCCCCGTGCGGGCCATCCCGCACGCGGGGGCTGGGCGCCGCCCGGCCCCGTGCGGGTCATCCCGCACGCGGCTGGGCGTGCGCCCGGCCCCGTGCGGGTCATCCCGCACGCGGGGGCTGGGCGCCGCCTGGCCCGTGCGGGTCGCATGAGGGCGCCGGATGGGGGGGGGGTTTCTTCGCACGTGCGGCGGATTCCGGGAAATCCGCCGCCTGTGCCTCACCCCTTCCGGTCAAGATGATCAAGAACTCAACACGAGGAAAAAGAAACTAAATTCCCGTCTCACCTTGATGAGGACGACGAAGGTTTGGGAAGAGGGGATCGTCCGTTCTCGTAGGTCCGGTGTGGTGGTGGTGGGGATGCGGCGTTCTCCCCTCTCCTCGACCGTCTTCGCTCGGGTCGTGCGTGCCAAAGGGGTAGAAGACTGAGAAGGGGTTCCCAACCCTCACCTCTCAAACCCCCAATTAATAAGTTGTTTTGGTACGATCGAGCCCAACCCGCGTCCAACTCCAAATGCTAACCTAGCCCCAAATTAACCCGGATAGATAGAACGAAATAAATTAAATTAATTTATGTCGGATCCCGAAAATTTACAGAAAATTAGACTGAGCCGGTGCGAAAGAATTAACTAGCTTGAATCAAAAATATCGTTAAATCCGGGTCTGGTTTACCTCAAAAGGGACGTGCCGGACACCCGAACCGCAGCAACTTCGAAAATTTATTCCGGGAGCTTCCGGGGTCGGAAATCCGATCCGATCGCGCCGCCGGCCTCCGCTTCGCGAGCTTTATTCTCTAAAAAATGCCCGCGAGCCCCCGACGGCCTGCCCAGAATGACGAAAGAAAATCAAACCCCCGGACCCCTTTGCCTAAAAGCGGTTCGAAAACCCGCGGCTATTACATCCTGTGGCACTATGCCAACCAGTCCCAAGCACGGGGTCAAGACACCGAACTGTCACAAATACCAATAAGTCTGCCGGCATAACTCACGGCCTCTACTGCACTGGACATGATCCACAAGCCTTCCCCACCTGCGCAATACCACCAGTAACCTGTACCTCTAGTGCACGGGGTAACAACTCTACCTCTAGTCCATGCAGGAATGCAACATGCTCTTACTGCGACTGCTGTGATGAATTCACACCTGCGGCAACTCAATCCATTACCGGGGCGCCCTCCAACCGGGCGGCACAGATTCATCCACTCGATGCAAGTGGTCGTCGCTCAGCCTGCCAAAATATCTAGACCAATCACAAAGGGAGCACGACCTCTATCCATGCTCACACTGAGGTGACGAATGTGGTCTCTCGCAGGCAGCCAATCCACGCTACCGCTGCGCCACTCTGATAAAAGTGCTGATGCTGTCATCGGGGTCCACCCAACCTCTGACGTCTCAGAAATCCACCTGGATATCATCGTCATACGACCAAGCACAATCAATTCGTGCAATTCCTTATACAATTATCCTTACTAAGCTCACCCCTCAATCACATATATTGCACCCCAAACATGCCGGTTATCAATCACACAGGGTAACATCCCCCTTGGGTAAGCTTTGCATAATCCATCCACAAGGCTATCCACCATCCTGGAAGGGAAAACGAAAATGTCTCCGCCGGCCGATCTGTCCTCCAACACCAAGTGCCAAGCGCCTCTATCCAAGACTCGCCTCTGGCGGCAGACCCCTATACAAAGGAGCTGCAACGCTACGCCCCATACACAATGCCTACTCCATCGAGGCATCCAAAATCCAAACGGGGAATCAAATAACCTGAAAGGTATCCTGATGCAATCCACTCACAGTCAAGCATATCCTATGCGCCATGTCCCCCAAGTCATAGAGCGCGCAGTTCGATAACTGCATAAACCCTTTTTGACACCAGGAGGCTCTCAAGCAGTCTTTCCATCACCACCAACCACGATTCTACCCCAAGAGGCTCCAAACTTAATTTTATGAATCGAGGTGGTTTAACTGCCGAAACTGGCTCAACTGATCAATGGTGTCCCATAGCTCATCCGCTGTCAATTATCCACCCTGCCTCGGCGCCTCGGCACTAAACATTGGCACGGAGGGGCTACTCACTCCATCGGTACCACAAAAATCCCCGCCCTTGAGGATACTGCAACCGGGTGGTCTCAGAAAGAAGCACTGTCGAGCTGCCCGCTGCTCCGACAACTGTGTCACTAAAAACCCGATGCCCGCTCACTCTGCCACTGATAAGCCTCTGACAATCCTGTCATCTGGGTCCGGAGTCCTCTGACCACAATCCGGTATCCGGCCTGAAACAACTAGCTCAGATCCAACTGCCGCACCAAGGTGCGCCCGGGTCAAGGCCCAACGTCGGGGAGACACCGCTCGCCACGACAAACCGCAAATCAGCACACCCCAAACACTCGACCCAATCTAGCGAAAGTCAAAGACATCCCTCTATTTCTGTAACCTTATGTTGTCTGCAGCCAACATACTGTCCCACAGAAATAGAATATGTCGATCCCTCTTCACTCACTGGAAGAGTCAAACAAATAAATCGCCGACTTTCGCAAAGTGTCGCGTCCCTCGCGCCCTATCATCCTAGGGTCTGCTAAAAGCCTAGGGTTTCCTAAGTCCCAACCGACCTATCCCTAAGCTCTGATACCAACTTAATCTCTCACGCCCCGGGTGTAAACCAGAACCCGGGCTCGTCCACAGATCCGCCGTGCACACGGTATTTCCCGTGTACACGAAGCGCCAGTAACCTGCTCAGATATAAGAGATATAATAAAAGAGCAATAAAAACAGAGCTGAACTAAAACTAATGCATCTCAGACTGAAGCTGGAAATAAAATACAATACATCTGTATATAAATGATACAGCAGTCTCTCCCAGCTCACAAAATAAATACAACCTGCTGACGAAAGCCAGTCCCAAAAGTGAAAGTACTACCGTCTAAGGAAACATGGGTACACCAACAGTCCAGCTAACGTGCTCATCCTGCCTCGGGATCTATCTACTCAGCCGTCCTCTCTCCTCGACCCGCCACTGTAAGCCCAGTAGCACCCGCAGAAGACACTGCAAAACAAGGGAGAAGAAAAAAAGGAAAGAAGAATGGGGGTGAGACTACTAGTAAACCAGTAGCCTCCCCTAGTGGGTAAAACCTCGACTCTGACACGCCCACTAGGTCTACCAGAGGCAAAAGGAATAAAGGTGGTATGCAATGAGTATGACTCCTGATGAAAAGCTACCACTAGAATGCCTCTAAAAACTGAGCTAAAAGAATAGCTGAATGTATGCATTAGAATACAAATGCCTGCCGGAATAAACCCAATCTGACCACCAGTAAACACTGGTACTGCCTGCTCTGCCTGCCAAATCGGGTATGCCAGCCTACGCATAACACCGATAGGGGATGAGAGTCTCGAAGACTCGAGGTCTGAAAACCGCACACTCCGGAGTGGCACTCGAGGGGAGTGACCCACACGAGTCAAGTGCCTCAGTAACAAGTATCAAAGTCAGCAGGACTGGATCATGACTATGACCAAAGTGGGAAAACCCATCCACTAAAGGGAGACCCGATCTCAACCTGATGCAATATAACAAATAGTGGGAAACTCCATCCACTAGAGACCTGATACCCAATCTGATGCATAAGCAACCTCCGGTCAACCGCCCAAGGTCCGCGGTTGCCGCAATACCCTGCCATCAAGCCTGCCTGTCCCAAAACCCAAGATCCTGACTACACTATCCCCAAACCCCCTGCTCGCGCACTAGCTACAAATACCCTGAGCCTCAAATGAAAGGAGAAAAGAATAATAAAAAGGTTTCTCCTATATCAATTCCAGCATGATAGTGTAGCAGAAAAAGGTGGCCTATCTAGGTGACCATACAAGCATGCAAATGTCCCAAGATGATATAAAGATAAACAGATGTCGATAACCTTCATAATGTCAGAGCATGTAGAGAACAGTATGAGAATAGTAAATATGAGATAGCCTGTGCCTGCCTATGCCACATACCCAAAGCCCACAAATCATTGATTAGCCTTATCCTTTAACATGACGCTGCTGTTCTACAATCATAATCCCCAATCAAGCAAGTTCTAACAATATCTGTTTAATCACAATAAGCCTGCCATTGCCACACATAAAGTGCATTTATCCTTTTAATCAAAGAAGCTACTCAAATGCCTAGCGGGTAATCAAAGAAGATGGGTTAACAACCACACCCATAATGACAATCCTGACCCAGATCCGACATCCGGTCAACCGCCTACTATCCGCAATAGCCGCAAAACCCCAAAAGCTAAAATCCAAGCCCCGACTACACTATGCCGATCCCTGCTCAAACCCGAGCAACAAATAGCCGCCTGCCTAAGGAATAGGGGAAGAAGAGACAATAGGGTTCCTCCTAAGTCAGTCCCAACATATAGTGTAGCGATCAGAAATGGTCTAACTAGATATCCCTAAAATCAAGCCTATCTCCTCATGGAAGAAAGAAGGGGAGTGACAAATAGTGGTTCACCATGTGTACCAAGTAATAACTCCACCTGGGTGTAATCATCATGCTAAACCATAATCCAACCACACATGTCCATAACCTGCTAATCACCCTTACATGAATCATCCACCTATGCCTGTCCAAAAATCCTCAAGTGGTACCCTCCACATGACGCCTCACAATATCACAATATGAAAGTACATCCCCCTCCCTCATGCAAGGTTAAATGCTAAAACGATGTCCATGAAGCATGTATAAGTTCCAACATGTCAAGTTTCCAATATAATGTTTTCCATATGATAGGCTCTGTGACGCCCCACTTCCCAGGGGGTCACCCATCCTAGAACTACTCTAGCTCTAGCACGCTTAACTCTCATGTTCCTCTTGGATTTTGCTACCATCCAAAATGCTATAGCCGGGTTAGAGATTTAGTCCTATTATATCATTTATATAGAGGACTAATCCAAATTCCGGGGGTGTCACATTCTTCCCCCCTTTAAGCCCTGACGTCCACGTCAGGCTCAAGCACACTCACAAGCACCAGGCGATGTGAGACTCGTCTCGCTAGCCTTAGCCGACCTTGTGAGGAGCTGCACTCCACTCACAACGGTCATTAGCCGGGGAGCCTCGCTCTACCCGCTATATAACCCTGGCTCAGCCGAGACTCATCTCACATTTCCGGCTGGTGAATGTCTCTGATACCAACTATGACGCCCCACTTCCCAGGGGGTCACCCATCCTAGAACTACTCTAGCTCTAGCACGCTTAACTCTCATGTTCCTCTTGGATTTTGCTACCATCCAAAATGCTATAGCCGGGTTAGAGATTTAGTCCTATTATATCATTTATATAGAGGACTAATCCAATTTCCGAGGGTGTCACAGGCTCACAATTATCCAGTTAAGCATGCATGTCCATTAGGTGACCATTCAACATGTTCAATAAAGGGGATCACTCTAATATTCCTAGTGGGTACATCAGAAAAGAGGAGTAAAGCAACCACCCACCTGGAATTGCGCAGCCCAAGGCTGTCCAATATCTCTTTTTCACGCCACAAGTCCAAACAGATAAGCCGCCGCGATCACTATTCACAATTACCCCAAAACATGCAATTAAACATACAATTATCCTCAAAACATGCTATTCCAGTAATCAGTCCAGAGTTGAGCCTTTTTCACCTACGAGTTGTGCACAGAAAATTCCCAAAAATATACCGTCGCGATCCTCGCGACGAGCCGGTCGAAACGACTACCTGCACGCTCAAATCCGAGTTTCCTACACTGAGATATAAATTCGGCAAGGGGACTATCCCAAAGAACTCTGTACTGTAAATTTCAGCACCAAATACTGAAAATAATGCCTTTTTCACCTTCGGGAAAAATCCAGAAAAATCCAGGAAAATTTGAGGATGTTCCTTGCGATGTGTAGATGCAAAATGCCTTTGAATCACCTCAATCCGATGTCCGGTTGTGGAGATATCGCTGAAAGATCGAACCGCTATCCAAAACTCCATCACAGCAAATGGTGTCACAGTAAACTCAGGAAAACTCCTCGAAAAACGTGAAACGAGGGGAAACAGGAAATACCAATATTAAAGCTCTATCAGTCGCCGTTCCAATGGCGCAAGAATCGCCGGAAAATGTGATCGGGGTAGGCCGGGAGAGCTCTCGCATTGAAATGCGACGAAAGGGATACACCGATGAAGGAACGTCGCGCCGTGCCGGAGAAATGGAAATCTCGTAATCCGTGGCGCCGAAAAATCCGAAACTCCACCATATGCTCCCTCTCTTCATGATGAAGATTTCATCTTCTCACTCCTCGAGAAGATGAAGCCTCGAAGATGGTGAAAACACCCCTTGAATGCCTCTCGGATGCAACAAGGGAGCCAAAACCAGAAAAACAATTCGGGAAATTACCTCTGTGTCCCGCCGAACAGGAAACACCGAAATCCACCAATCACAGACTGCCACGAGTACACAGACAACAGAACACCAAGTCTGACCAATCGGATTGCGCCACGTGGCGCCGACCATCCCTGCCCGCGCGCCAGAACCGCCTGCTGCCCCGGCCCGCACAGTTGACCAGCCAATAGGAGAAACCACGTGTCAATGCCACTATCCGCTGCACCTGGTGCACGAGATCATGTGAACCTAACCAATGATATACAGCCACGTGTCCACTTCCGGTGCACCATGAACCGTGAGCCAACATCAATACTCCGTATACCGTCGACCGTGCGCCAACCAGTAAGAAGATGCCACGTGTCCCCGCATCGGTGCACGCTGGCCGCGTGGACCGCCTGCCTGCCCGCGCGCCTGCGCCCTGCCCGCGCCCTGCCCGCGCCGCGTGCCGCCGCCGTTCCGCCTGCCCGAGGCCGCGCCGCCTCCCGCCGACGCTGCCCGCCGCCGCCCCCGGGTGCCGGCGATCGCCGGAGTTACTGTTCCGGCGGTGAACAGTACCCGTGCTCAAAAATATCAAGTGGGTAGTCCGTTTTGACCGTTTTCGCGCGCTGATTCCAAATACGACGTCCATTTCGCCAAATTCCCATCCGATAAATCGCTGGAGGCTCCCAGAAAGGCGTTTTCAATCCGAATTTCGTGCCGAGTCCAAATTTGATATCCGATTTGCGCGAAAACACCTCTAAACATCCGACGGGTCCCCTGATCACCCACGTGATCCATTTTAAGCCCGAAGTTCATCACTTGAGTCTAAATTGGCGCACGAACACCGCCGACATGCCCCGTAGGCCTCCAGAAGCTGCCGATCACACTGTAACAGCCCTGTAGAATTCCGGATCATCACACTCATTCACATCCAAACACAATTTAGGTTTAAACCAGGTTTATCCCTTACTTTATACCTATACCTGGTATAACTCATTCCGGTATAAGCCTCATCCAAACGGTACCTATCTGACCATTTTCCCCATCAAAACGCTAAATTTTTATCGGTTCATAAAAATGAGAGGAGAATAGTTATCCCATGACATGCTGCCAAAAAGAAACTTGCTCAACTCGATCCGGGGTCAAAATGCTCTCAAAAATTCGAGAAAAGCTCAATTTGAGCAATTTTCCCCAATTTACCGATTTCGCACATTGAAAGAAAAAGAAGAAAGAAGAAATTTTTCTTCTTTTTTTTTCTTTCAATTTTTTTTTTCTCTTTCTTTCCCTTCTTTTTATTTTATTTTTTTTATTTTTTTTTTTTCTGTTGCTCTACAGCCCAAGGCTGCTGCTGCTGCTATAGGCAGCAGCAGCAATTGCTGCAGCTGCTACTGCTCTATATAGCAGCAGCAGCAATAGCAGCAATTGCTGCCAAGGCAGCTGCCTGCCTTGGCAGCAGCCCAAGGCAGCTGCCCAAGGCAGCTGCCAATGCAGCTGCTCCCTGCAGCTGCATGGTGCAGCTGCCATTTGGGCAGCTGCCCCATGCGCAGGGGCTGCTGCTGGCAGCTGCTGCTGCCTTGTGCAGCAGCAGCTGGCCCAGCAGCAACTGCAGCTGCTGCTGCTTGTAGCAGCAGCAGCAGCTGCAGCTGATGCTGCTGCTGCTTGCTCGCGCAGCAGCAGCAGCAGCTGACTTTCCCCATTTTTTTTTTTCTTTTTTTTTTTTTTTTCTTTTTCCTGCAAAGAAGAAGGAGAAGAGAGAGAGAGAACTCATACCAGAGTCTTCTTCTTCTCTTGTTCTTCTTCTTTCTTCTTCTTCTTTCCTTCTTCTTCTTCTTTTCTTCTTCTTTCCTCTTCTTCCCCCTTTCGTTTCTTGCTCCAGCAGAAAAGAGAGAGAGAGGGGGAGAGAGAGAAAGAGAGTGAGGGTTCAAGTGGGAGAGAGAGAGAGCATTTAATCTCTACAGGTGGTGGTTGGGGGGGAGGTGATTTTACCAAAATGCCCCAACTTACAAAGAAAATCCCAAAACTGCCCTCAATCCTGCAGTTTTGCATCTGCAGAGAATAATTTCGGATACCCCTCTTTCTCCGCATTTTGCCGTCAACTGGTAAATCGAAACAGCAATTTTTCTTCTCCTTTTAATCTACAAATTTTTCTTAAACTCTCCACGATTTTTTTAAAATTTTTGGGCTACTCTAAGCCCTCGAAAGAGAGCCCCGAAAAAGCTTCGCGATCAACTGCACTGTTAAAAAACTGCAGTTTCAGAATTCACGAAGGATTTTTCTTCGCTTCGTTCTCCTATTTTCCCTTAATCCCCCAACTCGGCACTTCACCCCTTTTAATCAAAAAACTTTTGTGAGACACCCCACAATTTCTTTTAAATTTTTTGACTATTCTAAGTCTCCGAAACAGGGCTCCGAAAATGCTTCGTGATCACAATTTCAGAAATCTCAGAATTTTTGCTAAGTCCTCGGGGTTCAAGTCACTTTTCGACCCGATGCCCATCGCGTCAGCCCGGAACGCACCGAACTCGACTGTAATCATATTTAAAACATGTTACAAGTCTTCTCGCCGCATTTCGCCATTTTGCGAATTCGGCGAACATGGGCTTAAATTTTACAAGCTTGAAGCTTCAATTTATCAACTACAACTCACTTTTCGACTCAACGGCTTTTTCGTCGATTCGAAATGCTTACAACTCACTTGTAATTACATTTGAAATATGTTACAAGTATTTTTGCTGAGTTTGGCCATTTCTGGGTCACCAAAAGTCTCGCTGTATCAAAAATCGCTGGCGGACCCTGTTCTCGCAATCCGGGTGTCCGATCAACGCGAAAATTTTACTGTGGCATTAAAACAATATTACGGAGCTCCCAGAATTTTCTCAGAATTTTCTGACACTGTGAATTTCCACTAAAAATCTGGGCCCCTTTTTCAATTAAAATTCTAAATCCCTCATTTTTAATCCGATTTCGGCCCAATTCGCTTCCACATCATCCTCACTTCTCTAACTTTCATAAAAATAGTATTTCATACCATTTTTATTTACATTTATTATATGTGCCGAAAATCCGGTACATTACATAAGGCATAGCCTTGAGGCTTAGTTTGGGACCGTTTTGGGTCGTTGATCTTTGGGGCAGGTGTGGGTCAAGGGGATCTGTCGACTACTCGGAGTTTTGGCACTGGTCACTTTCGGCTAGGAGGCCCTGTACGCCGCTCTTTCCGTGGGGTAGACCTTGTGGTAGGTCTTGGAGCTGAAGCCTAACGTAAGTTTTGACCGTCGCCTCGGTAGGACGGACAGTCGGAGCGACTGGTCCGGGATGGTGGTTATGCTCCGAGCTTGTGGCCCGTGTTGGTGACGGAGGGGAGCGGTCCGTGTTGGTGACAGGTGAGTTCGTTGTTTTCATGGGAAAATTTCGGGTAGTTAGTAACCCAGCCTGTTTTGTTGGCACCTCTTGGAGCCTTGTGAGGGCGTTAGTAAGGTTTGTTTTTCTTGTCGTCGGGTTAGTTGTTTTGGACTTGTAAGGGTTCATCAGACCGAGTGTGTCGCCTTGGGGCGCACCCGTGCTCTTCGTGCGAAGGAAGAACGGAAGCCTACGTCTACGCATCGACTACAGGGAGATGAACAAGGTTACAGTGAAGAACAAGTCCGGGACTGATGACCACTTCGATCAACTACGAGGGGCGCTTGCAGATTATTCTCCGGACTCTCAGGGGCCAGAGGCTGTTTGCTAAGTTTAAGAAATGTGAGTTCTGACTTCGCGAAGTGGGCTTTTTGGGGCACACAGTTTCAGCAACGGGAATCGCAGAGAATATGAGCGGAACTACCCGACACACGATTAGGAACGGGCAGCAGTCGCCTTCGTTTTAAAGCTTTGGGAGACATCACCTTTTCTTGGAGTACATCATAATGTGTTTTCGGATCGCCAGAGTCTTAAGTTTTGTTCACATAGAAGGATTTGATTTTGCGGCAGAGGCATTGGTTGAGTTGCTGAAGGACTCAGCTTGTCCATTCAGTATCACCCCAGGAAAAGCAGGTGTAGTAGCGGATGTTTTGAACAGGAAGGGTCAAATCGAGGGGGAAACCGATGAGCGCGAGTACTCAGCAGGACCGGTATTGGTGTAGTAACCGCTCGTTTAAATACTTTTTCGGATTTTATAGTTTGTTTTAAGTGCACCGCATCTCGCCTAGGGGTCCGGATTGTGGCTTAACTGTCTTTTTCTTCTGGACAGACCGTCGAGGCTCGCGGGTATTTTTAGACAATAAAGCTCGCGAAACGGAGAACGGCGGTGTGATCGGTTTTGGATTCCGACTCCGGAACCTCCCGAAATAAATTCCCCTGTGTTGCACCAAACGGCTAATTAAACCCGTTTGGGAACTAGGGTTTTCCGAAACTCCCCTTTTTTTCTGTGCGTAAGCCCCCACCCAAGCGAGAGCGTAGAACCTCATTTCCCCCATCTCTTGCAAGGCGGCGCGAAGAACCGAGGTCGTGACGGGGAGAAGAAGGGAACGATCGCCTCCCCGCAAGATCCGACGAACGCGAAGAGGACGATCCTTCTCCTTCGCCCAGTGCCGGCGAAACCGAGGTGAGTCGTGTTTTCGTTTTCCTTTTCGTTTCTTGTTCCGAGCGAGGGGAGGAAGTCCCTGGAAGTTTTCGGAGGTGGGGCACCCGATGCGCAAGGAGGTGGGGGAGGAGCGAGCCACCCGCCGGCAGGGCACCCGCGCGGGCTTGATGCCGCGCGGGGCCGCTCGTGCCTGCGGGCAGCTCCCCCGTGCGGGCTGGGCGCCGCATGGGGCCACCCGCATGCGGGGGCGCCGCGCGGGGTCTGGCACCGCGCGGGGCAGCCGCGCATGCGGGCAGTGCACCCGTGCGGGCTGGGCGCCGCGCTGGGCCGCCCACATGCGGGGTCGCCGCGCAGGGTCTGGCACCGCGCGAGGCAGCCCGCGCATGTGGGCAGTGCACCCGCTTGGGCTGGGCGCCGCGCGGGGCCGCCCGCATGCGGGGCACCGCGCGGGGCAGCCCGCGCATGCGGGCAGTGCACCCGCGCGGGCTGGGCGCCGCGCGGGGCCGCCCGCATGCGGGGCGCCGCGCGGGGCAGCCCGCGCACGCGGGCTGTGCACCCGCGCGGGCCGGGCGCCGTGCGGGTCTGACACCGCACGGGCCCATGCGCACGCGCGGACAGCGAGGCGGCGCGGGGTCACCTCCGCCACGGTCACTGACGCCGCCGCCGTCGGAACCGAGGACCCCGTTCCGGGACGAGAACCGGATAGTGTAATTGCTTTTCATTGACGGTGTTTGGTGGGTACTGATTCTCTTCCCGGGGATTCTTTTGTAGTTTCGGGGAGCGAGCCGGGACGCGGGGGAGTCGAGCGTTGATCACTACACGTGACAGGTGGGTTTTGCTTTGGGATTTAGCGTCGGGTTTCCGGCAATTGTACCTTGTTTAATATAAGTATCTAATCGTGCTAACGGGGTAGCCTGGTGGATTTTATCGTTGAATATAATTGGTATTATGGTTACCTTGCTCGTATTTTTTGGTATTATGGTTACTTTGCTCATATTTTTGGTACTATGGTTACTTTGCTCGTATGTGGTACTATGGCTACTTTGCTCGAGGCTGCAGCACGCGCACCCGCGGTTTGGCCACCGCAAAGGGTGCGCTTTTCCGGAAAAGTGGTCTATGACTCGTGTATACCCACGAGCTGACGTAGTGGCGCCCCTGTAGTTGTGGGGTTTTGATGCGCCAAGGTGTGAGCGGTGCGACCCGTTGGTGTAGGTGTCCGACGTGGTCAGGTGTTGCAGGTTTACAGGTGTTCGTGCTTTCTGTTCCCTCTTGGGAGGGTGGTTGCTCCGGATAGTTTACGGTTGGACGCATTTCTTTATCCTGCTTTCTTTATTGTTATCATTGTTTAGTCGCTGACTTCCCACTTTGCGACAGGGTCCTACAGAGGGGAGAGTTAGGCGACGGTGAGGCCGCGGCAGGAGCTTCTGGGTCCCTGGAGACCCCGGGCTGTACTTTCTCCTTTCTTTCGCATTTTATTTACTATTTGTAGACCATTGTGTGGTTCTCGATACCCTCGTGGGGTCGGTGTGGATGTCGGTATGGTTCCTAGTTACTTATTGAATTTCCCTTCATCTCTGTTGGCCGTTTTAAGAAAAAAAAAAAAAAAGAGAAAAGAGAAAACAAAAGAAAAGATTGCGAAAACTATTTTCAAAACTTGGGTGTCGTGTGGGCACCGATTTCAAAACCCTGTGGATTTATGCTGCTTTCGAAACTGGTTTTCAAAATCTGGGCGCCGGGTGGGCGCCGTTTCAACAATTGTGAATTTATCCTTTCAAACTGATCGGTCGTGAGAATTATTCAGTTTTTTTTGTGTGTATGTTAGAAACTGTTGTGATTGGATTGATGATTGTGTTTGGATATTGTACTAGCCGCGACACCGTGCATATACAGAGGAGACTCTGTCCGTTTGCAGAGTGATTCTGTGTATGCGGCGGGTCTGGCATGCACCTGGGAAGAAGGTTTTTCAAAAAAAAATTTTACGCGCCAAATACATACCTTTTTGCAATTCGTTTGCGCTGAAAGAAACCCCCGGGGCGTGACAACTGTCGCGCGACTTTTGTCCTTGATGGTCAAGCCAACCCTTTTAGAGAAACCCTAGAAGGTCAGAAAACAGGCGCACAGATACAGCTTATTCGAGACAAGACCCCCCGGACCACGCGAGCGACTTTTCGGCGAGTGCGAAGGACGCAATACGTTTCGACGGCGGAATTGCGTGCCCGAGCTGCCAGAGTTGAAGAAAGAGATACTGTCAGAGGCGCACTGCGCTCCCTATGCGGCGCATCCAGGTGACACGAAGATGTACAAGGACCTCAAGCAAAATTTTTGGTGGACTAAACCAGAGGGGGAAGTAACACAGTTCACTGCTCACTGTTTAGATGGTTAACAAGTAAAGTTCGAACATCAGCACCCAGCGGGGAAAACTACAATCTCTACCTGTACTAGAGTGGAAATGGGAGCAAACCAGCATGGAACTCGTCACGGGTTTTCTGCATTGCATCAAGGGCACGATGCAGTTTGAGTCACAGTGGATCGACTGACGAACTCGACTCTTTTTCCACCCATCTGTACGACGTGGACTAGAGACACTCGGCTGGTGTCGAACCTTTAGCAAAGTCTACAACGAGCTCTAGAGACTAAACCACACTTCAGCACGGCGTTTCACCCCCAGACTGACGGACAGTCCGAGCAAGTGAACCGGATTCTCGAAGATGTGCTCCGAGCCTGCGTACTTGATTTGGGTTATGGATGGTCACTGCTTTTGAGCTTAGAGATGACCTGAGCTTCGACGGAACACCGGTGCGGATCTTAGCACGAGAGGACAAAAAGGATTGCGCAACCGGACGATCCCCTATGTGAAGGTGCTGTGGAGCAACCAGGAAGAACGTGAAGCGACTTGGGAACTGGAGTCAAAGATGAGCGAGTGCTACCCAGATTTATTCGTTGCGGACCAGGATTAAGTTTCGAGGACGAAACTTCTTTTAAGTGGTGAGTGATGTACAGTCCTGGCGTTCTAATGCCTTTGTATACCCTTTTTTTATGACGGGATTGTTAGGAAAACTTTTCACTGTGTTTTCTGCAATGGACTGGCCTGGACCGCGAGTATTTTTCTGCGATTGAGCTCGGAAAATAGAGGACGGCAAAGCGAACAGATTCGGATTCCGATTTACGGATCTCCCGGAATGGGGGTCAAAGCGTTTGCCTTTGAGTGGTGCATCGGAATCCGTGCTAAGTGGCTGGCACATTTTTCGAGGCGATCGGACGGGATCTTTCTATGATCAGTTTCTTTTATCTTATTTATGTTATTTGTTTATTTTAGTTATATCATAACACCTCGACCTCCCCGTTTTCCGTTTGGATCTAATTGAATCCTTTCAGTTGTTAAGGAGGGGGTCGAGAGTTCGAGAATTTCTGGGCTGACCGTCGGGGTTTGCGGGCATTTTTGGGGGGTAGAGCTCGCAAAATGAGGAACGGCGATGCGACCGGATCTGAAATCGGACTTACGGATCTCCCGGATTTGGGGTTTGAAGCTCCCGGTGACTGTAAAGTGCACCGAGATTCATGCGTGGTAATTTGCACGATTTTCGAGGAAGTCTGAGTCAGATCTTGACCTAGGGTTGATTGGAGGTTTTCATAAATAGCGCCCTTTTAGTAGTAATCCTTTCTTTTTCCTTTTGAGAAATTAAAAGAAGGGGGGGCGAATCCATCTCTCGTGGAGCATCACGTTGGTGACGAGAGGGACGATCCACCTTCTCCTTCCTCGCAGGATCACGGTAAGCGATCGGGGCAAACCCTCTTGTTGTTTTCCTTCTTTTGCAATTTCTGTGGGGTCGAGGGTTTGGGGTGGTGGTTGTTCGGTTGTCGCGCGATGTGGGTTTTGTGGTAACGGGAAGCCGCCGCCGCCGTTGTTAAACGGGAGGCCGCCGCCGCCGTTATCGTACTCACGGGGTCGCCGCCGTAGTCGCCGTGTTCGCGGGGTCATCACCGGAGCCGCGGGGGACGAAAAAGGGGGTTACTGTTCATCCCCGTACGGCCACACCACCGTGAGGTCCACCCGGCCGGCGTGCGCCCGGTGCACGTTTCCGCGGCCCGAAGGCGCGGACCCGGCGCACGGGTGCGTGCGCCAGCCCGGCCCGCAGGCGCGGTCCACGCCCGGGCGTGCACCCGGCGCTGCCTTCGCCACCTGGGAAGCGTGAGCCCGGTTCGCGCTCCGCGCGTGCGCCAGCCCGGCCCGCAGGCGCGGTCCACGCCTGGGCGTGCACCCGGCGCTGCCTCCGCAACCGGGGATGCGTGAGCCCGGCTCGCGCTCTGGCCATGCCCCAGCCCGGCCCAAAGTGCCTGGTGCACGCGCCCAGGGTCAGCGCCGCTGCCGCCTTGTGTCGTGGACCCGGTCCACGCCTGGACCCGTGCTCCAGCCTTCAGCTTAGCTGTCCAGAAGCTCCGTTTTTGGCCCGTTTCGCCCCGTTTTTGAGTGTTTTTGACCGCGATGATGTTTTTAACAATAATTTTTACTGTAGCTTTTTCGGGCACAGGGTGGGAGTGTTTGAGCTGGAGTTTCCGCACATCTTCTTCTTCGTGTTTGAGGTGGGTACCCCTTAGAACCCCTTTGTGCATATTCTCGTTACTATTATGTTTCATTGTCATCGAATTCGTGGCGACTGAGGGTCACGGTGCACGAGGATACATCCCGTTGTGGGGAATTTTTCCGGTGTTTGAATTACGGTATTGTGGGAAAGGTGTAAGAGTAAGTAGTTGCATCATTTAATATTGTTAACTCCCGTTATCATCTACCATATGCTCTTATCGATGTTATAGCGACCAAGTGTCGCGGTGCCCTATATTATGTATATGTATATGGGTACTCGTTCTGAGGTTTAGTGTCGGGATTTGAAAACTGTAAATATATTTCACTTGCTCAATCTTTGGTGATCTCTATGGTTCATTATTATTGGTTTTGTTTCGTGTACTTGGTTACGATGCTCGAGGCTGCAGCACGCGCACCCGCGGTTTGGCCACCGCAAAGGGTGTGCTTTTCCGAAAAAGTGGTCGATGACCCGTGTTACCCCACGAGGTGACGTAGTGGGGGGCCCCCGTAGGTGGGGGGTTTTGAGGCGCCAAGGTGTGAGCGGTGCGACCCGTCGAGGTAGGTGCTCGGCGTGGTTTACCGAGGTAGGTGCTCGGTCTGGTTTTCCGAGGTTGGTGCTCGGCGTGGTTTACCGAGGTAGGTGCTCGGTCTAGTTTTCCGAGGTTGGTGCTCGGTCTGGGTTGCCGGGGCAGGTGCCCGGTCCAGGTTATGCAGGGGGAGGGGATACTGTCGATTGCATGATGAGGAGGGCGGTTGCTCTGGTTTTACTACGGTTTGCTTTATTTTTAGCCCTTGTTGCTTTCGTGCTTTATTTGCTGGTCACTGACTTCCCACTCTGTGGCAGGTTCCTTCGGGGGTGAGAGCTAGGGCAACGGTGAGGCCGTGGCAGGAGTACTTTTGGTCCTTCGAGGCCATAGACTGTAGTTACTTCTTATTTTGCTCATTTCATTACATGTTAGTAGCTTACTATGTGGATTGCGATACCCTTGTGGGGTCGATGTGGATGTTGGAATGTCTTTTTATTATCCTTGTGGGTGGTTGTTTTGCTTTTCCCGATTGGCCGCTTTCAAACTACAAAAGAAAAAAAAAAGAAAACCGTTTTGAAAATCTGGGTGTCGTGTGGGCACCATTTTAAACCTTGTGAATTTATAGATTTTGAAAATCGTCTTGAAAAACCTGGGTGCCGTGTGGGCACCGTTTATAAACCTTGTGGATTTATCCTTTCAAAATTAGTCGGCCTCTTTAATACTTATGGAAAATGGTTGTATGTATTCGATTGTTGAACTAGTGTGGTTAAAGTGACGATTGTATGGTTGTTGTAGTCAGGACGCCGTGCATATACAAAGGAGACTCTGCCAGTTCGCAGAGTGAATTTGTATATGCGGCGGGTCTGGGCACGCACCGGGGGAGTTTGGTTTCAAAAAAAACTTATACGCAAATTCAAATCTTTTTAGTGGTCGTCTTCCGCTTAATGAAACCCCCGGGGCGTGACACGACCACCTTCTGGAAGGTGTGCAAGTCCGCCGCTTGCACCACCTAAAAAATGTCGCTGCGCAACCCGTCCACGAAGAGTTGGGCTTTGTGAGACTCGTCCCTTATGACAAAAGGGACACAGTTAGCCAGCCTCACAAACTCCCGCTGGTATTCCATGACGGTTCGGCTCCCCTGCTTGATATGGTTCAAATCGTCCTCCACCTGTCGCTTGACGCTGTTGGAGAAGAACACCCCGAACAGCTCTTGCTTGAAAGTGGTCGATGATGGGAGGGCGGTGCCCTTCGAGGAGTCAGGGCGCACCATCTTCCACCACATACGGGCGTTCCCCTCGAGGAAGTGGACGACCAGGGGGACCCGCTCGTACTCCTCTAT
Organism: Tillandsia leiboldiana; assembly: GCA_029204045.2. Lineage (NCBI taxonomy): Eukaryota > Viridiplantae > Streptophyta > Magnoliopsida > Poales > Bromeliaceae > Tillandsia > Tillandsia leiboldiana. The sequence continues at coordinate 38,400,504 of CM055060.1, forward strand.
CAACAAGTCCTCGAACAGTTTCTTCATCGTGTCCACCTATTTTTCCACGACCCAGGGGTCGGTCGTCTCCCCCTCGAACACCGGTGGGTCGTACTTCCTGAAATCAGCTAGGTTAGCTCGCACGCGGTCCCGCTCGGCCAGCGAAACAGACCCTTCCCCCGTGGCAGTGGCGGCCACAGCAGGAGGAGGCGTCACCACGATCTCCTCCAGGGTACCTCCGGCAGTGGTCCCCGGCGTCGGTCTCGCAGCTGCTGTTGAAGGGGCTACCGCTGGCACCGTTGGCTGGACTAACGGTACCCCGGCTGCCGCGGCCCGGGTAGGGGCAGCCCCCACCTCGGCATCCGTCATCGGCGGTCTCGTCGTTGGTGCAGTTGGCTCCTACGAAGGGGCCTGGGCGACCACCACCGTTGCAGCTGGTTGCTGCTGCGTCATCTGGCGCACATGGTCTGTGAGGGTCGCCAATTGACCTGCCATCTCCCGTAGTTACTGCCGCAGAAGCTGATTTTCCGCGGCCACCGACGCTGCTGCGTCCGCCCCTGCATCCTCAGTTGAGGATCTAGTCCTGGCCATGTTCTGTACACATGCACAACACAAGTCAACTCTAGACTCAGCTAAGTCAGCACCCAAACACGACCGAGAATAGGGACTCTACTCCCCCCCCCCCCCCCCCCCCCCCCCCCCCCCGACCACTCGCGCTCTATGCATCTATACTATGTTCATCTCATTAGTTAGTAGCTAGGGTGATGTATTCCGTGGATGTTGGACACCGACTACTGTGGTTAAAGTTTTGTCTCTGATACCATCTTAATCTATCACGCCCCGGGGGTTTAAACACGCGGAAGAATAGCCACCGAAAGCTCCCAAATTTGCATATATATTTTTTTGAAACCGATCTCCCCCGTTGCGTGCCCAGACCTACCGGATATACAAATTCACTCTGCAAACGGGCAGAGTCTCCTTTGTATATGCACGGCGTCCTGACTACAATATCCATACAATCATCACTTTAACCACACTAGTTCAACAGTCGAGTACATACAACCATTTTTCCATAAGTAATAAAGAGGCCGACTAACTTTGAAAGGATAAAACCATAGGGTTTTAAAAACGGTGCCCACACGACACCCAGGTTTTACAAAGCCGTTTCGAAATCCATAAATACACAGAGTTTTGAAAACGGTGCCCACTCGACACCTATGTTTTGCAAAACTATTTCGAAATCCATAAATCCACAGAGTTTTGAAAACGGTGCCCACTCGACACCAATGTTTTTCAAATCATTTTCGCAATGTTTTCTTTTCTTTTCTTTTTAGTTTGAAAACGACCAACTATGAGATAGTAAACTAAACATTCATCCACAGAGTACTGCAATAATCCCAACATCCACGTCAACCCCACAAAAGTAACATACCCACACAGCTACTAATAGGTAATAAAATGAGCATGAAGAGAAGTAACCAATGTCTGTGGCCTCGAAGGGCCAAAAAATCTCTCGTGCGGCCTCACCGTCGCCCTAGCTCTCACCCCTGGACGAACCTATCACAGAGTGGGAAATCAGCGACACATGATATAAAGTACGAAATGCAAGAAGGGCTATAACTAAAGCAAACCGTAATGAAACCAGAGCAACTGCCCACATCATCGTGCAATCGACAGTTAAACCCCCTCCCCCTGCACAATCTAAACCGAGCACCTGCCCCGGCAACCACACCGAGCACCTACCTCCACAAACCGCACCGAGCACCTGCCTCGGCATCCCACCGCTCACACCCCCCACCTACGGGGGCCCCCACTACGTCACCTAGTGGGGTACACGGGTCAACGCACCAATTTTCTGGAAAAGCACACCCTCGCGGTGGCCAAACCGCTGGTGTGCGTGTAGCAATCTCGAGCCTCGTAACCAAATATATATATAATAACTTTAACGGAGTTAGCAAATGTAAACATGCAATTACTTTAATCTTACACCTTTTCCCATAATCCTGGAATCTAAAACAATGGAAAAGTACCCACCTTTCGTGTGACGACCGGCACTCGGCTCGTCCGCGACTCTGTGTGCCTGCCGAACCTACAACGTCCCCCCTGAAGAAAACATCAGTAACACTAAGACTAGATGCCCAAAACACCACCCGTTGACTCGAAATTGGAAAGCCGACACGGTCCTAGGACCCCAACGATTGCTAGGTTAAACACGCGCGGTGAAAATCCCCGCACGACACCAACCCGTGCGGGCGCGCACCCCCTGCGGACGGCCCCGCGCGGCCCCAACCCGAGCGGCGCGGCCTGTCTGCGGGCGGCTCCGCGCGGCACCTGCCCGCGCGGCGCGCTGCCTGCGGGCAGCCCCGCGCAGCACCAGCCCTTGCGGGGTGCTGCCTGCAGTAAGCCCCGCGCGGCACCAGCCCGCGCGGCGCCTGCCTGCGGGCAGCCCGCGCGGCACCCGCCCGCGCGGCGCCTGTCCGCGCGGTGCCTGCCTGCGGGCAGCCCGCGCGGCGCCTGCCTGCAGGCGGCCCCACGCGGCACCGGCCCGCGCGGTGCCTGCCTGCGGGCAGCACTGCTTGCTGCCGGCGGTTCCGCGGTGGCGGTGGCGGCGGGGCGGTCACACCCCGAACGACGAAACTCACCCAGACGATCAAGAACCTAAAGAAACGAAAGACTCACCTTCGTTTCGCTGGAGAATGCGGAAGAAGGGGATCGTCCGCTCCTCGTCCGATCGATCCCGCCGCAAGGGATTAACTCTCCTTCCCTCTCCCTGTCTCTCTGCCTGGATCCCTACACCGCCTTCTTGGAAAAAGAGAAAATGTGGATTTTGGGTTTTCCGCTGCGCCCCCGGGTCTGCCCTAACGCAACGAAAGAAAAAGCAGGGATAACCTAAATCCCCAAATCACAATCATAATCCTTCGGGATTCAAACGAGGGGTCCAGGTTACCTCAAAAAGCGTGCTGATCGCCAGCACGGATTCTGACGCGCCCAAACTAATAGCGAACTTCAAAAATCATTTCTGGGAGATCCCGGGGTCGGAATTCGATTCCGATTGCGCCACCGTTCACCGTTTTGCGAGCTCTAGCACCTAAAACTACCCGCAATCCCCGGTGGTCAGCCCAAAAATTCTCGAACCTTTAACCCTCACCAGACCATTAAATTAACAAAATAAAATAAAATTACCAACTTAGAAGGCGGGTACTACATGAGTAGATAGATCTCGAGGCAGGATGAGCGAGTTAGCTGGACTGTTGGTGTACCCTTTTTCCTCAGACGGTTGTATTTTACTTTTGGGTCTGGCTTTAGCCAGCTACTTGTATATTTTTTATTGAGCTGGGAGAGGCAGATGTATTACTTTTACAGATGTACTATATTTTATTTCGAGCTTCAGTCTGAGATGTATTAGTTTTTAGTTCAGCTCTGTTTTCTGCTCTTTATTGTTATCCCTTATATCTGAGCAGGTTACTGGCGCTTCGTGTACGCGGAAAATTCCGTGTGCACGGCGGATCTGTAGATGGGCCCGGGTTCTGGTTTACACCCGGGGCGTGACACATTAGGTGGTATCAGAGCTTAGGGATAGATCAGTTGGGGCTTAGGAAACCCTAGGCTTTTGGCGGACCCAAGGATGTTAGGGCGTGAGAGACGCGACATTTTGTGAAAGTCGGTGGTTTATTTATTTGACTCTTCCTGTGAGTGAAGAGGGATCGACCTATCCTATTTCTGTGAGACAGTTATGTTGGCTGCAGACAACATAAAGTTACAGAAATAGGGGGATGTCTTTGACTTTCGCTAGATTGGGTCGAGTGTTTGGGGTGTGCTGATTTGAGGTTTTGTCGTGGCGAGCGGTGTCTCCCCGACGCTAGGCCCTGACCCGGGTGCACCTTGGTGCAGCAGTTGAGTCTGAGCTGGTTGTTTCGGGCCGGATACCCAATTTGGAGTCTGAGAGCTCCGGACCCGAAGGGTAGGAGTGTTGGAGGCAGATCAGCGGCGGTGTGGGTAGCTGAGCATAGTGATACAGTGGTCGGAGCAGCGCAGTGACACAGTTGTCGGAGCAGCGCAGTGGCACAGTTGTCGGAGCAGTGAGGTGACACAGTTGTCGGAGTAGCGAGTAGCCCCCTCCGTGCCGACGTTTAGTGCTGGGGCACCGAGGTAGGGTAGACAGTTGACAGCGGGTAAACTGTGGGACTGCATCGATCGAGTGAGCCAGCTTTGCCGGATGAGTCACCCCGATTTGTGGCTTTGAGTATGGAACCTTTGGAGGCAGGGTCGTGTTCGGTGGGGATGGAGAGAGTACTTGAAAGCCTCTTTGTGTCAAGAGTTAACGCAGTTGCTGAATTGCGCGCTCCATGTGTAGAGGGACGAAGCACATAGGATATGTGTGTCTGAGAGTGGATTGCGCCAAGATACCTTTTAGCTCGTTGGGTCCCTCCATTACGGATTTAGGACGCCTTATTGGAGTAGGCGCCGGGTATGGAGCATGGCATTATAGTTCCTTTGAATTGGGATCTGCCGCCAGAGGCGAGTTCTGATTGAGGCGCTTGGCGCCGGGTGATGGAGGACAGATCAGTCGGAGGAGGCATTCCCGATTTCTTTTCCCAGGATAGTGGATTTCTGAGATGCCAGAGGTCACGTGGACTCCGATGGCAGCATCAGCATCAGTATTGGCAGCAGCGGTGGCATGGATGTGTTACCTGAGGAGGGCCACTTTTGTCGCCCGGGGTGAGCAGAGGCAGAGGTCGTGCTCCCTTTGTGTGATTAGATGTGATTTTGCAGGCAGACTGAGTGACGACCACCTGCATCGAGCGGATTAGCCCGTGCCGCCCAGTTGTAGGGCACCACGGCAGAGGATTTGGTTATCGCAGGTATGATTATATTTCAGCAGCATGAGTTAGGGGTAGGATGGATACTACGTGCACAGGAGGTTTAGATTCCCGATCACATCTTGCACGTGGAGGGATGTTGTTGGTCCTGTCCGGTGCAGTTGGAGTCCTGGATTGTGCCGGTAGACCTGATGGTCTTGACTCAGCTGCGGGACTTGGATTGTGGTACTTAGGATGGTTTGGCTGGCTCGGTTTCTTTTCCACTCTTTTCACGACGGTTGATGGTGCCGCGAGGACGGTTTTCTTGGGAGCCAGGCCATGAGGGGTTGTTGTACCACGGGACGCCAGAGGGCTTTCTTCACCTCTATGGGTTGGACTTCGCGGGCAAGGCAGTTGATTCGCAGTGGATGCGTAGCCTTTTTGGCTGGTGTGGTTGAGGGGCCTACCGCGGCGCCGGGACTCGGGGATACCCCCTTTGGATTGCGAGTTTTCGGATGTTCTCCTATCGGAGTTGTCTAGCATGCCACCAGTTTGGGAGTTGAGGACACAACTCCAGGATTCGATGGATGGGGAATTTTGTCAGACCAAGTGTGTCGCCTTTGGGGGCGCTGGTGCGATTCGATATATGGAAGGTTGGTTCACTTCGGCTCTGTTTGGATTACTGGGAATTAGATGAAGTGACCATCAGGAACAAGTACCCTTTGTCGAGCATGGAGGATTTGATTTACCAGCTGCAAGGGTCCTGGGTCTTCTCAAAGATTGATTTGCAATCTGGTTTTCTCGACCGTATATGGCTGCGTGTTGATGTAGGAGAGTTGGGGAATTGCTTCTACATCTCGGCGGTTTAAGGATTAGAGATCAGAGTCTGCGCGATCAGTTGGGGGACTTTTATTGGATACCTCTTGTGTACGGAGGTACTTGGATCGAGCTTTTGTGCCGATGGACATGTGGTTGGATTACCGGGGGCCCTGGGAGGAGCGGATGCTTTTGCCGATGCAGACTACTTGGTAGCTCGAGCGGTTAGCCCAGCTGTACTTTGATGAGGTGGTGCGGTTTCCTGGAGTGCCCGCCTGTGACGCCCCACTTCCCAGGGGTCACCCATCCTAGAACTACTCTAGCTCTAGCACGCTTAACTCTCATGTTCCTCTTGGATCTTGCTACCATCCAAAATGCTATAGCCGGATTAGAGATTTAGTCCTATTATATCATTTATATATAGGACTAATCCAAATTCCGGGGGTGTCACATTCTTCCCCCCTTTAAGCCCTGACGTCCACGTCAGGCTCAAGCACACTCACAAGCACCAGGCGATGTGAGACTCGTCTCACTAGCCTTAGCCGACCTTGTGAGGAGCTGCACTCCACTCACAACGGTCATTAGCCGAGGAGCCTCACTCTACCCGCTATATAACCCTGGCTCAGCCGAGACTCATCTCACATTTTCGGCTGGTGAATGTCTCTGATACCAACTGTGACGCCCCACTTCCCAGGGGGTCACCCATCCTAGAACTACTCTAGCTCTAGCACGCTTAACTCTCATGTTCCTCTTGGATCTTGCTACCATCCAAAATACTATAGCCGGGTTAGAGATTTAGTCCTATTATATCATTTATATATAGGACTAATCCAAATTCCGGGGGTGTCACACCGCCTCTATTTTGCATCAAATAGAGACCCGAGGATTGCTTCGCGTATCTCGAGGAGGTATTAGACAGCCTTGGGAGCTTGAGTCGTGGATGATTGGATATCTACCCCCCTACTTGGTTGAGGTTCCGGTTTGAGGAATGACTTTAGTTTCGAGGACGAAACTTTCTTTTAGTGGGGGAGGATGTGAGGACCCAAATTTCCACAAGAGGATTACTGTTGGATCAACAGCTTCTGGAGGCCTTTGTTGGGTGTTAGAGTTGTTTGTGTGCACTTCGGACTCAAGAGATGGACTCAGTGTGTTGAATTGATCCCGAATGTAGTCGGAGGCATCCGTCGAAATTTTAGAAGTGGTTTTGCGCGAAATGGACATCGAATTTGGATTCAGCACGGAAAAACGATGAAAATCGACTACTTGAATGTATTTTTCTGAGTCCGGAAGCCCGAAAACGGACACCCGAAAGTTTTCAGTGTTTTTGGGTGCACGGTGGACCAGTGGACGAAGGGGTGTGCCACGTGGCGGCTTTCTAGTGGTGCCGTACGCCACGTGGCCGAGCTGGAGAGGAGGCGCAGTGGGCTCGGCCCACGGGAGCGAGCGCGGGCAGGCGCGCGGGCTGGCGCGGTGTTCAGAGTTGGGTGTGCCACGTGGCGGCTCCCCATTGGGCGCGCTGGGGACACGTGGCGGCTTCGGGTTCGGCGGGTGCATCGGGTGCGTGCATCGGGCGCAGCGAGTGGAGGCGGTGACACGTGGCGCGCAGGGATTGGTCAGTCAACGCACGCATGACAGCGCGTGATTCACGCCAGGCGCGGCGCATGGTGGACCACCTCGGGCCACGTGTCGCCCGCTCATTGGCGGGCGCAGTGACCCGGCGGATCCGGCGTGAACCGCGGTCCATGCTTCTCGCCGTGGACCGCGTCGCCACACGGCGCGCCGCCATTGGCGGGCGCGCGTGCGCCGGGCGCGCGTGCGCCGGGCGCGCGGGGCGTGGACCGGGTGACGTGGCGCGCCCAGGGATTTTCGGGCGCGCACAGTAATGGGCCTTGGGCCGGATTCGGGCGCCCGAATCCGGATCAGCATGTGTGTGTGGCTTTGGCTATAGATAGGCCCCCATAGCTGCTTTCTTCTCCTTTTTTGGGCTTCTTCTCTGTGGGCTTCCTACAGAGAAGTTCTTTCTCTCCCTCCCCTCCACCCTTTGATGGAGTTCTAGGATTTTTGGAGGTTGCTACATCGACGTTTTCGATTTTGCGGCGCATATTGACGCTTCTTCTCCGACGACCCTTTCCGTCGCGTTTCGGTGCGCGGACTCCCCCGGGATACCCCGAAGGAATTTTTGGGCGATTCTTGCACTGGTGTTTCCACTGCAGGTAGGGCTACAATTCCCGTGTCTATAGTTTCTTTCCATTCCGAGGTTTCCTTGAGCTTTTCGGATCATTTTGTGACCTTATTTTCTGGGGCGGAGTTTTGGACAGCATTGGAGTATTTGTGGGATATCTCGGCCCACGAGCATCGGAATGAGGAGTGCAAGTACTTGATCTTCATCAACGCGTCGCAAGGAATATTGTCGTGGTTTTTCTGGGATTTTTGGAGGATGCTATGAAGGTGGTAATCCCACATTTCTGGACTAAATGCTACAGGATTTTGATTGTGGGAAGTTTTGGGCACGCCGCGAGGTTTATTTTGTATCTTGGCCTACAGGTATCGGATTTGGACGTGCAAGTACTCGTTTCGATCGTCTCGCCACGAGGATCGCAGTGTTTATTTTTCTGGATTTTTTCAAGTTCATCTCGCAGGTAAAATTTAGCCATTCTCGGGACTGGTTGTTGCCATTCTCGGGACTGGTTGTTGAACAGCGGCTTATTGTACATTATTTGGATTAATTGTACGCCGTGTGTGTTGTTGTGCTGTGGTTCACAGTTTTTGGGTGTTTTGCCGAGAAAGGAGTGTTGGACAGTGAGGAGACTTTTACAGCTGTGGGTTGCGCTTTTCCAGGTGGGTGGTTGCTATATCCCTCTATTTTTGACATACTCACTAGGAATATTAGAGAGATCCTTTCATTGGACTTATTGATTGATCAATACTCGTGGTTGGGATTATGCATGTGGATTTGGACATGTGGATTGCTATGATAGCACATAACCTTGCATGTGGATTTGATTATAATATTGAGGCCATGTAATTTACCTGGATGGTGGGTACCCCTTAGGGATATTTTTGGACATGCATAGGTGGATAGTTATTTGTGGGCGAGTAGCGGTTTATATGTTTAATATTTGCTATTCATGTGAGAACGGTTATAGGACTTGGGATATCATGCTATATTGAATGCCAGGAATTGTTATCATGCTAAAACATAAGTCAGAAAATGATATCTGTATTCTTTCTATCTTCCCGGGACTTTTGCATGCTTGTATGGACATCTAGTTAGGCCATCTCTTACCGCTACACTATCATGTTGGAACTTGACTTAGGAGAAACCATGTTTGCTTCTTTTCTCCTTATTCGTTAGTCAGGTGGTTCATGTTGCTCAGGTTCGAGCAGGGGTTTGGGATAGTGTAGCCGAGGCTTGGATTAAGGGGTATTGCGGCGACCACAGATTTTGGGCGGTTGACTGGATGTCGGTTGTGGTACTTGATTGTGGATTGTGGGATATTGCGGCAACCGCGGATTTTGGGCGGTTGATTGGATGTCGGTTGTGGGACTTGATTATGGATTGTGGGATATTGCGTCAACCGCGGATATTGGGCGGTTGACCGGATGTTTACTTATGCGTCAGATTGGGGATCGGGGTTTTCTTTAGTGGAGGGATTTGTTCCACTTAGGCATTATAGTGATCCAGTCCTGCTTTTATGATACTTGTGGCATGGTTACTTTCCTCGTGTGGGTAGCTCCCCTCGAGTTCCCCTCCGGAGCGTGGGGGTCAGACAGGCTTTGAGTTTTTTCTATCACATCGGCGCAGCTTACTTGCCCGATGATGTGGGCGGCAGCAGGAGTTTTTGCTATCACATCGGCGCGGCTTACTTGCCCGATGATGAGGGCGGCATAGATTGGGTTTATTTGGGTCGGTTTGGTTACTGATGCATATGGTTATTCCATTTTGGGATTGCATTTAGAGGCATAGTGGTGGTAGTTCCATTTTTCAGCAGTTTTATTGCTTACCACTCTTCTTTCCCTTTTTGCCTCTGGTAAACCTAGTGGGTGCGTCGGAGTTTGAGGCTTTACCCACTACGGGAGGCTGCTGGTTTACTAGTAGTTCTCACCCCCATTCTTCTTTCCTCCTTTTCTTCTCCTTTGTTTTGCAGTGTCTTCGCGGGTGCTGTTGGGTTTTCAGCGGCGGGTCGAGGAGAGAGGACGGCTGAGTAGATAGATCTCGAGGTAGGATGAGCGAGTTAGCTGGACTGTTGGTGTACCCTTTTTCCTCAGACGGTTGTACTTTACTGTTGGGTCTGGCTTTAGCCAGCTGTTTGTATATTTTTTGGTGAGCTGGGAGAGGCAGATCTATTATTTTTATAGATGTACTGTATTTTATTTCCAGCTTCAGTCTGAGATGTATTAGTTTTTAGTTCAGCTCTGTTTTCTGCTCTTTATTGTTATCTCTTATATCTGAGCAGGTTACTGGCGCTTCCTATACGCGGGAAATTTCGTGTGCACGGCGGATCTGTAGACGGGCCTGGGTTCTGGTTTACACCCGGGGCGTGACAAGAGCAGGCTGGACCTTCTGAGATTACTGAGTTAAGGGCCTTGGTGGCCCAATTGGCTGAGAGCAGCCGCCGGCAGGAGCAGCAGATTGAGCAGCTACTGGCGAAGAGAGGGACACTGCCTCCAACAGTTTTGGAGGCCCTGCACCACCTGTGGTACCACTTGTGCCGACGACGCCATCATCGAGTAGCGGGGCTTGGGGAGTGACCCAGCCTTTGACCCCGGTTGAGGAGCAGGATATTGCTGACAAGCTCGCCAAGTTTTGTCAGCAAGGAGCGCCTAGATTTTTGGGGTGGAACATGTGGTGACCCGGATCTCTGCAGGGCTTCTACAGTGTGACCAGCAGCTTCTGGAGGCCTATGTGGCGTGTCGGCGGTGTTTGTGCACCAACTGGACATAAGTGATGGGCTCACGGCTTAAAATGAATCACATGGGTAATCGGAGGCCCCGTCGAATGTTTTGAAGTGGTTTTGCGCGAATCAGACATCAGAATTGGACTCAGCACGAAATTTGGGTTAAGAACACTTATCTGGATGCCTTCGACAAATTTTGGAAATGGAATTTGGCAAAACAGACAGCGGATTTGGATTCAGCGCGCAAAAACGATCAAAATAGACTATTTACTTGTATTTTTCGGAGCCCGGATGCCAAAACACGATTTTCGAGGCAAGGTTACTGTTCCGGCGGCCGGGGGGCAGCGCCGGCGGCAAGGGCAGCGGCGGAGCGCGGCGGCGGGCAGAGGCGCGGGCCACTCGGTCCACGGGGCCGGCGTGCACCGGGGCAGGACGCGTGGCGGCCCGGGAGTGGCAGGCTCACACGCGCGTGGTCCATGGGACGCGCGGCCTGGTGCATAGACCGGCGGGGGACACGTGGCAGATTGTGGTTGGAGCGGTGTAGTGCATGCGGTCTACGCGAGGAGCGGAGCTGGCGGCCGGGGCAGGTGGCCGTACCGGCAGGCAGGTGGCCGTACGCGCGGGTCAGCCGGGCGACGTGCGCGGGGCAGGCGCGGGGGTGCCACGCGGCGCGGCCGGGGTGGCCAGCGCCACTGTTTGCTGTTAGGGCGCGGGCGACGTGGGGCAGCGCGGATGGCGGTGTTTGCTGTTTGCTATTTTGAGGTGACGTGGCAGCATCTGGTTGATTCGGGCGCTGATGGACGGCCAGGATTCGGGCGCACTGTGCGGTACTGTGCGCGCCCGAATCTTTTCGGGCGCCCGAAACAGGGGACCCATTTGGTATTAATTGAATTGTTGGGTTTTGACTATATAAAGCCGTCTTTGCAGCCCGTTTTGGCCTTCTTCCCGAGCTCATCTTGTGGGTTATGATATATATGGATCTGAACAGGGGAAAAAACACCTAGAGGGGGGTGAATAGGTGTAAACAATAAACAATAAAAAATTTTGCGTAAAAATAACCCAATGCGGAAAAGTAAATAACACGCTGAGATTTTACGTGGAAAACTCCAAACCAGGAGTAAAAAACCACAGGACCGATCACACGGTGAAATCCACTAGAATCAAGCACGTACAAAGGTGATATAACGTACTCACACATGACTCAACCTTTTTCCATACGCTCCTAGTTGATCTTCTCCGCTCGCTCCACAACGCGCCTCGAATCCACGATTTGTGTCCAACGCCGAATCCACGGCGTCCAACGTCGAATCCACGACGTCCAACCGAATCCACGGTCTCCACCAAATAGTACGTGTCGATCACACGAACGTACCTCGCTCCGAATCAACGAGAGCGGTAGCACCTTGAGTCCACAAGGCCACGCGAATCCACGCGTCGATTATTGGGAAAATCGTTGTTTTGTTGGTGGTGAAAATCCGCCGAATACTTAGATCAAAGATAGATCGGAAATACCATCTAAGTATTCATTAATTTGATTCTACTCAAAATCTGAGTTTGAAATCCTAGAATCAAATTAATTAATATAGATGAAGAAACATATAATAGATCTAGTTTTTCCTTTCTTCTCTATATGTGGATTTTTATAAGTTTTTCTCCGTTAATTTTTCTCGTTCATTTACAGAATAAAAACCTTATTGTGGATTACCTAAAAGATGAAATTAGGGTTTACTTATAGGTTAGAAACCATTGGAAGTGGATAAGAATCAAAAACTGACTGTAACAGATTTTTTCCCGCACGACGGTCCGGACTGGATTTGACTTGATCCGGACTGTCGTTGTTTTTCAGAGAATTCCTGAAAAAATAGTGTTCGGGGTCCGGACTGAAATAACCACGGTCCGGACTGTTCATGCGATTCTGCAAAATCCACGTTCGGGATCCGGACTGAACTGTACTAACCGCCCTTTTTATTTGGAATTTGTTTATTTACTTCACTTTTTAGGGTCCGGCGGAGGGGGTTAATTGTGCGTTTATTTCTGGGCAGACCGTCGGGGCTCGTGGGTGTTTTTAGGCGTTAGAGCTCGCGAAACGGGGAACGGTGGCGCAATCAGATTCGAATTCCGACCCCGGGATCTCCCAGAATAAATTTTTGAAAGTTACTAGCAGTTCCGGGTGCATCAAAAGGCGTGCGGGTGATCGGCACGCTTTTCGAGGTAAATTGGACCCCTGGTTCGCACCCGATCGACTAACTCTTGAGTTTGGGGATTTAGGGCTCATTCCTATTTCTCATTTTTCGTGCGTTAGGTCTCCTCTGAGCGCGTGCGGAAACCCCAATTCCTAGTTTTCCCCTTTTTCCATCTGTTGGCGTGAAGAACCGAGGCGAAGAGACGGGGAGAAGGAAGGACGATCGCGTTTCCTGCGGAATCCGGCGAACGAGAACGGGACGATCCTCCTTCTTCCTCCCTTACCGGCGAAACCGAGGTGCGTGGTTGTTTTCTTTTTCGGTTCTTCATTTTTTTTCCTGTGAGGGGGGGGAGGGGTGTCTTGGTTCGGCCGCCGCAGGGCACCGGACGCGCGCGGGGGAGGGAAGTGTCACGCCCCGGGGTTTAAACATGCGGAAGAAAAGCCACCGTTGGCTCTCAAAATTTGCATATATATATATATATATATATATATATATATATATATATATATATATATATATATATATATATATATATATATATATATATATATATATATATATATATATATATATATATATATATATATATTTTGAAACTGCTCTCCCCCGGTGCGTGCCCAGACCCGCCGCATATACAAATTCACTCTACAAACGGGCAGAGTCTCCTTTGTATATGCACGGCGTCCTGACTACAATATCCATACAACCATTCCTTTGACCACACTAGTTCAACAGTCGATTGCAAATAACTACCTTTCCATAGTTAATAAAGAGGCCCACTATTTTTGAAAGGATAAAGCCGCAGGGTTTTGAAAGCGGTGCCCACACGACACCCAAGTTTTATAAAGCCATTTCGAAATCCATAAATCCACAGGGTTTAAAACGGTGCCCACACGACACCCAGGTTTTATAAAACTGTTTTCGCAATCACATAAATCCACAGGGTTTTGAAAACGGTGCCCACACGACACCCAGGTTTTATAAAACTGTTTTCGCAATGTTTTTTCTCTTTTATGTTTTGTTTGTAGTTTGAAAGCGGCCAATCAAGAGATGTAAAAATAAGCACTTATCCAGAAGGTATGAAAGATAGACCAACATCCACGTCGACCCCACGGGGGTATCGGAATCCACAACTAGCTACTACGAGTAATAAAATGAACAAAGGAAGTAAAGTAAACCGTATCTGTGGCCTCTAAGGGCCAGAAGATCGCTCACGCGGTGTAGAGTCCTGGCGTTCCAATGCCTTTGTATACCTTCTTTTTATGATGGGATTGTTAGGAAAACTTTTCACTATGTTTTCTGCAATGGACTGGCCTGGACCGCGAGTATTTTTCTGCGACTGAGCTCGAAAAACGGAGGACGGCAAAGCGAACGGATTCGGATTCTGACTTACGGATCTCCCGGAATGGGGGTCAAAGCGTTTGCCTTTGAGTGGTGCATCGGAATCCATGCTAAGTGGCCGGCACGCTTTTCGAGGCGGTCGGACGGGATCTGTCCCTGATCAGTTTCTTTGATCTTATTTATGTTATTAGTTTATTTTAATTATTTTTGTAATACCTCGACCTCCCGGTTTTCCGTTTTGGTTTTAATTGAATTTTCTTAGTGTTAGGGGGGGTTGAAAGTTCGAGAACTTCTAGGCAGACCGTCGGGACTCGCGGGTATTTTTATGTGTTAGAGCTCGCGAAACGGAGAATGGCGGCGAAGTCGGATTCGAATTCCGACCCCGGGATCTCCCAGGATAAATTTCTGAAGGTAACCATCAGTTCCGGGTGCATCAAAAAGCGTGCGGGCGATTGGCACGCTTTTCGAGGTAAGATTGGACCCCTGGTCCGCACCCGATCGTTAAGTGTTGAGTTTGGGGACTAGGGTTTTTATTTTTCTGTTCTCATCTCTTTGGATCGTGCGTTAGGGTTTCGGGGGCGTACAAAAAAAAAAAAGGAAAAAGCCCCAATCCCCCTTTCTCAATTCAAGTATTGCCGTATAGAACCGAGGAAAGGAGAAGGAAAAAAGGGATCCATCTCTCATGGGGTTCTACGTTGGCGACAGGAAGGACGATCGCACTTCCTGCGAAATCCGGCGAAACGAGGTGAGCGTTTTGGGTCTTCCCGTTGTCTTACGGTATGAGTTTTCCCTTTTGTCGGGTAGCGTGCGAGTCAAGTTTGGTACTAAACGGGAGGCCGCAGCCGCCGTGGTTAAACGGGAGGCCACCGCCACCGTTACCGCGTTCACGAAGTCATCGCCGCAGCCGCCGTGATCGCGTGGTCCCAACCGGAGCCGAAAACAGGGGACGGAACTGTTCACAACAGGGATTTCAGGCCCGCGGTCCACCGCGCCCGCGTGCACCCGGAGCACGCCTCCGCGACCCGGGGCCGTAGACCCGGCGCACGGAAAGCGTGCGCCAGGCTGCTCGGAGCACGCCCTAGGCGTGCACCCGGTTCTCGGCACCGCAGCGGGGAGCGGTGAACCCGGTGCGCGCCCAAGCCCGTGCACGGCCCGGCCCAAGCCGCACGGGTCCACCGCTGCAGTGTGCTCCCGGCCCGCGCCGCGGCCGCCTGCTGTCGTGGACCCGATCCACGCCTGGTTTCGTGCACCAGCATTCAGGAAAGGAGCCCAGAAGCTCCGTTTTTGGCCCGTTTCGCCCCGTTTTTTAGTGTTTTTAATCGCGACGATATTTTTAACGATAATTTTTACTGTAGTTCTTTTCGGGCATAAGGGGGGTGTTTTAACTGGAGTTTCTGCACATCTTCTTCTTCGCGTTTCAGGTGGGTGCTCATCCTAAGACTTAGTGTGTTACTTTCGTAAATTGTGCTCAAGTTTTTATGACTCGTCTAACTGTGCTAATATGAGTGATCTTTATTGATGATACTATCGGGTTTTACTGGCGGGTACACTCTTAGAATCCCTTTTATGCACACTATCGTTATTTTCATGTTTATCATGTTGTGGGTTTTATTTTGGGGCTTAGCGTCGGGTTTCCGACAGGGGTATTTACTTCTGATTATTTGTCTAATGGTGCTAACATGACAGTCGTTACGGTTCATATATTTGAGTATACGTGGTACTTTTGGTTATTATGCTCGAGGCTGCAGCACGCGCACCCGCGGTTTGGCCCGTGTATACCCACGAGGTGTGCTTTTCCGGAAAAGTGGTCTATGACCCGTGTATACCCACGAGGTGACGTAGTGGGGGCCCCCGTAGGTGGGGGGTTTGAGGCGCCAAGGTGCGAGCGGTGGCTCTTTATGAGCGGTGGCTCCTTATGAGCGGTGGCTCTGTATGAGCGGTGGCTCTGTATGAGCGGTGGCTCTTTATGAGCGGTGGCTCTGTATGAGTGGTGGCTCTTTGTGAGCGGTGCGAGTGCTCGGTTTGGTTTCCCGAGGTTGGTGCTCGGTTCGGGTTGCCGGGGCAGGTGCCCGGGACGGGTTATGCAGGGATATTGTCGAGTGCACGATGAGGAGGGCGGTTGCTCTGCTTTTACTGCGGTTTGCTTTATTTATAGCCCTTGTTGCTTTCGTGCCTTATTTTCTGGTCACTGACTTCCCACTCTGTGACAGGTTCGTCCAGGGACGAGTGCTAGGACGACGGTGAGGCCGTGGCAGGAGTACTTTTGGTCCTTCGAGGCCATAGACTGTATGTACTTCTTATTTTGCTTATTTCATTATCTGTTTGTAGTTTACTGTGTGGATTGCGATGCCCTTGTGGGGTCGATGTGGATGTTGGAATGTCGTTTATTATCTTTGTGAGTGGTTGTTTTGCTTTTCACGTTTGGCCGCTTTCAAACTACAAAAGAAAAGAAAGCATTTCGAAAACCGTTTTGAAAAATCTGGGTGTCATGTGGGCACCATTTTAAAAACCCTGTGAATTTATGGATTGCGAAAACCGTTTTGAAAAACCTGGGCGCCGTGTGGGCGCCGTTTTTAAAACTAGTGGATTTATCCTTTCAAAATTTGTCGGCCCTTTTAATACTTATGAGAAATGGCTGTATGTATCCGACTGTTGAACTAGTGTGGCTAAAGCGATAGTTGTATGGTTGTTGTAGTCAGGACGCCGTGCATATACAAAGGAGACTCTGCCCGTTCGCAGAGTGAATTTGTATATGCGGCGGGTCTGGGCACGCACCGAGGGAGTTGATTTCAAAAAAAAAAAAAAGTATACGCAAATTCAAACCATTTTCAGTGGTCGTCTTCCGCTTAATGAAACCCCCGGGGCGTGACAGATTAAGATGGTATCAGAGAGAAACAGCTTTAACCACAGTAGTCGCTGTCCAACATCCACTGGACCACATTACCACAGGCTACTAACTAATGAAATGATCAGGGTATATCTGCGTAGAGATGCGAGAGTGCGGGGACTATTGAGTTTCTTTTTCCGATATGGCTCGGGTGGTAGCACAACCCACCGGTGGTTGTTGGTTTGTCGGCCGTCTGTCGGTCATGAGTAACTGGATAACCGTTTGTCTAAACTTGTACCTTCTAGGTTTTCTGGTGTTAAGTTACAGCGGGTAGTCGGTCGATTCCTTTTGCACCATGGGCAAGGTACGGGTGGGAGTGAGGATTCTTCCCCTATGATTGTTACCCATAGTTCAGCCTTTCACTGTAGACACTCCGACGGTTGTAGAGATCATCGTGATGGGTTCACGGGGGCTCGTTTTGGGGTCAGAGAGGCCGTACCTCGCTTCGCACAAGGGTGCGTAAGTGGTGACTTTTACTAGGGGGTTTAGCTTTGACGCTGGGAGGTGCCGGGTGGCTCCTTTTAGTGGGGATGTGGTGGTAAAGCTTTGGGTTGGGTTTCTGTTTTCTGCACAAGTGCGTCGGTTTGGTTGTAGAGTACCGGAATTTCGGATGACGCACCGACCTCGCAAGATGGCGAGGCGCGGAGAAATCGCCTTGGGCGTGTTCCATATTTGTTTATTGTTGAGTTCGGGTTGATTCGGATAAACGCGGAAGCCCCAGCTTGAATCGGAGTTTTCCGGGCCTTGTACGTGATAGAGGATCGGTTTGGGAAGCACCGACGCCACCGTGGTGTGCTGAGAAATTGGGAAACACTTGGAGCAGGTGTAATTTATGTTTACAGCGAAGTTCGGGAGGTTCCGGACTGACGCGAAGGACCCGAGGTCAAAAAGTGAGTTGGAACGGGCAGTTTTGGAGCCGGTTTTTGGATTGAGCACACCGACTCCATGGTTGAGCTTTTGGAGGAGAAAAAGCCTTGAGAATGTGTATTTTCATATTACAGCGGAGTTCGGGAGGTTCCGAACTGCGGCGGAAGGCCCGAAGCCAAAAAGTGAGTTATCGGGGCACTTTGGGGCTATTTTTATTCTTTAATTAATTAAGTGTAGGCTTAATTGGGTAGTGCATTTAAATGTGTGTGTGTGCTGTTGAGGTGGAGTTGACAGAGAGGACTTGGGGGTTAGATTAATTAGACTCTTTAATTAAGTTTCCTTTTGCTTTAATTAAGCATCTCCTCTTTAAAAGGGCTCCACCTCACCACCTTCCTCTCCAAAAAGGTGGGGGCTCCTGTAGCTTGGAGTGGAGCAGAGGAGAGGGAGAGGGAAGGAAGAGAAGAGAAGAGGGGTTTCTTGAGCTTTTTCTTCTCCGAGCGTGGACGTGGAGCCGAGCGAGGGCAGGCGTGCTGCGAGGAGGTTGGTTATTTATTTTATTTTCTTCTTTTCCTTTTTCGGTTGCCGGGGCCTTGCGGACTAGTCGTCCGGGGTGTGGCGGAGCTGCGCGAGCCGCGCGCGCGCGAATTTCACGGCGCGAGACTGGGGGAGCTGCCGTTGCGCGGGCGCGCTTGAGCGCCGCGCGCAGCTGCGCCCTGCTGCCGCAATGGTGCAGCAGGGCGCCGGGCTGCCGTGGGGCGGCATGGTGCCGCGCGGCCCTGCAGGCCGCGCGCTTGGCGCGCGGCACTGCAGGGGTGCCGTGCGGGCATCCCCTGTGCCGCGCGGCCTTGCAAGCCGCGCGCTGTGCGCGCGGCACTGCTTGGTGCCGCGCGGGCGGCCCCTGTGCTGCGCGGCCCCTGTGCCGCGCGGCCCTGCAGGCCACGCGCTGGGCGCGCGGCACTGCAGGGGTGCCGCGCGGGTAGCCCCTGTGTCGCGCGGGCCTGCAGGCCGGGCGCATGGGCGCGCGGAACTGCAGGGGCCCCCGCGCGGGCGGCCGTGGGCCGCGCAGGCCCTGCAGGCCACGCGCATGGGCGCGCAGCACTGCAGGGACCCCGCGCGGGCGGTCGTGGGCCGCGCGGGCCTGCAGGCCACGCGCATGGGCGTGCAGCGCTGCAGGGGCCCCGCGCGAGCGGCCATGGGCCGCGCGGGCCTACAGGCCGCGCGCATGGGCGCGCGGCACTGCAGGGACCCCGCGCGGGGGGCCGTGGGCCGCGCGGGCCTGCAGGCCGCGAGCATGGGTGCGCGGCACTGCAGGGGCCCCGCGCGGGCGGCCGTGGGCCGCGCGGGCCCTGCAGGCCGCACGCATGGGCGCGCGGCACTGCAGGGGCCCCGCGCGGGCTGCCGTGGGCCGCGAGGGCCTGCAGGCCCCGCGCATGGGCGCGCGGCACTGCAGAGGCCCCGCGCGGGCGGCCGTGGGCCGCACGGGCCTGCAAGCCGCGCGCATGGGCGTGCGGCACTGCAGGGGCCCCGCGCGGGCGGCCGTGGGTCGCGCGGGCCCTACAGGCCGCGCGCATGGGCGCGCGGCACGGCAGGGGCCCCGCGCGGGCGGCCGTGGCCCGCGCGGGCCTGCATGCCGCGCGCATGGGCGTACGGCACAGCACGGGCCCCGCGCGGGCGGCGCGGGCCTGCAATCCGTGCGCATGGGCGCGCGGCACTGCATGGGCCTTCGGGCTGCGCGGCTGGGCCAGCGCCGCACGGCTGGGTTTTTGGAGCCGTGCAGCTGCGCCGCTTTTGCCGCGCAGGCTGCGGCTCGGCGACGCGCTGCGGCGTGTGCGCGATGGGTTTTTCCACGCAACGCGCGGCGTTTTTCGTCGCCGGTCGGGTTTCGTTCGCCTTTGTGAGCGCGGGTTTGGCCGCATGTTTTCTAATCCCGGTTCCTCTTCTTATCTCGCAGTTGTGGCATAGTGTTGGCTTCCGGCGTGACCGCTGTTGCGTGTTTTGCCGCGTGGAGCTGTGGGATTGCGCCGGGACCTCCGTTTGGCGCACGGTTTCGCGGATTTATACCAGGTGGGTTGGTTTTCTTCAAATCACATAATGCGTCCTTATGCAAAGGTATGGTGACCCCTTTTTGCCATTATTGTTTTATCCGGTGACTGTCGGGCAGTCGTGATAGATTTGGAGGAAACCGGGCTTGTTTTCGTGCACCCTTCTGTTAGCGGGCACTGTTAACGCTCCCGGGCCATTTTGTATAAACTGAGAGAACCCTTTTGTGCAAGAACTGGTCCTGAACGTGTTTTAGTGGTTGATACATCTAGCCTTGTAGTGGGTTCGGGATTTCTTGCGGGTTTATCAGATTTTAGTCGAGGGATGTTGTTCCGACTTGGACACGAGTGCGAGGGGTGTCCTTTGAGCATTTGAGTCGTTCCGATCTAGTTGATCGTAGACTTTAGCCTGCTTATACTACTTGTCGAGATATAGGAGACATGTTTGATACCCGGTGGGGTCGCTTTTCCCCCGGGTCACGCTCCGGAGGCGTCGTTGTGCTGATATCACTGGCCGAGTTACCAGTTGGATACATGTCACTGGCCGAGTTACCAGGTGGATATATATCACTGGCTGAGTTACCAGGGGGATACATATCACTGGCCGAGTTACCAGGTGGATACATATCACCGGCCGAGTTACCAGGGGGATACATACCACTGGCCGAGTTACCTGTAGAATACCGGGATTTCGTATAGCGCACCGACCTCGCAGGATGGCATGGTGCAGAGAGATCGCATCTAGCGTGTTCCGTATTGGATTACAGATGAGTTCGGGTCGACTCGGGTCAACGCGGAAGCCCCGGGTCGATTCGGGATTTTCCGGGCATTGTCCGCCGTTGAGGACTGGTTTCGGGGAGGCCTCGACTTATCAGTGGAGTGTAGAAAATTTGAAAATACTTGGAATAGGTATACTTTGAGATTACAGCGGAGTTCGGGAGGTTCCGGACCGACGCGGAAGACCCGAGGGCAAAAAGTGAGTTGGAGTTGGCAGTTTTGGAGCCGGTTTTTTGGTTTGAGTACACCGACTCCACGGTTGAGCTTTTTGAGGAGAAAAATCTTTGAGCATGTGTATTTTCAGATTACAGCGGAGTTCGGGAGGTTCCGGACTGGTGCGGAGGCCCCGAGGGCAAAAAGTGAGTTGGTGGGGGCATTTAATGGATTAATTAATTAATTAAATTAATTAGTGGCATATTGTGACTTAAGGTTTTTATTGAAGAGAGAAGGAATTTGAATGTTAGTGGAGTTAAGGGTGTGAGATATTTTTTTTTCGTGGCCATTAAATGCCTACCAACCCCCCCCCCCTTTATTAATTAGCATGGTTCTAATTAACATGCCACCTCATCGTCTTCTTCACAAAGGGGAAACAGAGGAAAGCAAGTGTAACAGAGGAAGAGAAGAAAGAGAGGGAAGAAGGAAGAAGAGGAAGAAAAGTGAAGAAGAAAAAGAGGGGAAATAGAGGAAATGAGGGAGTGTTGTGTTGGTGTGGACCCTGTTGGAAGCCGAGCGGAGCGCGCGCGAAGAGCTTCAACGAGGTACGTTGCAGTTTTTGGTAGAAAGCTTGGATTTTTTTCGGTTTCTTTTTTGGATTTGAGCTTGGGTTTTTGGACTATTTGTCCATGGGTGGTATGCCGCAGCTGGGTGCCGCGCGGGCGCGCGGCTGGCGCTGGGCTGCAGCGCGGGAGCGCATGGGCGCGGGCGCAGCAGCGGCAGGCCAGGCGCCGCGCAGGAGCGCGCAGGGGGGCGCGCGGGCGCGGCCCGGGCGCTGCGCAGGCGCGCACGGGCACGCAGTGAGCACGCTGCGGGCTGCGCAGCCGGGGCGCGGGCGCGCCCAGCTACGCAGCTGGGCACCGCGCGGGCAGCGCGCAGCAACGCTGCTGGGCGCTGCGCGGCAGGCTGCTGGCGCGAGGGGGGGAGGCCGTGCGGGCAGCTGCTGGACACGAGCTGTGGCGCGTGCGCAGCAAGCTCCTCGCGTCGGCACGCGGCGTTTTCGACAGCCGTGGACTGGTTTTCGCCGGCGATCGCGCGTGTTGGCCGGATTTAACATGGTTTCTTGGTTTTCTTCCTTTTCCCTCGCAGGACGGCGACGTTGAGTGGCGCGTTTTCGCCTTGGTGCTGTGCGGAGCCGGATCAATTGCGTGGCTCGTGTTTCCTCTAGAGTTGGATGTTTTTGTGAATGTGTTTGTGAATCTGGCTGTGTTTTTGGAAGAGCATTTGAGCATGCAGGGGTGATTTGGGTGTGGTTGGATTTGTGGAAATGCAGCAGAGCCTGGTAGGGGTATGGTGTTTAATTGAGCATTCTATTTGATGTGCAAAGGGAGCTTTTATGGTGTTGATGGTGATTCCTGGGAAGCAATTGGTGCTGGGATGTATTAGTGTGTGTGTTTATCCTTGTGTAGGGTGGAATTATGTAACTAGCTTAATTGAAGTTGTATTTTAATTGTAAGCTATCGAGTTGGGGGGACTTGATGTGGTGAGATGTGTTTTATGGGTGCAGAGGAGAATTATAGTGTATTGTGTTTTCTTTGGGAATGTATTAGAGGAAATAATTTTGTGGATTGTAGAGTGCTGAGGTTCTTGTGATGAGAGATGTATGTGATGTGGAATTATGAGTTTTTTGTGGTAATGTGAGCTTGTATTGTTTTAAGAGTAAGCTGTGATTGTGGTGGACTTTTGATGAATGTAGTAGTGGTTGTATGTGGTGTGTACAGATGCAACTTGAGAGAGAGTAGGTGGATTTGAATATTTGGGTTGGTGCTGTGAGCTATGGAGTGTGTAGTGGATGTGTTGGTGTTTCGTGCTGTGATGGGAGCAAATTGTTAATTTGTGCTGAAGCTTAGAGTGTAAATGTTGAGATGGACCTAATGTGGGCAGATGTTAATGTTGGAGCTTCTAAGAATTGTGTTGTGGATAATTTTGGGATGAAGTGTTGGTGTGAACTGTGTGTTGGGTGTGTTACATGTTGACTGGGGAGTGAGCCGGTGGCGCGTGAGATTTTGTAGTGGACTCAGGATTTTTATTCGAACACCGGGGATTTTTCCAAGTTCGCGACAGGGTGCGCGCGCATGGTGCATTGTTGGAAATTTTTATCAGTTCGAGGTTTCAGCTCTACACCAACTTCAGCGTTGCCTGCGGAAAGCGTTCCAGGTGGGTTGGAATTTCTCCAAAATTTATGGAATGCCCTTTAATGCTTCTGAATGCATTTTGATCATGTTTATCATGTTACTTTCACAGTTTTACATCTGATAGTTGCCTGGGAATTTTTAGAAAATTATTTAGAACCCCAGATTATTTTCAGTATACTCGTGTTATCATATGACACTAGGCTGCCTGTTCTGTGGACATTATTTTTGCACCCTGATCGTTTTAAAAATCGAGAAAGCCCGTTTTAAGGAAAAACATCATTTTCAAAGGTAGTTTTTAAATTATGAGTTCGCCTGAGATATGGCAATGATTCAGGGTGCATTTGACCTCGTGCCTGGGGGCCGAGGGGGCTCTTTTTCAGTTTTGAGATGAATTATAGTGTCATTTGATATTTGAGCTTCCTTATGGGATTGTGAAATTACTCTAGATCATGGGTCGTATTCTGATTTAGTGGTAGGGGTGGTTCTCCCACTTAGCTTCGAGGATTTTGGGGTTCCGGCAGATCGAGTCGTGGAAGTTTCCCGACTCAGGCATGGTCGTGCATTATCAGATTGAGTCGTTGAGGGTTCTCCGACATAGCTGTGAGAGTGTTCGGGCTATTCGTGTTTGAGTCGAGGTTCTTTTCCGACTGAGTTGTGTTTTCGAGCTTTGGGATACCGATCTGTTTGATCGTGGATTATAGCCTGCATGTGCCGCATATTGAGACAGTGAGACAGATGTGATACTTGAGTTCGGTGGGGTCGCTCCCCTCGAGCTACGCCCCGGGTGCGATGATGATACCGAGCCTGACGAGGCTACGATGTGGATACGCGCCTAGTTCATATACTAGTGGTCGCTTGATACCCCTGGCCGAGTTACCATGGGGTCACTTTGTGTGAGATTGAGATAGTCGGTTTAGGACGCCCCACGTAAATCCCGTCCTCTTGTGGATGCGTGGTAGTGGGCAGGTGCGTTCCTAGACGACAGGCGCAGGCTGGACTGAGCCAGTTTTGGCAGTCTTTGAGATTGGGTGATATGAGCGGGTGGTTTCATATTATGTTCATAGATGGTTTCTTTCCTTTGAGCATTGATACCGAGGCATCTTAGCAGTAGAGAGTGTATGCATACCGTGTTATTGGTAGAGTTTCCTTTTGGAGCCTTATGATTGTGACTTTCTAGCTACAGATCTGACATGCAGGGTAGACGCTTCGTCTGTGCGGCAGTTTCCGTACAGATGGCGGATCTGTTGGCGAGCCCGGGTCGCAGTTTCGACCCCGGGGCGTGACATTACCAGATGGATGCATAACGCTGGCCGAGTTACCAGTTAGATATATATATCACTGGCCGAGTTACCAGGGGGATACACATCACTGGCTGAGTTACCAGGGGGATACATATCACTGGCCGAGTTGCCAGATGGGTACATATCACTGGCCGAGTTACTAGTTAGATATATATATCACTGGCCGAGTTACCAGGGGGATACATATCACTGGCCGAGTTGCCAGATTGGTACATATCACTGGCCGAGTTACCAATTAGATATATATATCACTGGCCGAGTTACCAGAGGGGGATATATATATCACTGGCCGAGTTACCAGGTGGATACATATCACTGGCCGAGTTGCCAGGTGGATACATATCACCGGCCGAGTTACCAGGTGGATATATATCACTAGCTGAGTTACCAGGAGGATACATACCACTGGCCGAGTTACCAGATGGATGCATATCACTGGCCGAGTTACCAGGTGGATATATATCACCGGCCGAGTTACCAGGTGGATACATATCACCGGCCGAGTTACCAGGTGGATACATATCACTGGCCGAGTTACCAGATGATACATACCCCTGGCCGAGTTACCAGGTGGATACATGAATGGAATTGAGATGACTCACTAGTGTCATGTGAGAGTTTAGCATTTCCAGTGCGGGGGCGGAAACTATGGGCGGCTATGCCTACAGCCTGTTCTTGTTTGATAGGGTGGTAGGGGGCAACCGTTCAGAATTTCCAGGCCTTCCGCGTGAGAGATTGAGAACTTGTTCCCTGCATTGCATCGAGACATATAGTGGTAGATTCATTTTTAGCATTCATATTCTATCTATCTATCTATCTATCTATCTATCTGATTTTGTCTCCAGCAGACTTAGTGGGCATACCGCGGGTTTTGGCGTCGGTACCCACTGAGATCTGCCTGTGGTAGTAGATCTCACACCCTCTGTGATGACAGGTGTTCCTGAGGCGACCGTTCCAGGTTTGGCTCGTTCGGAGTTTTCTGACCGGGGTAAGGGCGTGGCCGATTAGTTCCTACCCTAGTCTGTGGAGTCAGTGTTAGAGTCGCATGTACTTTTTGGTTTCCACTTTTGTACCGGATGGTGTTTTTTGTACCTATGTTTTGGGGAGTTAGTGGACTAGTGTACTTGGACTTTTATCACTTAGTGTTTCAGCTACTTCTTTTTCTGTATAGCTTCCTTACAGCTCTGATACTTGTATAGCTTTAGATCTCTTTTGCTGGTTAGACGCTTCGTCTGTGCGGCAGTTTCCGTACAGACGGCGGATCTGTGGCGAGCCCGGGTCGCAGTTCGACCCCGGGGCGTGACAGATTAGGTGGTATCAGATCCTAGGAATATAGGTCGTTGAGGACTTAGAGACCCTAGGCTATTGGTTGGACAGTAGGAAGACTGTCGTGAGAGATGTGACCTTAGCGAGAGTCTTATTTGAGTTTGTACCTCCCCCAGAGGATTGGGGCGAGTGACCTCGCATGTTATTTCTCAAAAAGGTGATTATGTTGGCTGCAGACAACATAATGCCTTAGAACGGTTAACATGTTATAGACTTTCGCTTGACTGGGTCGAGAGATTTTTTTTTGCTCTCTGACATCTTTTGCCTTGTTGCAGAGTTGCTAGCGATGCCTCCAAAGCGTCGCACGGGGACGATGGCGCACTCCGTATCAGGGGAGGAGCCCGAGCACCAGGAGGCAGGGCAGGGCGAGATTCAGGAGTTACGGGCCCAGGTAGCCCAGTTGTCAGAGGCTTTGCGGCGCCAAGAGGAGGCAGCCAAACGCCAGGAGGAAATTATGGGACGTATGTTGAGGTTACTTGAGCAGAGGACACCGGGGTCTAGTTCAGGAGAGAAACGCCCGGCGCCATCCGAGTTGGGTCAGCCGAGCAGGCCGAGGCCACCTAGACCACCACGATTCCAGCCTCGAGGCCGCGGGATGCAGAGGAGGCTGAGATCGGGGGGCCCTCGACCCCCTAGACCGCAACAGTAGTGGAGGCACGTTGATAGTTGTATGATTTGTGGCGGACCCCACGCACCTCCACAGTGTGATCAGAGGCAGGGCAGGTGCTACCGATGTGGGCAGGCAGGGCACAAATCATGGTCTTGTCCTGGAGCGGGATCAGTAGTAGCATCGACATCTTCGGCCCCTTCTCCGCCCTTCCAGACAGGCGGAGCTTCGACAGGTTATGGCCAGATAGTGAGGGCCACTTCTTCGCGGCCGTCCAGCGGGCGACCGCCCCCGAGCGGGAGAGTCTATGTCGCACAGGATGAGGATTTGGGGGCAGCTAGCCACGTGGTGGCAGGTATTGATCTTATCTCCCCTTCTCGCTCTTGAGCTTTATTTGTTACCGGAGCATCGTGTTCATTTCTTCAACAGGGCATTTGCATTGTTGTATGGGCTAGAGATAGGACCCTTAGCTTGTGCTCGTGAGGTTCAGATACCTGATCACGTGTTGCACGTAGATGAGTGTTGTAGGTCCGCCCAGTGCAGTTAGGCTGGTTTTTGCCTGTTGATCTTCTGGCCCTTTGGCAGCTCCGGGTTTTCGATACAGTGTTGGGTATAGGACTGTGAGGATTGGATACCCTGATGCTTGAGTTTGTTGCCACACCGTTGATGTACGGTAGTGATGCCACACCGTTGATACACGGTGGTGATGCCACACCGTTGGTACACGGTGGTGATGCCACACCGTTGGTACGCGGTGGTGATGCCACACCGTTGATACATGGTGGTGATGCCACACCGTTGGTACACGGTGGTGATGCCACACCGTTGGTACGCGGTGGTGATGCCGCACCGTTGATACGCGGTAGTGATGCTGCACCGTTGATGTACGGTACTGATGCCACACCGTTGATACACGGTGGTGATGCCACGCCGTTGGTGCACGGCAGTGATGCCACGTTGTGTGTACACAACGGTGAGAGTTCTTGGATGGTTCGAACACGGACAGTTTTGGTTGGTGTTTGGGCAGATGCCTTTCAGTGACTGATAGCACCGTGGGACCTTACAGCCGAGGGCTGTGCCTTGATAGTGATTGAGAACCTGTAAGGGCAGTATAAGCTATTAGCGAGGTCAAGT
This sequence comes from Tillandsia leiboldiana, assembly GCA_029204045.2. Taxonomy (NCBI): domain Eukaryota; kingdom Viridiplantae; phylum Streptophyta; class Magnoliopsida; order Poales; family Bromeliaceae; genus Tillandsia; species Tillandsia leiboldiana. The sequence goes on from CM055060.1 coordinate 38,427,806, forward strand.
GGATTGACTAACGCCCTACTGATTTTAAGAACTGTGTTTTCCTAGTTTCACTTGGTAGGGTTGGTGGTTTTACCGTCGTGGGTATACGGGTTACCTCCGAAGCGACGTGGAGCTTGAGGGGTACTTCAGGATGGTGCTACAACTTCTTTGAGGGAAGAAGTTGTTTGCCAAGTTGAGAGAGAAAGTTTGCTTTCTGACTTCGGAAGGTTTTGTTCCTGGCCTATATTAGCGACGAAATTAAAGCTGAGGAAGATAACAGCTTTGATGTAGATGTTGCCAGCCTTAATGAGAGAATTATGTTATTTATGGATCCTCCAACCTAAGGCACTTGGATACTTAGGAAGTTGGGGTTGAGGTAAACGCCGATGGATGGAATTTGCAAGAATGTATGATCGCTTTATCCCAGCAAGGATTATGCTCAGTTACGCCCTGTTTAGGCGAGCAGTGCAACCTTGGAATTTGAGTGATAGAATTGAGTTATGCGAGGTGTTGGTCCTCGAGTACTGCTTAGGCTGGAAGAAGTCTATCGGAACCCTCGCATGTTTTGTATTTCACTTCCTTGGAGTTGGACGAGGATTGAGTTGTCAGGAAAGACCGATGCAATTCTTGCTGGAGAGACAGAAGAATTTCGCAGTCAGGTCCTACATGGTGAGGTTGCAGTGGAGCCATCTTGATGAGAGAGCGACCACTTGGGAGCCTGAGGTTGAGTTAAGCGTTTTCAATTCCTGTTTGATCGAGACATTCTCCCGAGATTTGGATTTATTTTGGGTTTCGAGGACGAAACCTTTTAAAGGAGGGGAGAGTGTAGAGTACCAGAATTTCGGATGACGCACCGACCTCGCAAGATGGCGAGGCGCGGAGAAATCGCCTTGGGCGTGTTCCATATTTGTTTATTGTTGAGTTCGGGTTGATTCGGATCAACGCGGAAGCCCCAGCTTGAATCGGAGTTTTCCGGGCCTTGTACGCGATAGAGGCTCGGTTTGGGAAGCACCGACGCCACCGTGGAATGCAGAGAAATTGGGAAACACTTGGAGCAGGTGTAATTTATGTTTACAGCGAAGTTCGGGAGGTTCCGGACTGACGCGAAGGACCCGAGGTCAAAAAGTGAGTTGGAACGGGCAGTTTTGGAGCCGGTTTTTGGATTGAGCACACCGACTCCACGGTTGAGCTTTTGGAGGAGAAAAAGCCTTGAGCATGTGTATTTTCAGATTACAGCAGAGTTCGGGAGGTTCCGAACTGCAGCGGAAGGCCCGAAGCCAAAAAGTGAGTTATCGGGGCACTTTTGGGCTATTTTTATTCTTTAATTAATTAAGTGTAGGCTTAATTGGGTAGTGCATTTAAATGTGTGTGTGTGCTGTTGAGGTGGAGTTGACAGAGAGGACTTGGGGGTTAGATTAATTAGACTCTTTAATTAAGTTTCCTTTTGCTTTAATTAAGCATCTCCTCTTTAAAAGGGCTCCACCTCACCACCTTCCTCTCCAAAAAGGTGGGGGCTCCTGTAGCTTGGAGTGGAGCAGAGGAGAGGGAGAGGGAAGGAAGAGAAGAGAAGAGGGGTTTCTTGAGCTTTTTCTTCTCCGAGCGTGGACGTGGAGCCGAGCGAGGGCCGGCGTGCCGCGAGGAGGTTGGTTATTTATTTTATTTTCTTCTTTTCCTTTTTCGGTTGCCGGGGCCTTGCGGACTAGTCGTCCGGGGTGTGGCGGAGCTGCGCGAGCCGCGCGCGCGCGAATTTCGCGGCGCGAGACTGGGGGAGCTGCCGTTGCGCGGGCGCGTTTGAGCGCCGTGCGCAGCTGCGCCCTGCTGCCGCAATGGTGCAGCAGGGCGCCGGGCTGCCGTGGGGCAGCATGGTGCCGCGCGGCCCTGCAGGCCACGCGCTTGGCGCGCGGCACTGCAGGGGTGCCGCGCGGGCATCCCCTGGTGCCGCGCGGCCCCGCAGGCCGCGCGCTTGGCGCGCGGCACTACAGGGGTTCCGCGCGGGCATCCCTTGTGCCGCGCGGCCTTGCAGGCCGCGTGCTGTGCGCGCGGCACTGCTTGGTGCCGCGCGGGCGGCCCCTGTGCCGCGCGGCCCTGCAGGCCGCGCGCTGGGCGCGCGGCACTGCAGGGGTGCCGCGCGGGCAGCCCCTGTGCCGCGCGGGCCTGCAGGCCGCGCGCATGGGCGCGCGGCACTACATGGGCCCCCGCGCGGGCGGCCGTGGGCCGCGCGGGCCCTACAGGCCGCGCGCATTGGCGCGCGGCACTGCAGGGGCCCCGCGCGGGCGGCCGTGGGCCGCGCGGGCCTTCAGGCCGCGCGCATGGGCGCGCGGCACTGCAGGGGCCCCGCGTGGGCGGCCGTGGGCCGCGCGGGCCTGCAGGCCGCGCACATGGGCGCGCGGCACTGCAGGGGCCCCGCGCGGGCGGCGGTGGGCCGCGCGGGCCTGCAGGCCGCGCGCATGGGCGTGCGGCACTGCAGGGGCCCCGCGCGGGCGGCTGTGGGTCACGCGGGCCCTGCAGGCCGCGCGCATGGGCGCGCGGCACGGCAGGGGCCCCGCGCGGGCGGCCGTGGGCCGCGCGCAAGGGCGCGCGGCACCGCATGGGCCCCGAGGGCTGCGCAGCTGGGCCAGCGCCGCGCAGCTGGGTTTTTGGAACCGTGCAGCTGCGCCGCTTTTGCCGCGCATGCTGCGGCTCAGCGACGCGCTACGGCGTGTGCGCGATGGGTTTTTCCGCGTAACGCGCGGCGTTTTTCGTCGCCAGTCGGGTTTCTTTCGCCTTTGTGAGCGCGGGTTTGGCCGCATGATTTCTGATCCCGGTTCCTCTTCTTATCTCGCAGTTGTGGCATAGTGTTGGCTTCCGGTGTGACCGCTGTTGCGTGTTTTGCCGCGTGGAGCTGTGGGATTGCGCCGGGACCTCCGTTTGGCGCACGGTTTCACGGATTTATACCAGGTGGGTTGGTTTTCTTCAAATCACATAATGTGTCCTTATGCAAAGGTTTGATGACCCCTTTTTGCCATTATTGTTTTATCCGGTGACTGTCAGGCAGTCCTGATAGATTTGGAGGAAACCGGGCTTGTTTTGGTGCACCCTTCTGTTAGCGGGCACTGTTAACGCTCCCGGGCCATTTTGTATAAACTGAGAGAACCCTTTTATGCAAGAACTGGTCCTGAACTTGTTTTAGTGGTTGATACATCTAGCCTTGTAGTGGGTTCGGGATTTCTTGCGGGTTTATCAGATTTTAGTCGAGGGATGTTGTTCCGACTTGGACACGAGTGTGAGGGGTGTCCTTTAAGCATTTGAGTCGTTCCGATCTAGTTGATCGTAGACTTTAGCCTGCTTATACTACTTGTCGAAATATAGGAGACATGTTTGATACCCGGTGGGGTCGCTTTTCCCCCGGGTCACGCTCCGGAGGCATCGTTGTGCTGATATCACTGGCCGAGTTACCAGTTGGATACATGTCACTGGCCGAGTTACCAGGTGGATATATATCACTGGCCGAGTTACCAGGGGGATACACACCACTGGCCGAGTTACCAGATGGATGCATTTCACTGGCCGAGTTACCAGGTGGATATATATATCACTGGCCGAGTTACCAGGGGGATACATATCACTGGCCGAGTTACCAGGTGGATACATATCACCGGCCGAGTTACCAGGTGGATATATATCACTGGCTGAGTTACCAGGGGGATACATATCACTGGCCGAGTTACCAGGTGGATACATATCATCGGCCGAGTTACCAGGTGGATATATATCACTGGCTGAGTTACCAGGGGGATACATACCACTGGCCGAGTTACCAGATGGATGCATATCACTGGCCGAGTTATCAGTTAGATATATATATCACTGGCCGAGTTACCAGGGGGATACACATCACTGGCCAAGTTACCAGGGGGATACATATCACTGGCCGAGTTGCCAGATGGGTACATATCACTGGCCGAGTTACCAGTTAGATATATATATCACTGGTCGAGTTACCAAGGGGATACATATCACTGGCCGAGTTGCCAGATGGGTACATATCACTGGCCGAGTTACCAGTTAGATATATATATCACTGGCCGAGTTACCAGGGGGATATATATATATCACTGGCCGAGTTACCAAGGGGATACATATCACTGGCCGAGTTGCCAGGTGGATACATATCACCGGCCGAGTTACCAGGTGGATATATATCACTGGCTGAGTTACCTGGAGGATACATACCACTGGCCGAGTTACCAGATGGATGCATATCACTGGCCGAGTTACCAGGTGGATATATATCACCGGCCGAGTTACCAGGTGGATACATATCACCGGCCGAGTTACCAGGTGGATACATATCACTGGCCGAGTTACCAGATGATACATACCCCTGGCCGAGTTACCAGGTGGATACATGAATGGAATTGAGATGACTCACTAGTGTCATGTGAGAGTTTAGCATTTCCAGTGCGGGGGCGGAAACTATGGGCGGCTATGCCTACAGCTTGTTCTTGTTTGATAGGGTGGTAGGGGGCAACCGTTCAGAATTTCCAGGCCTTCCGCGTGAGAGATTGAGAACTTGTTCCCTGCATTGCATCGAGACATATAGTGGTAGATTCATTTTCAGCATTCATATTCTATCTATCTATCTATCTATCTGATTTTGTCTCCAGCAGACTTAGTGGGCATACCGTGGGTTTTGGCGTCGGTACCCACTGAGATCTGCCTATGGCAGTAGATCTCACACCCTCTGTGATGACAGGTGTTCCTGAGGCGACCGTTCCAGGTTTGGCTCGTTCGGAGTTTTCTAACCAGGGTAAGGGCGTGGCCGATTAGTTCCTACCCGAGTCTTTGGAGTCAGTGTTAGAGTCGCATGTACTTTTTGGTTTCCACTTTTGTACCGAATGGTGTTTTTTGTACCTATGTTTTGGGGAGTTAGTGGACTAGTGTACTTGGACTTTTATCACTTAGTGTTTCAGCTACTTCTTTTTCTGTATAGCTTCCTTACAGCTCTGATACTTGTATAGCTTTAGATCTCTTCTGCTGGTTACACGCTTCGTCTGTGCGGCAGTTTCCGTACAGACGGCGGATCTGTTGGCGAGCCCGGGTCGCAGTTCGACCCCGGGGCGTGACATCGGTTGTCCTGCTGGTGGGTTGGCGTGTGATCCCTTGAGTGCGTTTAGTGAACCTAGGCAAATTTTGACACGGTTCTTCTCGCTGTTTTCGTTGCTTGTCTTCTTCCGACCCTTTAGATTTCAGATGGATAGTCTTCAGTACCTGGAGGTCTTTGCTGAACGGACCTAGAGCTTAGATTTTCTTCTAGTTGGGAGTGTCACTGTTGGTCTGGAAGTTTACCGCTCGATTAGATGCCCGGTGCTTGGTGGGGCAACGGTTTGGGACCGAGAGTTAGTGGCAATTTAGAGCGTCGCACCCCGTCGGTGCCAGGACGGAAGTAGGACCTTACCTTGTGGGTTTTGTCGCCAGCTTCCCATGACTAAGGCATAGCCTTGAGGCTTGGTTGGGAGCGTTGTGGATTGTGATCTTTTGGGGCTGGTGTGAGTCAAGGGGGGGAATCTGGCGACTACTCGGAGTTTTGGTACTGGTCACCTTCGGCTAGGAGGCCCTTTACGCAGCCCTTTCTGTGGGGTAGACCTTGTGGTAGTTCTTAGAGCTGAAACCTAATGTTAGTCTTAACCGTCGCCTCGGTAGGATGGATAGCCGGAGCGGGTGGTTCGGGTTGGTGGTTATGTTCCGAGCTTGTGGCCCGTGTTGGTGACGGGTGGAAGTGTCCCGTGTTGGGGACGGAGGGGAGCGGTCCGTGTCGATGACAGGTGAGTTCATTATTTTCAGGGGAGAAGTTATGGTAGTTAGTAACCCAGCCTGTGTTGTTGGCACCTCTCGGAGCCTTGTGAGGGCGTTGTGTGGTTTGTTTTCCTCGTCGTCGGGTTGGATGTTTTGGACTTTTAAAGGATCATTGGTATGCGTTGGGCGGTATGACTGGGGCACCTCGACGCATCGCGAGACTTTGTTGCTGACTGCTCAGCACCGGCTGGGGTGGTGTGCGGACCGGTGGCGTCGTGACTGGGAATTTCGAGTCGGGAGGCAGGAATACGACGAGGTGCTGGGCATGGACTGGTTCACGAGGTATCCGGCGGATGTATAGCTACTTGGTTTCAGTGAGCCTAGCGACTCGACCCTTTGCGTCGTTCACTGACACCCCCGTGGTAGGGGTTTCTTCTGCCATCCTCCTGACTGAATTGCCGGGAATACCCCCGGGCGAGAGGTCATCCTATCTTTCGAGCTTCTACCAGACACGCAACCTATCACTTAGGCGCCTTGCGGAATGGCTTTCGCGGAACTGAGGGAATCTAAGGCACAACAAGGAGTTTTTCTGAATAAAGGGGTCATCAGACCGAGTGTGTCGCCTTGGGGCGCACCCGTGCGTTTCGTGCAAAAGAAGAACGGAAGCCTACGCCTACGCATCGACTATAGGGAGATAAACAAAGTTACAGTGAAGAACAAGTCCGGGATTGATGACCTCTCCAATCAACTGCGAGGAGCACTTACGGACTTTTCTCCAGAATCTCAGGGACCAGAAGCTGTTTGCTAAGTTTAAGAATGTGAGTTCTGACTTCGCGAAGTGGACTTTTTGGGGCACATTGTGTCAGCAACGGGAATCACAGAGAATGTGAGCGGAACTGCCCGACATACGATCCGGAACTGGCAGCAGTCATTTTCGTTTTAAAGCTTTGGAGACACCACCTTTTGGAGTTCATCGTGATGTGTTTTCGGATCGCCAGAGTCTTAAGTTTTGTTCACATAGAAGGATCTGATTTTTTTGCGGCAGAAGCATTGGTTGGAATTACTGAAGGACTCGGCTTGTCCATTCAGTATCACCCCGGGAAAGGCCAAATGGGGGGTGGGGGGGGGGGAATCGATGAGCGCGAGTACTTAGCGGGACCGATATGGTCGCGCGACCTTTTGTTCCTTGTTGATCAAGCCAACCCTATTAGAGAAACCCTAGAAGGTCAGAAAATGGGCGCATAGATACAGCTTATTCGAGACAAGACCCCCCAGACCACGCGAGCGACTTTTCGGCGAGTGTGAACGACGCAATACGTTTCGAGGGCGGGATTGCGTGCCCGAGCTGCCAGAGTTGAAGAAAGAGATACTGTTAGAGGCGCACTGCGCTCCCTATGCGGCGCATCCAGGTGACACGAAGACGTACAAGGACCTCAAGCAAAATTTTTGGTGGACTAAACCAAAGGGGGGATATAACACAGTTCACTGCTCGCTGTCTAGATGGTTAACAAGTAAAGTTCGAACTTCAGCGCCCAGTGGGGAAAACTACAATCTCTACATGTACCAGAGTGGAAATGGGAGCGAACCAGCAGGGAATTCGTCACGGGTTTTCTGCATCGCATCAAGGGCACGATGCAGTTTGAGTCACAATGGATCGACTGACGAAGTCGACTCTCTTTCCACCCATCTGTACGACATGGACCAGAGACACTCGGCTGGTGTCGAACCTTTGGCAAAGTCTACAACGAGCTCTAGAGACTAAACCACACTTCAGCACGGCGTATCACCCCCAGACCGACGGACAGTCCGAGCAAGTGAACCGAATTCTCGATGATGTTCTCCGAGCCTGCGTACTTGATTTGGGTGATGGATGGTCACTGCTTTTGAGCTTAGAGAGGACCTGAGCTTCGACGGAACACCGGTGCAGATCTTAGCACGAGAGGACAAAAAGGATTGCGCAACTGGACGATCCCCTATGCGAAGGTGCTGTGGAGCAACCAGGAAGAACGTGAAGTGACTTGGGAACTGGAGTCAAAGATGAGCGAGTGCTACCCAGATTTATTCGTTGCGGACCAGGATTAAGTTTCGAGGACGAAACTTCTTTTAAGTGGTGAGTGATGTAGAGTCCTGGCGTTCCAATGCCTTTGTATACTTTCTTTTTATGATGGAATTGTTAGGAAAACTTTTCACTGTGTTTTCTGCAATGGACTGGCCTGGACCGTGAGTATTTTTCTGCGACTGAGCTCGAAAAACGGAGGACGGCAAAGCGAACGGATTCGGATTCTGACTTACGGATCTCCCGGAATGGGGGTCAAAGCGTTTGCCTTTGAGTGGTGCATCGGAATCCGTGCTAAGCGGCCGGCACGCTTTTCGAGGTGGTCGGAGGGGATCTGTCCCTGATCAGTTTCTTTGATCTTATTTATGTTATTGGTTTATTTTAATTATTTTTGTAATACCTCGACCTCCCGGTTTTCCGTTTTGGTTTTAATTGAACTTTTTTAGTGTTAGGGGGGGTTGAAAGTTCGAGAACTTCTAGGCAGACCGTCGGGACTCGCGGGTATTTTTAGGTGTTAGAGCTCGCGAAACGGAGAATGGCGGCGAAGTCGGATTCGAATTCCGACCCCGGGATCTCCCAGGATAAATTTCTGAAGGTAACTAGCAGTTCCGGGTGCATCAAAAAGTGTGCGGGCGATCGGCACGCTTTTCGAGGTAAGATTGGACCCCTGGTCCGCACCCGATCGTTAAGTGTTGAGTTTGGGGACTAGGGTTTTTATTTTTCTGTTCTCATCTCTTTAGATCGTGCGTTAGGGTTTCGGGGCGTACAAAAAAAAAAAGAGGAAAAAGCCCCAATCCCCCTTTCTCAATTCAAGTATTGCCGTATAGAACCGAGGAAAGGAGAAGGAAAAAAGGGATCCATCTCTCATGGGGTTCTACGTTGGCGACAGGAAGGACGATCGCACTTCCTGCGAAATCCGGCGAAACGAGGTGAGCGTTTTGGGTCTTCCCGTTATCTTACGGTATGAGTTTTCCCTTTTGTCGGGTCGCATGCGAGTCAAGTTTGGTACTAAACGGGAGGCCGCCGCCGCCGTGGTTAAACGGGAGGCCGCCGCCGCCGTTACCGCGTTCACGAAGACATCGCCGCAGCCGCCGTGATCGCGTGGTCGCAACCGGAGCCGAAAACGGGGGACGGAACTGTTCACAATAGGGATTTCAGGCCCGCGGTCCACCGCGCCCGCGTGCACCCGGCGCACGCCTCCGTGACCCGGGGCCGCAGACCCGGCGCACGGAAAGCGTGCGCCAGGCCGCTCGGTGCACGCCCTAGGCGTGCACCCGGTTCTCGGCACCGCAGCGGGGAGCGGTGAACCCGGTGCACGCCCGAGCCCGTGCACGGCCCGGCCCAAGCCACATGGGTCCACCGCTGCAGTGTGCTCCCGGCCCGCGCCGCGGCCGCCTGCTGTCGTGGACCCGGTCCACGCCTGGTTTCGTGCACCAGCATTCAGGAAAGGAGCCCAGAAGCTCCGTTTTTGGCCCGTTTCGCCCCGTTTTTTAGTGTTTTTAATCGCGACGATGTTTTTAACGATAATTTTTACTGTAGTTCTTTTCGGGCACAAGGGGGGTGTTTTAACTAGAGTTTCTGCACATCTTCTTCTTCGCGTTTAAGGTGGGTGCTCATCCTAAGACTTAGTGTGGGACTTTCGTAAATTGTGCTCAAGTTTTTATGACTCGTCTAACTGTGCTAATATGAGTGATCTTTATTGATGATACTATCGGGTTTTACTGGCGGGTACACTCTTAGAATCCCTTTTATGCACACTATCGTTATTTTCATGTTTATCATGTTGTGGGTTTTATTTTGGGGCTTAGCGTCGGGTTTCCGACAGGGGTATTTACTTTTGATTATTTGTCTAATGGTGCTAACATGACAGTCGTTACGGTTCATATATTTGAGTATACGTGGTACTTTTTGTTATTATGCTCGAGGCTGCAGCAGCTAACATGACAGTCGTTACGGTTCATATATTTGAGTATACGTGGTACTTTTGGTTATTATGCTCGAGGCTGCAGCACGCGCACCCGCGGTTTGGCCACCGCAAAGGGTGTGCTTTTCCGAAAAAGTGGTCTATGACCTGTGTATACCCACGAGGTGACGTAGTGGGGGCCCCCGTAGGTGGGGGGTTTGAGGCGCCAAGGTGCGAGCGGTGGCTCTGTATGAGCGGTGGCTCTTTATGAGCGGTGGCTCTGTATGAGCGGTGGCTCTGTATGAGCAGTGGCTCTTTATGAGCGGTGGCTCTGTATGAGCGGTGGCTCTTTATGAGCCGTGGCTCTTTGTGAGCGGTGCGAGTGCTCGGTTTGGTTTCCCGAGGTTGGTGCTCGGTTCGGGTTGCCGGGGCAGGTGCCCGGGACGGGTTATGCAGGGATATTGTCGAGTGCACGATGAGGAGCGCGGTTGCTCTGCTTTTACTGTGGTTTGCTTTATTTATAGCCCTTGTTGCTTTCGTGCCTTATTTTCTGGTCACTGGCTTCCCACTCTGTGACAGGTTCGTCCAGGGACGAGTGCTAGGACGACGGTGAGGTCGTGGCAGGAGTACTTTTGGTCCTTCGAGGCCATAGACTGTATGTACTTCTTATTTTGCTTATTTCATTATCTGTTAGTAGTTTACTGTGTGGATTGCGATACCCTTGTGGGGTCGATGTGGATGTTGGAATGTCGTTTATTATCTTTGTGAGTGGTTGTTTTGCTTTTCACGTTTGGCCGCTTTCAAACTACAAAAGAAAAGAAAGCATTTCAAAAACCATTTTGAAAAATCTGGGTGTCGTGTGGGCACCATTTTAAAAACCCTGTGGATTTATGGATTGCGAAAACCGTTTTGAAAAACCTGGGCGCCGTGTGGGCGCCGTTTTTAAAACTTATGGATTTATCCTTTCAAAATTTGTCGGCCCTTTTAATACTTATGAGAAATGGCTGTATGTATCCGACTGTTGAACTAGTGTGGTTAAAGCGATAGTTGTATGGTTGTTGTAGTCAGGACGCCGTGCATATACAAAGGAGACTCTGCCCGTTCGCAGAGTGAATTTGTATATGCGGCGGGTCTGGGCACGCACCGAGGGAGTTGATTTCAAAAAAAAAAAAAGTATACGCAAATTCAAACCATTTTCAGTGGTCGTCTTCCGCTTAATGAAACCCCCGGGGCGTGACACGCGGCCTCACCAACGCCCCAGCACTCGCCCCTGGACGAACCTGTCACGGAGTGGGAAGTCAGTGACCAGGAACAATAATAAAAGTAATAAGGGCTAAAGTAAGGCAAACCACTGTAAAACCAGAGCAACTGCCCTCCCCAACATGCAACCAATAGTGAAAAACCCTGTACAATCCAAACCCGGGCACCTGCCCCGGCAACCATACCGAGCACCTATCTCGGTAAGTCGTACCGAGCACCTGCCCCGGCAAGACCTCGAGCACCCTCCTCGGCACCGCTCACACCCTCCACCCATGAGGGCCCCCATTACGTCACCCATATGTGGGGTACACGGGTCAACGTACCACTTTTCCGGAAAAGCACACCCTCGCGGTGGCCAGGCCGCTGGTGTGCGTGTAGCAATCTCGAGCCTCGACCGAGCACCAACCTCGGCGAACTAGACCGAGCACCAACCTCGGCAAACCAGACCGAGCACCAACCTTGGCAAACCCCCAGAACATGATGTATCATTGAGCATCGCGACCCTTAGTCGCCATAAATATCATGATAATAAAAATATAAGCATGTACGGGGGTTAGCAATATTTTAACATGACAAACTTTTGCTCTTACCAATCACCCTCATTTCCCGACTCAAGAACTGTCGAGAGAGGGACCCACCTTCTGACATCCGACTGGTCACACCGATCATCGTCCTCATCGCTAGCATGCCCCGACCAACCCTACTGTTGTTCGGATGGGGCAAAGTACCCGTCCAATCTCCCACCGCGACGTTCATTAATCCAGGGGTCCACGTCACCCCCACTACCCCCTACAGTGATAAATATAACAATAACAAGAACATGCACAAAGAGGTTCTAAGGGGTACCCACCTCGAAGCAAGTCGAACGAAACACCTAGGACGTCCCGCGCCCTCGAACGACAATCGGACCTGAAAGGAAGTCCCCAGAGAGTACAAATAAAAAACCATCCAATTTTCCTCGATGAATGCGGGTTTCACCCGAAACCGCCGATCAACCGACCATTTTGCCGGTTCACGGATCGTAAAGCAAGGGTCTGTTCACTGAAAGTCAACGGATTCCGAACGAAAGGTTCAGAGATCATGTGAACGCTGTCCCCAACCGCCTACCGAGCTACAATTACAAATAGACCCCTGGACTTTGCCAAAATTGCACTTTTATTCATAAAAAACTCACTAAATAACCCACAACTTTTAAACCGGGAAACTTTAAACCAAAATATTTTACCCGTAACTAGATCATAACGTTCTGGACCCCGTGCTCACAGTCTCGGATCAATTTGAGCCATGGAGTTACAATTTAGCCCATGGACAATGCGTCCCTAGGTTCAATATTGCCTAAATCATTATCCTATCAAGTCAATTCCTGTTTTAGCGTGAGCGTCATGCTCAGGGATGTCCAAAAGTATAGAGGCTCACCTCTGGTCCTTCTCAAAACCATCCAAGAACCATACATGGCTCGCAACTGAACCCCAGACATACACAAGACTAGTTTAAACCCACATCCACCCATGGGCTCCATAACTTAAATAAACTTGAACACTTGCTAGATAATACTAAAAATAAGGGGAGGTTCACTTGTGATATGCCGTAGCGCTGTTGGTGCGATCCCGGGAGCAAGGTAGGCCCGCACCAACCCGAAAGGAGCACAAGTTGGCCGAGCACACTTGTCACTCGGTCATTCTTCCAGCAAAGGTGAGCATCGCCTTTCGGGGACTTCCAGAAGTGGGACAAGCCCCAGCCCAAGCAGCTCGGCAGCTCCCTGTGCTCCTCAACCCGAGGAAGAAGAAGAAGGGTTTTTAAAGAAACCAATAATGGCGACCTGGGATCTAGACCGCATGGGTCGCATGTAAAGGGATTGGTGGGATGCCCGAGGTGCCAGAAGACTTACCATGGTTGGCCGACGCCGGAGGAGAGACGGGCGGTGGAGTTCGGCCGTGGGGGAAGACGACCCGAAGCTAGGGCTTGCTCCCCCCCGTGGGGGAAGATGTCCACACTGCACCAAAGCCCTCCAACAGAGAAAACTGATCAACTTGGTTCCGGCGCCGGAGCTCCGGAGGCAGCGCGCGCAAAACCCGGCCACGATCTAGGGTTCCGGCGACCCACTTGCACCCGTCGGCCATCCGGGGGTCCTGGGACTTCGGGGTCTGTCCGGGATGCTCCCTACGACGTCAGTAGGTGACTGCCATGGTCCAAGTTGCGAGAAAAACAAGGGAGGAAAGGGTTCCACTCACCGGCCTCGGGGAAGAAGAAAATGATGGCCCGACGGCGCGCGGCGGTTCCAGACGTCGGGGCTCTTCTGTCTGCCTTTCTGGTGGTCGAGGGTGCTCCCATATGTGGTTAGAAGAGAACCCGAGTCCTTCGGTTGCTTCCCTCCCCACCAACTCCGATGCAAGGACGGTTCTTGCTTCCTTTCCGGCGATCTCCGGCGGTGGCTGGGGACGCAACCGTGGGGGAAGGCGCAGAGGGAGGAGGAGCATCTCCCTGTGGTGGCTGGGTGCAGGGGTCTCGGCTAGGGTTTCCCTGGGATAACCCTAACGCCAACCTAAAGAGAGTTGATGCCAAAAATGCTCTTTAGTCCCTCCATGGCTGGTATTTAGAGCTGGGTCCCTTACAGGGACTTTATTTCATATCTAGGTCCCTCTCCAAAGAATCCCCTTCGATTCCGCCCATAAAATGCGGGGGCTCTTATGCAAAAACACCATTTTTTCGTCGCTTTTCACACTTTTCAAGACAATCGAGTCGTCAAACCGAAAAGCGGACACCACCACGACGTCCAGCTCGACGAGATCTATAAAGTAGCGACTTTGGTTTGTCGCATTCGGTCCCCTATAATTTTAAAATCCATCATATACGGTAAAATAAATAGTTCGACACGCTTTACGATGCTTCCGGCTCGTCAAACGGAAATTAGGTCAGTGCCACTGCGCTCAGAACGACGACGCCGTTCAAATTGACTACCTGGATCGTCAGATTCGGACTCCAGACAGTCGATCGGCCGACGTTGGCTAGCGAGGGAATTAAATCAGGGAGTTACTATTCATTTCACTATTCACCTAAGTCGCGGGTCCCACTAGTTTCCTTGCTAAGTTCAGGACGATCCGACTGCCGGATCGACAAACGGTCTATACCATTTTCACTCGATTCAATGAGACGGTCGCACTGGAGACCTCAGATTTCCAAGATTAGACTCGGATTGAAAAGGCGGAATTTGTGCTTCGGCGATTGTGCCGTTCGCACACCGGTATATAGACCAGTAATGTTAACTTTGATTCCTCGCACACATTCACACCTGAAAAACACTCTTTATACCAACTCAGATTTCCCGAGTATTACAGGAAGCCACCCGCAAGCAGGGCACCCGCGCGGGCCTGGCGCAGCGCGGGGCGCCCGCGCGGGGCCTGGCGCCACGCGGGGCCGCCCGCGCCTGCGGGCAGTGCACCCGTGCGGGGTCTGGCGCCGCGCGGGGCCACCCGCGCCTGCGGGAAGCGCGCCCGCGCGGGCCTGGCGCCGCGCGCGCCTGCGGGCAGTGCGCCGGCGCGGGGTCGCCCGCGCCATAGCTCCCGACCCGGGGCGCCGCCGCCGCCGCCGGATCCGAAGGCCGCGTTCCGCAACTGACCCGGACGGTTTCTTTTCCTTCTTTTTGTGGTTTTCATGAGTACTGACTTCTCCTCGGGGGACTGTGTAGGTCCGAGGAGCACACCAAGACGCGGTGGATTCGAGCGTTGACCGTTACGCGAAAAAGGTGGGTTTTCGTTCTGAGGTTTAGTGTCGGGTTTCGAAAACTGTAAACATTTTCAATTACTCGTCTAACTGTGCTAATATTTGGTGATCTCTATGGTTCATTACTATCGGTTTTGTCTTGTGTACTTAGTTACGATGCTCGAGGAAAGAGAGTTAAAAAGAGCGTTCATACCTTTCCCATTGTAAGAAGATCTTTCGAGTTCCTCTTTGGACCATCTAGAGCGAGGTTTTGGGGTAGTAGAATTTCCTACTTCCTCAACAGGATGCACCCAACCGTATTCCACGGATTGCCATACCCGCTCATCAATTACGATGAGAAAAGCCCTCATCCGCACTTTCCAATAAGCATAATTAGTCCCATCAAAAAGAGGAGGTCTATAAATATTACCACTTTCACCCGACATGATAGATAAACCTAAAACCCGCTCTGATACCAATTGTTGGTTTTTGTAGGATCCACAACGATCTAAATAGGTACTATCAAACAACAAGAGGGGGGGTGAATAGGTGTAATACTTATAAAACCAAATCTCAGTGCAAAATAAAAACCAATGCGGAAATAAAAAACAGCACACCGAGATATACGTGGAAACTCCAACACAGGAGAAAAACCACGGGACCAACATGCAATAACAATCCACTAAGAATAGAAGAATAACAAGGTGATTACCGACTCCACGGACTCAAACCCCTCCTTCAAGTTCTTCGGACCTTGCGCTCACCGATTGCACGTCCACTGCACACGTTCGAATCCACGAACGCCACTCGAATCCACGAGCACACGTTTCGAATCTACGAAACGCCTTTAGCACACCGAATCCACGATGCCACGTCGAATCCACGACGCAAACTCAGCCGGTAAGAATATTGGCTTCGATGGTGATCCTTTGCTTAGATTCTCATTGAGGAACCGTAGAAGAAATCTCTAAGCAAAGATTAGATCAATTCGACAAAAGATATGTTCTTGAAAGAACCGTCGAATTGACCTAAAAGAGGCTATAAAGAAGAACGATAAAAACCTAGCCTCTAGGGTTGCTCTCAAGTGTTTAATTAATTAATGGGTAGTTTTTGAGAAACCCTAAATGTCTATTTATAGTTTAGAAACCTTTGGAAAGAGATAAGCATCAAAAACTGGCTTAACAGAAATTTTCCCGCACGACGATCCGGATCGGATTTACGGCGATCCTGATCGTCGTCTTTTTTCAGCAATTCCTGAAAAAACAAGGTTCGGGGTCCGGATCGGAATTCTGATCCGGATCGGTTAAGGATCAGAAATTCTGAAACATCCAATTTGTCCAGTTTTTGATTTTTAAGCAATGAAAACTTATCCAAGTGTTTCTAAACTACTCAAATGTATTCGGATCACCAAAATTATTTAGTTAAACGTACCTGATCAATCCGAATCCATTTTCCTTAAGATTGATGTAATTGATCCACAATTCTTCTATTTCAATCTTCAAGACTCAAAACACTGAGTGTCAACTTGAGCTCTTGTTGAATCTTCTCTAAGTCTTCGATTGCTGATTGACAATTTGATCACTTCAAGACTCCGACTCAACTCAACAACTCAACTACTCAACTCACGAAATATGCCAACACAAAAAGCCGTAACAATCTCCCCCTTTGGCAATTTCGTGACAAAACCCAAACATACATAAAACGCTCAAGACACTCATCTTAAACCAAAAAATCGAAACTCAATGTCATCACCAAAACATTGACTTTCTTTGCGTGAAAGATCCAATAAACAAAAATACATTTGAACCAGTCTTAGAACAAACTCTATGACTTAGGACTTGGAGTCTTTAAGTGATGTAGATCCTGCAAAACAAAACTCCAAACAAAATCAAAAGTCAGTCGTTAGAAATTAAATGTAAATCCTACATTTGATTCGTCCTTTTGGTTCTTTTTGTTTTTCGGCTCCTTTTTCATCATCTCTTTTCTTTATCTCGATGATCTCATCTCCGTCTCCTCCTTTCTTGAGCATCTCTGTTCCTCCCCCTATCTCTGTTCTCCCCCTATTTCTGTTCTCCCCCTTTTTGTCACAAATTGTCAAACAGTGAATATAGGCAAAAAGAAATCACTAACAACATTAGTTCATAGAGAAAGAGAGATAAAAGCTCAGTTCTGGTATATAACAAAAACACAGATTGCGTACCGGTACTCGAAAGCAAAAATCAAATAATTTCTTGAAACAAATCCAGATTTTGAAATATTTGAATTACCGATTTGTATTCCATCAAGAAAACAATTTAAGTGCTTGAAAATAATATGAGATCACATAGATGTCATTCAATCCAATTAATTATAAAAATTAAAAAGATTTACTCCAAAATCATGAAAAATAAAGGTAAAACATTATAAACCGTTTTTCATGTTATATTCATCAAACACAAGTCATCAAAAATAATCTTGAGATCCAAACTCTATCAAGATGTAACGAATTTACAAAGATGACTTACGGAGATTTCCAAGTGACATCAATCTTGAATTCTACCCTTTCAAATTGAGATAAACACTAAAATACCTAAGGGTGGCTCTTTGAGCATCTTTTAACTATCCCACCTTATACCAACCAGGAGATTGTTCAAAATAGGAACTTTGAATATAAATCTCCGAATGCTTCAACTAAAAATTCTCATAAAATATTTTCCAAGCATCCATAACATGTGGTAGCTTCACACACAAACCGGACGACCGGGGTGGCAGCTCTTTCCAACATGTGGTGGTAGTTTTCACACTCCTTTCGGATGTAACTCTTTCCACATCTTTTGCAATTCATTTATTTACCCTTGTAAGAATGCAATCTCTTACGTGAAAGAATCAAATTCCAAATTTTAGTCTATCGGTTGTCTCACGTTTATCACAATGAATTCACACAACCGAGATAGATTAAGCATCTAAAGATCACACATGATTTCTAAAATTTGATGCTTATAATATCAAAAACTCCTATAATGAAGTATCTTCAAGATTATGATTATGGAGTAAAGTTGATAATCCATATAAAATTAATTTGGAGTGAATAACCGTGAAGCCCTTTTTTATTCAATGCACTTGTTCATTAAAAACCTTTTGTTAAGAAAAAATAAAACATAAAAACAAAGAGCATTGAAAACATGTAATGCAGAGATTTAGAAAAATATGAAAGGAAAACCAATCAAAGCATTACATACAGTCATAAGCTATTTAGAACTTAAGACAAGGAAAGATATCGCCTTTCCGAATCCAAAATCGCTGGATTTTGGGTTGTCTTGATTCGTTGTGGCCAGGGGTTGTCCGCTTTGACTGTTGATCCACCTTAAGTCTTTGCCTCGCAATGATCCACTTGTATGATTGATGTTGTGGCTCGGACCTTTGGTGGGTTGAGTGAACTCCTTTGACTTGATGTATCTTTTGAGTCCGTTGAGTCCGTTCCATAGATGAAGTTGCCGAAGGATTTTTCTTTCTCTTTTTCGGGCAATCCTTCACCAAATGTCCTTCAAGTCCACAAAGGTGACACGTTCTTCCTTTCAATTTGATTGTGGAACTTGAAGCATGCACAGTTTGATCCTTTTTAGAACCCAAACCAACCTTGCTTGTTTGACCTAATCCGCACATACAATCTAGTTTCTTGGAAACGGTTGAAAGCCTTTGTATGTCGGATTTGAGTTCATGAACTTGCTTGGTCAATGCTTGGTTGGTGACATGAATCTCCTCAAACTGTTTTTCTAGAAAACCAATCTTGTCCATATATGATTTAGCGTTTGTCTCCGATTGGTTTAGCTTTTCTTGGAGGATTTTATTGTTATCCAATAAACGTCCTTGTTCCTCCTCGAGATCATGAAGTTTTATCGTTAAAGCTTGATTCTCGTCTTGAACTTCAAGTCGTTGCTTCCTCAACTTCTTGATATGCTTGGCCATCTTCTTAGATTCTGCAAGAAGTTGTTGGTATGCCTCAACGAGTTCTTCCTCGTCCGACTCCCCCTCACTTGATGACTCTCCGCCGGATGTTGATGTTTCATACAAAATCAAAGGAGTAGAGTCAGTAACTAAAGATGATAAGCAAAAATTAGAAGAGGGAATTTGAGAGGCATGAAAGGCAACAACTTTTTCCTCTTTACTTGAGGTCGATTCATTAGAAGTAGAATCGTCCCAAGTTTTCGCTTGCAAAGCCTTCTTTTTATATGATTTCGGAGAAGGACAATCCGTTGAAATATGGCCGTAGCCTTTGCATCGATAACATTGGATTTTCCCTTCGAAATCATCGTTTTCCTTTTCTTTAGAGGGTTTTGCAAAGCTTTTGAGATTAGAGGATTTAGAACCCGATGATCCTTTAGATGGTTTCGTGGATGTAGATCCATCGGTTCGATTCTTCCAAAATTTCCGACGAAATTTCTTTACGATCCGCGCCAATTGTTTTTCAAAATCGGCAAAGGAGATTTCATCGTCGGAACTTGATTCGCTATCTTCTTCCTTTGTTGATTTGAATGCAATACCTGTAAGCTTAGAAGAAGACTTGGAAGAAACTTGTTTAGTAGGAAAAGTCATTTCATAAGTTTGCAAAGCACCTACTAATTCCTCTACTCTCATCTCATCCGGATGACTAACGGTTTCAATGGCGGTAACCTTTGCCCTAAACCGTTCCGGAAGAGTCCGAAGTATCTTTCTTACAATTCTCGACTACGGGATTTTTTCTCCTAAATTAGCACAAGTATTGATCACATCTTGAAGTCTAGTGTAATAATCTGTAAACAATTCATGCTCATCGAAATGAATAGAGTCAAATTGACTTGTAAGCATCTGGAGCTTTTGAATTTTTACTAGATTAGTACCCTCATGTGTAATTTTGAGAATATCCCAAATTTCCTTCGCGGTTTCAAACGCGGAAATTCTTGTGAACTCAGTCAAGGAAAGAGAGTTAAAAAGAGCGTTCATACCTTTCCCATTGTAAGAAGATCTTTCGAGTTCCTCTTTGGACCATCTAGAGCGAGGTTTTGGGGTAGTAGAATTTCCTACTTCCTCAACAGGATGCACCCAACCGTATTCCACGGATTGCCATACCCGCTCATCAATTGCGATAAGAAAAGCCCTCATCCGCACTTTCCAATAAGCATAATTAGTCCCATCAAAAAGAGGAGGTCTATAAATATTACCACTTTCACCCGACATGATAGATAAACCTAAAACCCGCTCTGATACCAATTGTTGGTTTTTGTAGGATCCACAAGGATCTAAATAGGTACTATCAAACAACAAGAGGGGGGGTGAATAGGTGTAATACTTATAAAACCAAATCTCAGTGCAAAATAAAAACCAATGCGGAAATAAAAAACAGCACACCGAGATATACGTGGAAACTCCAATCCAGGAGAAAAACCACGGGACCAACACGCAATAACAATCCACTAAGAATAGAAGAATAACAAGGTGATTACCGACTCCACGGACTCAAACCCCTCCTTCAACTTCTTCGGACCTTGCGCTCACCGATTGCACGTCCACTGCACACGTTCGAATCCACGAACGCCACTCGAATCCACGAGCACACGTTTCGAATCTACGAAACGCCTTTAGCACACCGAATCCACGATGCCACGTCGAATCCACAACGCAAACTCAGCCGGTAAGAATATTGGCTTCGATGGTGATCCTTTGCTTAGATTCTCATTGAGGAACCGTAGAAGAAATCTCTAAGCAAAGATTAGATCAATTCGACAAAAGATATGTTCTTGAAAGAACCGTCGAATTGACCTAAAAGAGGCTATAAAGAAGAACGATAAAAACCTAGCCTCTAGGGTTGCTCTCAAGTGTTTAATTAATTAATGGGTAGTTTTTGAGAAACCCTAAATGTCTATTTATAGTTTAGAAACCTTTGGAAAGAGATAAGCATCAAAAACTGGCTTAACAGAAATTTTCCCGCACGACGATCCGGATCGGATTTACGGCGATCCTGATCGTCGTCTTTTTTCAGCAATTCCTGAAAAAACAAGGTTCGGGGTCCGGATCGGAATTCTGATCCGGATCGGAATTCTGATCCGGATCGGTTCAGGATTAGAAATTATGAAACATCCAATTTGTCCAGTTTTTGATTTTTAAGCAATGAAAACTTATCCAAGTGTTTCTAAACTACTCAAATGTATTCGGATCACCAAAATTATTTAGTTAAACGTACCTGATCAATCCGAATTCATTTTCCTTAAGATTGATGTAATTGATCCACAATTCTTCTATTTCAATCTTCAAGACTCAAAACACTGAGTGTCAACTTGAGCTCTTGTTGAATCTTCTCTAAGTCTTCGATTGCTGATTGACAATTTGATCACTTCAAGACTCCGACTCAACTCAACAACTCAACTACTCAACTCACGAAATATGCCAACACAAAAAGCCGTAACAGTGTTTCTACACAATAAGAAGTATTCGGATCACCAAGATTATTTAGTTAAACGTACCTGATCCTTTTGAATTCTTCTTTCTTGAGATTGAGGTATATGATCCAAACATCTCCATCTTCAATCTTCAAGACTTAACCACTTTCACGAAATGCGCCAAAACAAATTCCTTAACAATCTCCCCCTTTGGCGGTTTCGTGACAAAACAAAATTCAACTTAAAGAAAATTCAAAAAGATATTTTTGTTGTTATCACCATACAACAAAAACTTACAATTGAGATCCAAATAAAAATGAATACATGAGTTAAACTCCTAAAACAAACTCTAGACTTAGACGTTTGTACTCTCTGCAAAAGAAATAATTCTTGACAAAGGAAATCATTAGATACCTCAAGAATTTAACATTCAAAACCAAACAGAGAGATGAAGTTTATACTCACCATGACATTTATAAAAGCAGATATGTATTAGAATACCAATGAGAGATAGACATATCTTCTAAGCATTAAATTCAAAATGTCATACGAATGCTAGTCATCAAACAACTTGTTAGTAATAATACATGCCCAAATAGTTAGTCAAATAGTTAGCTGAGGCATGCATGTATTCACAATATAAAGCAAAGTTGTTGTTATACTTACCTTCCAAGTTTTAATAGTCCAAAGTTCTCACATACCATTGTTTGTTCATGTTCATATCTCTCTCCCCCTTTTTGTCACAGAAGTTAGCCAAAATTACAAAAATTAAGGAAGTTAAAAAGTTCAAAAATAGTAAGAACTAAGACTAAAAACCTGCAAAACAAAAAATTTTCAATTGTCAGACTCTAATCGTCAGAACTACTACATCCCATCTTTGTAAACATCTTCTTCACCAACTTTTTCATTGAAGTGAATTTATTCGTCAGAGTGATTTGAGCTGCAGTGATTATTTCAAGCTCCTCAGAGATGCGCTTCTGTTCTTTTGTGATCTGTTCTTGTTCAAAAGATAGTCGTTGCTGCTCCTTATAAATTGAAGTCACAGAAGCTTCATCATCTGACATAGGTACTTGCTTTGAGGGTGTTGCAGAAGTAGCGACTGAAGGTTTCTTGCAACGTGGAGGAGTCGGGGTGTCATTAGACAGTTTTGGCAAAGACTTTACGACAGTCGAATCATTAATCATACCTAAGCTGTGTTGATAACTTGTAGAGCTAATATCAACCTTGAATTTCCTTAAGATTCTCATTATGATTAATGGGAACGGTAGTCTTTCCGTTGGATGAGGATGTTCAACGTACCGTGCCATCCTACTCCAAATGATATATGGGATATTGATGTTTAAACCTACTGCCTCCGACGAATGTCCCAACAGATATAAGAAGAGCATGTGATCCCATCGTAGGACTTTCGTCTGCATGTTCGGAAGAATGTTGTAGCATATGATGAAATTGAGAAACCGGTACTCAGGTCGAAGCTCTTTAGAGTAAACAGAATTTCCAGTTGACTGAGTTTCCTCCATGCATATTCCATTCACAACAGTTTGCCACAACAAGTTTGTCAAACTTTTTCCTTGCAAGTAATGGGTCCCCGTCATGCTGGATTTCATCCCTAGGACTTCTCCAATTAGATGTGGAGTTATTTTGAGTTTTGTCCCTCGGACCGTTGTATAAAACTCCATTGGTCCGTCTTCATGCTCTTGAAGCTGCAGTGCATTGGTGTAGAAGGTCCGTATCAAATGCAAACAATATCCAAGCGTTTCAGGAAATTTGCAGATTTGAGAGAGATTGGCTTGTTCAATCAGATTTCCAAACGCCGGAGAACGATCTCGAAGAGCTCCAATATTAACGTGTCGTTCGCCAATACACTCTCTGTTCTCAAATGCTTTCAGTCGATCTGTGTTGATAGGCACGTATTCCTTAGGAGGTGGTGAATCATGTGCTATCGGTTTTTCAATCTCAATCCCTCGCGCTCGTCCCATTCGTCGAGCTACACTTTTTCTCTTTATTGAAATCGATGTTGGTGGCATTGGAGCTTTCCCTTTCTCCGCAGGAGTAGGCGCTGTCTTCGCCTTTGTTGTACCAGGGGCTTTCCTTTTTGATGTAGCCGGTGCTGCGTCGTCTTCCATTAATTCATTCCAGTTTACTGATTCCGTCTCAGAATCCGAATTATCCAAGGAAATATATTCTCCTTTCCCTTGAGTTTTCTTAGCCCTTTTTAGCTTGTTTGTTGCTCGAGTGTGTACCATTGCTACAAGGAGCACTGTAATCCATGCAAACACCATCTTTGCTGCTAGTGCGTTAGTAAATGTAGAACCCGCGAGCAAGAACTCAAGAACACGAAAAATTGTTTAATTTTCAAAAATTTGAAAAATTGTACCCAAACAATCATTATCGTGCATAGAGATTAGGAATCAAGTTAGTTTTGCAAAAAGAATTTTAAAAATAAATCAATTCCATAATTTTTAAAAATTCTCATTATATGCCCTAAAACCGAATTTTCAGAAATCGAAGCTTAAAAATCCGTTAATCAAGAGAATATAAGGCATATAAGCAAAACTAATCTACCCAGAGTTCTTATTTCAAGAGAAATTTGATCAAAAACCATTCAAAATCGAAAAAGAGTCATGATTTTCATGCACGTTTTGAAAAATAGGGTAAAAACTGTGAAGAACCTAAGTTTTGATCATAAAAACTTACTTGAACCGGAAGAACTTGGGTTTAGAAGGCTCCAAATCGGTTGTAGTTTAGAGAGAGAAACTCTAGAGCCTTGGAAACAAAAGCTTGAGGTAAAAAGAAATCAAATACCCTTTTGTTTCATATAAACCCTAGCCGCGGTCCGGATCGGCTCAAGAATCC
Organism: Tillandsia leiboldiana; assembly: GCA_029204045.2. Lineage (NCBI taxonomy): Eukaryota > Viridiplantae > Streptophyta > Magnoliopsida > Poales > Bromeliaceae > Tillandsia > Tillandsia leiboldiana. The sequence goes on from CM055060.1 coordinate 38,451,726, forward strand.
AGTCCGGATCGGCTACCCGCAGACAGTTTCTGCGTTCGGGATCCGGAATAGATTTTGCAGTCCGGATCGGCTCCAACTTTTTCTTCAGAAAAAAATTAGAAAAATTATAGAAATTCCAGAAAAAGATTGTAAGCACTTTTGTATGTCAACTTTAAACAAAAATCATCGTTTCATATCAAAAGAAATAGATTATGCTAAATCTATCAATAATATCCACGTAATGAAACGAAAATTTATAAAAATTAAATCCTTTAAAGTTGAGCAAGTTCAAAAACATCAATCACGATCTTATGAGTAATGTGTTTATCAAATCATCAATTTGGTAAAGAAAATGAAGCACAAAGATCGATAGATGTTTGAAATCCCAAATAAGTTAGATAATATATCTAGTCAATTTATTGTAAGGAGTGGCTCTTTGAGCATCTTTTAATAAAAATCCCACCTTATACCAACCTTGGAATTTGACAGAGTCAAGTGTTCCAAACAGTATTTTATCTAATCAACAAGAAAAACCATGCTTTGTATACATGTGGTAGCTGCACACAGTACTCAGACGACCGAGGTGTAGCTCTTTCCTTCATGTGGTGGTAGTTTTCACACTCATTGGGATGTAACTCTTTCCACATTTTTTGAGCATAAAACTTTAATAAACTCCCCCTCAATTGGTTATCAATTATTTAAGATATGAAGTATTCAACCAAAAATTGATCTCGAGTTCATACTTAACTCAATTTTCAAATATGATAAAAACTATACCAAGAGATCATTTGAGAGAGAAATTGACTTTGATTAATTAAAAATGAACTAATTGATATAAATGATCATAGCATCAAATGAATTATCATGATATCCAAAACATAATAAATTTCTTAAGACATAAAAGGATGCAATTAAAGTCAATAACATATGCTCAGTTAATGTTCTATGTACAAGCATAGATAAAGAACACAAACACACTACAAAACCTAACCTAAGCAATGGTTCAAAAAGTGTTATTTCAAAGGAAGCATTCCAATTGCTTTACGCAAGTGAATAAAACTTTTTTGATCCAAAGGTTTTGTTAAAAAGTCAGCTAATTGATCTTCAGTTGAAATATAAGAAATTTGAAGAATACTTGATTCAACTAGCTCTCTTAGAAAATGATATCTAAGTTCATTGTGTTTTGTTCTTGAGTGCAACACAGGGTTTTTAGAAATATTTATAGCACTAGTGTTGTCACAAAGAATAGTTACCGAAGTTGCAGGAATTCGGAAGTCGCTCAAAACGCTTTTCATCCAAATCAATTGTGTCGAACAACTTCCTGCTAAAATATATTCCGCTTCGGTAGTTGAGAGTGCAATGCGGTTTTGCTTTTTACTATGCCATGCAACTAGACAATGGCCAAGATAAAAACATGCACCACTCGTACTCTTCCGATCATCCACTGATCCAGCCCAATCGGCGTCTGAGTATCCTATTATGTCGAGAGTTGTGCCCATAGGATACCAAATTCCGAAATTTAGTGTACCTTTGACATACCGGATGATTCTTTTCACCGCTTTCAGGTGAACCTCCTTTGGTGCTGATTGATATCTCGCGCAAATCCCAACACTAAAGGATATATCCGGGCGACTAGCCGTGAGATAGAGTAGACTTCCAATCATGTTGCGATAAAGCTTCTCGTCTACACTTTCACTAAGAGATTCACTTCCTAATCCCTTGTTGCTAGTTCCCATTGGAGTCGGAAAGTCTTTAGAATTTTCTAATCCGAATTTCTTCACCAACTCCCTTGCATACTTGGATTGGCACAGATGAATGCCTTCTTCACTTTGTTTCACTTGCAATCCAAGAAAATATGTTAGTTCGCCCATCATGGACATCTCAAATTCGCTTTCCATGGTTTCAGCGAATTTTGAAGCATCGTTATTCCTTGTTGCTCCAAATACAATGTCATCGACATAGATTTGTGCCACAATAAGGTTTTCCTGAAAATGCTTCATAAAGAGTGTCCGATCTGCTCCCCCTCGAGTGTAGCCCTTTTCCAAAAGGTGCTTTGTCAACCTTTCGTACCATGCTCGCGGTGCTTGTTTTAGACCGTAAAGAGTCTTTTTCAATCGAAAAATATGGTTAGGTAGTTTATGGTCAATGAGACCTTTCGGTTGAGCCACATAAACTTCCTCATTTAGAAAACCATTTAAAAAGGCCCCTGGTAATCCAACCACAAGTCCATCGGCACAAAAGCTCGATCCGAGTACCTCCGTACTCCCGAGGTATCCAATAAAAGTCCCCCAACTGAATGTGCAGACTCTGATCTCTAATCCTTAAACCGTTGGGATGTAGAAGCAATTCCCCAACTCTCCTGCATCAACACGCAGCCATACACGGTCGAGAAAACTAGATTGCAAATCAATCTTCGAGAAGACCCAGTACCCTTGCAGCAGGTAAATCAAATCCTCCATGCTCGACAAAAGGGTACTTGGTCTGGATGGTCACTTCATCCAATTCCCGGTAATCCACATAGAGAGCCGAAGTGAACCATCTTTCCACATCTCGAATAGCACCAGCGCCCCCAAAGGCGACACACCTGGTCTGACAAAATTTCCTATCCATCGAATCCTAGAGTTGTGTCCCCAACTCCTAAACTGGTGGCATACCAGACAACACCGTAAGAAAAACCCCCGGGAGCTCGCAATCAATGGGGATACCCCTGAGTCCCGGCGCCGCCGTAGGCCCCTCAACTAAACTAGCCAAAAAGGCTACGCACCCACGGCAAAACATCCGCCTCACTCGCGATGTCAAAACTATAGAGGCAAAGATAGCCCTCAAGTAACCTAGGTATACATACACCTCCTGGCCTGGCTCCCGCAAGAAAACCGTCCTCGCGGCACAATCGACCGCCGCGAAAAGAAGAAAAACCGAGCTAGCCAAACAATCCTAAGTACCATAACCAAGTCCCGCAACTGAGTCAAGACCATCAGGTCTACAGGCACCATTCAGAACTCAACTGCACTGGGCAGGACCAACAGTACTCCTTCACATGCCAAATATCGGGAATATGAACCTCCCGTGCACAAGGCGACCATCCTACCCCTAACCCATGCAATGAAGTAAATACACTCCTAACTCATGACTGGGATGCTCCAGTGAAATACAATGCAAAATCAAATGCCGAAAAGTAAATAATACCTGCCACCACAAGGTCGGCTGCTGCAAAGTCCTCCACCTGAGCGGCATAAACCCGACCGCTCTGAGCCGGCGGCCGGTGATCAGCAGGGTAAAAAGGAGGTGATCCGCTCGCCGGAGCATAAGGTCGCTGGGCTGACGACCTCTGCTGAGATGAAAAAGGAGCCGCTGAGGTCGTAAGGGGGCATGAAGCTCGAATGTGGCCTGACTGTCCACATTTGTAACAACGACCCCACCTCTGATCACAGGTGTGCGACAAATGAGGTCCTCCACAGAATATGCATCTGTCTCTCTGTCGCGAAGCCGCGGCTGTCCTGGCTGCTGCTGTCTCTGTGTCTGTTGCCGCAATTCCAGCTGCTGCTGCGGTGGCCACTGGGATCCACCAGGCCCACGCTGCTCCGAACGCCCACGACTAAATAACTGAGGCCGCGGTGATCTCCCCGAACTAGCCTGTCCCCCATCTTCGTGTGCTGGTCGCTTCCTATCAGAGCTCTGCACGACCATACCGCCTCGCCTGACGACTACATGGCCTCCTCTCTCCACCCACTGGGCATGCTCCGTGGCCTCCTCGAGAGTCTGCAGCCGCTGAGCATGCACCAAGGTATAAATCTCAGTGCGGAGGCTTGCCTCAAATAACTCCACCTAATGGGGTCCATCCCGAGCGACAAATGGCACGCAGTTAAGCAACTGCGTGAACTCCTAAAAGTAGGCCTATACAGATTAGTCGCCCTGCTGCAGGTTCTTCAGATCATCCTCCAGCTTTCGCTTTACACTCGTAGAGAAATAAGTATCCAAGATCATCCGTCGGAACTCCGACCAAGGTAGTTGTCTAGTGATCTGAAACTCCAAGGGCTCCACCCGTTGCCACCAGGCATCCGCGTCTCCATCTAGACAATGCACCGCCATGTGTACCTGGTACCTCGTGTGGTGACCCCGATCCCCGTGTAGCTTCTCCCATGAACCGTGGTGTAGAACACATAGTGTTGGTGTATTTGGCCCATAGTGCATCAAAGGGATGCCACAGATGGACCCTGTGTGATATCCACAGCTGGATTGGCCTTCAGCTGCATTTGCCAAATTTTTGAAATGGTTTTGGGCCAAACAGAGGTTGGATTTGGATTCAGCGCGGAAAAACGCTTGAAAACGGCTATTTTCTTGTTTAATTCTGAGTCCGGAGGCCCAAAAACAGACTCCAGGAAGTTTTCGCTAAATTTCAGTGCATGGGAGGGGTCGTGGACCGCCGGCTGCCACGTGGCGGCCTATCATTGGCCGGTCTGCAGCGCTCGGTCCACAGAGTGCAGCGGCTGGGTGCATAGGCCCGGCGCAGGGACACGTGGCGCCGCCTGATTGGCAGGCTCAGAGGGCGCGGTCTACTGAACGGGCGCACGGTGCATGGACTAGGGCGGGGACGCGTGGCGGCCCCCGGTTGGACGGTGCACGCGGTGCGGTCCATGGAATCCCGAAGTAGGGTGCGTGGACCGGGTGCAGGGGACACATGTCGGCGCGACACTGGCTGGCTCATCGCGCGCGGCGCACAGAGGCGTGGGACCCCGCCTCGGGGCGCGTACGCGTCAGGGCGCCAGGCGGCGCGACAGTGCCGCACGTGGGCACTGTCGCAGCGGACACGTGGCGCCCGCGCATTGGCGGGCTCCAACCACCCGGTTGACCGGGTGGGGGCCACGTGGCCGCATCCGGGTGGCCCTCCTAGCCGTTCCCTGTTTGTGGGCCACGTGGCATCACGGGGTTAATCCGGGCGCGCACAGTGTTGGGCCGGGCCCACACTGTAGCCGCCCGGTTTGTGCGGGCGCCCGGAAAGTCAGCCCAAAAGCCCAATTTCCTTGTTTTTTGGTTTCTTTTCGGGTGAAGCCTATTTATAGGCCCTTTTGCACACCGTGTGGAGGCTTTTCCCGAGCTCTCTGGCCAGTGCACCCTTCACCAAAGTTGTTGATCTCCTCACTGTGCATCTCGTGGTGAAGGCCCAGATTTTTTGGAGGCAGCGGCGTTGGCGACTTCGGCATCGTAGCGCAGAGCGACATACTTTCATCGGAGGCTTGTGATCTTCGCACTTCGGTCTGAGAGGTCCACAGAGCTACCCCGATAGTGTTTTTGGATGATTTTCATGGCGTTGGATTCATGAGAGGTAGACCTATGATTTTTGTATTGTCCACTTTCCTCATATCTGAGCTTTTATTGGGGTTCCGGGTACGTTTTTGACCCGCTTTACCGCTGATGGATTGCCTTGATAGCAGCGCCTTGCCGGAATTTTATCTCCGTGCTCGGACATCGGATTGAGACGCTCCTATACACTTTTTGCATCTACGTGACGCGAGGATCATCACCGTATTTTTCTGGGATTTTTCTGAGGCTTTCCCGGAGGTATAATTTTCTCCCTTAACTGTGCATGGAATTACAGATGTGTTGTTGTGAGGTTGTGAGCACCCTGGGTTGTGGAATTTGTAACTCGGCCTACGGGGCTCGGAATTGGACGTGCAGGTGCCCGTTTCGAAGGTCTCGACGTGAGGATCGCAGTAGTTTTTTTATCGAATTTTTCGAAGCCCTTTCAGCAGGTGAAATAATTGCATCTTCGGGACTATTTTCTGCAGATTGTTGTACTTGGATATTTATGGATTAAAGTGTAACTTTGGGCTGTATGTTTGTACCAGGAAGAGTTGTTATGGGATTTTGGGACTGTGGATTATTGGTGGTTGCTGCTCCTGGTGTTTTTAGCTGTTGGATCTTGGACAGTTAGCGTCTTCAGGTGGGTGGCCTTGTCTCCAAGTTGATGGACTGGACATTAAATCTGCTATAGTAGGACCATGCATGATAGTGGATTCTTGTGTAGCATGCTAGATTGTAGGAATTGTTATTCCTTGTATTTATCTGATGATCTTATGATCTCTTTTGCTTTCTACCACCTGTTAAATTATGGTTATTGGAACTTGACCTAGCACCCCCGCCATATGTTGCATGTGTAACCAGACCAGTAGAAAACCCTCACTTGGGCTAGGGTTATTTATGTTTAGACATCCACACATTGTGTTTCATTCCTGGACTTAGTGTTATCCTCGCCCGGGTAGTGGGCCGAGCGGTCAGGACTTCCTTTTAGTGTGGGATGCATTTGCACTCGTGCTTGGGAGCAGAGTGGAGTCTGGTAGATGTAGTTGATCGCTTGTCTGTGCCGGGAACCGTTTGGGGTAAACGGTGGTCCCGGGAGGTCTTGTTTCCCCTGTTTGGGTTGTCGCCACTGTGTTAGTGGCAGTAGTGTACCAGTGTTAGTAGGACCTAGAACCCAGAACCCTTTTCGACATACACATGATTTTAGTCTACCAATGTTTTCTTCCAAGCATCGAAGGGCCGCTGGAGTCTGTTCTTGTTTGATTGGACAAAGGCATCAGCCCTTCGGGGTTTGGGTAAAATACTTGTTTTCTAACTGTTTTTTCCTAAAAGAACTAAAAATCATTAAAAATGGATTTTTTCCTCAAATCAAGAGAGTTTTTCAAAAAGGAAACTACTTTTAGTCCTCACCCGCGTGGCTTGAGTGAAAATGGTTTTCAGTAACAAATGTTACCCTTTTTCCTGTAAACCTCCCCACTCGAAAGGATTCGAGTGGTCTGGGTTCTAGGGGCCGTTCCTTTGTTGGGACGAAAGCCACGGGGGCCGAGCCTGAAACCTGTTCTTGTTTGATAGGGTTGTACGTGTAGGTCTCCCAGAACTTTCGGGCCCTGGTTGGATTCTTCTGCGTGTTGTACTGAGGTTGTTGTGTTCCCGAACTATAAGGGGGTCGGGAACTTCGATAGGCGGAGCCTAGAGTCTGTTCTTGTTTGATAGGGTTCTAAGCACCGGCCTATCGGGTTTCCAAACCCTTATGGTGTCGGTCTTTCCTGCGAGTTTAGTGTTCTGTTGTGGGAGCCGTCTGGTGGACGGTGGTCCCGGCTGTGTGGTTTTCCAGCCTGTGAGTGAGCGTTGGTGTTGTTAGTCGATCTTGTTGATCGTGGTTGGACTATAGCCTGCATGAGCCATATTGAGCTCGACAGAGATGCGCGGATACTTTCCTCGGTGGGGTCGCGCCCCTCGAGTGCCACTCCGGAGTTGGGCCTGTTACTTGCTATCGCTACTTGTCGACGCAGTCCCTCTGGCTGGGCTAGTTTTGGCAATCACGGACACCCTACGGTAGACCCGTCCTGTTGAGGATGTGAGGCAGTAGGTGGGCGCAGGTTTGACTGGACCCTATGCGGCAGTCAGTGTAGATTGGGTGACTGTACTTTGAGAGTTAGTAGATGCATCATGTTTCTATCTGTTCCACTTTTTGAGCATCTAGATAGAGGCATAGTAGCTGTAGAGTTACTTTTCCAGCCCTTTCATTTCAGTATTATATTGTTACTTTATGCCTCTAGTAGACTTAGTGGGCAGACCGTTGGGCTTGTTGGCGGCACCCACTGAGGACTACTGTGGGATGTAGTTCTCACACCCGTCGTGGTGTTTTTTCCCCAGGGACTTCTACTCCTGTTCCTGCTGCTCCAATTGTTGATCCGGCTGATTGAGGTAAGGGAGTCGCAAGATAGATCCCTACCAGTCGTCGTCTAGAGAGTAGATGTACCCCCTTACTTTTTGAGAGTTCTTGTTGAGAGACCTTTGTAGTGAGGTATAGAGTTGTATTTTTTTTTTATTTTACTGCTTGAGAGACTTATGTTTTTGGAGAGGATTTTGAGTTGTATATATTTTCATTTTCAGCAGTTTACTTTCAGCTCTGATATCTGTATAGTATAGTTGATCTTTTGCAGGTTAGTCACTTCGTCTATATGGGGCTTCCCGTATGGGCGGCGGATCTGTTGGCGAGCCCGGGTCGCAGTTTTGACGCCGGGGCGTGATACCTCGGATCGATGAAGAAGTCCCTGAACAGCTTCTCCATCGCTGCTAACCACGATCCAATCTCCCAAGGATGGGTGTTCCGCCCCGAAAATCTAGGCGGTCCTTGCTGACAAAACTTGGCGAGCTTGTCAGCAATATCCTGCTCCTTAGCCGGGGTCAAAGGCTGGGCCACTCCCTGAGCCCCGCTACTCGATGATGGCGCCGTCGGCCTAAGTGGTACCATAGGTGGTGCGGGGGCCTCCAAAACTGTCGGAGGCGGCGTCTCTCTCTGTGCCAGTAGCTGCTCAATCCGCTGCTCCTGCCGGCGGTTGCTCTCAACCAATTGGGCCACCAAGGCCCTCAACTCAGTAATCTCAGAAGGTCCAGCCTGCTCTGGCTCAACAGGGGGTGTAGGGGCACCCCAGGTAGGGATCCGACGTCGGGGAGGCATCCTGCCACAAGAAACCACAAATCAGCAACATAACCACACACGACCCAATCTAGCGAAAGTCAAGGACATCCCCCTATTTCTGTAACTTTATGTTGTCTGCAGCCAACATAACTGTCCCACAGAAATAGGATATGTCAATCCCTCTTCACTCACTGGAAGAGTCAAATAACTAAATCACCGACTTTCGCAAATAATGTCGCGTCTCTCACGCCCTATCATCCTAGGGTTCACCCAAAAGCCTAGGGTTTCCTAAGTCCCAACTGAGCTATCCCTAAACTCTGATACCACCTAATCTGTCACGCCCCGGGTGTAAACCAGAACCTGGGCCCGTCTACAGATCCGCCATGCACACGAAATTTTTCCGCGTACACGAAGCGCTGGTAACCTGCTCAGATATAAGAGATATAATGAAAGAGCAATAAAAACAGAGCTGAACTAAAACTACTGCATCTCAGACTAAAGCTGGAAGTAAAATATAGTACATCAGGAAATAATAGTACAAGTGTCTCTCCCAGCTCACCAAAATGATACAACAGCTGGCTAAAGCCAGACCCAAGAGATAAAAGTACAATCGTCTGAGATAAAAGGGATACAAGTCCAGCTAACTCACTGTCGGGCCGACCGTCTATCTACTGAGCTGTCCTCTCTCCTCGATCCGCTCCTGTACGTCCAGCAGCATCCGCAGAACACTCTGCAAAACAAAGGAGAAGAAAAAGAGGAAAAGAAGAATGGGGGTGAGAACTACTAGCAAACCAGCAGCCTCCATAGTGGGTAAAGCCTCAAACTCCGACGTGCCCACTAGGTCTACCAGAGGCAAAAAGGGAAAGAAGAGTAGTAAGTAATAAAGACTGCTGAAAAAAGAAACTACCACTACTATACCTCTAAATGCATCAGTAACCAAACTGTCCCGGTAACCCAATCTATCCACCAGTATAAACTGGTACTGCCTGCTATCGCTCTCATCATCGGGTAAATAAAGCTGCGTCGATGTGATAGCAAAACCCAATGACTGTCTAACCCCCACGCTCTAGAGGGGAACTCCCCAACGCTCTAGAGGGGAACTCTACCTGACCCCGACACTCCGGAGGGGAACTCGAGGGGAGCGCCCCACACGAGGAAAGCATCACCGGGCATATAAAGCCACGCCGGTGTGATAACAAACTCAATCACTGTCTGACCCCCACGCTCTAGAGGGGAACTCCCCAACGCTCTAGAGGGGAACTCGATATCTCACTATAGCAGGACTGGATCACGTCTCTGATCAAAGTGGGAAAACCCATCCACTAAAGGGAAACCCGATCCCCAATCTGATGCATAAGTAACCATCCGGTCAACCGCCTAATATCCGCGGTCGCCGCGATACCCACTGTCAACAATCAAGCCCAACAACCGACATCCGGTCAACCGCCTACTATCCGCGGTAGCCGCAATAACCCCCAATCCAAAATCGTGTAAAATAATCTGTATCCGGTCAACCGCCTACTATCCGCGGTAGCCGCAATACCCCACAACCCAATAATCAAATACCACCTATCCCCGACCCCAAGGTCCCGGCTACACTATCCCGTACCCCTGCTCAAACCCGAGCAACAAGAACCACCTGACTAAGGAATAAGGAGAAAGAAAGCAAAACATGGTTTCTCCTAAATCAAGTTCCAATATAATAGTGTAGCAACAAATAGTGGCCTATCTAGATGACCATATAAGCATGCATATGTCCTTGTGAGAGATAAAGAAAGTATGACAAATAGTGGTTCCACATGTGTATCAATTAATAGCTCCGCATGGATATAACCATCATGCTAAAATCATTATCCAACCACACATGTCTATAGTCCACAAATTATCCTCACATAAATCATCCACCTATGCATGTCCAAAAGATCCTCAAGTGGTACCCTCCCACAAGACATTTCATATTATCCCAATATGATAGTAAATCCCACATGCAAGGTTAAGTGCTAATATTATCTCCATGTAAACATGTATAAGTCCCAACCACTATCAGATTCCCACAATAGCATTTTCCATAAGATAGGCTCACAATTATTTTAGTTTAAGCATGCATGTCCATTAGGTGATCATTCAATATGTCCAATATGGAGATTCTCTCTAATACACATAATGAGCAAGTCGGAAATTAAGGTATGCAACAACCACCCACCTCGATCGCGAAGCACGGATCCAAATGCGCCAACACTCCAAGGAAACCTCGGTACACCGCAAAACTGCAACAAATAATCCACACGAGGCACAATTAATTCACAATTTCTCAATTCACTGCTGTCCACAAAACCAGCCAGAAAAGGGCTAAATTTCACCTGTAAGAAGACCTTAAAAAATTCCAGGAAAATAACCGTTACGATCCTCGCGGCGAGCCGATCGAAACGAGTACAAGCACGTCCAAATCCGACACCTGTAGGCAAAGAAACAAATTGAACACCGCCGCGAGCCAAAATTCCTCACAACAAATATTCTGCGGCAAACAGTCCAGAAGATGCATAAATCTCACCTCTGCGCAGTCCTCCAAAAATTCCTGAAAAATCACGGTTGCATTCCTCGCGTCGAGTAGATGAAAATCGTGTATTCACACATCTAAATCCGATAATCGTAGGCCAAGATATAAATTCGACAAGCCCATGCTGTCCAAAAAGCCACCACAGAAAATAGGGTAAAAGGGTGCCTCGGGAACCATGCCAAAAACACAAAAATGAGCAACGTGATCAACACGAAAATCGAAGACCTACCTCTCAAGAACATTCTGCCCCAAAAATCGTTCAAAAATTCCAACCGGGTGATCCAGGGTGCCTCACACACTGAAAGGCGACGAAAGGAGCCAAAACCAAAGAAGCGTCGAAGTGCGCCGCGTCGCAGAAAACGCCGATGTACCAACCTCCAAAAATCCTAGAACTCCACCAAAGGGTGGAGGAGAGAGAGAGGAAGAACTTCTCTGAAGGAAGCCCAGAGAGAAGAAGCCCAGAAAAGGAGAAAAAGCAACTAAGGGGGCATATTTATAGCCCAGCCCACACACATGCGGATTCCGGATTCGGGCGTCGGATTCGGGCGCCCGAATCCGGCCCAAGCCCGCATAGTACGCGCCCGAATCCTTCTCGGCGCGCCACGTCACCCATGTCCGCACCCCACGCGCCCGGAGCACAAACCCGATGCACCCGTCGAATCCGAAGCCGCCACGTGTCTCCTGCGCGCCCAATGGGGAGGCGCCACGTGGCACACCAAACTCCAAACACCGCGCCCGTGCCCGCGCCTGCCCGCGCCCGCGCCCGCGCCCGCGCCTGCCCGCGCTCGCGCCGCCGCGCTCCGCCGCCTGCCGCCCCGCCGGCGCTGCCCCGGCCGCCGGAACAGTAACATTTACCTCGATATCCGTGTTTGCGCATCCGGGCTCCGAAAAATACAAGTAAATAATCCATTTTCATCGTTTTCGCGCGCTGAGTCCAAATTCGAAGTCCCTTTTGCCAAATTCCGCTTCTAAAATTTGTCAAAGGCATCCGGAAAGGTATTCTTAATCCAAATTTCGCGCTGGGTCCAATCCTGAGATCCGATTCGTGCGCAAACACCTCCAACACACAGTATAGGCCTCCGAAAGCTGCTAAACACACGGCGGAAGCTCCGTTGATCCAACAGTAATCCTCTTGCGGAAATTCGGGTCCTCACAGTGTGGGTAGTCAATGACTGATAATGTAGATGTAAACAAGTAAATGCAACAAACTGGAAAGACAAACCGAAAACACCGGAGCATTCACTTCCCCCTCATGAACCGCTAAATCCCAATCACAATCACGCTGGGCCCCTACCCCAGATAGAAACCATACTGGGCCCCTACCCCAAATTTAAAACAAGTTGGGCCCCAACCCCAGATACCGTGCTCACTTTCTTGGTGCCTCCAACCCCTCTACTGCCCAAGTAGCAGTCGCCTCCCCTTGAGGGGTCCCCAACTAGCCTCCCCTTGTGGGGTACACGGGTAATCTTACCATCTTTCCGGAAACATACACCCTGTGTGGTGGCCAGACCGCCGGTGTGCGTGTAAGCAATACGAGCATATAAACAATACTGCGACCTCAGCCGCCTCAGTTAGAATGTAAAACAGTACTGCGACCTCAGCCGCCTCAGTTAGAATATAAAACGGGATTCACATGCAATGGGGTTAGACAATTTACTAAACATCTACTTTTATGTCACAAAACACGGGAACGACTATACACCGAAAATACCGAAAAGGGTACCCACCTCGAATATGCTGACCGGAACACCTGGGACCGAAACAATGCTCACAATCGGCACTCGGACCTAAAAATAGTCTCCAAAAGAACCGTGGTCAGATCGGAACATAATCTGTAAATAAACCGAGTCCAAAAACCCAAAAACACTACTAACGACTCGGCGCGGCGGTGGCGACGACGTGCGTCGGACGACGCGGTCACCACCCCGTAGATGCATGCCATGCGGCTCCGCGGGCACCGGCCCCGCGGGGCACCGCTTGCGGCTCGGCCGCGCGGGCACCAGCCCCGCGTGGTGCCGCATGCGACACGGTCGCGCGGATACCATCCCCGCGCGGCTCCACCAGCGGCGCGGCCGCGCGGGCACTAGCCTCGCGCGGCACCGCCTGCAGCGCAGCGCGGGCGCCAGCCCCGCGCAACGCTGCGGCAACCCGACCGCGCGGGCACCCCACGCGGCACCGCCTTCGCAAGATGGCGTGGTGCGGGGAATTCGCCTGGAACGTGTTCCATTTGTGTTTACAGATTAGTTCGGGTTGATTCGGATCGACGCGGAAGCCTTTGGGTTAAAAAGTGAGTTAGCGGCGTTGAAATTTGGAAGCTCCAGCTTGTTGCAGTGATTTGGGACATTGCGTACCGGTACCCGAGGTTAGGTACCAGAACGGATTAGAGAGATGGCAGACAGAGAGCTTCGGATTGAGGAAATTTTGGGAAACGTTTTCTAAGTCTCTGGGTACCGGTACTGGGCAGTGCGTACCGGTACGCCATGTGCATTTTGGCTTGAGTACCGGAACGCGGGGGCGGGTACCGGTACTCAATGATGGATTCATCAGAGTTGGTTCTCGGTTTGGGATTTTTTAGCATGGGTACCGGTACGCGGACCCGTGTACCGGTACTCAGCCTCCAGATTTTTGTGGAAGTGGGGGTAAAAGAGTATTTTCACCTCCCACCTCCCCCTTCGCCTATTTATACGGACTCCTCCTCCTCTCTTCTCGGTTGGAAACCAGTGAAAAGAAAGAGAGAAAGAACGAGAGAGAGAATGAGAGGGAGAAAGAGATTGAGAGTGAGCGAGAGGGAGAGCTCGTGTGAGGACCCGGATCCCCGCGACGAGATTACTGGTTGATTGACAGCTTCTAGGGGCCTACGTGGTGTGTCGGTGGTGTTTGTGCGCAATTTGGACACAAGTGATGGACTTCGAGCTTAAAATGGATCACGTGAGTGATTGGAGGACCCCGTCGGATGTTTAGAAGTAGTTTCGCGCGAAGCGGATATTAAAATTGGACTCAGCGCGAAGTTTGGACAAAAGAACACCTTTCGGGATGCCTTCGATAATTTTTAGGGTTGGAATTTGGCAAAACGGACAGCGGATTTGGATTCAGCGAGCGAAAACGATGAAAATGGACTATTTACTTGTATTTTTCGGACCCCGGATGACGCGCGCGGTTTTTGAGGCACTTGTCACTGTTCCGGCGACCGGCGGGCAGCGGCGGAGCGCGGCGGCGCGGGCTCGGGCAGGCGGCGGAGCGGCCGCGGACGCGGGCAGGCGCGTGGGCGCGCGGGCAGGCGCTCGGCGCACGGGAGCGCCTTGCCACGTGTCACTTTCCTGTTGGTTCGCCTTGGGACACGTGGCCGCGTAGGATTGGTTGGTGCATGGGCTTGGTCCACGGAGCAGGTTGGGGCTGCCTCGGGGCGCGTGCCTAGCAGGGGTCGCAGGCGGCGGCGCAGGCGCGCACGTGGGCGCGCTGACCGCGGTTTCTCGCGCTCGAGAGCGCCACGCGTCGGCAGGCGCAGGCGCGCACGTGGGCGCGCTGACCGCGGTTTCTCGCGCTCGAGAGCGCCACGCGTCGGCAGCCGGGTGGACCACGTGGCGCGCGGCGGGTGGTTACTTTGGCTGTCCGCTGTTTGGCGGGTGACGTGGCAGAACCGGATACATTCAGGCGCGCCGCGGAGCGGTGGAACGCGGCACTGTTTGGCGCCCGAATCATTCGGGCGCCCGGAACTAGAGACACAGGCGTCTTTTTGGCAATTGTTTCTTCTGACTATAAATAGGCAATTTCCGCTCCGTTGCGCGATTTTCTTGTTTTTCTGAGGCCCTTCTCCATGCGGCTTCTACAGCAAGGTTTTTCCCCTTCCTCTTCTCCACTCTCTGATGGATTTCTGGGATTTTTGGTGGCACGCACTTCGAGATTTTCGATTTTACGGCGCAGTGCGACGAGTTCTCTTCGGTGTTCTTCTTCGTCGTGTTTCGGTGCACGAGCTCCCCCGGCTTACTCCGACCTCCGTTTCTGGCGATTCTTGCGCCGTTGGCTTCACGACAGGTAGGGCTACGATTCTCGTGATTTGAGCTTGTCCTCTTTTGTCACGCCCCGGGGGTTTAAACGCGCGGAAGAAAAGCCACCGATGCTCCCAAAATCACAATATTGTTTTTTTTGAAACCAATCTCCCCCGGTGCGTGCCCAGACCCGCCGCATATACAAATTCACTCTGCAAACGGGCAGAGTCTCCTTTGTATATGCACGGTGTCCTGACTACAAAGTCCATATCATTCAATCTTTAACCACATTAGATCGATTATCAAACACATATAACCAGTCACTAAAACACATACCACTATTTTCCACAAGTAATAAGGAGGCCGTCTGTTTTGAAAGGATAAAACCGTAGGGTTTTGAAGGCGGTGCCCACACGACACCCAAGTTTCACAAAACCATTCGAAATCGCATAAATCCACAGGGTTTAAAAACGGTGCCCACACGACACCCAGGTTTTATAAAACTGTTTTCGCAATCACATAAATCCACAGGGTTTTGAAAACGGTGCCCACACGACAACCAGGTTTTATAAAACTGTTTTCGCAATGTTCTCTCTTTTCTGTTTTTTTTTTGTAGTTTGAAAGCGGCCAAACAGGAGATGTAAAAATAAGCACTTATCCAGAAAGGTGTGAAAGACAGACCAACATCCACGTCGACCCCATGGGGGTATCGAGAACTACAACTAGCTACTATGAGTAATAAACTGAACAAAGAAAGTAAGGTAACCAGCATCTGTAGCCTCTAAGGGCCAGAAGATCGCTCACGCGGCCTCACCAACGCCCTAGCACTCGCCCGTGGACGAACCTGTCACGGAGTGGGAAGTCAGTGACCAGAAATAAAACGTAAAGCATTAAGGGCTAAAAGTAAGGCAAACCACTATAAAACCAGAGCAACCGCCCTCCTCATCGTGCAACCAACGGTGAAAAACCCTGTACAATCCAAACCCGGGCACCTGCCCCGGCAACCACACCGAGCACCTATCTCGGTAAATCGCACCGAGCACCTGCCCCGGCACGACCTCGAGCACCCTCCTTGGCACCGCTCACACCCCCCACCCATGGGGGCCCCCATTACGTCACCCACACGTGGGGTACACGGGTCAACGTACCACTTTTCCGGAAAAGCACACCCTCGCGGTGGCCAAACCGCTAGTGTGCATGTAGCACTCTCGAGCCTCATGACTAAGTATATATATAATAACTTAAACAGGGTTAGCACGGAAACAAGTAATTATTTTATTTTTCACCTTTGCCCAAACATGCAATTTATATCACCTACAGCCTTTTCCAACTGACCCTAGAAATTGTACCCACCTTGTGTGACAACCGGCGTTCAACCCGTCCGCGACCGCGTGCATGCCAAGTCTACCACGCCCCGCGCCCCTGGAGGAACAATAAAGTGCTAAGACTAGGTGACTAACGCCGAACGTCGACTAAAACATTGAAAACGGAAAAACCGACGCGATCCCAGGACTCCGCGCGGCGAAGTTCCCCGCACGGCACCGACCCGTGCGGCACGCACACCTCCTGGAAACGGCCCCGCGCAGCCCCGACCCGCGCGGCGTGGATCGTCTGCGGGCGGCCCCGCGCGGCCCCAGCCCGCGCGGCGCGCTGCTTGCGGCAGCCCCGCGCGGCGGCCCCTGCCACGCGGCGCGCTGCCTGCGGGCAGCCCCGCGCGGCGGCCCTGCCGCACGGCGGCCCTGCCGCGGGGCGCACTGCCTGCAAGCAGCCCGCGCGGCGTCTGCGGGAAGCCCCATGCGGCGGCCCCTACCACGCGGCGCGCTGCCTGCAGGCAGCCCGCGCGGCACCCGCCTGCGCGGCGCCTGCGGGCACCGCCGCGCGGCGGCCCCTGCCGCGCGGCGCGCTGCCTGCAGGCAGCCCGCGCGGAGGCCCTGCCGCGCAGCGCCTGCGGCCAGCCCCCGCGCGGCGGCCCCTGCCGCGCAGCGCGCTGCCTGCAGGCACCCCGCGCGGCACCAGCCCGCGCGGCGCCTGCGGGCAGCCCCCGCGCGGCGGCCCCAAAAAGTGCCGTAGAGGCGGCGGTTTTCCCCCGTAAAGAGGACGACCAACAAGAAACAAAGAACCACAACAAAACCCTAACAACCGCTCACCTTAGATCCGCTGGAGGAAGAGGAAGGACAGGATCGTCCACCTTCGCCCGATCAACCCGCAGAAAGGCAAATCCCCGTCCTTCTCCCTGGATCCCCACGCTGGAACTCTGCGCCGATAACTTGAAGCGAGAGCGAAAATGGGTTGGGGTTCCTCTTTCTTTCTTTTGCTCGTATCCGCGCTTGCCCTAACGCAACGAAGGAATGAAAGCGGGGAAAAAAGCTAAGTCCCCCAATCGTGCCCTAGTCCATCAGAGAACAAATTAGGGTTCCCGGTTACCTCGATAACCGTGCAGATTTCCGGCACGGATCCCGGAGCGTCCAAAAAGATCGTAAGCTTCGAAATTTATTTCTGGGAGATTCCGGGGTCAGAATTCGAATCTGATCATGCCACCGTTCCCCGTTTCGCGAGCTCTCGCACCTAAAAAATACCCGCGAGCCCCGACGGACTGCCCAGAAATAATCGAATTAATAACCCCCCCGCCGGACCACTAAAAGTAAAGTAAATTGAAAATTACCAAAATAAAAGGGCGGGTATTACATCACTCCCCACTAAGAACAAGTTTCGTCCTCGAAACTTAACCCTGGTCCGCAACGAATAAAACTGGGTAGCACTCCCTCATTTTCGACTCTGGTTCCCAGGTCGCCTCACGTTCTTCCTGGTTGCTCCAAAGCACCTTCACATAGGGGATCGTCCGGTTGCACAACTTTTTGTCTTCCCGTGCTAGGATCCGCACCGGTATTTCCTCAAAGCTCAGGTCCTCTTTAAGCTCGACTGCGGTGACATCGAGCACACGCGATGGGTCGGGAAGATATCTTTGAAGCATGGAAACATGGAACACGTCGTGAATCCGGTCGAGATTTGGCGTTAGGGCTAGGCGATAGGCCACCGGGCTGATATGCTCCAAGATCTCAAACGGCCCCACGAACCGTGGGCTCAACTTGCCTCTCAGCCCGAACCGCTTAATCCCTTTGAACCGTGGGCACAGGCCCGAAGCATGTCCTTGAGGATTTGGATCACCCGTTCAGATTGTCCATCCGTCTGGGGGTGAAAGGCTGTGCTGAAGTGCAGTTTAGTCTCAAGAGCTTGTTGTAGACTTTGCCAAAGGTTCGACACAAGCTGAGTGTCTCTAGCCCACGTCGTATGGATGGGTGGGAAAAGAGCCGTCTTCGTCAATCGATCCACTGTGACTCAAACCGCATCGTGTCCTTGAACATCTTCGTGTCACCCGGATGCGCCGCTTAGAGAGCGCAGTGCGCCTCTAACAGTATCTCTTCCTTCAACTCTGGCAGCTCGGGCAAGCAATTTCGCCCTCGAAAACGTATTGCGCCGTTCGCACTCGCCGAAAAGTCGCTCGCGTGGTCCGGGAGGATCTTGTCTCGAACAAGCTGTATCTGTGCGCCTGTCTTCTGACCTTCCAGGATTTCTCTAATAGGGTTGGCTTGACCATCAAGGACAAGAGTCGTGCGACCGTACCGATCCTGCTGAGTAATCGCGCTTATCGGTTCCTCCTCGATTGGACCCTTCCCGCTCAAGACATCCGCTACTACACTTGCTTTCCCGGGGTGATACTGAATCCAAAGCTTTAAAACGAAGACGACTGCTGCCAGTTCCGGATCGTGTGTCGGGCAGTTCCGCTCATATTCTCTGTGATTCCCGTTGCTGACACTATGTGCCCAAAAAAAAACCCACTTCGTGAAGTCAGAACTCACATTTCTTAAACTTAGCAAACAGCTTCTGGTCCCTGAGATTCCGGAGAATAATCCGCAAGTGCTCCTCGCAGTTGATTGAAGAGGACATCAATCCTGGACTTGTTCTTCACTGTAACCTTGTTTATCTCCCTGTAGTTGATGCGTAGACGTAGGCTTCCGTTCTTCTTTCGCACGAAGAGTACGGGTGCGCCCCAAGGCGACACACTCGGTCTGATGAACCCTTTATCCAGAAGATCTCCTAGTTGTGCCTTAAATTCCCTCAGTTCCGCGAAAGCCATTCAGTAAGGCGCCTAAGTGATAGGTTGCGTGGCTGGTAGAAGCTCGAAAGAGAGGATGACCTCTTGCTCGGGGGTATTCCCGGCAGTTCAGTCGGGAAGACGACGGAAGAAATTCCTTACAACCGGGGTGTCAGTGAGCGATGCAGAGGGTCGAGTCGCTAGGCCCACTGAAACCAAGTAACTAAACATTCGCCTGATACCTCGTGAACCAAACCGTGCCCAGCACCTCGTCGTATTCCTGCTTCCCGACTCGGAGTTCCCCGTCACGACGCCACCAGTCCGCAAACCACCTCTGCCGGCGCTGAGCAGTCAGCAACAAAAGTCTCGCGATGCGTCGAGGTACCCCAGTCATACCCACCCAACCCGTACCGATGAGCCCTTAAAAGTCCAAACAACTAAACCGATGACAAGGGAGAAACCACACTAATGCCCTCACAAGGCTCCAAGA
Source organism: Tillandsia leiboldiana (assembly GCA_029204045.2). Taxonomy (NCBI): domain Eukaryota; kingdom Viridiplantae; phylum Streptophyta; class Magnoliopsida; order Poales; family Bromeliaceae; genus Tillandsia; species Tillandsia leiboldiana. The sequence continues at coordinate 38,471,274 of CM055060.1, forward strand.
GGTGCCAACAAAACAGGCTGGTTTACTAACTACCAGAAAACCAACCCTGAAATCAACGAACTCACCTGTCACCGACACGGACCGCTCCCACCCGTCACCAACATGGGCCACTTCCACCCGGCACCAACAGGGCCACAAGCTCGGAGCATAAACACCATCCCGGACTACCTGCTCCGCCAGTCCGTCCTACCGAGGCGACGGTCAAAACTAAAGTTAGGCTTCAGCTCTAAGGCCTACCACAAGGTCTACCCCACAGAAGGGTTGCGTACAGGGCATCCTAGCCGAAAGTGACCAGTGCCAAAGCTCCAAGCAGTCGCCAGATCCCCTTGACCCACACCTGCCCCACTTGATCAACGACCCAAAATGCTCCCAAACCAAGCCTCATGATTATGCCTTGGTAACGGGAAGCTGGCGACAAAACTCACAAGGTAAGGTCCTACCTCCGTCCTGGCACCAACGGGGTGCAACACTCTGATTAACCACTAACGCTCGGTCCCAATCCGTTGCCTCTCCAAGCACCGGGCATCGAATCGAGCGGTAAAACTCCAAACCAAACAACGACACCCCCACTAGGGAACTTGTAAGCTCAAAGCCCACTAAAACAGCGGCCTCCAGGTACAACCGACTACCCATCCGAAACCTATCGGGAAGGAAAACATGCAACGAAAACAGCGAGAAAGACCCTGTCCAAAAAGGTTGCCTAGGTTTTCCAAGCGCACTCGAGGGAACACGCGCTCACCCACCCGTAGGACAACCTAACCGACCCTCTTGTGCAGAAAACAGGAACCCAACCCACAGCTACACCACCACAACCCCCTTAAAAGAGCTAACTGGCATCACCCAGCGTCAAAAGCTAAAAAAGTCGCCACTCACGCGCACTTGTGCGAAGCGAGACACGACCTCTCTAACCAAAATCGAGCCCAAACGAAAAAGATTTACTAGCCCTGGTGGTCTCCTTTTTCAACCCAAAGGAGAACCCCAAGACCCCCCCATCCCGACGATCTCTACAACCATCGCAGTGTCTACAGTAAAAAGCCGAACTATGGGTAACAATCGTAGGGGAAGAGTCCTCATTCCCACCCCTACCTTGTCCAAGATGCAAAACGAATCGGCCGACTACCTGCTGTAACCTAACACCAGAAGACCTAGAAGGTACAAATTTAAAAAAAGGCTATCCAGTTACCCATGACCAACAAAACGGCCGACACACTAACAAACACCGGTGGGTTACACTACCACCCGCCACCGTTACTAACGATGACCAGAACGTCGGCGGAGAAAAGGGGTTCGGAGAAACGAAAACCGGTGCAACGATCTGCGGTACTAACAGCCGCAGCAAGTGCAAGAACACCGTCAGCAGACCCACCGTGTCCTGTGCTGGTTGCCTAATCCATTGATTCATAGCAACCATCAAGGCCCCGGTGGCAGCCGGCCTCGACCCCAACCTCCAAATCAACCCGACTACACTAGCACAACACCCGAGCTAAACCGAAAAACAAAACTTGACAATCCCGCACTCTCGCATCTCTACGCAACTATACCCTGATCATTTCATTGGTTAGTAGCTAGTGATGATGTACCCCGTGGATGTTGGACAGCGACTACTATGGTTAAAGTTGTTTCGCTCTGATACCATCTTAATCTTTCACGCCCCGGGGGTTTAAACGCGCGGAAGAAAAGCCACCGATGCTCCCAAAATCACAATATTTTTTTTTTTGAAACCAATCTCCCCCGGTGCGTGCCCAGACCCGCCGCATATACAAATTCACTCTGAAAACGGGCAGAGTCTCCTTTGTATATGCACGGCGTCCTGACTACAAAGTCCATATCATTCAACTTTTAACCACATTAGATCGATTATCAAACACATACAACCAGTCACTAAAACACATACCACTATTTTCCACAAGTAATAAGGAGGCCGTCTGTTTTGAAAGGATAAACCCGCAGGGTTTTGAAAGCGGTGCCCACACGACACCCAAGTTTCACAAAACCATTCGAAATCGCATAAATCCACAGGGTTTGAAAACGGTGCCCACACGACACCCAGGTTTTATAAAACTATTTTCGCAATCACATAAATCCACAGGGTTTTGAAAACGGTGCCCACACGACACCCAGGTTTTATAAAACTGTTTTTGCAATGTTTTCTCTTTACTGTTTTTTTTGTAGTTTGAAAGCGGCCAAACAGGAGATGTAAAAATAAGCACTTATCCAAAAAGGTGTGAAAGACAGACCAACATCCACGTCGACCCCACGGGGGTATCGAGAACCACAACTAGCTACTATGAGTAGTAAAATGAACAAAGAAAGTAAAGTAACCAGCATCTGTAGCCTTTAAGGGCCAGAAGATCGCTCACGCGGCCTCACCAACGCCCTAGCACTCGCCCCTGGACGAACCTGTCACGGAGTGGGAAGTCAGTGACCAGAAATAAAATGTAAAGCATTAAGGGCTAAAAGTAAGGCAAACCACTGTAAAACCAGAGCAACCGCCCTCCTCATCGTGCAACCAACGGTGAAAAACCCTGTAAAACCCAAACCCGGGCACCTGCCCCGGCAACCACACCGAGCACCTATCTCGGTAAATCGCACCGAGCACCTGCCCCGGCACGACCTCGAGCACCCTCCTCGGCACCGCTCACAGCCCCCACCCATGGGGGCCCCCATTACGTCACCCACACGTGGGGTACACGGGTCAACGTACCACTTTTTCGGAAAAGCACACCCTAGCGGTGGCCAAACCGCTGGTGTGCATGTAGCACTCTCGAGCCTCATGACTAAGTATATATATAATAACTTAAACAGGGTAAGCACGGAAACAAGTAATTATTTTATTTTTCACCTTTGCCCAAATATACAATTTATATCACCTACACCCTTTCCCAACTGACCCTGGAAATTATACCCACCTTGTGTGACGACCGGCGATCAACCCGTCCGCGACCGCGTGCCTGCCAAGTCTACCACGCCCCGCGCCCCTGGAGGAACAATAAAGTGCTAAGACTAGGTGACTAACACCGAACGTCGACTAAAACATTGAAAACGAAAAACCCGACGCGATCCCAGGACTCCGCGCGGCGAAGTTCCCCGCACGGCACCGACCCGTGCAGCGCGCACACCTCCTGCGAACGGCCCCGCGCGGCCCCGACCCGCGCGGCGTGGCTCGTCTGCGGGCGGCCCCGCGTGGCCCCAGCCCGCGCGGCGCGCTGCTTGCGGCAGCCCCGCGCGGCGGACCCTGCCGCGCGGCGCGCTGCCTGCGGGAAGCACCGCGCGGCGCCCAGCCGCGTGGCGCGCTGCCTGCAGGCGGCCCGCGCGGCACCAGCCCGCGCGGCGTCTGCGGGCAGCCCCGCGCGGCAGCCCCTGCCGCGCGGCGCGTTGCCTGCAGGCAGCCCGCGCGGCAGCCCCTGCCGCGCGGCGCGTTGCCTGCAGGCAGCCCGCGCGGCGCCTGCGGGCAGCCCGGCGCGGCGCGCTGCCTGCAGGCAGCCCGCGCGGCACCTGCCTGCATGCAGCCCGCGCGGCACCCGCCGGCACGGCGCGCTGCCTGCAGGCAGCCCGCGCGGCACCCCATGCCGCGCGGCGCCTGCGGGCAGCCCCGCGCGGCGGCCCCTGCCGCGCGGCGCGCTGCCTGCGGGCAGCCCCGCGCGGCGGCCCTGCCGAGCGGCGCGCTGCCTGCAGGCGGCACCAGCCCGCGCGGCGTCTGCGGGCAGCCCCGCGCGGCGGCCCTACCGCGCGGCGCGCTGCCTGCGGGCAGCCCCGAGCGGCGGCCCTGCCCCGCGGCGCGTTGCCTGCCGGCAGCCCGCGCGGCACCACCCCGTGCAGTGCGCTGCCTGCCGGCTGCCCCCGCGGCACCAGCCCGTGCGGTGCGCTGCCTGCCAGCTGCCCCCGCGGCACCAGCCCGTGCGGCGCCTGTGGCCAGCCTCCGCGCGGCGGCCCCTGCCGCGCGGCACCAGCCCGCGCGTCGCCTGCGGGGGGCCCCCGCGCGGCGGCCCCAAGAACAGCCATAGCGGCGGCGGTTTTCCCCCGCAAAGAGGATGACCAACAAGAAACAAAGAACCACAACAAAACCCTAACAACCGCTCACCTTAGATCCGCTGGAGGAAGAGGAAGGAGAGGATCGTCCACCTTCGCCCGATCAACCCTCAGAAAGGCAAATCCCCGTCCTTCTCCCTGGATCCCCACGCTGGAACTCTGCGCCGATAACTTGTAGCGAGATCGAAAATGGGTTGGGGTTCCTCTTTCTTTCTTTTGCTTGTATCCGCGCCTGCCCTAACGCAACGAAGGAATGAAAGCGGGGAAAAAAGCTAAGTCCCCCAATCGTGCCCTAGTCCATCAGAAAACAATTTATGGTTCCCGGTTACCTCGATAACCGTGTAGATTGCCGGCACGTATCCCGGAGCGTCCAAAAAGATCGTAAGCTTCGAAATTTATTTCTGGGAGATTCCGGGGTCGGAATTCGAATCCGATCGCGCCACCGTTCACCATTTCGCGAGCTCTAGCACCTAAAAATACACGCGAGCCCCGACGGACTGCCCAGAAATAATCGAATTAATAACCCCCCCGCCGGACCACTAAAAGTAAAGTAAGTTGAAAATTACCAAAATAAAAGGGGGGGTATTACATCTTTTCGAGTTCTTCTTGGAGTTTCCCGAGCCTTTTTATGACCCATTTTCCACTGCAGAGTTTTGGACAGCACATCAGTGTTTCGGTGATATCTTTGCGCTCAGGCATCGGATGGAGGCGTGCCTATAGTCGTTTTGCATCTACACATCGCAAGGAACGTCCTCGAATTTTCCTGTATTTTTCTGAGTTTCTCCCGATGGTGAAAAATCCCATTTTCCAAAGCTTAGCGCTACAGATTTTTGTACAGGATACTTTTGAGAGGGTCACCTTGTCGGATTTTTATCTTGATGTACGAAACTTGGTTTGGGACGTGCAGGTACTCGTTTCGATCGGCTTGCCGCGACGGTCGCGGTGGTATTTTTTCTGGAATTTCCTGAGTTTATCTCGCAGGTAAAAATGGCACAGTTCTGGACTGTTTCTTGAGTGGCAGCAAGTTCATGAGGGTACTCGTATATTTGATGGTGTGTGATGTTGAGTTGTTGTTGTGTTGTATTGTTGGTGTGATGTTGTTTGTAGCCAAGGCTTGCGCGACATGTACCGAGGATACGGGTTCAGCGGATTTCGCTTGCAAGTGGCCACTCTCTTCACCGACTTCGGCTTTGCCTGCGAAAAGCGTTTCAGGTGGGTGCTTTGTTCCCAGAACCGGTGGACGGTTCTCTAATTCTTTATGTTAGGATGCATGCATGTCTAGGGTACATTGTAGGCGATTGAGAGGTAGGTAAGCTTGTTAATGTTAATTGTATAAATAATTGCAAGAATAGTATTTATGATGTATACTGAGGACTTGCATGATTCGGATATCTATGTTGGTGATTAGTGTAAGCTTACCTAGAATAATGTTACCCTATGTGATTATGTAGCATGCCATGTTAGCACATAGCCTTTTATGTGGCTGGTTTATGCGATGGGGCAGGATTATGTAGCTATGTGCGGATTTTACTCTGAGGAGTTATTATGGATCGAGGATTATGGACAGGTGTAGGCATTGGTGATTTTGGCATGTGGTTTACATTCTTATATCTTTCTTGAGGACAAATGCATGCTTGTATGGACATATAGTTAGGCCATCTTTTACTGCTACACTACTTATTGGGACTTGACTTAGGAGAAACCATGTTATTCCTTTCTCCTTCTTTGTTAGTCAGGCAGTCTGTGTTGCTCGGGTGCGAGCAGGGGTTTGGGGTAGTGTAGCCGGGACATTGGTGTCAGGGATGGGTTGTGCTGGATTGAGGCTGGCAGGGTTTTGCGGTGACCGCGGACTTGGGGCGGTCGACGGGAGGTCGGTTTTAGATTATGGTTTGTGGGGAATTACGGCAACCGCTGATATTGGGCGGTTGACCGGATATTTATTTATGCATCAGATTGGGTACCAGATTTCTCTAGTGGACGGAGTTTCCCACTCGTTGAGTACTTTTACATCTGATTGAGGACCGGGGTTTTCTTTAGTGGCTGAGCTTTTCCACTTTGATCAGAGTCATGATCCAGTCCTGCTGATTTATACTACTATTATACTTATGATACTTGTTACTGAGATACTTTACTCGAGTGGGTCGCTCCCCTCGAGTGCCACTCCAGAGTGTGCGATATACATACTTTGAGTCCTTGAGACTCCTATCCCTTATCGGTGTTATGCGTTGGCCAGCATACCCGATTTGTTAGGCACAGCAGGCAGTACTAGTTTTACTGGTGGCACTAGATTGGGTTTATTACAGGCAATTACTTTATTGTTGCACTCGTGTCAGGGGGCTGAGTGGAGTCTAGTAGCTGTGTTAGACCAGTGCTAGTGTTGTTGGGAGCCGTTTGGTTTGACGGTGGTCCCGTGTTGTTGTGAGTACTTTGATCATTGTGTGAGAGGTTGAGCATCTTGAGTCTATCCGTTCTGAGAGAGAGTGTGGATTTCGACTATAGCCTGCATGAGCCACTACTCGATAGCGAGTTAGTCCGTTTGGACGCCCTACGTAATTCCTGCCCAGCAGTGGGAGGTGGTTGTAGGTGGGCGCAGGATTGATTGGACCAGATGTGGCAGTCAGCTCGATTGGGTCGATTGTGCACTTCGTGTGCTAGTGGTTGCATACCATTCTTTGGTTCTCCCCTTTTGAACATTTAGATAGAGGCATGATAACTGTTGGGGGTCTCCAGCTTTCTTGTTCAGTTTTTACTGCATTGGTTATCTTATGCCTCTAGTGGACTTAGTGGGTAGATCGTCGGGCCTGGTGGCGGTACCCACTGAGAACTCCCTTTTTGGTGTAGTTCTCATACCCGTTGGGGGTTTTTCCCCTCCCTTTCTTTTCTCTTCTTTATTTTGCAGAGTCTTAGCGGGTGTTGCTGATTCTGCGGTTGTTGATCGAGGCGAGGGAGTCGCGAGCTAGATCCCTACACGTCATTGGAGAGTAACAGTACCCCTTCAGAGGAGATCTTCAGTAGATTAGTTATTTTATTTCCTCTTTTGAGAGACTGATGTAGTGAGGTTATGATATGTATTGAGAGCCTGTACACTGATGTATTTATTGGAGATACCTCCCTGTTGAGTTCTGAGTTTTGTAACTGAGGATATTGTATGATTATCTTTTTGGGAGATGGACATTATTGTATTATTTCCAGTTGTACAGTGGTTGATCTTAGATTTACAGCAGATTTTTATTTATAGCTCTGATATCTGTTAGCTGTAGCACCTTTTATTGCAGGTTGGACACTTCACCTATGAGGGGTTTTGTATAGGCGGCGGATCTGTTGGCGAGCCCGGGTCGCAGTTTCGACCCCCGGGCGTGACAGCTCGGTTGGAGCTCGCGCGCGCGAACACAGTACGAAGGTGAGTACGGTGATTTTTCCGAGTTTCGAATTTTCTCGGCTTTTTGGATTTCGACAGAGGATTGGGTTTTGGAGCTTGAAATGGATTTTTATCCATCTTCTTTTCTTCCCTGTGTTGTTTGGTGCAGCCGAGTGTTGCGCGTGCCGCAGAGGAGCGCGCGTGAGGGCCCTGCGCACTATGCGGAGCCGCGGAGGCGCGCGGGCTGAGTGCGCAGGCGGGTTGACAGAGCGCGGCGGTTTGACCCGAGTACAGATAGAGACCTTGGTTGAGGCCTTGTGACTGAGCAGAGTGCTCCAGTGTGATTTTGGGACGCGCGATGGAGTTGCGCGCAACCGAGAGCCTAGGTGCAGTTTCCGGCGGATTTTGACAGTGAGCATGTCCGTTCTTCGCCGATTTCAGCGTTGCCTGTGGAAAGTGATCCAGGTAGGTTGGAAATTCTTCAAGATGTATGGAATGCCTTCTAATGCTATTGTATGCATATGTAGCATGTCTAGCTTATTTATTATTATAGCTGGTAACTCTGATAGTTGCCTAGAAAATTATAGGAAGACATTCCTGAGCCCCAGACATTTTTAGCATGATCTAGAGATGGTTTGACACTAGATTGCATATTTTCTTGAGATTCGGAATGTATCTGGACCTTCATAAAATTTCTATAACCAGTTTTAAGTTAAACTCTGATTTTAAAATGTTTTCAAATAGCTAGAGCATTATGAATGGCCCAGGTAGTTCGGGATGCATGTGTCCTCTTGCCGGGGGGGCGAGGGGATTTTTTTGAGCTTTGTGAGATGAGTTTCTAGTGTCATGTGAGAGATTGGGCATTTGTTTCACCTTAGGGGCGGAAGCTGCGGGCGGCTGCGCCTGCAGCCTGTTCTTGTTTGATTTGGGTTGTAGGCGTTAGTCTTTTGGAATTTCCAGGCCTCTTATGAGAGAGATTGGGCATTCGATTCATTGTAGGGGCAGAAGCTACGGGCGGCTGCACCTGCAGCCTGTTCTTGTTTGATTTGGGTTGTAGGCGTTAGTCTTTCAGAATTTTCAGGCCTCTTATGTACGAGATTGAGGACTGATTCCATTGTTGGGTCGGAAGCTACGGGCGGCTGTGCCTGCAGCCTGTTCTTGTTTGATTTGGGTTGTAGGTGTCAGTCTTTCGGAATATTCGACCCTTCATGGAAGTCGATTGGTTTACTCTAGATCATGGGTTGGGCATTTGCTGATTGAGTCGTGGAGGGTTCTCCGACTTAGTTGTGTTTCCTTGGGCATTGTGAGATTGAGTCGGGGAGGGTTCTCCGACTGAGTTGTGCTATTTGAGCATTGAGTTTCCGATCTGTTTGATCGTGGATCATAGCCTGCAGGTGCCGCTTGTTGAGACAGTTGAGACACGTTTGAGCTCGGTGGGGTCGCTCCCCTCGAGTTACGATCCGGATGTGATGATGATGATGATGCGCCTAGTTGATACACTAGAGGTCGCTTTGCGTGATATTGCGATAGTCCGTGGAGGACACTCTACGTAAGTCCAAGTCCTTTGTGGGCGTAGTGGCAGTAGTGATATTGTGATAGTCCGTGGAGGACGCCCTACGTAAGTCCAAGTCCTTTGTGGGCGTAGTGACAGCAGGTAGGCACAGGCTTGACTGGACCAGTCTTGGCAGTCATTGAGATTTGAGTTTTGTGAGCACCTCGTGTGCGAGTGGGTGCATAGCATGTTCTTAGATGGGTTTTCCTTTGAGCATGGTACTTGAGGCATATTAGCAGTGGCGAGTGTATGCATAGCATGTTCATAGTAAAGTTTTCCTTGAGCATGATGTTTGAGACATACTAGCTGTAGTTCTTTTCCAGCTTTCCTATTATCTATCTGCATACCTATCTGTTTTGCCTCCAGTAGACTTAGTGGGCATACCGTGGATATTGGTGACGGTACCCACTGGGAACTACCTTCTGCAGTAGTTCTCACACCCGCTGCGTTGACAGGTTTCCAGAGGTTGCTGTTCCGGCTTAATTCGTGCGGAGACAGCTGGTCGAGGTGAGGACGTGGCAGAGTAGCTCCTTACCCCTTTTTATTTGAGAGTTAGAGGTAGATGTACCATGTATTTTTATGATTTCACTTTTGTACTGGACAGTCTGAGAGATCTGTGAGGATTGTATTTATTTTACATAGGGTGAGCGACTATGTATTGAGGTTTTATTTATATTCAGATGTTCAGTTTGATTTCTGTAGCTACTAGTTTTATTTCAACTCTGATACATGTTTAGCTATAGATCTGACTTGCAGGGTGGACGCTTCGTCTGTGCGGGGGTTTCCGTACAGATGGCGGATCTGTTGGCTAGCCCGGGTCGCAGTTTCGACCGCGGGGCGTGACATTAGCAACTTTAATTAAAGCACAAAGAAAATAAAAAAGTGATTGGTCAAGTAAGAGGTATGGCTAGAGTGGTACCTTGGAATGACATAGTGTCGTGTTATGGCAAAGGTAGAGTTATTGAGCATATTACTTAGAATTTATAGCTTTCAATACTGTATTTATTCTCTATTATATTGCTTCCATTAGACCAAGCGGTGCAGGACATTTTTGCTCGGTGGTTGAACCCACTAGGAACTTCATTGTAGTTCTCACACCCTTTGGGTGACATCCCCACAGGTCCAGGTACATCGAGCGAGGCACGCGACAGGGGCAAGGTCCCAGCAGAGTAGCAACCTAGCAGTCTAGAGTCGCCCGCATTGTCACGCTTCGGGGTCGAAACTGCGACCCGGGCCCGCCAACAGATCCGTCGCCCATACGGGAAACCCCGTATAGACGAAGCGTCTAACCTGCAAAAGATAATACTACAACTATACAAATATCAGAGCTAAAAAGTAAACTACTGAAATATGAAAATACAATTCCAAATAGTACAAGCTTGAACCTCACAACATAAGTCTGTCAAAAATAAAACTCTCGACAGCAACTATCTACAATAATCCACTAGACTGTACTACAAAGTTCCAAAAAGGGGTACAGCTATACTCCAAAGACGGGTAGGGAACTAGCTCGCGACTCCCTTACATCAATCAGCTGGTGCAGCAACAGGAGTAGGAACAGGGGTAGATGTCTCTGGAAAATCTGTCACCAACAGAGTGTGTGAGAACTACACCGTCACGTAGTTCTCAGTGGGTACCGTTTCCAAGACCAATGGTCTGCCCACTAAGTCTACTAGAGGCATAAGATAACAGGAAAACTATAATAATGTAAAGATAGGCTGGAAAGAAATCTACAGCTATCATGCCTCTATCTACAATGCTCAATGGGTGATAAAAATGAAAATGATGCATCGACTCTAACCCAAAATACTCAATCAACCCAATCACAGTGACTGCCACATAGGGTCCAGTCAAACCTGCGCCCACCTACTGCCATTACATCCACGGAGGACTGGACTTACGTAGAGCGTCCCACACGGACTGTGTCGACAAGTCGCGATAGTAAAGTAACAGGTCCAACTCCGGAGTGGCACTCGAGGGGCGCGATCCCACCGAGGCAAGTATCCGTGCATCTCTGTCGAGCTCAATATGGCTCATGCAGGCTATAGTCCAAATCCACGATCAATCAGATCGGAAACAATAACTCAACACTAACAACATCTACCGGAGACACTCCACAGCTCGGGACCACCGTCAACCCAAACAGCTCCCAGAATAAACCACACGACTCACAGATTCCAAGCTCAACCTTTCGAAGTTCTCGATCCCCGGGAAATCAGCTCTCTCAGGTAAAACATCCGGAGGGAACCAATTAGGGTCCGAAAGTTCCTAGAGACTAGCACCTACAATCCTATCAAACAAGAACAGGTTCTAGGCACACCCCCGTAGCTTTCGTCCCAAAACAAGAAAAACGGCCCCTAGAACCCAGATCACTCAACCCTCTCGGGTGAGGAAGTTTGTAAGAAGAAATGACAGTTATTTTCGAAAACCATTTTGATTTGTGAAACCCAATTTAATGAATTTTAGTTCTTTAAGAAAATCAGTTAAAATAAGTTTTATTTTTCCAAACCCCGAAGGGCTAATGCCTTCACCCTATCAAACAAGAATAGGTTCCGGCGACCATTCGAAATCCGAAAGGAAAAACGTTTGTTTACTAAAATTATGTGTGTCCAAAAATAGTCCGGGTTCAAGGTCCTACTGTCAACAGCTCAACACTATCACAAACACAGTGCTAATGACACCGGTCGGAGAATACACGACAACCCGGGACCACCGTTTACCCAACGGCTCCCAACACTAGCACAACACTAACCACAGCTACCCGACTCCACTCGGCCCCCAAGCACGTGTGCAACATGCATCCCACACTAACCCGACTACTCGGCCCACTATCTGGGCGAGGAAACACTATAAGTCCAGGAAAAAGAGATGCAAGAGGTGAAAACTAGAATATGAAAGAATCTAGCCCAAGTGAGAGTTTTCTAGCAGTCTGGTTGAATACATGCAATCATATGACAGGGTGCTAGTTAAAGTCCAATAATTCTATAAACATCAATAGTAGAACCTATTCTAGCATGCTAAAATCTACAACACTAGAATTAGAGAGAAGTCCGCAGACGTGGAGGAAAATCCAACCCACCTCGGTTTGTCACCAATTGCTTGTAGACACTTGCAATTGGGCTACCGCAGAAACGTTCACTTTCGAAACAGAAAGCGCAACGGCGCCCGCCACGCGCGAACGGTACACCTTGAAAAGTCCGGCGGTAAAATTGCGCGGCAAACGGCACCACCAACAACGGTCCCTGACAGAAGCAGGGCATAAAGTTCAAAGACAAAATTTCAAAAGCAAAATCTAAGAACTTTGCCGAAAAACACAACAAAACACGAGGCGACACCTACCTTAAACCGACGCGCCGACAAATGGGCGCACACATGACCGCCCGGCTCCGTGGAACACCTCGTACGCGCTCCACGTCGCAAACGGCACGCACCACGGCACAAACGGTGAGCCTGCAACACAAACGGCACGTCCCACGGCACAGATGGCGTGCCCACGGCACACCAAAAATCCCCACGCTTCTCACTGACGCTCACAAAAATTTTTGAGTGGAGCTCGGAGAAGAAAGGAGGAAAAAGAGGGAAGTTTCGGGCCTTAAATAGCCCGAAAACGGGCTAGCTACAGTGGAGGACCAACCCGGGGGCGCCAGCTGGCACCCCCCGCGTCAGCGCGCCCGCGCCGTGCGGAGTGGGGCCAACGGGGCCCCGCCACGTGGCGGCGCCCACGCGGGCCAGCGCCCTGCGTCAACGCGGGGCGCCCTCGGGCGGTGAGCCCCAACGCGGGGCTGCCTCGTGGCGCAACCCACGCTCGCCCATGCCCGCCGCCCCGCACGCTAGCCTCGGTTGCCGCACCCGAACTCGACCAATCCATGCTCGCCACGTGGCGGCCGCACGGGTTCGCCGCACCCGGAGCATGCACGGTGGGCCGTGGACCGGCCCACCCGCAAATTCGACCCGTAAGCCCGAATTCGTCCGAAAATAGTCAATTTTGACTGTTTTCGCGTGCTGAGTCCGTTTTTGGCATCCATTTGATGCACAACGCACTCAATACATCAAAAATAGGTGTTTCGCACCGCCAACCACATGGTCAAGTCCCGCGAAGAAATCCGGGACACCACACGCATTATTTTGGAGTATTTACTATTTTTAGCGAAATTGTATGTGAGGAACATTGTAAACATTAAATGTTTTAAGTTTCATTTTGGAAAAAAAAAAAAAAAAAGTTGTAATTTTTATGTTGTAGTTGCATGTTAAAGAGGGTTAAAGTAAGTAAAGTTTATATTTCGCTCAAGTATTGTACTTTCATTTTCTTCTAACTATTCGTTTGAATGAATGGAAGTTTTTAAATTCATAGTTTAGTTCTCTGATTGTTTACTCTTCCACTACACTAAACTGTGATTGTTGGAATGAACTGTTCCTTTCGGGTCTTGAAAGGTCATGCCCGATTGGCGGGTCTGTTGGCGCGCCCGAACTGTCTAAATTGGCGGTCTCGGGGCGTGACAATTGATGATTCTTAGCCTATTTATGTGAGAATGGTTATCATGATTGTGTAAGAATGGTTATCATGCTTATGTGAAAGAAGTTATGATGGTTATATGTTAAAGGTTATTTGGTTTATGTGAGAATGGTTGAATGGTATATGGGATGGATATGATTCTTGAGCCTACACCATGTGAGATTGTTATGTTAAATGATCCTTAGCCTATCCATGTGTGAATGAATAGTTTAGTGAACGTTGCACTACCTTATGTGATGTTGATCATAAGTGGCAATCCTTTAACCTACACTATGTGAGAATAATTTGGTGATTGATCCTTAGCCGACACTATGTGTGGTTATTATAGTTGATGATTCTTCACCTCTTTATGTGAGAGTGCTTGGTTGTTTATGTGAGAAGGACTTGATTGGTTTATGTGAGAGTGCTTGGTTGTTTACGTGAGAAGGACTTGATTTGTGAGGACCCGAAACCCCGCGAAGGATTACTGTTGGTTTAGCAGCTTCTGGAGGCCTTTGTTGGGTGTTGGAGGTGTTTGTGCGCGTATCGGACTCATGAAAGGGGCTCAACACATTAAATGGATCACGAGTGTATTCGGATGCCCTCTTTGAATTTTATAAGTGGATTTTGGAAAAACGGACATCGGATTTGGATTCAGCGCGCGAAAACGATGGAAATTGACTATTTGGATGTATTTTTCTGAGTCCGGACGCCCGAAAACGGACACCCGGAAGTTTTCTGTGTTTTCGGATGCACGGGAGGAGCCGTGGACCACCGGGGTGCCACGTGGCGGTGCCGGATTGGCCGGCGCAGCGCGCGCGGTCCATGGAGGCGCGCGGCCAGGTGCACGGACCGGCGCGGGGACACGTGGCAGCCCCTGGTTGGGCGGCGCAGCGCGTGCGGTCCACGCGGGAGCGCAGGGGCAGACTGGGCAGGCCGAGCAGGAGCGCGGGCAAGCGCGGCATGTGGTGGATGGGTGTGCCACGTGGCGGCTCCCCATTGGGCGCGCTGGGGACAGGTGGCGGCTTCGGGTTCGGCGGGCGCGTGCACCGGGCGCAGCGAGCGGAGGCGGTGGACGCGTAGCGGCTGAGGATTGGGCGGAGCACTGTGCGGGTCATGCGCGGCATGGCGGGGGCCTGGTGGTCGTAACGCGCGGGGCAGGCGGGCAACGCGTGGGCGCGCCACGTGTGGGCGCATGGTTGGCGGGTGCCAACAACCTGCGCGGTGGGTGCGGGCCACGCGTCGCGACGGGGTAGGCCGATCCCGCTGTTTGCTGTTCGGGGGCGACGTGGCGGACGCTGGTGGATTCGGGCGCTCGTCGGACGGGGAGTGTGGGCGCGTTTTGTGCGCCCGAAGGATTCGGGCGCCCGAAAACTCGACCCGAATCCGGATGTTGGGCCTTTTCGGGCTGGGCCTATAAATAGGCCCCCTCCTTCTCCTTTTCTGGGTTTTTCTGAGTTGTTTCTCCAAGTTCACCCTTAAGAGAAGTTCTTCCTCTCCCTCTCCTCCACCCTTTGATGGATTCCCAGGATTTTTGGAGGCCGCAGCATCGGCGTTTTCTGCGACGCGGCGCACTTCGACACTCCTTTGATTTTGGCTTCTACCATCGCATTTCAGTCCGCGAGGTCCCCGGGATCACCTCGATGGATTTTTGAGCCGATTTTTATGGAAGCGCGTTCATAAGAGGTACGCCTTCGATTTCCGTGTTGATGACTTCACTTTGTTTCAAGTTTTTGGTGGTGTTCCCGAGGTATCTTTTGACCCCTTTTTCTGTAACGGACTTTTGGACAGCGGTAGAGTATTGTTGGGTTTTCTCGGCCTACAAGCTTTGGAAATGGACGTTTAAGGACTCGATCGACACCTATGCTACGAGAGGAACGCGACCGTATTTTTATCAGAATTTTTGGAGGTCATTTCGAAGGTGATGTTTAAGCTTCTTTGGGACTGATTTCCGCAGACTTGTGATTGTGAGGGAATTTGGCTTACTGCGATGTTTTGTTCGTATCTTGGCCTACAGGTGTCGGAATGAGAAGTATAAATACTCGATTTGCATCTACTCATCGCGAGGATCGCAATCGTGATTTTTCTGGATTTTTCAGAGGACTGCACGCAGGTGAAAAACCCCCTTCTCTGTGCTGTTTTGGCAAAACAGCAAGTGCTGTTTGGTGTGTTGTTGGGGTGTTGATTGTGTTGTTGGCTGTGATGTTGGTTTGAGCAGAGGCTTGTGCGACCAAGTACCGAGGGTGCGGTTTCGGCAAATTTTGATAGCGAGTGGCTACGCACTTCACCGACTTCGGCTTTGCCTGCGGAAGCGATTCAGGTGGGTTGCTTCGTCCCCAGAACCGGTGGACGGTTCTCTAATTCTATCTGTTCGAATGCATGTTTAGGGTACAATGTATGTGATTGAGAGGTAAGCTTAGCAATGGTATTTGTTTGAGAATTTGCAAGAGTACTATCCATGTTATGTCTTATGAGAATTGCAATAGTGGATATCCATGATTGTGGTTAATGAAAGCTTACCTAAGGGAATATTACCCTCTATGATTGATAGCATGCATGATTTAATGTACAACCAATATGAGTGAGATGTAAGCATGGGAAATGGCCTAGATCATGTGGATTGATGTTTACTTGATTATTGTACATGTTTTAGTGGACTGGGATCTAGCATATTGTAGATGGTTATGTTCATTTTATACTAGATGAGATAGAGATCATGCTTGATTAATCATTGGCCTATTTATGTGGGAATGATACACTCTCTGTTATCTTCTTGAGGACAATGCATGTTTGTATGGATATCTAGATAGGCCATCTTTTATTGCTACACTATCATCGGGACTTGACTTAGGAGAAACCATGTTTGCTTCTTTTCTCCTTTTTAGTCAGACTTGTGTTTCATGTTGCTCGGGTTTGAGCAGGGGCTTGGGATAGTGTAGTCGAGACTTTGAGTTTGGGACAGGTTGGACTTGATTGTGGGTTGTGGGATGTTCCGGCAACCACGGACTTTGGGCGGTTGACCGGGTGTTGGTTGTTGTACCAGATTGTGGACTTGTGGGGTATTGCGGTGACCGCAGACATTAGGCGGTTGACCGGATGTTTACTTGTGCTTCAGATTGGGTATCCGATTTCTCTAGTGGATGGAGTTTCCCACTTATTGAGAACTATTGCATCAGATAGGGGATCGGGTTTTCTTTAGTGGATGGGTTTTCCTACTTGAGCATAGTCGTGATCCAGTCCTGCTATATTATAATACTTGTGACAGAGATACTTTACTTGTGTGGGTCGCTCCCCTCGAGTGCCACTCCGGAGTGTGCGACAGGCAGGTTTTGAGTTCTTTATACTATTCTTTGCGTCGGTGTTATGCATCAGTAGCATACCGAATGCGGCCGGCAGAGCAGGCAGTGCCAGTTTTTACTGGTCCATGGATTGGGTTTATTCAGGCAGATACTTTTATTGTTGCATTCGTGTCGGGGGGCTGAGTGGAGTCTGGTAGCTGTGATTAGACGGAGTTGTTAGGGAAGCTTTTCACTGTGTTTTCTGCAATGGACCGGCCTAGACCGCGAGTATTTTTCTGCGTTTGAGCTCGAAAAACGGAGAACGGCAAAGCGATCGGATTCGGATTCCGATTTACGGATCTCCCGGAATGGAGGTCAAAGCGTTTGCCTTTGGGTGGTGCATCAGAATCCGTGCTAAGTGGCCGGCACGCTTCTCGAGGCGATCAGACGGGATCTTTCTACGATCAAACTTTTTTTCATCTAATTTATGCTATTGGTTTATTTTATTTATTTTGTATTACCTCGACCTTCCCGTTTTCCGTTTTAGTACTAATTGAATCCTTTCAGTTGTTAGGCGGGGTTGAAGTTCAAGAATTTCTGGGCTGATCGTCGGGGTTTGCGGGTATTTTTAGGTGGTAGAGCTCGCAAAACGGTGAACGGTGGCGCGATCGGATTTGAATTCCAACCCCGGGATCTCCCAGAAATAATTTTTGAAGTTTACTATCAGTTTGGGAGCATCGGAATGCGTGCCGACGATCGGCACGTTTTTCGAGGTGATCTGGACCCCTCGTTCTTTTTCGAATAGCTTTGAGTGTTAACTGGGGTTTAATTTTAAATTCTCTTCGTATCGTTTAAGCCGACCGGGGGTGCGGGAAAAACCCCAAACCCTTTTCCCTCTTTTCAAGAAACGGCGTAGGGACCGAGGCGGAGAGACGGGAAGATAAAAGAAGGAACTGCTCATTTTCTGCGAAATCGATCGAGCAAGGGCGGTCGATCCTCTTTCCTCCTCCTCCGCCGGCGGAATCAAGGTGAGCGGTTCAAGTTTTTCCGGTTTTCCGTTTTGGGGGTTTCTTGTCGATGTCGCGGGCGATACGAGTTGTTAAACGGGAGGCCGCCGCCGCCGTTGTTAAACGGGAGGCCGCCGCCGCCGTTATCGTGTCCACGGGGTCGTCGCCGCAGTCGCCGTGGTCGCGGGGTCGCAACCGGAGCCAAAAATGGTCGAGTTACTGTTCATCCGGCAGGTTCAGGCCACGCGGTCCACCGGACCCGGCGTGCACCCGGCGCACGCCTCCCGGGCCCAGGGGCGCGGACCTGGCGCACGGATGCGTGCGCCAGGCCACGCGGTCCACCGGACCCGGCGTGCACCCGGCGCACGCCTCCCCGGCCCAGGGGCGCGGACCCGGCGCACGGATGTGTGCGCCAGGCCGCGCGGTCCACCGGACCGGCGTGCACCCGGTGCACGCCTCCGCAGCCCGAATGTGCGGACTCGGCGCACGGGTGCGTGCGTCAGCCCGGCCCAGGCCGCACGGTGCACGCCCTAGGCGTGCACCCGGTGCTCGCCACCGCAGCCGCGGGGGCTGGACCCGTTGCGCGCTTCTGCCCTGCGCGGCCCGGCCCATGCCGCAGCGGTCTACCGCTGCGGTGTGCTCCCGGTTTGCGCCGCTGCCGCCTTTCGTCGCGGACCCTGTCCACGCCTGGACCCGTGCACCAGCTTTCAGCCTAATAGTCCAGAAGCTCCGTTTTTGGCCCGTTTCACCCCGTTTTTGAGTGTTTTTGACCGCGACGATGTATTTAACAATAATTCTTACTGTAGCTTTTTCGGGCACAGGGTGGGAGTGTTTGAGCTGGAGTTTCCGCACATCTTCTTCTTCGTGTTTGAGGTGGGTACCCCTTAGAACCTCTTCGTGCATGTTTTTATTATTATTGTGTTTAGCACTTTAAGGGGTAGTGGGGGTGACGTGGACCTCCGGATTAACGAACGTCGCGGTGGGAGATTGGACGGGCAATTCGCCCTCTCCGAACAACAGTAGGGTTGTTCGGGGCATACTAGCGATGAGGACGGTGATTAGTGCAACCAGTCGGAATTCGGAAGGTGGGTTCGTCTTTCGAGAGTTCTTGAGTCGGGAAACAAGGGTAATTGGTAAGAGCAAAGGTTTGACACGTTAAAATGTTGCTAACCCCCGTATATGCTTATGCTTTATTATCGTTACATTTATGGCGATTTAGGGTCGCTGTGCTCGATGGTACATCATGTTCTGGGGGGGTGCCGAGGTTGGTGCTCGGTCTGGTTTGCCGAGGTTGGTGCTCGATCTAGTTTGCCGAGGTTGGTGCTCGGTCGAGGCTCGAGATTGCTACACGCACACCGGCAGTTTCGCCACCGCGAGGGTGTGCTTTTCCGGAAAAGTGGTACGTTGACCCGTGTACCCCACGTATGGGTGACGTAATTGGGGCCCTCGTGGGTGGGGGGTGTGAGCGGTGTTTGCCGAGGTTGGTGCTCGGTTTGGTGTGCCGAGGTTGGTGCTCGGTTTGGGTTGCCGAGGTTGGTGCTTGGTCTGGTTTGCCGAGGTTGGTGCTCGGTCTGGTTCGCCGAGGTTGGTACTCGGTCTGGGTTGCCGGGGCAGGTGCCCGGTTTAGATTATGCAGGGGGGAGGGTTTTACTATCGATTGCACGATGATGTGGGCGGTTGCTCTGGTTTTTCTTACAATTTGCTTTAGTTATAGCCCTTCATGCTTTTCATACTTTGTATCTTGTGTCGCTAACTCCCCATTGTGTGACAGGTTCAGTCAGGGGTGAGAGCTAGGGCGACGGTGAGGCCGCGATGAGAGGTCTCTTGGCCCTTCGAGGCTACAGACTATGGTTAATTCTTCTTTTGCTCATTTAATTATCTGTTAGTAGCTATGTGGGTGTGATACTTTTGTGGGGTTGACTTGGATGTTGGATTCATTACAGTACTCTGAGGATGCATGTTTAGTTACTATCGGAAAGTTGGTCGTTTTCAAACTAAAAAGAAAAGGAAAGAAAACATTGCGAAAAGGATTTGAAAAACATTGGTGTCGAGTGGGCACCGTTTTCAAAACCCTGTGTATTTATGGATTTCAAAACAGCTTTGTAAAACCTGGGTGTCGTGTGGGCACCGTTTTCAAAACCCTGTGGATTTATCCTTTCCAAAATAAATCGGCCTCTTTGTTACTTGTAGAAAAATGTTTGTATGTGCTCGAATGTCGATCTAGTGTGGTTAAAGTGATGTGTGTATGATTGTTGTAGTCGGGACGCCGTGCATATACAAAGGAGACTCTGCCCGTTTGCAGAGTGAATTTGTATATGCGGCGGGTCTGGGCACGCACCGGGGAAGAACGGTTTCAAAAAAAATATATGCAAAATTGAGAGCTAAACGATGACGTTTCTTCCGCGTGTTTAAAACCCCCGGGGCGTGACACCAGTGCTAGTGTTGTTGGGAACCGTTGGGTTGACGGTGGTCCCGGGGTCGTTGTGAGTACTCGACCGTTGTGCGAGATGCTTGGGGATCTTGAGTCTATCCGTTCTGAGAGAGAGCGTGGATTTCGACTATAGCCAGCAGGTGCCACTGTTCGTAGCGAGTTAGTCCAATTGGACACCCTACGTTGATACACTAGGGAGGCGCAAGCTTGACTGGACCCGATGTGGCAGTCAGCCCAATTAGGTCGATTGAACACCTCGTGTGCGAGTGGTTGCATATCTTTTCATCGGTTTTCCCCATTGAGCATTTAGTCAGAGGCAGGGTAGCTGTAGAGTATCTCCAGCTTTTCTTATTCAGTCTTTACTCCATCGTTATCTTATGCCTCTAGTAGACTTAGTGGGCAGACCGTCGGGCCTGGTGGTGGTACCCACTGAGAACTACGTGTTGGTGTAGTTCTCACACTCGTTGGGGGTGCTCCCCCCCTCTTTTCTTTCCTCCCCTTTGTTTTGCAGAGTCTTCTGCGGGAGTTGCTGGTTCGTCGGTTGTTGTCCGAGGCGAGGGAGTCGCGAGCTAGATCCCTACCTGTCTTTGGAGAGTAGCTGTATCCCCACATTGGAGATTTGTACTACAGTCAGTAAATTATTTTATTTCCACATTTGAGAGACTATTGTATTGTGAGGATCTGACTTGTACTGAGAGCCTGTACACTGATGTATTATTTTAGTTTACCTCCCTATTGGAGTTCTGGGTTATTGTATCAGATGATATTGTATGATGATCATTTTTGGGAGATGGATATTGTATCTTTATTTCCGGTTGTACAGTGTTGGATTTGAGTTTTACAGCATTTTATTTTATAGCTCTGATATCTGTTTAGCTGTAGATTTTCCTTGCAGGTTGGACGCTTCGCCTATGCGGGGTTTTCTGTTACGGAATTTGAGTTGGCGTAGTTTCGTGAAAGTCTCAAGTCTTGAAGATTGAAGGTGAAGAAAGTTGGATCATTTAACTCAATCTCAAGAAAGAAGAATTCAAAAGGATCAGGTATGTTTAACTAAAAATTTTGTGTGATCCGAATACTTCTTGTAGTGTAGAAACACTTGGAAGAATCTTTCATTGCATAAAAATCAAAAACTGGACTTGGGACATGTTCAGGATCCGGATCAGGTTGTTCGATCCGGATCCCGAAGGTGGTTCGTTCATACACCAGTTCAATCCGGATCGTAGCCTCTCTTGATCCGGATCCCGAACACTGAGTTTACCATCTTCCTTGAACGATCCGGATCAGGCTTCGCAATCCGGATCCCGAACGTTGATGTTTGGTGAACTGTATGAACGATCCGGATCAAGCACTTCGATCCGGATCCCGAACCTTCATTTTTCTGGAATTGCCTGACTCGTTACGACGATCCGGATCACAGCTAATCCGATCCGGATCGCCGTCCGTAAAATTTCCAGAAATGTTAGGTTTTTGATTCTTATCTCCTTCCTAGGGTTTCTAACCTATAAATAGACCCTATGACTCTTTTTCTAGGGTGAATCCAAATAGCCGTCATTTTCATATATCATCTTATACGGCTCTAGATCCACATATAGAGAAGAAAGGAAATCATTAGAGAATACTCTATGTTTCTTCATCTATATTGATTAGTTTGATTCTAGGTTTTCATACTCACATCTTGAGTTGAATCAAACTAATGAATACTTAGATGGTATTTCCGATCTATCTTTGATCTAAGTATTCGGCGGATCATCACCACCAAAAACAACGATTTACCCCAAAAATCGGCGCGTGGATTCGCGTGTCCTTGTGGATTCAAGGTTCAACCGCTCTCGTGGATTCGGAGCGAGGCACGTTCGTGGATTCGAAGGGTGCTATTGGGTGAAGACCGTGGATTCGGTCGGACGTCGTGGATTCGACGTTGGACGCCGTGGATTCGGCGTTGGGCGCAGATCGTGGATTCGAGAAGCGTCGTGGAGCGAGCGGAGAAGATCCTCTAGGAGCGTATGGAAAAGGTTGAGTCGTAAGTGTGTACGGTAAATCACCTTGTACGTGTTTTAATTCTAGTGGATTTCTGCCGTGTTATCGGTCCCGTGGTTTTTTACTCCGGTAATGGAGTTTTCCACGTAAAAATCTTGCGTATTATTTTTATTTCCGCATTGGGTTTTTATCGCAACGATTTTTGAGTGTTTATACGTTTACACCTATTCACCCCCCTCTAGGTGTTTTTCCCCCTATTTAGATCCTTATTACATATAACCCAACAAGTGGTATCAGAGCGGGAATAGGGTTGTAAACAATGGTTGAAGGTGGAAACATCAACCGACCCCCGTTCTTCGATGGAACAAATTATGCGTACTGGAAAGTGCGGATGAAAGCCTTTTTAATTTCCATCGACGAACGGGTGTGGCAATCAATTGAATTAGGATGGTCTAATCCAACTGAATTTATTGGTGATGTTCGCACCTTAAAACCTAGGTCGAAATGGACCAAGGAAGAGTTAGATTCATCTTCTTACAATGGCAAGGGAATTAATGCTATTTTTAATGCCTTATCTCAAACTGAATTCTCTCGCGTCTCGGCATGTGAGACTGCGAAAGAAATCTGGGATGTTCTTCAGGTTACACATGAGGGAACTAACCTCGTGAAGATTCAGAAACTGCAAATGCTTACGAGCAAGTTTGACTCTATCTTGATGGCAGAAAATGAATCTTTCACGGACTACTATACACGATTGCAAGATATCGTAAACTCATGTGCTAACCTGGGAGAGAAGATTCCAGAATTTAAGATTGTAAGAAAGATCTTAAGAACTCTTCCTGAACGATTTCGCCCAAAGGTTACAGCCATTGAAACTATTAAACACCCGGACGAAATACGTGTAGAAGAATTAGTTGGTTCATTACAAACTTATGAAATGACATTTACTACTAACAATTCTTCTGGAAAGGCATCCACTTCTAAGTCTTCAGGTTATGCGTTGAAAACAACTAAGGAAGAAGACGCGGATACATCCTCCTCAGACGATGACGAGAACCTTTCTATGGAGGAATTTGAGAAGCAGCTCGCTCTCTTGACAAGGAAGTTTCGCCGCAACTTTCGAAGGGGCAATTCAAGCAAATCTCCATCCTTCGGAAAGTCGAACAAAGGCAAGGGTACTTCAAGTTACAAGTCAAGAAAGCAAGAGAACTTCTCAAAGGATAAGAAAAGTTCAGAAGGACAACTACAATGCTTCAAATGTCGAGGCTACGGCCACATTGCAACGGAGTGTCCTAACAAGTATCCGGCAAAGAAGAAGGCGATGCAAGTCGTCACTTGGGATGACAACTCAACGTCAAATGAGTCGTCTTCGAGTGATGAAGAAAAGAGCTCCACCGCATTCCACGCGTCCGTATCTTCACCCTTCATGTGCTTTATGGCAAGTACATCCGAGTCGTTGTCCAACTCCACTGTTGAAAAGAATGCAACGGACAATGAATCGGATGATTCGGAAGGTGAAGATTTTGCTCTAGCCTATCACGGATCTTTACGGGATTTAAAGAAACCAGCTAAGCAAAACAAGGGGTTGAGAGGGAGATTGCAGGATCTCGAAGAAGAAGTAAAAAGGGTAACTTCTCTCTCGACCGATCTTGAATTGGAAAGGGATAATCTGATAAAGGCAAATGTTTCCCTTCAAGAGTCCAATGAGCAACTCGAGAAGAACTATATAGATATGGTGAACAAAGCGAACTATTTCTTGAAGCTCTACGGCGAGGCCCGACGGGAAAAATTGGAAATGACAGAGACCATTTGCCAACTCAAGGATGACTTACAGCAATTTTCTTTTGGAAGGAGTAAGTTGGATAAACTTCTTGGTCTTGGTCAAACAAACAAGTTCGGCCTCGGATACAATCGAACTGAAGACAATTTTAGTTCGGTTGGGACAGTCTTTGTGCCTCAGTCGGTATCTCCTCCTCCGACACCGGAAATCATGACAACCAACGACAACAAGCCTACTTCATCCTCTTCAGAATCATCAAGCACAAAGGTATGTTTTCGTTGTAATTTTGCAGGGCACATTGAAAGAAATTGCAAGATTGGAGCTCAAAGATCAAATCAACCACATCTTGCAACTACTACCAATAAGTTCACTCCCCGGAATTCAAAGAAGGATTTTCCTAAAGAAAAGGACATTGGTAGTACTTCAAATAAGACGATGACAAAAGAAAAAGACCAATCATGCAAGACGTCTTCATCAAGGAAAACTTCTCAACCATTGCCAACATACTCCAAAACTCAAAAGGTTTGGGTATGCAAAGGTGAAACCCCTCCTTGTCTTTAATCGTTCTACGATTAAATCTTGTGTAGTTTATGTAGACTATTTTCTTTTCTTCTTTTTCTTTTGGCCGACCCGTCAACCATCTTTGGGAGGTAAATGGTACATTTTCTTATTGGTTGATGATTTCTCTAGGTTTTCTTGGGTAGCATTTTTAAAAGAGAAAGCTGATGCGTTTGACTCTTTTCATGAGATTTGCCATCGTATTATGATTGAAAAGAATGAAAAGATCATTCGTGTTAGAAGTGATAGAGGCGGAGAATTCATAAATTCAAAATTCATTGATTTTTGCACTTCAAATGGCATTAAACATGAATTCTCGGCACCCTATACACCTCAGCAGAATGGTGTTGTTGAGCGCAAAAACAGGGTTGTACAAGAGATGGCGCGTGTGATGCTTCATAGCCGGAATTTACCGCTACATTTTTGGGCTGAAGCCGTGAACACCGCTGTCTATGTCATTAATAGAGTTTACTTGCGCCCAGGAACTTTAAATACACCATATGAGCTGTGGTTTAGTAGAAAACCGGATATCAAATACTTTCGTATCTTCGGGAGTCGATGTTACATTTTACGTGACCGTGAAAATCTTGGAAAGTTCGACTCTCGAAGTGATGAAGGGATCTTTTTGGGTTATTCTACGAATAGCAGAGCATATCGAGTATTTAACATTGAATCTAATACGATCGTAGAATCTATAAATGTTAAAGTAGATGAAGCTTTTCACTTTGGATCTGGAAAATCTACCCTCGATATCTCTCTAGATGATGATTCTCCTGCTAGTGCATCTTCTCATGATAATACTTCCAATATTAATGATGCATCTAATGGCTCTTCTAGTTCATCAGATGTGCAGGAATCATCTCATGTATCTCCGAGTACTCCGTTTCAACAAACGTTACGAATCTCCAAGGATCATCCGGAATCGAACATCATTGGAGATCCACAAGAAGGAGTTAGAACTCGGAAGCAGTTGGTTTGTGGATTCGCTTGCTACGTATCTTTAATCGAACCAAAGAACATAGATGAAGCTCTTCAGGATGACTACTGGATTAAAGCAATGCAGGAAGAGCTCCATCAATTTGAGCGAAACAAAGTCTGGGAATTAACGAAGCCTCCAAAGCAACATAATGTGATAGGTACCAAATGGATCTTCAAGAACAAGAAAAATGAGGATGGTACTATCATCAGGAACAAGGCACGATTAGTTGCTCAAGGTTATTCTCCAGTAGAAGGTATAGACTTTGACGAAACATTCGCCCCTGTAGCTAGACTCGAATCCATTCGTATACTATTTGCTATTGCTTGTCATTTTAAAATCAAATTATTTCAAATGGACGTTAAGAGCGCATTTCTAAATGGTTTTTTAAATGAGGAAGTTTATGTGGCTCAACCGAAAGGTTTTGTAGATCATAAACAACCTAACCATGTTTTTCGTTTGAAAAAGGCTCTTTACGGTCTGAAACAAGCACCGCGAGCATGGTACGAAAGGTTAACAAAGCACCTTTTGGAGAAGGGCTATACTCGAGGGGGAGCTGATAGGACTCTCTTTGTGAAGCATTATCAAAGCAATTTCATTGTAGCACAAATCTATGTCGATGACATTGTATTTGGCGCAACAAGAGATAATGATGCTTCTAAATTCGCGGAGACCATGGAAAGCGAATTTGAGATGTCCATGATGGGCGAATTGACTTATTTTCTTGGATTGCAAATTAAACAAAATGATGAAGGTATTCACTTGAGTCAATCCAAGTATGCAATGGAGTTGGTCAAAAAGTTTGATCTAGAAAATTGTAAAGATTTTCCAACTCCAATGGGAACTAGCCACAAGGGACTTGGAAGTGAATCACATAGTGAGAATGTAGACGAGAAACTGTATAGAAGTATGATTGGAAGTCTACTTTACCTCACGGCTAGTCGCCCGGATATATCCTTTAGTGTTGGGATTTGCGCGAGATATCAATCAGCACCAAAGGAGGTTCACCTGAAAGCGGTGAAACGGATCATCCGGTACATTAAAGGATCAATTAATTTCGGAATTTGGTATCCTATGGGAACAAGTCTGGATATTGTTGGATACTCAGATGCCGATTGGGCAGGATCAGTGGATGATTGGAAAAGCACGAGTGGTGCATGCTTCTATCTTGGCCATTGCCTTGTTGCATGGCACAGTAAAAAGCAGAATTGCATAGCACTCTCGACTGCCGAAGCGGAATACATTTCAGCTGGAAGTTGCTCAACTCAACTCATTTGGATGAAAAGCGTATTGAGCGACTTCCGCATTTCAGCATCTTCGGTAACAATTCTTTGTGACAACACAAGTGCAATTAACATTTCTAAAAACCCTGTGTTGCACTCTAGAATAAAACATATTGAACTTAGATATCATTTTCTTAGAGAGCTAGTTGAATCAAATACTCTTCAACTTTCATATATTTCAACTGAGGATCAATTGGCTGACTTTTTAACAAAACCTTTGGATCAAAAACGTTTTATTCATTTACGAAAAGCAATTGGAATGCTTTCCTTGAAATAAACTTCTTTTTGAAACCTTTGCTTAGGATAGGTTTTGTATTTGTTTTTGTTTTGTTCATTATCTATGTTTGTACATAGGACATTAATTGAGCATAGATCATAATTGACTTTAATTGCATCTTTTCGCACATTTAGAAATTTATTATGCTTTTGCCATCATAATATTTCACTGTTGCAATGATCATTTATGTTAATTAAATCATCTTCTAAGTGATCAAAGTCAATTTCTCTCTCTCAATGATCTCTTGGTATAGTCATTATCTTATTTGACTGCTTAGTCGAGTATGAAATCGAGATCAATATTTGGTTGAATACTTTATATCTTAAATAATTGATAGCCAATTGAGGGGGAGTCATAGAAAAAGTAAAATGCTCAAAAGATGTGGAAAGAGTTACATCCCAATGAGGAGTGTGAAAACTACCACCACATGGAGGAAAGAGCTACCACCTCGGTCGTCCGAGTATTGTGTGCAGCTACCACATGTATACCAAGCATGGTTGTTCAAATTTTGATTAAGTAAAATGCATGTTGAAATACTTGACTTCGTCAAATTTCAAGGTGTTACCGAATTTGAGTTGGCGTAGTTTCGTGAAAGTTTCAAGTCCTGAAGATTGAAGGTGAAGAAAGTTGGATCATTTAACTCAATCTCAAGAAAGAAGAATTCAAAAGGATCAGGTATGTTTAACTAAAGAATTTGTGTGATCCGAATACTTCTTGTAGTGTAGAAACACTTGGAAGAATCTTTCATTGCATAAAAATCAAAAACTGGACTTGGGACATGTTCAGGATCCGGATCAGGTTGTTCGATCCGGATCCCGAAGGTGGTTCGTTCATACATCGTCGCAATCCGGATCGTAGTCTCTTGATCCGGATCCCGAACGTTGAGTTTACCATCTACCTTGAACGATCCGGATCTTGCTTCGCAATCCGGATCCCGAACGTTGATGTTTGGTGAACTGTATGAACGATCCGGATCGTAGTCACATGATCCGGATCCCGAACCTTCGTTTTTCTGGAATTGGCTGATTCGTTATGACGATCCGGATCTCAGTTATCACGATCCGGATCGCCGTCCGTAAAATTCCAGAAATGGCAGGTTTTT
The DNA here is from genome assembly GCA_029204045.2 of Tillandsia leiboldiana. Lineage (NCBI taxonomy): Eukaryota > Viridiplantae > Streptophyta > Magnoliopsida > Poales > Bromeliaceae > Tillandsia > Tillandsia leiboldiana. The sequence goes on from CM055060.1 coordinate 38,499,374, forward strand.
GATTCTTATCTCCTTCCTAGGGTTTCTAACCTATAATAGACCCTATGTCTTTCTTTCTAGGGTCAATCCACATAGCCGTCATTTTCATATATCATTTTATACGGCTATAGATCCACATATAGAGAAGAAAGGAAATCATTAGAGAATACTCTATGTTTCTTCATCTATATTGATTAGTTTGATTCTAGGTTTTCATACTCACATCTTGAGTTGAATCAAACTAATGAATACTTAGATGGTATTTCCGATCTATCTTTGATCTAAGTATTCGGCGGATCATCACCACCCAAAAACAACGATTTACCCCAAAAATCGGCGCGTGGATTCGCGTGTCCTTGTGGATTCAAGGTTCAATCGCTCTCGTGGATTCGGAGCGAGGCACATTCGTGGATTCGAAGGGTGCTATTGGGTGAAGACCGTGGATTCGGTCGGACGTCGTGGATTCGACGTTGGACGCCGTGGATTCGGCGTTGGGCGCAGATCGTGGATTCGAGAAGCGTCGGAGCGAGCGGAGAAGATCCTCTAGGAGCGTATGGAAAAGGTTGAGTCGTAAGTGTGTACGGTAAATCACCTTGTACGTGTTTTAATTCTAGTGGATTTCTGCCGTGTTATCGGTCCCGTGGTTTTTTACTCCGGTGATGGAGTTTTCCACGTAAAAATCTTGCGTGTTATTTTATTTTCCGCATTGGGTTTTATCGCAACGATTTTTGGAGTGTTTATACGTTTACACCTATTCACCCCCCTCTAGGTGTTTCTTCCCCTATTTAGATCCGTATTATATACGACCCAACAAGTGGTATCAGAGCGGGAATAGGGTTGTGAACAATGGTTGAAGGTGGAAACATCAATCGACCCCCTTTCTTTGATGGAACAAATTATGCGTACTGGAAAGTACGGATGAAAGCCTTTTTATCTTCCATCGACGAAAGGGTGTGGCATTCAATTGAATCAGGATGGACTAATCCAACTGAACTTATCTCTGATGTTCACACCTTAAAACCTAGGTCGAAATGGACCAAGGAAGAGTTTGAGTTATCTTCTTACAATGGCAAGGGAATTAATGCTATTTTTAATGCCTTATCTCAAACTGAATTCTCTCGCGTCTCGGCATGTGAGACTGCGAAAGAAATCTGGGATGTTCTCCAGGTTACACATGAGGGAACTAACCTCGTGAAGATTCAGAAACTGCAGATGCTTACGAGCAAGTTTGACTCTATCTTGATGGCAGAAAATGAATCTTTCACGGACTACTATACACGATTGCAAGACATCGTAAACTCATGTGCTAATCTGGGAGAGAAGATTCCAGAATTTAAGATTGTAAGAAAAATCTTAAGAACTCTTCCTGAACGTTTTCGCCCAAAGGTTACTGCCATTGAAACTATTAAACACCCGGACGAAATACGTGTAGAAGAATTAGTTGGTTCATTACAAACTTATGAAATGACATTTACTACTAACAATTCTTCTGGAAAAGCATCCACTTCTAAGTCTTCAGGTTATGCGTTGAAAACAACTAAGGAAGAAGACGCGGATACATCCTCCTCGGACGATGACGAGAACCTTTCTATGGAGGAATTTGAGAAGCAGCTCGCTCTCTTGACATGGAATTTTCGCCGCAACTTTCGAAGGGGTAATTCAAGCAAATCTCCATCCTTCGGAAAGTGGAACAAAGGTAAGGGTACTCCAAGTCACAAGTCAAGAAAGCAGGAGAACTTCTCAAAGGATAAGAAAAGTTCAGAAGGACAACTGCAATGCTTCAAATGTCGAGGCTACGGCCACATTGCAACGGAGTGTCCTAACAAGTATCCGGCAAAGAAGAAGGCGATGCAAGTCGTCACTTGGGATGACAACTCAACGTCAAATGAGTCGTCTTCAAGTGATGAAGAAAAGAGCTCCACGGCATTCCACGCGTCCGTATCTTCACCCTTCATGTGCTTTATGGCAAGTACATCTGAGTCGTTGTCCAACTCCACTGTTGAAAAGAACGCAACGGACAACGAGTCGGATGATTCGGAAGGTGAAGATTTTGCTCTAGCCTACCACAGACTTTTGAGGGACTCAAAGAAAGTGGCTAAGCAAAACAAGAGTTTGAGAGGGAGATTGCATGATCTCGAAGAAGAAGCAAAAAGGGCGACTTCTCTCTCAAACGCTCTTGAAGTGGAAAGGGAAAACCTGATAAAAGAAAATGCTTCCCTTCAAGAGTCCAATGAGCAACTTGAAAAGGAACATACAAATCTGGTGGATAACGCGAATCACTTTTCAAAGCTCTACAACGAGGCTCGACAGGATAACCTGGAAATGACAAAGACCATTTTCCAACTCAAGAATGACTTACAGCGATTCTCTTCAGGAAGGAGTAAGTTGGATAGACTTCTTGGTCTTGGTCAATCAAATAGGTTCGGCCTCGGATACACTCAAACTGGAAACAGTCCAAGTTCGAGTGAGACAGTTTTTGTGCCTCAGTCGGTATCTCCTCCTCCGACGCCGGAATTCAAGACAAACAACGACAACAAACCTACTTCATCCTCTTTGGGATCGTCAAGATCTAAGGTATGTTTTCGTTGTGGTGTTTCAGGGCACATAAGAAGATATTGCAAGACGGGAGTCGAACGCTCATCTCAAGCACCTCTTGCATCAACTACCAAAAAGGCTCCTTTCCGGAAATCAAAGCAAAACTTTTCAAATGAAAAGAGACTTGGTAGTTCACCGCACAAGACGACTTCATCAAGGAGCAACAATCGTTTTAACAAGACGCTTTCACCTAGGCACAAAACTTCACGACCATTACAGACGCATTCCAAAAAGGTTTGGGTGCGCAAAGGTGAAATTTTCCCTTGTCTTGTTTCCAATATTTCCTTGCATGCATATGATAGCTCGTCTTGGTATCTGGATAGCGGGTGTTCCCGTCACATGACCGGTGACAAAAATAGTTTTCAAAATCTTGAGAAAATCTCCGGAGGACACGTTGTTTTCGGAGACGGTCGATCTTCCAAAATTGTTGGAAAAGGGACGGTAGCTATTCCAGATGGCCCCGATTTTGAAAAACGTCTTATTTGTTGATGGCCTTAAGACTAACCTCATAAGCATAAGTCAACTTTGCGACAATGGTTTTTTCAGTTAACTTTTCATCTGTTGAATGCGTTGTAACTGATAAGGACCATGTCTTCTTTTTAAAAGGGGTTAGATCGGAAAACAATTGTTATGTTGTTCCTAATAAATTTTCTGAAAATTGTAACTTAGGCTGCTTTGAATAATGAAACTCTTTGCATGAAAGGCTAGGTCACTTAAATTTTAAGGAACTACTAGAATTTCAAAGAAGGACGTGGTCAAGGGGATTCCAAAACTTTTATTTAAACAAAACATTGTGTGTGGTGGCTGTCAAAAGGGAAAACAGTCCAGGACAGCACACAAGAGCTTGAACCACATCGGTACAAAACGGCTTTTGGAACTTTTGCACATGGATTTAATGGGGCCAACTCGTCAACCATCTTTGGGAGGTAAATGGTATATTTTCTTATTGGTTGATGATTTCTCTCGGTTTTCTGGGTAGCATTTTTGAGAGAGAAAGCTGATACGTTTGACTCTTTCATGAGATTTGCCATCGTATTATGATTGAAAAGAATGAAAAGATCATTCGTGTTAGAAGTGATAGGGGTGGAGAATTCATAAATTCAAAATTCATTAACTTTTGTACTTCAAATGGAATCAAACATGAATTCTCGGCACCCTATACACCTCAGCAGAATGGTGTTGTTGAGCGCAAAAACAGGGTTGTTCAAGAGATGGCGCGTGTGATGCTTCATAGCCGGAATTACCGCTACTTTTTTGGGCTGAAGCTGGCGAACACCGCTGTCTATGTCATTAACAGAGTGTATTTGCGCCCAGGAACCTTGAATACACCATATGAGCTGTGGTTTAGTAGAAAACCGGATATCAAGTACTTTCGTATCTTCGGGAGTCGATGTTACATCTTACGTGACCGTGAAAATCTTGGAAAGTTCGACTCTCGAAGTGATGAAGGGATCTTTTTGGGTATTCTACGAATAGCAGAGCATATCGAGTATTTAACATCGAATCTAAGACGATCGTAGAATCTATAAATGTTAAAGTAGATGAAGCTTCTCACTTTGAATCTGGAAAATCTACCCCGATATCTCTCTAGATGATGATTCACCTGCTAGTGCATCTTCTCATAATAATACTTCCAATATTAATGATGCATCTAATGGTTCTTCTAGTTTATCTGATGTGCAGGAATCATCTCGTGTACCTCCGAGTACTCCGTTTCAACAAACGCTACGAATCTCCAAGGATCATCCGGAATCGAACATCATTGGAGATCCACAAGAAGGAGTTAGAACTCGAAGGCAGTTGGTTTGCGGATTTGCTTGCTATGTATCTTTAATCGAACCAAAGACAATAGATGAAGCTCTTCAGGATGACTACTGGATTAAAGCAATGCAGGAAGAGCTCCATCAATTTGAGCGAAACAAAGTCTGGGAATTAACGAAGCCTCCAAAGCAACATAATGTGATAGGTACCAAATGGATCTTCAAGAACAAGAAAGATGAAGATGGTACTATCATCAGGAACAAGGCACGACTAGTTGCTCAAGGCTACTCTCAAGTAGAAGGTATAGACTTTGACGAAACTTTCGCCCCTGTAGCTAGACTCGAGTCCATTCGTATATTGTTTGCTATTGCTTGTCATTTTAAAATCAAATTATTTCAAATGGACGTCAAGAGCGC
>CM055060.1:38504134-38568973 GCA_029204045.2 Tillandsia leiboldiana
GGTTTCTCTCGGTTTTCCTTGGGTAGGACTCTTTTTGAGAGAGAAAGCTGATACTTTGACTCTTTTCATGAGATTTGCCATCGTATTATGATTGAAAAGAATGAAAAGATCATTCGTGTTAGAAGTGATAGGGGTGGAGAATTCATAAATTCAAAATTCATTGACTTTTGTACTTCAAATGGCATTAAACATGAATTCTCGGCACCCTATACACCTCAGCAGAATGGTGTTGTTGAGCGCAAAAACAGGGTTGTTCAAGAGATGGCGCGTGTGATGCTTCATAGCCGGAATTTACCGCTACATTTTTGGGCTGAAGCTGTGAACACCGCTGTCTATGTCATTAACAGAGTGTATTTGCGCCCAGGAACCTTGAATACACCATATGAGCTGTGGTTTAGTAGAAAACCGGATATCAATACTTTCGTATCTTCGGGAGTCGATGTTACATCTTACGTGACCGTGAAAATCTTGGAAAGTTCGACTCTCGAAGTGATGAAGGGATCTTTTTGGGTTATTCTACGAATAGCAGAGCATATCGAGTATTTAACATTGAATCTAAGACGATCGTAGAATCTATAAATGTTAAAGTAGATGAAGCTTCTCACTTTGAATCTGGAAAATCTACCCTCGATATCTCTCTAGATGATGATTCTCCTGCTAGTGCATCTTCTCATAATAATACTTCCAATATTAATGATGCATCTAATGGTTCTTCTAGTTTATCTGATGTGCAGGAATCATCTCGTGTACCTCCGAGTACTCCGTTTCAACAAACGCTACGAATCTCCAAGGATCATCCGGAATCGAACATCATTGGAGATCCACAAGAAGGAGTTAGAACTCGAAGGCAGTTGGTTTGCGGATTTGCTTGCTATGTATCTTTAATCGAACCAAAGACAATAGATGAAGCTCTTCAGGATGACTACTGGATTAAAGCAATGCAGGAAGAGCTCCATCAATTTGAGCGAAACAAAGTCTGGGAATTAACGAAGCCTCCAAAGCAACATAATGTGATAGGTACCAAATGGATCTTCAAGAACAAGAAAGATGAAGATGGTACTATCATCAGGAACAAGGCACGACTAGTTGCTCAAGGCTACTCTCAAGTAGAAGGTATAGACTTTGACGAAACTTTCGCCCCTGTAGCTAGACTCGAGTCCATTCGTATATTGTTTGCTATTGCTTGTCATTTTAAAATCAAATTATTTCAAATGGACGTCAAGAGCGCATTTCTAAATGGGTTTTTAAATGAGGAAGTTTATGTAGCTCAACCGAAAGGTTTTGTAGATCATAAACAACCTAACCATGTTTTTCGTTTGAAAAAGGCTCTTTACGGTCTGAAACAAGCACCGCGAGCATGGTACGAAAGGTTAACAAAGCACCTTTTGGAGAAGGGCTATACTCGAGGGGGAGCTGACAGGACTCTCTTTGTGAAGCATTATCAAAATAATTTCATTGTAGCACAAATCTATGTCGATGACATTGTATTTGGTGCAACAAAGATAATGAGCTTCTAAATTCGCGGAGACCATGGAAAGCGAATTTGAGATGTCCATGATGGGCGAACTGTCTTATTTTCTTGGATTGCAAATTAAACAAAATGATGAAGGTATTCACTTGAGTCAATCCAAGTATGCACTGGAGTTGGTCAAAAAGTTTGATCTAGAAAATTGTAAAGATTTTCCAACTCCAATGGGAACTAGCCACAAGGGACTTGGAAGTGAATCACATAGTGAGAATGTAGACGAGAAACTGTATAGAAGTATGATTGGAAGTCTACTTTACCTCACGGCTAGTCGCCCGGATATATCCTTTAGTGTTGGGATTTGCGCGAGATATCAATCAGCACCAAAGGAGGTTCACCTGAAAGCGGTGAAACGGATCATCCGGTACATCAAAGGATCAATTAATTTCGGAATTTGGTATCCTATGGGAACAAGTCTGGACATTGTTGGATACTCAGATGCCGATTGGGCAGGATCAGTGGATGATCGGAAAAGCACGAGTGGTGCATGCTTCTATCTTGGCCATTGCCTTGTTGCATGGCACAGTAAAAAGCAGAATTGCATAGCACTCTCGACTGCCGAAGCGGAATACATTTCAGCTGGAAGTTGCTCAACTCAACTCATTTGGATGAAAAGCGTATTGAGCGACTTCCGCATTTCAGCATCTTCGGTAACAATACTTTGTGACAACACTAGTGCTATTAACATTTCTAAAAACCCTGTGTTGCACTCTAGAACAAAACATATTGAACTTAGATATCATTTTCTTAGAGAGCTAGTTGAATCAAATACTCTTCAACTTTCATATATTTCAACTGAAGATCAATTAGCTGACTTTTTAACAAAACCTTTGGATCAAAAACGTTTTATTCATTTGCGAAAAGCAATTGGTATGCTTTCTTTGAAATAAACTTCTTTTTGAAACCTTTGCTTAGGATAGGTTTTGTATTTGTTTTGTTCATTATCTATGTTTGTACATAGGACATTAATGGAGCATAGATCATAATTGACTTTAATTGCATCTTTTCGCACATTTAGAAATTTATTATGCTTTTGCCATCATAATATTTCACTGTTGCAATGATCATTTATGTTAATTAAATCATCTTCTAAAGTGATCAAAGTCAATTTCTCTCTCTATGATCTCTTGGTATAGTCATTATCTTATTTGACTGTTTAGTCGAGTATGAAATCGAGATCAATATTTGGTTGAATACTTTATATCTTAAATAATTGATAGCCAATTGAGGGGGAGTCAAAGATAATGTAAAATGCTCAAAAGATGTGGAAAGAGTTACATCCCAATGAGGAGTGTGAAAACTACCACCACATGGAGGAAAGAGCTACCACCTCGGTCGTCCGAGTATTGTGTGCAGCTACCACATGTATACCAAGCATGGTTGTTCAAATTTTTGATTAAGTAAAATGCATGTTGAAATACTTGACTCTGTCAAATTTCAAGGTTGGTATAAGGTGGGATTTTAAAGAAAGATGCTCAAAGAGCCACTCTCTTCAACAGATTGTCTAGAAATATTATCTACCATATTTGGGATTTCAAACATCTATTGATCTTTGTATTTCATTTTCTTTACCGAATTGATTATTTGATAAAGGCATTACTCATAAGATCAAGTTAGATGTGATTGAAGGTGTTCAACTTTAAGGGATTTAATTTTTGTAAATTTTCGTTTCATTTTTGGATATTATTGATAGATTTGGCATAATCTAATTCTTGTTGTATGAAACGATAATCTTTGTTTAAAGTTGATACACATTTGTGCTTACAATCTTTTTCTGGTTTTTCTTGAATTTCTCTGAAATTTTCTAAAGAAAAAGTTGGGGCCGATCCGGATCGGGCTAGATGATCCGGATCCCGAACGCAGGAATTCTTCTGCGGGCTGACGATCCGGATTGTATCTGCCGATCCGGATCCCGAACGCAGTTTCTTACTGCGGGTAGCCGATCCGGATCGCAGTTATGAACTGATCCGGATCGCTGCTAGGTTTTATTAGGAACGAAAGGGGTTTTTGATTTCTTTACTCCAATCTTTTGTTCCGAAGTTTCCAGAGTCTCTCTCTCTAGATTTCATCCTTCCTGGAAGCTTTCAAACTCAGGTTCTTCAACTCCAAGTAAGTTTTATTGATCAAAATCTCGGTTTTTCACCGTTTTTCTCTTTTCCTCCTCAAACGTGATGAATTTCTTGGATCAACTTTGTTTGTGGATGGTTTTTGATCAAATTTCTTTTGAAATAAGAACTCTGGGTTGTTTAGTTTTGATTATATGCTAGGTTTTTTCCTGATTAATGGATTTTTAGGCTTCGATTTCTAAAATTTCGGTTTTAGGGCATATAATAAGGATTTTCGAAAATCATGCAATTGATCTATTTTTAGAAGTCCTTTTGCAAAACTAATTTGATTCTTAGTCTCTCTACATGATTATGATTGTTTGGGTTCAATTTTTTCAATTTTTGAAAACTAAGAATTTTTGTGTTCTTGAGTTGGTTTTCACAGGACACCTTCTTAACTCAAGCACTTTGATCAATGGCACTCTCTTGGTTAATCCTTCTCTTGGTCACAATGGTGCACAAGAGTACATCTGTAAAAGAGGAACCAGATGTTTCAACAGGAGATAAGACAACCGAAGGCAGGGAGGACAGCTCAGAGTACGATACGGAAGAATGGGATGAATTCTTCAAAGATGTTCAACAGAAGATTGATGAGGAAAATAGGAAATCTGTCAAAGGCAAAAGGCTTATGAAATCTGCATCAACAACTAAGCAATATACAAGACGAAAGAATGTCCTAAGAAGTGAAAGTTTTCATAGTAGGCCTCTTACTAGAGCTCGCTCACTCTCTGGAGTTCTACAAACTGAATCTCCATGGGTTACGGGATTGGATGCACCATCTGCTTCTAGACAGCATCCATCACACTCGAAAAGACAGGATACAGACGCTGCTGTATTGGAATCGCTTCGCCAGGAACAACAAAGACTCTCTGCTGCACAAGAGAGGATATCGAAAGAACTTCAGCAAATTTCCTCTGAACACAAGAAGATAAAGATGAAGTGTTCAACTATTTCGACAATGCTTAAAGGGATTTTGAGCAAGCTGAGTTGTACCAGCTCAGACTCCTCCGACTGAACTGCACCTTCTTTTCCTTTTGTGCAGGATTACGATTTTAGGTTTTAGTTTTATACTTACGTTAGCTTAGTTCTCAGGTTTTACATTTTATTGGAACTTTTTACTCTCCTCACATTTCGTAGTCTTAACTACATTTTGGCTTTGTTTTGTGACAAAAAGGGGGAGAGAGTTAGAGAGAACTTTGAACAATGTTGACTGCATGAAACATCAAGGTAAGTGAACAATGTTTGATATGAAAACTGGATGAATATCAAGGTAAGTATTACTCCAACTTCCATTCTCAACTTGAGGTTTTTCAGTTGTTTTGAATGCATGCCTCGACTAACTATTTGCTAACTATTTGGGCATGTAATATAACTAACAAGTTGATGTTCACTAACAAGTTTGTGACACTTGGTTTTTGATTGCATAGAAGATATGTTGGTTCTTAACTCTGATCAATTACATATCTATATATATATATAAGTATTGTCACAAACATGTTCATGACATTTGGTTTTTACGTGCAAAGAAGATATGTTGGTGTTTTTTAACTATGATCAGTTTACATATCTGAATATAAATGTCATGGTAAGTAAATGAGTTTAAACTTCATCTCTGTTTGTGGTTTTTGAATGATACAAAATTCTTGAGGTATCTAACGATTTCTTTTGTCAAGAATGATTTCTTTTTGCAGAGAGTACAGATGTCTAAGTCTAGAGTCTGTTTTAGGAGTTTAACTCATGTATTGTATTTTGGATCTCCATTGTAAATTTTTGTTGTATGGTGATAGCAACAAAAATATCTTTTTGAATTTTCTTTAGTGGATCTATGTTTTGTCACGAAACCGCCAAAGGGGGAGATTGTTACGGAATTTGAGTTGGCGTAGTTTCGTGAAAGTTTCAAGTCCTGAAGATTGAAGGTGAAGAAAGTTGGATCATTTAACTCAATCTCAAGAAAGAAGAATTCAAAAGGATCAGGTATGTTTAACTAAAGAATTTGTGTGATCCGAATACTTCTTGTAGCGTAGAAACACTTGGAAGAATCTTTCATTGCATAAAAATCAAAAACTGGACTTGGGACATGTTCAGGATCCGGATCAGGTTGTTCGATCCGGATCCCGAAGGTGGTTCGTTCATACATCGTCGCAATCCGGATCGTAGTCTCTTGATCCGGATCCCGAACGTTGAGTTTACCATCTACCTTGAACGATCCGGATCTTGCTTCGCAATCCGGATCCCGAACGTTGATGTTTGGTGAACTGTATGAACGATCCGGATCGTAGTCACATGATCCGGATCCCGAACCTTCGTTTTTCTGGAATTGGCTGATTCGTTATGACGATCCGGATCTCAGTTATCACGATCCGGATCGCCGTCCGTAAAATTCCAGAAATGGCAGGTTTTTGATTCTTATCTCCTTCCTAGGGTTTCTAACCTATAAATAGACCCTATGTCTTTCTTTCTAGGGTCAATCCACATAGCCGTCATTTTCATATATCATTTTATACGGCTATAGATCCACATATAGAGAAGAAAGGAAATCATTAGAGAATACTCTATGTTTCTTCATCTATATTGATTAGTTTGATTCTAGGTTTTCATACTCACATCTTGAGTTGAATCAAACTAATGAATACTTAGATGGTATTTCCGATCTATCTTTGATCTAAGTATTCGGCGGATCATCACCACCCAAAAACAACGATTTACCCCAAAAATCGGCGCGTGGATTCGCGTGTCCTTGTGGATTCAAGGTTCAATCGCTCTCGTGGATTCGGAGCGAGGCACATTCGTGGATTCGAAGGGTGCTATTGGGTGAAGACCGTGGATTCGGTCGGACGTCGTGGATTCGACGTTGGACGCCGTGGATTCGGCGTTGGGCGCAGATCGTGGATTCGAGAAGCGTCGGAGCGAGCGGAGAAGATCCTCTAGGAGCGTATGGAAAAGGTTGAGTCGTAAGTGTGTACGGTAAATCACCTTGTACGTGTTTTAATTCTAGTGGATTTCTGCCGTGTTATCGGTCCCGTGGTTTTTTACTCCGGTGATGGAGTTTTCCACGTAAAAATCTTGCGTGTTATTTTATTTTCCGCATTGGGTTTTATCGCAACGATTTTTGGAGTGTTTATACGTTTACACCTATTCACCCCCCTCTAGGTGTTTCTTCCCCTATTTAGATCCGTATTATATACGACCCAACACAAGGTTGGTATAAGGTGGGTTTTTAAAGAAAGATGCTCAAAGAGCCACTCTCTTCAACAGATTGTCTAGATACATTATCTACTATATTTGGGATTTCAAACATCTATTGATCTTTGTATTTCATTTTCTTTACTGAATTGATGATTTGATAAAGGCATTACTCATAAGATCAAGTTAGATGTAATTGAAGGTGTTCAACTTTAAGGGATTTAATTTTTGTAAATTCTCGTTTCATTTTTGGATATTATTGATAGATTTGGCATAATCTAATTCTTGTTGTATGAAACGATGATTTTTGTTTAAGGTTGATACACATTTGTGCTTACAATCTTTTTCTGGTTTTTCTTGAATTTCTCTGAAATTTTCTAAAGAAAAAGTTGGAGCCGATCCGGATCGGGCAAGATGATCCGGATCCCGAACGCAGGTATTCTTCTGCGGGCTGACGATCCGGATTGGACCTGCCGATCCGGATCCCGAACGCAGTTTCTCACTGCGGGCAGCCGATCCGGATCGCAATCATGAACTGATCCGGATCGCGGCTAGGATTTTATAAAGAACAAAAGGGTTTTGATTTCTTTTACTCCAATCTTTTGTTCCAAAGTTTCCAGAGCCTCTCTCTCTAGATTTCATCCTTCCTGGAAGCTTTCAAACTCAAGTTCTTCAACTCCAAGTAAGTTTTATTGATTAAAATCTCGGTTTTTCACCGTTTTTCTCTTTTCCTCCTCAAACGTGATGAATTTCTTGGATCAACTTTGTTTGTGGATGGTTTTTGATCAAATTTCTTTTGAAATAAGAACTCTGGGTAGATTAGTTTTGATTATATGCTAGGTATTCTCCTGATTAACGGATTTTTAGGCTTCGATTTCTAAAATTTCGGTTTTAGGGCATATAATAAGGATTTTCGAAAATCTTGCAATTGATCTATTTTTAAAAGTCTTTTTGCAAAACTAATTTGATTCTTAGTCTCTCTACATGATTATGATTGTTTGGGTACAATTTTTCAAATTTTTGAAAATTAACAATTTTTCATGTGTTTTTGAGTTATTGTTTACAGGATTTTAAAACTTTTAAGCACTTGCACCAATGGCATTCGCCTGGATAATCTTCCTTTTGGTAGCAATGGTAGGACCGAGTGGGTCTTATATAAAAAGAGAACAAGATGACTCAAATCAAGAAGAGACAAAGAAAGTCTATCAAATTGATTCAGAATCAGATGAAGAAGACTGGGAAGAGATTTGTGAACAAGCACAAAAAGCTATTGACAAAGAAGATAGGTTGTACTTGAAGAACAAGAAGCTGATGAGATCGTCCTCAACAACCAAGCAGTACACTAGGCGAAAGAATTCGAGGGGAACTGGAATTCAGATTGATAGACCCCTCACCAGAGCTCGCTCTCTCACTAGAGAATCTCCATGGATTGAAGGTCAAGATGCACCGTCTGGTTCTATACTACATCCTTCAACGTCCTGGAGACACACAGCAAAAGCGAATGTAGGGTCCTCACTTCGACAAGAACAGCGAAGATCGTCTGCTGAACAAGACAGCGTGTCTACAAATCTCAAACAGATTATCTCTGAGCAACATAAGATGAAAAGAAAGGTCTCCAGAATGTCAAAAATGCTTCAAGCGATTTTGAAGAAGTTGGATTGTACCAATCCCACTAGTTCGGATTCTGACTGACTTAACCTTCTTTCTAATCTTTCTTGTGCAGGTTTTTCAGTTTTTAGGACTTACTCTTAGTCTAGTTCTCACAGTTCGGAACAATTTTTGAAATTTTTAACTCTCCTTAAATTTTTGTAATTTTGGCTTTGTTTGTGACAAAAAGGGGGAGAGAGTTCAGAGAGAACTTGAACAATGATTGAACAATGATGATGTGGGAATATGTGAACATCGAGGTAAGTATAACCTCAACTTGAAAGGTAAGTAGAACTTCAACTTTTGGTTTTCATCTGTCTGAATGCATGCCTCGACTAACTATTCGACTAACTATTTGGGCATGTAATATGACTAACAAGTTGATGTTGGACTAACACTTTGTGACATTTGGTTTTTGATTGCATAGAAGATATGTTGGTTCTTGACTATGATTCTCTTACATATCTGAATTCTCAAATGTCATGATGATCAGATAAACTCTATCTCTGTACTATGTTTTGTATGCTAAATATTCTTGAGGTATCTAACGATCTCTTTTTGTCAAGAATGATTTCTTTGTGCAGAGAGTACAGATGTCTAAGTCTAGAGTCTGTTTTAGGAGTTTATCTCATGTTTTTAAATTTTCGGATCTCCATTGTAAATTTTTGTTGTATGGTGATAGCAACAAAAATATCTTTTTGAATTTTCTTTAGTGGATCTGTGTTTTGTCACGAAACCGCCAAAGGGGGAGATTGTTACGGAATTTGAGTTGGCGTAGTTTCGTGAAAGTCTCAAGTCTTGAAGATTGAAGGTGAAGAAAGTTGGATCATTTAACTCAATCTCAAGAAAGAAGAATTCAAAAGGATCAGGTATGTTTAACTAAAGATTTTGTGTGATCCGAATACTTCTTGTAGTGTAGAAACACTTGGAAGAATCTTTCATTGCATAAAAATCAAAAACTGGACTTGGGACATGTTCAGGATCCGGATCAGGTTGTTCGATCCGGATCCCGAAGGTGGTTCGTTCATACACCAGTTCAATCCGGATCGTAGCCTCTCTTGATCCGGATCCCGAACACTGAGTTTACCATCTTCCTTGAACGATCCGGATCAGGCTTCGCAATCCGGATCCCGAACGTTGATGTTTGGTGAACTGTATGAACGATCCGGATCAAGCACTTCGATCCGGATCCCGAACCTTCGTTTTTCTGGAATTGCCTGACTCGTTACGACGATCCGGATCACAGCTAATCCGATCCGGATCGCCGTCCGTAAAATTTCCAGAAATGTTAGGTTTTTGATTCTTATCTCCTTCCTAGGGTTTCTAACCTATAAATAGACCCTATGACTCTTTTTCTAGGGTGAATCCAAATAGCCATCATTTTCATATATCATCTTATACGGCTCTAGATCCACATATAGAGAAGAAAGGAAATCATTAGAGAATACTCTATGTTTCTTCATCTATATTGATTAGTTTGATTCTAGGTTTTCATACTCACATCTTGAGTTGAATCAAACTAATGAATACTTAGATGGTATTTCCGATCTATCTTTGATCTAAGTATTCGGCGGATCATCACCACCAAAAACAACGATTTACCCCAAAAATCGGCGCGTGGATTCGCGTGTCCTTGTGGATTCAAGGTTCAACCGCTCTCGTGGATTCGGAGCGAGGCACGTTCGTGGATTCGAAGGGTGCTATTGGGTGAAGACCGTGGATTCGGTCGGACGTCGTGGATTCGACGTTGGACGCCGTGGATTCGGCGTTGGGCGCAGATCGTGGATTCGAGAAACGTCGTGGAGCGAGCGGAGAAGATCCTCTAGGAGCGTATGGAAAAGGTTGAGTCGTAAGTGTGTACCGTAAATCACCTTGTACGTGTTTTAATTCTAGTGGATTTCTGCCGTGTTATCGGTCCCGTGGTTTTTTACTCCGGTAATGGAGTTTTCCACGTAAAAATCTTGCGTATTATTTTTATTTCCGCATTGGGTTTTTATCGCAACGATTTTTGAGTATTTATACGTTTACACCTATTCACCCCCCTCTAGGTGTTTTTTTCCCTATTTAGATCCTTATTACATATAACCCAACATTTTCGTATAGGTGGCGGATCTGTTGGCGAGCCCGGGTCGCAATTTCGACCCTCGGGCGTGACATGATTGGTTTATGCGAGAGTGCTTGGTTTCTTATGTGAGAAGGACTTGGTTGATTTATTTGAGAATGACTTATGTGAGAATAGTTGGTTTAGTGATCCTTAGCCTCCACTTTGTGATATGAATTATGGTTGTCGATTCTTAATCTACAATATGTGATGTTGGGTATAGTTGTTGATTCCTAGCCTATCTATGTGAGAATAGTTAGTTGATTGATCTTTGATCTAGCTTATGCAAGGATGGGTATTGTTGTTGATCTTTGATCTAGCTTATGTGAGAATGGGTATTGTTGTTGGTTATTGATCTAGCTGATGTGAGAATGACATATACTATTGATTCTTAATTCATTTATGAAAAAAATGGTTATCGTTGTGAGTTGAGGCCTATTCCTTATGAGACTAAGTATTGTTCATGACTCTTAGTTCCTCCAAAATGAGATTGGATGTTGTTGGTAGATCCTATGTTCATCCTATGTGAGTTCAATGAAGGTTGTTGAACCTTAGCCTATTCATGTAAGGTCGATTATTGTTGATAATCCTTAAATCCATGCTATGTGAGAAGTGTTTATTTGGTTTATTATGGTTATGTGGGATTGACTTATATTGATGGTTCTTAGCCCTTTCATGTGTAATTGATTATTGTTGTTACCCCTACCTATTCTTTGTGAGGCTATGTATTATTGTTGATATCTAATCTTCCCTATGTGAAAACAATTATACTCGATGATCTTTATTCCTTTTCAAAAGAGAACAAATGCATGCTTGTATGGACATCTAGTTAAGCCACCTTTTTCTACTGCACGATCATGTTGGATTTGACTTAGGAGAAAACTCTTTTTGGTTTCTTTTCTCCTCGTTTATACACTTGTGGAGGTGTTACATGTTGCTCTGGGTTGAGCTTGGGTTTGGGGTGGTATAGTTGAGATTATCGAGTCGGGGTGGGCTTACACCGGATTTTTGACTCGTGGGTTGGTTTGGCCACCTTGGATTTTGGACGGTTGTGCCGGTTATGGGGATTTTGCATCAGGTCGGGGCCAGGATTTCTTTAGTGGATATAGTTCTCCACATTGAGCATAGTCTTGATCAAGTCCTGCTTATTGAGATACTTTTGATATGGTTACTTTCCTCGTGTGGGTAGCTCCCCTCGAGTGTCACTCCGGAGTAGGCAGTTATACCGGTCAGTGAGTGCCGGCCAGTTACTTGGATGATTTTCACATCGGCGGTACTTGGTTCTTTTTGCCGATTGTGATGGTTCTGCAAGCGGTGTTTGAGTTTTAGCTCGGGTTGATTGGGTTATATCTCGGCGGTTATTTTACACTGATGCATGCATTTACAGCTATTATCTTTCATCATAGTATTAGAGGCATAGTAGTGGTAGTTTTTCCTTATCAGCAGATTTATTTACGATTTTTACCATTTATTCCCTTCCTTGTCTCTGGTAGACTCGATGGGTACGTCGAAGTATTGATGATTTACCCACTGAGGACTACTGTTTCTAGTAGTTCTCACCCCCGTGGTTGCTCAGTCTTTTTTTTTCAGATTTCTCCGCGGCAGTTGCGGTGCCGGCGGATCGAGGTGAGGGAATCGAGGGCTAGATAGATCTCCTACCACATTTGTGAGCTAGCGGTGGACCCAGTGTTATTTTATTTCGTTTATAGTTTAGTTGAGCAGACTACTATATATTTGGGCCTGGCTTTAGCCAGCCTGTGATGACCTGGATTGTGACGCCCCACTTCCCAGGGGGTCACCCATCCTAGAACTACTCTAGCTCTAGCACGCTTAACTCTCATGTTCCTCTTGGATCTTGCTACCATCCAAAATGCTATAGCCGGGTTAGAGATTTAGTCCTATTATATCATTTATATAGAGGACTAATCCAAATTCCGGGGGTGTCACATTCTTCCCCCCTTTAAGCCCTGACGTCCACGTCAGGCTCAAGCACACTCACAAGCACCAGGCGATGTGAGACTAGTCTCGCTAGCCTTAGCCGACCTTGTGAGGAGCTGCACTCCACTCACAACGGTCATTAGCCGGGGAGTCTCGCTCTACCCGCTATATAACCCTGGCTCAGCCGAGACTCATCTCACATTTCCGGCTGGTGAATGGCTCTGATACCAACTGTGACGCCCCACTTCCCAGGGGGTCACCCATCCTAGAACTACTCTAGCTCTAGCACGCTTAACTCTCATGTTCCTCTTGGATCTTGCTACCATCCAAAATGCTATAGCCGGGTTAGAGATTTAGTCCTATTATATCATTTATATAGAGGACTAATCCAAATTCCGGGGGTGTCACATGGATCTCAGCAGAGCCTCTGCAGTGGGTTTGGAAGCTTCTAGGGGTCTGTACTGTGTGTTGGAGGTGTTAGTGCACCAATTGGACACAAGTGGCGGATTTCGGGCTTAAATGGATCACGTGGGTGATCGGTTGACTCCGTCGGATCTTTAGAAGTGGTTTCGCGCGAAACGGATATTAAAATTGAGCTTAGCGCGAAGTTTGGACAAAAGAATACCTTTCCGGATGCCTTCGATAATTTTTAGAGTTGGAATTTGGCAAAACGGACAGCGGATTAGGACTCAGCGCGCGAAAATGATGAAATTAGGCTACTTGATTTTTGCGCCACTGGTTACTGTTCACGCCGGTACAGTAACTCCGGCGTCCGGCGGGCAGCGGCGGCAGCAGCGGAGCGCGGCAGACGGGCTCGGGCAGGCGGCGGAGCGGCCGCGGGCAGTGCGCGGGCAGGCGCGCGGGCGCGCAGGCAGGCGCGCGGTCCACGGGCCGGCGTGCACCGGAGGGCAGGACACGTGGCGTGTTTGGGTTGGTCGGTGCAGTGGACTGGGACCACGGAGCAGCGCGGAGTGGTGCATGGACCGGACGGACACGTGGCAGCTTCCAGTTGGCGGGCTCAGGAAGGCGGGGTTCACCGAGGCGCGGGAGGTTGCCTCGAGAACCGTGCCTGGCAGGGGCGCCAGGCGGCGTGCCAGGCGACGCACCAGGGTTGGTCGGGGGCATTAGTGCGGGCCAGGTGGCGCCCTGCGATTCGCGGGCGCCTCCCACCCACGTTGACCGGGAGTGGCCACGCGACGGCTCGCGTGCGGCGGGATTGGTCGTCGCCTGTTCGGGGCGACGTGGCGCTCCCCGGGCGTTCTGGGCGCTCGTCGCGGGCCGGCCCGTAGGGCTTTCGGGCGCCCGAAATCGGGCCTTGCGCCCGAAAGTTGGGACAAATCCGGTATTTCCGGATTTGTTGTTTTGGGCCTATAAATAGAGCCCGAACTTTTCCCTGAAGCTCTTTTCCTGCTCGTCTTCTCACAGTGCAACCTTCACGAGATTTCCTCCTCTCCCAGAGCCGGTTCCATCTGCAGATTTCCAGATTTTTCTGCAGCACGTATCCAGAGGTTTTCATTTTTATGGCGCGGCGCGACGCTCGTTCGTTTGTGATCTTCTTCGTCGCGTTTTGGTACGAGGACTCCCCCGGCTTACTCCGACAACCGTTTTTGTCGATTCTTGCGTCGTTGGCTTCTCGACAGGTAGGGCTACGATCTTCGTGATTTGAGTTTCCCCTCGTTTCGAGTTTATTTTGGAGTTCCCCGAGCTTTCATTTGACCCTTTTTCTTGGGCGGAGTTTTGGATAGCACTGCGGTATTTCGGCGATATCTTTGCGCATAGGCGTCGGATCGAGGCATGCCGTTTCATCTACACAGCGCAAGGAACATCCTCGAATTTTCCTGGATTTTTCCCAAAGGTGAAAAAGGCATTATTTTCAGTGTTAGGTGCTACAGATTTCTGTACAGAGTTCTTTGGGGTGTTTCCCTTGCAGAATTTATATCTCAGTGTAGGAAACTCGGATTTGAACGTGCAGGTACTCGTTTCGACCGGCTCGTCACGAGGATCGCGACGATATTTTTTTGGGAATTTTTCGAGCAGAACTCATAGGTGAAAACACGGCAACTCTGGACTGATGTGTTTTGGACAGATTTTTGTGGAGCATTGTATGTTTAAATTATGTATGTTCTTTTGGGGTATGTTGTGCAGTGTTGTGGTGACTGTTTGGACCGAGCGTGGATTTCACCTTTGCACAGGGAATTAGCGCTCCAGGTGGGTGGTTGTTGCTTACCTCTATTTTGACATGCTCACTAGGATTATTAGAGTGATCTCCTTATGTTAGGATTATTGATTAACAAGTGGGGATGGAACTTATGCATGCTTGTTTGGACATATGGTTGGCTATGTTAGCGGTTAACTTTGCATGTGGAATTGAATCTTAAATTGGGATAATTAAAGTACCTTGATGGTTGGTACTGTTTGAGGATTTTATGACATGCATAGGTGGATAGTAATGCTTTATTATGGAACATGGATTATAGACATGTGTGGTTGGATAATATTTTAGCATGATGGTTATATCTATGCGGAGCTATAAATTGTTACACATGTGGAACCACTATTGGTCACCTTTTCTTTTATCTTCCTTGAGGACATATGCATGCTTGTATGGACATCTAGATAGGCCATTTCTTATCGTTACACTATCATGTTGGAACTTGACTTAGGAGAAACCATGTTTGCTTCTTTTCTCCTTTTCGTTAGTCAGGTGGTTCTTGTTGCTCGGGTTTGAGTAGGGGTTTGGGATAGTGTAGCCGGGGCCTGGATTGTGGATTATGGGTTTTGGCGGCGACCGCGGATATTGGGCGATTGACCGGATGTCGGATATAGGACATCGGTGTTAGGGCATGATTATGGACTAGAGGGCTTTGTGGCAACCGCAGATTCTGGGTGGTTGACCAGATACATATTATTTTACCCGATTTGGATTGGGGAATTATAGCGGCTACCGCGGAAAGTAGGTGGTTGACCGGATGTCGGATGTGGGACATGATTGTGATTGTGGGTTATTCCGGCGACCGCGGATATTGGGCGGTTGATCGGAGGTCGGTTGTGAGACTTGGTTGTGGATTGTGAGGTATTGCGGCGATCGCGGATTTTGGGCGATTGACCGGATGATCACTTATGCATCAAATTGGGGATCAGTTTTCTTTTAGTGGAGGGGTGTGTTCCACTGGGGTTTTATATTGATCCAGTCCTGCTTTTGATACTTATCACACCGGCGCGGTTATTGCCCGGTGATGCTTTCCTCGTGTGGGTCGCTCCCCTCGAGATCCCCTCCGGAGGCTGGGGCCAGACAGTTATTGACAGTTTTGCTATCACATCGGCGCGGCTTATTTGCCCGATGATGAGGGCGGCACCAGGAGTTTTGCTATCACATCGGCGCGGCTTACTTGCCCGATGATGAGGGCGGTACAGATTGGGTTCATCTGGGACGGTTGGTTACTGTTGCATACGGTTATTCCAGTCTAGGACTGCATTTTAGAGGCATAGTAGTGGTAGTTTCCTTTCTTCAGCAGTCATTATTGCTTACCACACTTCTTTCCTTTTGCCTCTGGTAGACCTAGTGGGTGTGTCAGAGTTTGAGGTTTTACCCACTAGGGGAGGCTACTGGTTTACTAGTAGTTCTCACCCCCATTCTTCTTTCCTCTTTTTCTTCTTCCTTGTTTTGCAGTGTCTTCTGCGGGTGCTGCTGGGCTTTCAGCGGCGGGTCGAGGAGAGAGGACGGCTGAGTAGATAGATCTCGAGGCAGGATGAGCGAATTAGCTGGACTGTTGGTGTACCCATGTTTCCTCAGACGGTTGTACTTTTACTTTGGGACTGGCTTTTGCCAGCAGGTTGTATTTATTTTGGTGAGCTGGGAGAGACAGATGTATCATTTATACATATGTATTATATTTTATTTCCAGCTTCAGTCTGAGATGTATTAGTTTTAGTTCAGCTCTGTTTTTATTGCCCTTTTATTATTATCTCTTATATCTGTGCAGGTTTGGCGCTTCGTGTACGCGGGAAATACCGTGTGCACGGCGGATCTGTAGACGGGCCCGGGTTCCGGTTTACACCCGGGGCGTGACAGATTGGGGATCAGTTTTCTTTTAGTGGGGGAGGATAATGTGACACCCCTGGAATTTGGATTAGTCCTATATATAAATGATATGATATGACTAAATCTCTTAACCCGGCTATAGCATTTTGGATGGTAGCAGGATCCAAGAGGTTATGAGAGTTAAGCGTGCTAGAGCTAGAGTAGTTCTAGGATGGGTGACCCCCTGGGAAGTGGGGCGTCACAGTTGGTATCAGAGACATTCACCAGCCGGAAATGTGAGATGAGTCTCGGCTGAGCCAGGGTTATATAGCGGGTAGAGCGAGGCTCCCCGGCCAATGACCGTTGTGGGTGGAGTGCAGCTCCCCACAAGGTCGGCTAAGGCTAGAGAGACGAGTCTCACATTGCTTGGTGCTTGTGAGTGTGCTTGAGCCTGACGTGGACGTCAGGGCTTAAAGGGGGGGAAGAATGTGACACCCCTGGAATTTGGATTAGTCATATATATAAATGATATGATAGGACTAAATCTCTTAACCCGGCTATAGCATTTTGGATGGTAGCAGGATCCAAGAGGTTATGAGAGTTAAGCGTGCTAGAGCTAGAGTAGTTCTAGGATGGGTGACCCCGTGGGAAGTGGGGCGTCACACAGCCGGTTGTACTTTACAGCTTTTGAGGGATGGATATGTATTATTTGTACTCTGGGAGACATTGATGTACATATATTTTTATTTATACAGTTTTAGTCTGAGATTACTTTAGTTTTTCAGCTCTATATTTGTGCTCTTTTATGCTTATCTATATCTAAGCAGGTTTGTGCGCTTCGTGTATGCGGAAAATTCCGTGTGCACGGCAGATCTGGAGACGAGCCCAGATTCTTGTTTACGCTCGAGGCGTGACACTAACTCTTTCATTTACATTACTTTTAAAATCAAGGTATCATCCAAATTACTAGTCGCCCTACAAGAACAAATTTATGTGATTGAACTAGATATCAATTGAACCAAAACGTTCAGCAAATAACTAGTAACATGGTCCTTAATATTAATCTCTTAGGCTCCCTATGTTGTGTGATACAAATAATCATTTGCTTTACTTAAAAAAAATAAGGTTTTTGATTCCCTAGACCGTTTTTTCTCCAAAAGGAAAGATATATTTAAACAACCATTAGGAGATATGAGTTGGGACAGAATTCAGCTTGTAACTAAAATTTTCCCAAATATAATTGTTGAGACCAAAATTTTTCACCACCTAATGTTAAGGATTTTTGTATTGGCATATTTCGTGAAATATTTTAAGTCTTGAAGATTGAAGTTGAAGAATTGTGGATCACATACATCAATCTCAAGAAGAATGGATTCAAAAGGATCAGATATGTTTAACTAAATATTGGTGATGATTCGAATACATTATTATAGTTTAGAAACACTTGGATTAATTTTCGTTGCATAAAAATCAAGAACTGGACATTTTACATGTTCAGGATCCAGATCAGCCACATCCAGTCCGGACCCCGAACAAGGCTTGGTTCATGCGAAATTCGAGTCCGGATCAACCCCTATCCAATCCGGACCCCGAACCTAGTGTTTGTTGAATCGCATGAATCAGTCCGGATCAGGTCATTCTAGTCCGGACCCCGAACTGCGTTTCCAGGAAATTCTCTGAAAAAAGACGACAGTCAGGATCAGCCAAATCCAGTCCGGACCGCCGTGCGGGAAAAAGTCTGTTAAGTCAGTTTGTTATTCTTATCTCTTTCCAAACGGTTTCTAACCTATAAATAAACCCTACCTTTCATCTTTCATCTTTTAGGGTACGGCCGATAATTCCTAAGATTCCTAAGGTTTCAAAATTTCTATTATTTTAAAAAGGAATCGAAAGGAAAAATTCACATATAGAGAAGAAAAAAAAACACGATTAATTTCATGTTTCTTCGTCTATATTCATCAATTTGATTCTAGGGTTTTCAAACTCTATATTTCTTGTAGAATCAAATTGATGAATACTTAGATGGTATTTCCTTGTTTATCTATATGATCTAAGTATTTGATTATCACCACCAATAAACAAAACAACGATTTCCGAAAGGACAATCGGCGTGTGGATTCGCGTGGCCTTGTGGATTCAAGGTGCTACCGCTTTCGTGGATTCGGAGCGAGGCGCATTTGTGTGATCGATACGTTCAATATTGGTGAAGACCGTGTGTGATGACCCGAATCTCCACGAAGGTCTTACAGTGTGAATTGTGGCTTCTGGAGGCCTATGATGTGTGTTGGAGATGGTTGCGCACAAATCGGACCTCAGATTTGAACCCAGCGCGAAATTTGGATTAAGAATACCTATCCGGATGCCTTCGACAAATTTTAGAAGTGAAATTTGGCAAAATGGACATCGGATTTGGACTCAGCGCGCGAAAACGATGAAAATGGACTACTTGTGTTTTTCGGAGCCTGGACGCCAAAACACGGATTTTGAGGCATGATTTACTGTTCCGGCAGGCCAGGGCAGCGCCGGCGGCGAAGGGCAGCGGCCGAGCGGGCGCGGGCGACGGCAGCGGCGCGTGCGCGGCGGCGGGCAGCGCGGTCACAGGTTTTGGCGTGCACCGGGACCAGCCAGCGGAGACCGTGCCACATGTCGCGCGCTGATTGGGCGGTCAACGCACGCGCGACAGCGCGCCGGGCGCGGCGCACCGTGGACCCCGCCAGGCCACGTGTCGCCCGCCCATTGGCGGGTGCAGCGACCCTGCTGGGCCGCCGTGAACCGCGGCCCACGGTCCCCGCCGTGGACCGTGTCACCACGCGGCGCGCCGCGATTCGCGGGGGCGCGTGCACCAGGCGCGCGGGGCGCGGACGGGCGACGTGGCGGGCCGTGGTGGATCCGGGCGCGCACAGTAACGGGCCGGCCCAATTTCGGGCGCCCGAATCTGGATTTTTTTCCCTCCTTGGTGGGCTGGGCTATAAATAGCCCCTTTGGGCTTCTTTTTGAAGGCTTTCCCGAGCTCTTCTGCAACTGGGCCCTCAAGCAAAGTTGTTCCTCTTCTTGTGCTGCATCTTGCGAAGGAGTTTCAAAATTTTTGGATGGCGCGACATCGACGACTTTGGCATCTTTGCGCAGTGTGACGTTTCTTCATCGGTGGCCTATTTTCGTCGCGTTTCGGTCCACGAGGTCCCCAAAGCTACCCCGAAGGAATTTATAGACGATTTTCATGGCATAGGTTTCATGAGAGGTAGGCCTTCGAGTTCCGTGTTGATCACCTTGCTTCATTTTGAGTTCTTGGCATGGTTTACGAGGCATATTTGAACCCCTTTTCTGCTGGTGGTTTTCTGGACAGCGGAGGCTTGTCGGATTTTTATCTCTGCACTCGGGTATCGAATTTCAACATGTGAGGACTTGATTGACATCTACTCTTCGTGAGGATCGTCGTCGTATTTCTAGTGGAATTTTTGGAAATTATCTCGCAGGTGGTATTTAACCATTTTATGGACTGATTTGACAACAGCTTGTGTTTGTGGGAAAATTTGCTTATTGCAATGTTTGGACCATATCTTTGTACCCAGGAGGTGTTTTTGGGTGATTTTGGACTCGTTGGAATCGTGGGAATCCGAGGATTTGTTCCCGTTTAGTTTCAGCCTTTTTGGATCTTGGATTGACGCGCGCTTCAGGTGGGTTGCTTCGCCTCCAAAATCGGTGGACTATTCATTAATTCTATCGTATAGTAAATCATACATGATTGTTAGATGTGTTAGGAAACATGTTAGATATAGAGAGGATGCTCTCGCGTTGTTATCATGACCATGTTGATGTATGCTTCCTATCTGTGTTAACTTAAGTACCACTATTGGAACTTGACCTAGCACCCTGTCATATGTAGCATGTGTAACCAGACTAGTAGAAAACCCTCACTTAGGCTAGGGTTATTTATGCTTTAGACATCCACACTTCTTATTTTATTCCTGGACATAGTGTTATCCTCGCCTGGGTAGTGGGTCGAGTGGTCGGGATTTCTCTTAGTGTGGGATGCATGTTATACTCGTGCTTGGGGGTAGAGTGGAGTCTGGTAGATGTAGCTGGTCTTTTACCTGTGGCGGGAACCGTTTGGGTGAACGGTGGTCCCGGGTTGTCTTGTTTCTCTATTTTATGTGTTTCCACTGTGTTAGTGACAATAGTATACGAGTGATAGCAGGACCTTGTGTCACGCCCCGGGGTCGAAATTGTGACCCGGGCTCGCCAACAGATCCGCCATCTGTACGGAAACTGCCGCACAGTCGAAGCGTCTACCCTGCAAGTCAGATCTAGAGCTACAACATGTATCAGAGCTGAAACTAAACTAGTAGCTAACAAAAATCACTGAACATCTGAAATAGAAAATCTCCACTAATACACCAATCCTCGATACAGGTCTCTCAAATAAATAAATAAAATACAAGCCTCACCAATCTCTCAGACTGTCCAGTACAAAAGTAGAATCATCATGCTCAAGAAACTATACTAATGATGAAATGTGCATACACTCGCTACTGCTAACATGCCTCAAGTATCATGCTCAAAGGAAAACTCATCTATGAACATGCTATGAAACCCACTCACACATATCACCCAATCCCAATGACTGTCCCTCTTTGGACCAGTCAAGCCTGCGCTCATCTACTGCCACTCATGCCCAAACAGGGCTTGGTCTTACGTAGGGTGTCCCTCAAGGACTATCTCAGTAACCACATCGCAGCCTCGTCAGGCTCGGTATCATCATCGCATCCGGAGCGTAGCTCGCGGGGAGCGACCCCGCGAACTCTAGTATCTCACAACTGGCATAAAATGCCAGGCTCAGCAGGCTATAATCCACGATCAAACAGATCGGTATCACAAGCTCAAAAGCACAACTCGGTCGGAGAAAGACTCCACGACTCGATCAGGAAATGCCCACACGATCTCAAAGCTATGTCGGAGAAACCTCGACGACTCAATCTGATAATGCATAACCTATGGCTAAGTCGGGAAACCTCCATGACTCGATCTGCCAGAACCCCGAAAACTCTCAAAGCTAAGTGGGAGAACCATCTCCACCACTAAATCAGAACACGACCCATGATCTAGAGTAAACCAAACAGGGAATAAATTCTCAATCTCTCACACGGGTGGCCTGGAAATTCTGAACGACTGCCACCTACAACCCTATCAAACAAGAACAGGCTGCAGGCATAGCCGCCCATAGCTTCCGCCCCCGAACTGGAAAATGCTAAAACTCTCTCATGACACTAGAAAGTCATCTCACAATGCTCTAAAAAATCTACTCGGCCCTCGGCACGAGTATACATGCACCTCGAACTACCTGGACCATTCATAATACTCTAAATATTTAAAAACCCTTTAAAAATCTGAGTTTCACTTAAAACCGGTTACAAAATTATTATGAAGGTCCAGATAGATCCCGAATCTCAAGAAAATATGCCGACTAGTGTCGAATGGTCTCTAGATCATGCTAAAAAATAACAGGGGCTCAGGAAAATATTCCTATAATTTTCTAGGGAACTATCAGATTTATTAAGCATAAAACAGTTAAACTAAACATGATCAACATGCTTACAGAAGCTTTAGAGGGCATTCCATACATTTCGGAGAAATTCCAACCCACCTGGAACGCTTTCCGCAGGCAATCGCTGAAGTCGGTGAAGTACCGCAACCACAAACTGACGAAACTTCGAAAAACGCGCCGCGCGCGCACACACTGCCGCGTACCCGAAAAAATCCCCGAAAGTTTGAATAATTCCTCTGAGTCCATTACAAAAATCCGGCGCGCAAACAAAGCACTCCACTGCCAAAATACACCACCAGAACTCTTAAAATCCAAAAATCCACCCACACACACTGTCACGCCCCGGGGGTTTGTTTTAGCGGAAATAATTCATAAAAGTCAAACATTTGACGTGTAAAAATTTTTTTTTTTGTTTTAAAAGAGAACCCCTCTTCCCCAGCGCGTGCCCAGACCCGCCACACGTACAGGATCATTCTGCAACCGGACAGAGTCTCCCCTGTACGTGCACGGCGTAGCGTTCAGTACATGTTCCAACATACACAACCATTCAATCACAACAATTATCCACATACAACCAGCATTCCAATCTACTTAAAAACGTATGGCCGGTCAATTTGGAAAGGATAAATCCACAGTTTTGAAAGAGCGCCTACCCGGCGCTTACGTTTTGAAAGCGAGTTTCGAAATCAGCATAAATCCACAAGGTTTGAAAACGGTGCCCACCCGACACCAAGTTTTGAAATCCCTTTCGCAATCCATAAATCCACGGGGTTTTGAAACCAGTGCCCACCCGACACTTAGATTTTAAAAATGGTTTTCGCAATCTTTTCTTTGGCTTTTGCCTTTTTTGATTTTCAAATGGCCAACAGAAATAAAAGGAAGGGTAACGTATATGAGGATAACTAAATGCAACCCGTACCGACCTCCACGCCGACCCCACGAGGGTATCGCGAACCTCTCACATAACTACAATGTAATGAAAAGCAAGAATGAAAGAAGAAATACAGTCCAGGGTCCCCAGCGACCCAGCTGCTCCCGTCCCGTCCTCACCACCGCCTACCTCTCCCCCCGTCTGAACCCTGTCACAAAGCGGGATGTCAGTGACGTAAAAATAGTAGAGCAGGAGAATATAATAACACAAACCGTGGAGACAACCGGAGCAACCACCCTCTCAAGGAGGAAAGGCAACCTGTACACCTGTATCTTGTAATACCCGGGCACGTCGGACAACTAAACCGACGGCCCAAACCGTACCTGCAGAAACCCGACCACGTCTGACAACTAAACCGACGGGTCGCACCGCTCGCACCTCGGCGCCTCAACCCCACCACTAATAAGGGGCCCCACTACGTCACCTCGTGGGTATACACGGGTCACAGACCACTTTTTCGGAAAAGCGCACCCTTTGCGGTGGCCAAACCGCGGGTGCGCGTGTTGCAGCCTCGAGCCAAGTAACCATAACCATCATCATGTCAGCATCATAATATATATAACAAAAGTGAAACGACAACATGTATACTCAAAAGTAAAACCGTAACATATGCGATCGAAAGTAACCCGCTATCATGTATAATCAAAGTAAAGGCAGTAATAGGTGCACTCGAAGGTAGCCCGCCAACATGTAATTATCAAAAGGAAAACGACCGTCGGAAGACCGACGCTAAACATTATGACGAAACCCATTAACGTGCATAAGCTATCCCCCATCAATATTTAACCCCAGTATACTTAGAATTGACCCCGTCCAATATGATAGAGTTAGATGCTAGGACCAAGAAAATAGAACCCACCTGAATGTAGGCCGATCCCGAACTCCCGCTAGACTACCGGGAGGCTGGTGCTGAACTGCTGGGCCCTGAACAGAGACTGTAGTCAGAACTAGACTCACAGATACCCATCCTGACAACATTACAGCAACACAACGCTAACACGGAAAATATAGCCGATTTACGGAACAAGGTCCGATTCCCGCTCAACAAGAGCCCACGGGACTCTAACAACCTGTCCAGCAGGTAAGAAAGAAGAAAAACTGTCTAAAGGCTGCCAGCGTGTCCCAAATGCATTTAGATCCATAGTACGCGTTAATTATGTATGATAATTCTTCATTAATTACTTGTTTCGACTCGTTCTTGAAATCCGGGGGTCCAAAATTGACGCCGTAAGTTTCAGCGTGTTCATTACGGCGAGATCCAGGCCGTGCTTACAAGTTTGGACTGCCACGGATCCCGAGGGCAAGGTTGGCCCAACAATCACTAAGTCCAACAAGCCACTATGCTAAAACTTAATTAATTCGTGACCAAAACGGAGAGTTAGCCAGAGCATGGTGATCAGCATGGACCAGGTACAACGGGGCTAGCCTGAGGCTTGCCGGAGGTTGGCCGGAGCAGTGGCCGGAGCAGCACCACCCACAAGGTCCCAGCTCGGGTTGGGAGTTCTTGAGCAGCACGGGTCTAGGCCTGGAATCAAGGTGAGCATGGGTTAGAGGGAGACCCCAGCAGAGGTTTGGTCCAGGTAGGGTCGAGCCCCGGCGGCCGGAGGCGGCGGCGGCCGGAGGCGGCGGCGGTCGGGGATTAGCCCGAGCTTGCTATTTCGGGTGCAAGGTTGGAGAGCCAACAACAGAGGGGGTTTAGGCCAAAAACCAAAATGATGGGAGCCTTATAATTGACATTTAGAGCTTACCTGGGAGGTGGTCGGAGCCCGGACCGCCGGTGATCGCCGGAGTCCAACCCGATGCCAAATCGGGTGCAATCTCTGTGACGAGAAACCCGACGTTAAATCTTGCATGCAAGATGATGGGAGAGTTCCTGAGGACTAGAGGAGCTCACCAGGGAGGTTTTCCGGTGCCGGGGATCTCGGCAAGCCGCGGCGGCGGAGCTCGGCCGAAGATCAACGGCCGTTAATGGCGGTTTCCGGCGAGGTCACTCTGGGCCGGTGTGAGATGGACCAAGAGCTTCGTCCCGAAGTCACGGAGCTTGGTGCAGTGGTGTCCGGCGTCGGGAGGCCGCGGCGGCGCCGGACGGCGGCGATCGGCGAAGACGCCAAATATCGGGTTTCTAGGGCATCACCGATCGGGCTCGATCCTCAATGGATGATGATCAGGATCCGTGGGGATGTTTCAGTCGTCCAGAGTACTACATTCAACGGTGCTGATCTGCTCCTTGACGGTCAGATCACGGCGACGCCCGCGATCGGCAAAAACGATAATCCCGGCTACAACTGGCTCCCGCCGGCGATCGGGACGGCGGCAGTGTCTCGAGCTGCAACCGGGTGATCCCCTGGAGGTCAGTAACACCATGCTAGGGTCCACGAGCCAAAATAAAAAGGAAAGTTCCAAGCTTACCTTCGCCGGAAAAAAAGAAGGAAGAGAGATGGTTCCGCGGCGGCGCACGGCGGCGGTTGGGGTCGGGACCACTCGGGCTCGGATGCGGCTTCACAGAGGAGTCTTCAGACTAGGTCCCGATTGGGTTGAGTCCCTCCCAACCTTCCTCCTCAAGAACCCGAGAGAATGATGGATCTTGAAACCTTTCTTCACCGGCGGCGGGGAGGCGGCGGCCGGTGCGGGCTACCTCCTATGGGTGCGGCCGAGGGAGAGGGGGAGTTGAGGGGAGCGGCTAGGTCAAGAGGCTAAGGTTTTAGGGTTTGTAGAACCCTAGCTCGGAACACATACACCTATATAGGGTTTTCACATTTGCTTCAAAGACCCTCTCAAGCTTTATCATTTCAACCCAGTCCTTCACAGCAGTTTCTAATCACAATTAGGTCCTTTTCCCAGGGAAGGCACGCCGTTCGAGGCAACTTCTTTAGGGTTTCCTGTGCAAAATCGTATTTTTCGCCTCATTTCACGCTTTTCGAGGCAATCCGGTCGTCGAAACGGAAAATGGACTGCGCCATGACGTCCGGCTCGACGAGACCTATCAGGTAGCGATTTTGGTTCGCTAAAATTTTGCTCCACAATTTTTAAATTCCATCTTATACTGTACCGAAACACAGTTATCGCGCGTTTCGAGGCTCTAGGACCGTCAAACTGAAATTCCGTCAGTGCCATTGTGTCCAGAACGATGAAACCGTTCTAAATGACTACCTGGATCACTATATTCGGATTCCGAACAGTGAAATAGTCAACGTTGTATTCGTCGGGGTCCGAAAACCAGGGTTACTGTTCATCTACAGTAACTCACTTAAGTGCACTGTGCACAGAGCACCGTTACAATGGTCGCGGTTATTTGCTCGCTTCTTCATCGATTTCTGGGAGATCCGACCGTCGGATCGAAAAGTGCTGAATATGAATCTCGTTCAGTTCGATGAGACGATCGCAACGGTCAATTCGGGTTTCCCAGGTCACGTCCAGATTGGAGGTTGGCCTTTTTGTTTCGTAAATCGTGCAACTTGCACATTGGCGATTGACCACATAGGCCAACAGGGGTCTTTTGAAATCAAAACCAGGTCAAAATTCACCTTTAGACTATTTATTAAACTAAAATATTTCGAGTTGTTACACACACTCAACAGCACACTTAAAATACAAACCTGCAAATATTAAGTCCACAGCACCCTCAAGAAGCTCCAATACATACTAATAATTAAAGTCCACATAAGGAAATCACTTAATTCCAAGTCTAGCATCATAAGGAACTCTCAGCACCCTTCCATAGCCCTCTTGAATCCTCACAGCTCCAACACAACAAGGCTCTAGTACACCTTAAATCCACCGAAGCACCAAAATCTCGAGCCAACTGTAATCCTCCTCATCATCATTATCATCACACAAAACATACACTTCACCTACATCCTTAATACACTCAAGTTAAATCCCCCTGCACACAACACACACTAGTACCAACACAATCAAGGTCGCCTCAACAACAGCACCCCTCAACAAGTGCTACCGCGCGCCGCCCACCGTCGGCTTCGATAGCTTGCGCGGCACCAAGCTCTCGCGCGCACTGTGCTCGTTGAGCTCGGCGCGCGCTCTCCTCTTGCTCCACTCGACTTCCAAGGCTACTAGCAAAGGGTCCACACTCACTCTTCTCTCATTTCCTTCTTTTCCCTCTAATTCCATCATCTTCTTCCTTCTTTTCTCTCTTCTTCACTTCCTCTGTTCACCCCTCATTTCCTCTATTTTGAAATGGGAGAAGATTGCGATGACGTGGCGGTTAAATTAGCAGATGGCTAATTTAAGTGGGTGGCAGCTGTAGTTAATTAAACCCCAAGCAAAAATAAATAAATAATCTAATCTTCTTTCAATTTCACTTCTTCCTCTACTATCATTCCTTGCTTCAATACAAACTAAATTCAATTTAATTAAATTAATTAATTAATCCAAATTAGGCCAACTCCAAGTCACTTTTTGCCTTCCGGGTCTCCGCACCGGCCCGAAACCTCCCGAACTCCGCTGTAATATGAAAATACACATGTCCACAGCTTTTTCTCCTCAAAAAGCTCAACCGTGGAGTCGATGTGCTCAATCCAAAAACCGGCTCCAAAACTGCCAGTTCCAACTCACTTTTTGCCCTCGGGTCCTCCGCGTCAGTCCGGAACCTCCCGAACTCCGCTGTAAACATAAATACACCTGTTCCAAGTGTTTCCCAGTTTTCTGCACACCACGGTGGAGTCGGTGCTTCCCAAACCAGTCCTCTATCGCGTATAATGCCCGGAAAACTCCGAATCAAGCAGGGGCTTCCGCGTAGATCCAAATCAACCCGAACTCATCTGAAGACACATATGGAACACGCCCGAGACAATTCCCCCGCACCACGCCATCTTGCGAGGTCGGTGCGCTATACGAAATCCCGGTATTCTACACTCTCCCCTCCTTAAAAAAGGTTTCGTCCTCGAAACCCAAAATAAATCCATAACTCAGGAGGGGGTCTCGATCAAATGGGTATAGGAGATCCTCATTTCATCCCCAGGCTCTCTACTGGCCTTTCTCACTCATCACAATGACTCCACTGACCCTTCACCAAAGGTATAACTCGACTGCACAATTCCTTAGCTTCACGACTAAGAATTGCATCGGTTGCTTCTGATAGCTCAAATCCTTGTCCAACTCCAAAGAAGCAGAACCCAAAACATGCTGGGGATCAAATCCAAACATTCCTCAGAATAAAGATAACTCCTTCGCTACCCATACAGCCACCCACGGCTCAAACTCGGAAATACACCCTCGTATCCATCAATAAGAAAGAACCAAACATCAGGAACATTCCCCAACCCCTAACTCTCGATTTTGAAAACCAGCCGGCAACGGCGAAAAGTTCGAAAATCCCGAATGGCGAGTGCCTTCACCCCTTCAAACAAGAATAGGCTCCGGCACCCTTTTCCATTTCTGGAGTAGCCTTCCGAAATCGTCGATCAGTTCGTCAAGCCTCGGCATAAAGAGGAAAAGAGAGAGGGCATTGGAGTCGTTCCTACTACCACCAACACTTCATATTCCAAAATTCCAACAGTGGCATCTACTGAACAGTTACCTCATTCCAAGGTTGCACTACTTGCCTAATCAAGGTATGCCTGACCATAATGTCCTCGCCGGGATAATACTACAAGATCAATCCTATATCTCGGGTAATCTCTGATCACCGGCAATCATCCACATCCATGCTGGCATCATCCTCAGCTGGAACACACAATCCCACAAATCCTAAAGGCGGTAGGGCCTTAGTCAATCCACTTGACCGGGCTGCAAGCTCATAATGCCCCTTCCGGGTTCTGATCACTCACTGGGCACAGCCCTCGGCCGTATGGTTCCAAAAAGATACCTGCCTCACAAATGAGCATCTGCTGCAACACATTCCGAGTCTGTCTGTACTCGAACCATCAAGGAACTCTCACCGTTGTGTACTCACAACGTGGCATCACTGCCGTGCACCAACGGCGTGGCATCACCACCGTGTATCAACGGTGTGGCATCATACTCAAGTGCCCATCTCTCGGATCCTCACTGTCGTATTCCTACGATGTGGTACTGGGTCACACAGACCTCTCGATCCATCAAATCCCGCAGCTGCACTATCAGCTCTCACTCTCTGTCTCGCAGGTGATACTCCAAGAGGTGCCATCGAGGTTGGCGCAGTTCCAAAACTATGTCAATCGCTATCTCGATCTCAATCTCACTAAGCGGCGGCTTCAATATCAGATCAGGTAGACTTTCACCGGGGATCACACGGGCGATAAAGATATTACTTAGTCCCGGTGCTGCCGTAAGCACCTCCTCTACGGTCGCTCGCGAAGCGATACGATCACGACTCAAACCCTATCGTGCTCTAGCTTCCTCTATAAGCGTACTCCTCCTGACCAGGTCCACGGAGGGTCATTGTCCTCTCTCGGCAATCCATGGCAGCATAGCATTGGGATAACCAATCTCTATCCAATCTCATAACAACATCCCGCAGCTGATGTAGGACTAACAACTCAAGGAATCAAATCCAATGACTATAAGGAAGACCACCTCAGGTAAGATACAACCCACTATCCTAGTGCCCTCTAACCGGCTGCACAATCTCATCTTCTGGATGCTGGTGGCCATCGTTCAATCTGTCTCGGCGTCACAGCTCAATCAGCCTGCCGGTAAGTCGGATGAACCTCTTCATCCTAAAGGGGGAAGCGGGGGTGCCGTCACCAGCGGCAAAACCATGAGTACAACTCTGGGACACTCTGCTGGTACCTCGTCTGTCGAAAACCTCCTGGTCTCTGTCTCCTCTGAGACCCATGACCCTGAGACTGGAATCATGGCAACCTCGATCCACTTAACTAACCCAAAATTCGACGATGCTGGACGTCTCTCTCTGGAGCTGGTCCCTCGCTCTTCGTCCCTCTTGGACGTGATCAGTGATCCCCGTCAATCCATCGAACATGCACAAGGTGATAGATATCCCGATGCAGTCCCCTCTCAAACATGATCAACCTTCTAGGCCTCATCCTGGGCAACATGGGGTACTCTGCTCCACAATCGCAGAAACACGCTCCCGGTCATCAACTACGCTCCCGGTGGTCCAGCAGGACGAACTCGACGCCACCAACTCTCGGCGTCCCTATCCAAAAGTGCATAACCAAGTGCACCAGACGTTTCTCTTGGATGAACAATCTTCAAATAACTTTTCCATAGCAACAATCCGGTTCTCGGCCTCCTAAGGCTCCAACTCGGTCCCGAAACCTGCAGGGGATGGAACTGGATGAAGTAAATGACCGGTCAACAACCTCTCACTGCTTCTGCACCATCAGTGGTGCGATCAGGGTCGAAGTCGACGATGTCGCGGCCGGAGGTACTACTGGCAATACCCTGGGAGATGCTCTCTGCTCAAGCATGCGCATCACACGCTCCATGTTCTCTTCCTGGCGCCGCATTGCCTCAAACATCAGGGCTACTTGGGCCCGTTTTCTCTCGTCCTCACTCTGCTCCTCCCATTCAGCCTCCCGCTGTTCGGGCTCCTCATTCCAGATCGAACACGCCCTCGCCGCTGCACGGCGTCTCGAAAGCACCGAAAATCACTACAACAGAACAAACATTAGGACCAAAACTCTCTCGACCCAATCAAGCGAAAGTCTAAAACATGTTACCCGTTCTAAAGCATTATGTTGTCTGCAGCCAACATAACCACTTTAGAGAATAAACATGTAAGATCACTCGCCCCAATACTCTGGGGGAGGTACAGACTCAATCAGGACTCTCGCTAAAGTCTCGTCTCTCACGACAGTCATCCTACTGTCCAACCAAAAGCCTAGGGTCTCTAAGTCCTCAATGACCTACATCCTAGGCTCTGATACCACCTAAATCTGTCACGCCCCGGGGTCGAAACTGCGACCCGGGCTCGCCAACAGATCCGCTATCTGTACGGAAACTGCCGCACAGACGAAGCGTCTACCCTGCAAGTCAGATCTAGAGCTACAACATGTATTAGAGCTGAAACTAAACTAGTAGCTAACAAAAATCACTGAACATCTGAAATAGAAAATCTCCACTAATACACCAATCCTCGATACAGGTCTCTCAAATAAATAAATAAAATACAAGCCTCACCAATCTCTCAGACTGTCCAGTACAAAAGTAGAATCATAAAGCTAACAGGGTACATCTACCTCTGACTCTCAATGCTGGTAAGGAACTAAACGGCCACGTCTTCACCTCGATCAGCTGTCTCCGCGCGAGCTAAGCCGGAACAGCAGCCTCAGGAAACCAGTCACCGCAGCGGGTGTGAGATCTACTACAGAAGGTAGATCCCAGTGGGTACCGTCACCAATATCCACGGTATGCCCACTAAGTCTACTGGAGGCACAACAGATAGGTATGTAGATAGATAGATAGATAAATAAAAGCTGAAAGGAACTATAGCTATCATGTCTCAATCATCATGCTCAAGAAACTATACTAATGATGAAATGTGCATACACTCGCTACTGCTAACATGCCTCAAGTATCATGCTCAAAGGAAAACTCATCTATGAACATGCTATGAAACCCACTCACACATATCACCCAATCCCAATGACTGTCCCTCTTTGGACCAGTCAAGCCTGCGCTCATCTACTGCCACTCATGCCCAAACAGGGCTTGGACTTACGTAGGGTGTCCCTCAAGGACTATCTCAGTAACCACATCGCAGCCTCGGTATCATCATCGCATCCGGAGCGTAGCTCGCGGGGAGCGACCCCGCGAACTCAAGTATCTCACAACTGGCATAAAATCCCAGGCTCAGCAGGCTATAATCCACGATCAAACATATCGGTATAACGAGCTCAAAAGCACAACTCGGTCGGAGAAAGACTCCACGACTCGATCAGGAAATGCCCACACAATCTCAAAGCTATGTCGGAGAAACCTCGACGACTCAATCTGATAATGCATAACCCATGGCTAAGTCGGGAAACCTCCACGACTCGAACTGCCAGAACCCCGAAAACTCTCAAAGCTAAGTGGGAGAACCATCTCCACCACTAAATCAGAACACGACCCATGATCTAGAGTAAACCAAACAGGGAATAAATTCTCAATCTCTCACACGGGTGGCCTGAAATTCTGAACGACTGCCACCTACAACCCTATCAAACAAGAACAGGCTGCAGGCATAGCCGCCCATAGCTTCCGCCCCCGAACTGGAAAATACTAAAACTCTCTCATGACACTAGAAAGTCATCTCACAATGCTCTAAAAAATCTACTCGGCCCTCGGCACGAGTATACATGCACCTCGAACTACCTGGACCATTCATAATACTCTAAATATTTAAAAACCCTTTAAAAATCTGAGTTTCACTTAAAACCGGTTACAAAATTATTATGAATGTCCAGATAGGTCCCGAATCTCAAGAAAATATGCCGACTAGTGTCGAATGGTCTCTAGATCATGCTAAAAAATAACAGGGGCTCAGGAAAATATTCCTATAATTTTCTAGGCAACTATCAGATTTATTAAGCATAAAACAGTTAAACTAAACATGATCAACATGCTTATAGAAGCTTTAGAGGGCATTCCATACATTTCGGAGAAATTCCAACCCACCAGGAACGCTTTCCGCAGGCTATCGCTGAAGTCGGTGAAGTGCCGCAACCACGAACTGACGAAACTTCGAAAAACGCGCCGCGCGCACACTGCCGCGTACCCAAAAAAATCCTCGGAAGTTTGAATAATTCCTCTGAGTCCATTACAAAAATCCGGCGCCCAAACAAAGCACTCCACTGCCAAAATACACCACAAGAACTCTTAAAATCCAAAAATCCACCCACACACACTCAACAGCACACTTAAAATACAAACCTGCAAATATTAAGTCCACAGCACCCTCAAGAAGCTCCAATACATACTAATAATTAAAGTCCACATAAGGAAATCACTTAATTCCAAGTCTAGCATCATAAGGAACTCTCAGCACCCTTCCATAGCCCTCTTGAATCCTCACAGCTCCAACACAACAAGGCTCTAGTACACCTTAAATCCACCGAAGCACCAAAATCTCGAGCCAACTGTAATCCTCCTCATCATCATTATCATCACACAAAACATACACTTCACCTACATCCTTAATACACTCAAGTTAAATCCCCCTGCACACAACACACACTAGTACCAACACAATCAAGGTCCCTTCAACAATAGCACCCCTCAACAAGTGCTACCGCGCGCCGCCCACTATCGGCTTCGATAGCTTGCGCGGCACCAAGCTCTCGCGCACACTGTGCTCGTTGAGCTCGGCGCGCGCTCCCCGCTTGCTCCACTCGACTTCCAAGGCTACTAGCAAAGGGTCCACACTCACTCTTCTCTCATTTCCTTATTTTCCCTCTATTTCCATCATCTTCTTCCTTCTTTTCTCTCTTCTTCACTTCCTCTTTTCACCCCTCATTTCCTCTGTTTTGAAATGGGAGAAGATGGCGATGACGTGGCGGTTAAATTAGCAGATGGCTAATTTAAGTGGGTGGCAGCTGTAGTTAATTAAACCCCAAGCAAAAATAAATAAATAATCTAATCCTCTTTCAATTTCACTTCTTCCTCTACTATCATTCCTTGCTTCAATACAGACTAAATTCAATTTAATTAAATTAATTAATTAATCCAAATTAGGCCAACTCCAAGTCACCTTTTGCCTTCGGGGTCTCCGCACCGGCCCGAAACCTCCCGAACTCCGCTGTAATCTGAAAATACACATGTCCACAGCTTTTTCTCCTCAAAAAGCTCAACCGTGGAGTCGGTGTGCTCAATCCAAAAACCGGCTCCAAAACTGCCAGTTCCAACTCACTTTTTGCCCTCGGGTCCTGCGCGTCAGTCCGGAACCTCCGAACTCCGCTGTAAACATAAATACACCTGTTCCAAGTGTTTCCCAATTTTCTGCACACCACGGTGGAGTCGGTGCTTCCCAAACCAGTCCTCTATCGCGTACAATGCCCGGAAAACTCCGAATCAAGCAGGGGCTTCCGCGTAGATCCAAATCAACCCGAACTCATTTGAAGACACATATGGAACACACCCGAGACAATTCCCCCGTACCACGCCATCTTGCGAGGTCGGTGCGCTATACGAAATCCCGGTATTCTACACCTTGTGTCACGCCCCGGGGTCGAACTGCGACCCGGGCTCGCCAACAAATCCGCCGTCTGTACTGAAACTGCCGCACAGACGAAGCATCTATCCTGCAAAAGATCTATAGCTAAACATGTATCAGAGCTGAAATAGAACTAAAAGCTACAGAAATCAACTGAACATCTGAAATAAATAAATAAAATCTCAATACACAGTCTCGCAGCTAAGAAAAATAAAAACAATCCTCACAGATCTCTCAGAATTTCCAGTACAAAAGTGGAATCATAAAAATACCGGGTACATCTACTTCTGACTCTCAATGCTGGTAAGGAACTACTCGGCCACGTCCTCACCTCGATCCGCTGTCTCCGCGCGAGCTAAGCCGGAACAGCAACCCCGGTAAACCTGTCACCGCAGCGGGTGTGAGAACTACTGCAGAAGGTAGTTCCCAGTGGGTATCGTCACCAATATCCACGGTATGCCCACTAAGTCTACTGGAGGCAAACAGATAGGTATGCAGATAGATAGATAATAAGTAAGCTGAATGAAAACTACAGCTAACATGCCACAATCATCATGCTCAAGGAAACTCTACTATAAACATGCTATGCATACACTCGCTACTGCTCAAATGCCTCAGTATCAATGCTCAAAGGAAAGAAACCCATCTAAGAACATAATATGTAACCACCCACTCATATCACCCAATCTCAATGAATGCCTCATAGGGTCCAGTCAAGCCTGCGCCAACCTACAGCCACTATGCCCACAATGGACTTGGACTTACGTAGGGCGTCCCACACGGACTATCTCAATATCACGTAAAGCGACCTCTAGTGTATCAACTAGGCGCATCATCATCGCATCCGGAGCGTAACTCGAGGGGAGTTACCCCACCGAGCTCAAGCGTGTCTCATCTGTCTCAACTGTCTCATCTGTCTCGACAAGCGGCACATGCAGGCTATGATCCACGATCAAACAGATCGGAAACTCAATGCTCAAATAGTACAACTCAGTCGGAAAAAGACTCCACGACGCAGTCCCTCTGGCTGGGCCAGTTTTGGCAGTCACGGACGCCCTACGGTAGACCCGTCCTCTTGTGGATGTGCGGTAGTAGGTGGGCGCAGGTTTGACTGGACCCCATGGGGCAGTCAGTGTAGATTAGGTGATTATATTTGAGAGTTAGTAGATGCATCATGTTTCTATCTGTTCCACTTCTTGAGCATTTAGATTGAGGCATAGTAGCTGTAGAGTAATTTTTCCAGCCCTTTTCCTTTCAGTATTGCTTTTGTTACTTTATGCCTCTAGTAGACCTAGTGGGCGGACCGTCGGGCTTGTTGGCGGCACCCACTGAGAAATACTGTGGGATGTAGTTCTCACACCCGCCGTGGTGTATCTTTCCCCAGGGACCTCTACCCCAGTTCCTGCTACTTCTGTTGCTGATCCTGCTGATCGAGGTAAGGGAGTCGCGAGATAGATCCCTACCAGTCGTCTTCCAGAGAGAGTAGATGTACCCCCTTTTTATTTTTGACAGTTTTATTTTGAGAGACCTTTGTAGTGAGGTTCAGACTAGTACTTTTTTTCTTTTTCAGTTGACAGACTTATGTATTTGTGAGGGCTTGAGTTGTATTTATTTTATTTCTATCAGTTTACTTTTCAGCATTGATATCTGTATAGTGTAGTATCTTTCTTTTGCAGGTTAGTCGCTTCGTCTATACGGGGCTTCCCGTATGGGCGGCGGATCTGTTGGCAAGCCCGGGTCGCAGTTTCGGCGCCGGGGCGTGACAAAACCCATCTAAGAACATAATATGTAACCACCCACTCATATCACCCAATCTCAATGACTGTGTGATGACCTGGATCTCTGCAGAGCTGTGGTGGAGTCATTGGTGGCTTCTGGGAGCCTGTTTTGTGTGTCGGAGGTGTTTGTGCACCAATTGGACACAAGTGGCGGACTTCGGGCTTAATGGATCACGTGGGTGATCAGTGGACTCCGTCGGATCTTTAGAAGTGGTTACGCGCGAAGCGGATATTAAAAATGGACTCAGCGCGAAGTTTGGACCAAGGAACACCTTTCCGGATGCCTTCGGCAAATTTTGGAGTTGGAATTTGGCAAAATGGACATCAAATTCGGATTCAGCGCGCGAAAACGGTCAAAATGGACTATCTACTTGATATTTTGCGCATTGGTTACTGTTCACGCCGGAACAGTAACTCCGGCCGCCGGCGGGCAGCGGCGGAGCACGGCGGACGGGCTCGGGCAGGCGGCGGAGCGGCCGCGGGCAGCGCGCAGGCGCGGGCAGCGCGCGGGCAGGCGCGCAGGCGTGCGGGCAGGCGCGCGGTCCACGGGCCGTCATGCACCAGGGGCAGGACACGTGGCATGTTGAGATTGGTCGGTGCAGTGGACTTGGACCACGGAGCAGGCGGGCGCGGTGCATGGACCGGTCTGGACACGTGGAGTCTTGTGGTTGGTGGGCTCATGAAGGCTGGGTCCACCGAGGTGCACCGGGGTGCCTCGGGATTCGCGCCTGGCAGGGGGCGCAGGCGCACGTGGGCGCGTTGACGCGCGGTTCCCGCGCGTGGGCCGCCACGTGTCGACCTTCCGCGTGGGCCACGCGGCGGGGCGTGAGCGGGGGGTTCGGCTGTTGCCTGTTCGCGGGGCAACGTGGAGGCCCAGGAGCGATTCGGGCGCGCACAGTGTTGGGCCGGGCCCAACACTGTAGCCGCCCGAAATCCCGAGCGCCCGGAAAAAGGGACATGTTGGGTATTTGTTGATTTGTTTTTCCAGCCTATAAATAGGCCGAGTTCAACTGAAGAGAGCTCTTTCCCTGTTCCTCCTTTAACAGTGCCACCTTCACGAGATTTCTTCATCTCCCAGAGCCGGATCCATCTGCAGATTCTAGGATTTTTCGGCGGCACGCATCCCGAGGTTCGTATTTTTACGGCGCGGCACGACGCTCGTTCGTTTGTGATCTTCTTCGTCGCATTTTGGTGCGAGGACTCCCCCGGCTTACTCCGACCTCCGATTGAGGCGATTCTTGCGCCGTTGGACTCACGACAGGTAAGGCTTTGATCTTCGTGTGTTTGAGCTCCTCCTCATTTCGAGTTTATCTTGGAGTTCCCCGAGCTTCCATTTGACCCTTTTTCTTGGGCGGAGTTTTGGACAGCAATGTGGTATTTCGGCCATATCTTTGCGCACAGGCATCGGATTGGGGTGATTCAAAAGGCGTTTTGCATCTAAACATCACGAGGAATATCCCCAAATTTTCTTTGAATTTTCTGAATATTTTTCGAAGGTGAGAAATCTCTGTTTACAGGAATTAGTGCTACAGTTTTTTAGAGCAGTTTATTTCGGGGTGGTTCCCTTGTCGGATTTGTTTCTCAGTGTAGGAAACTCGGATTTGAGCGTTCAGGTACTCGTTTCGACGGGTTCGTCGCGAGAATCGTGAGAGTATTTTTCTTGGAATTTTCTGGGCACTTCTCGTAGGTAAAAATCGGGCATCTTTGGGACTGAATTCTGGACAGCATGTTTGCGGATACTTGTGTGCTTATTTGTGTGTATGTTTTGGGGTAATTGTGAACAGCGATCGCGGCGGTTTACCTGTTTGAGCATTTGGCATGAAAAAGGGATATTGGACAGCGAGGAGGTTTTACAGCTGAGGATTGCGCGTGTCGAGGTGGGTGGTTGCTTTATCCCTCTTTTCTGACTTACCTACTAGGAGTATTAGAGAGATCCTTCTTGGACATCCATGATTGATAATTGTAATTAGGACTTGCATGCTTGTGGGAATCTGATAGTGGTTGGGAATTATACATGATTGTATGGATTGCTATGTTAGCACTTAACCTTGCATGTGGAATGGAACATTTATTTGGGACTATATGATTTATCCTGTTAGTGGTATTACTTGAGGATAGATGACATGCATAGGTGGATGATTTAGGTGCGGGAAAATTGTGAATTTTAAACATGTGTGGTTGGACAACGATTTAGCATGATGGTTATATCTATGCGGAGCTATTGATTGATACACATGTGGAGCCATTATTTGTCACACTATCTTTATCTTTCATGAGGACATATGCATGCTTGTATGGACATCTAGATAGGCCATCTTTTATCGCTACACTTTCATGCTGGAACTTGACTTAGGAGAAACCTTGTTTGCTTCTTTTCTCCTTTTCGTTAGTCAGGTGGTTCTTGTTGCTCGGGTTTGAGCAGGGGTCTGGGATAGTGTAGCCTGGGCCTGGATTGTGGATTATGGGTTTTGGCGGCGACCGCGGATATTGGGCGGTTGACCGGATGTCGGTTATAGGACATCGGTGATAGGGCATGATTATGGACTAGAGGGTTTTGTGGCAACCGCGGATAGTAGGCGGTTGACCAGATGTCGGATGTGGGACATGATTGTGATTGTGGGTTATTCCGGCGACCGCGGATTTTGGGCGGTTGACCGGAGGTCGGTTGTGAGACTTGGTTGTTGATTGTGGGGTATTGCGGCAATCGCGGATATTGGGCGATTGACCGGATGGTTACATTTGCATGTGATTGGGAATCAGTTTTCTTTTAGTGGAGGGTTGTGTTCCACT
Organism: Tillandsia leiboldiana; assembly: GCA_029204045.2. Lineage (NCBI taxonomy): Eukaryota > Viridiplantae > Streptophyta > Magnoliopsida > Poales > Bromeliaceae > Tillandsia > Tillandsia leiboldiana. The sequence continues at coordinate 38,542,791 of CM055060.1, forward strand.
GGGGCTTTATAGTTGTGATCCAATCCTGCTTTTATCACACCGGCGCGGTTATTGCCCGGAGATGCTTTTATCACACCGGCGCGGTTATTGCCCGGTGATGCTTTACTCGTGTGGGTCGCTCCCCTCGAGATCCCCTCCGGAGGCCGGGGCCAGACAGTTATGGACAGTTTTGCTATCTCATCGGCGCGGCTTATTTGCCCGATGATGAGGGCGGTACAGATTGGGTTCATCTGGGACGGTTGGTTATTGTTGCATACGGTTATTCCAGTCTAGGACTGTATTTTAGAGGCATAGTAGTGGTAGATTTCCCTTTTTCAGCGGTTTCATTTCTTACCACTCTTCTTTCCTTTTTGCCTCTGATAGACCTAGTGGGTGTGTCAGAGTTTGAGGTTTTACCCACTAGGGGAGGCTACTGGTTTACTAGTAGTTCTCACCCCCATTCTTCTTTCCTCTTTTTTTTCTTCCTTGTTTTGCAGTGTCTTCTGCGGGTGCTGCTGGGCTTTCAGCGGCGGGTCGAGGAGAGAGGACGGCTGAGTAGATATATCTCGAGGCAGGACGAGCGTGTTAGCTGGACTGTTGGTGTACCCAGGTTTCCTCAGACGGTTGTACTTTTACATTTGGGACTGGCTTTTGCCAGCAGGTTGTATTTATTTTGGTGAGCTGGGAGAGACTGATGTATCATTTATACAGATGTATTGTATTTTATTTCCAGCTTCAGTCTGAGATGTATTAGTTTTAGTTCAGCTCTGTTTTTATTGCTCTTTCATTATTATCTCTTACATCTGAGCAGGTTTGGCGCTTCGTGTACACGGGAAATACCGTGTGCACGGCGGATCTGTAGACGGGCCCGGGTTCTGGTTTACACCCGGGGCGTGACAGACTGCCTCATAGAGTCCAGTCAAGCCTGCGCCAACCTACAGCCACTACGCCCACAATGGACTTGGACTTACGTGGGCGTCCCACACGGACTATCTCAATATCATGGAAAGCGACCTCTAGTGTATCAACTAGGCGCATCATCATCGCATCGGGAGCGTAACTCGAGGGGAGCGACCCCATCGAGCTCAAGCATATCTCATCTGTCTCAACTGTCTCATCTGTCTCAACAAGCGGCACATGCAGGCTATGATCCACGATCAAACAGATCGGAAACTCAATGCTCAAATAGTACAACTCAGTCGGAAAAAGACTCCACGACTCAATCAGGTAATGTCCAAATCCTCACATAATCTGTCGGAGAACCCTCTACGACTCAATCTGATAATGCACAACCCATGGCTAAATCGGGAAACCTCCACGACTCGATCTGCCAGAACCCCAAACTCTCATAGCTAAGTCGGAGAACCACCTCCACGACTCAATCTGATATGGCACAATCCATGATCTAGAATAGTCTCAACAAGAAATCTCAAACTCACCTGACACTAGAAACTCATCTCGAAAACTCAAAACATACCCACTCGGCCCCCAGGCACGAGGTCAAATGCACCCTGAACCTATGCCATACCTCTGGCGAACTCATGATTTAAAAACCACATTTAAAAAGCCGATTTTCCTTAAAACGAGTTTTCTCGATTTTTAAAACGATCCAGGTGCAAAAATAATGCCAACAGAACATGAAGTCTAGTGTCCTATAGTATCAGGAGTATACTAAAAATAATCTGGGGTTCTAAATAATTTTCTAAAAATTTCCAGGCAACTATCAGATTTTACTGCAGTGAAAAATAGCATAAAAACATGGTCAAATTGCATTCAATAGCATAAAAACATTTTGGAGAAATTCCAACCCACCTGGAACGCTTCCGCAGGCAATCGCAGAAATCGGTGAAGCGCCGAACCGCACATTATCCAAAATCTGCCGAAACACCAAGCCGCGCCGCGCGCGCACACTGTCGCGAACCTTGGAAAAATTCCCGGAAGCTCGAACAAGCTCTCAAGTCCACTACAAAATCCTGCGCGCAACCGGCTCACCCACCGTCTACTCACAGTGCACGCAAAGGCTCAGCACAGCACAAACAAAGTGCTCACAACCCACATAACACACAAAAACCACCAGCTCACCAACACCACATAAACACTATACATATATCCTCCCACAGTATACACAAACTATGCCCAGACTGCTCAGATAAAAATCGCGTGCCGCTCACTCGATCCGGGCTCCGCACGGCACCACGCTGAAATCCTCCACATTTGATGCCGACCTGTGAGAGAAAAATAGAAAAAACGCGTCAAACTCGGTCCATAAAAAGCCCTCGCGACACCCGGCAACCCACAGCCTCGGCGTGCGCGCACACGGCCCACCGGCATCGGCCCTTGCTCGCTCGCCGACCGCTGCCGCTGCTGCCGAGCAGCGCCGCTGCAGCTGCCGCACGGCGCTGCTACTGCAGCCGCACGGCACCCTGGGCCCGCTGCGCGGCGCATGGGTCCGCCGCGCGGTGGCCCAGCCCGCTACGCGCGGCCGCTGCAGCGCGGCGCCCGCTGAGCGCGCCCCTGCTGCGCGCGCACAGCGCCGCTGCTTGCTGCGCGCGGCGCCCACGGGCGCCCGCGCAGCAGCAGCGCCAGCCGCGCGCGGCACCCTTGCGCGCCCGCGCGGCTCCCTGCTGCGGCCTCTCCTCCTCCTTCTCTGATGGACAGCAAGTCCAAAGCCAGAACCAACACACACCCCACACACCAAACTCCAACCAAAAACCCAACAAAATCTCAATTCAAGCTCTCTCTCTCTCTCTCTCTAAAAAAACTGCACATACCTTTCCAAGAGGCTCGACGCGCGCGTGCGCCGCCCGGCTTCCAACAGTAGGTCCTCGCAGAAAGTCCCCACCATCACCATCCTAAAAATCAAATTTTTCCCTCTCCTCTCTTCTTCTTCTTCTCTTCCTTCTTCTTCCTTCCTTTCCTCTGTTTCTTTCTTTTTCCTCTGCTTTGCAAGTTGAAGGGGACGATGATGTGGCGCCCCATTTAATTAGTAGCAGAGGCTAATTAAATGGGCTGGGTGTGGGTGTGAGGCAGCTGTAGCACACTTAATTAATTAGAACTTCCTCTCTCTCTCTCTCTCTCTCTTCCTTTCTTTCTCTTTCTTTCACTAATTCTCTTCACAGGGAAAAACAAATTAATTAAATTAATTAATTAATCCATTTTTAGCCAACTCCAACTCACTTTTTGCCCTCGGAGCCTCCGCACCAGTCCGAAACCTCCTGAACTCCGTTGTAATCTGAAAATACACATGTCCAAACATTTTTCAATTTTTCTGTGCCCCGCTGTGGAGCCGATGCTCTAACAAAACCAGTCCTCTAACGGCGCACAATGCCCGGAAAACTCCGATTCAAGCTGGGGCTTCCGCGTTGATCCGAATCAACCCGAAATCATTTGTAAACACAATTGGAACTCGTCCAAAGCAATTTCTCCGCACCACGCCATCTTGCGAGGTCGGTACACTATACAAAGTCCGGGTACTCTACACCTTGAACCCAGAACCTTTTGGACACACACATGATTTTAGTCAACCAATGTTTTCTTCCAAACATCGAAGGGTCGGCGGAGTCTGTTCTCGTCTGATTGGACGAAGGCATTAGCCCTTCGGGGTTTTGGTATAAAAACTTGTTTTCCAACTGTTTTTCCTAAAAAACTAAAAATCATTCAAAATGGGTATTTCTCAAAACAAGATGGTTTTTCAAAAAGGGACTACTTTTAGTCCTCACCCCGCGTGGGTTGAGTGAAAAATGGTTTTCAGTAATAAATGTCACATTTTTTCCTGTAAACTTCCCCACTCGAGAGGATTCGAGTGGTCTGGGTTCTAAGGGCTGCCTTTTTCTTTGGGTCTTGAACAACGAAAGGCTATGCCTAGAGCCTGTTCTTGTTTGATTTGGGTTGTAGGTTCTAGTCTTTCGGGGTTCCCGAACCCTTCATTGTTGTTAGCTGTGGAGTGTACCCAGCTAGTGGGTTTACATGTGGAATTGATGTTCTTTTTGGGGAGCCGTTGGGTTGACAGCGGTCCCAACTGTTCGAGTGGTTCCTGTTAGTGAGTTAGAGAGGTGATTTGGGTACTGTCGATCTTGTGATCGTTGATTGGACTATAGCCTGCATGAGCCATATTGAGCTCGACAGAGATGCGCAGATACTTTCCTCGGTGGGGTCGCGCCCCTCGAGTGCCACTCCGGAGTTGGGCCTGTTACTTTGCTATCGCGACTTGTCGACGCAGTCCCTCTGGCTGGGCCAGTTTTGGCAGTCACGGACGCCCTACGTAAGTCCGGTCCTCCTTGGATATAACGGCCGTAGGTGGGCGCAGGTTTGACTGGACCCTATGTGGCAGTCACTGTGATTGGGTTGATTGAGTACTTTGGTTAGAGTCGATCCATCATTTTCATCTGTATCACCCTTTGAGCATTGTAGATTGAGGCATGATAGCTGTAGACTCTTTCCATCTTATCTTTTCATTATTACAGTTTTCCTGTTATCTTATGCCTCTAGTAGACTTAGTGGGCAGACCGTCGGGCTTGGTAGCGGTACCCACCGAGAACTACTGTGGGATGTAGTTCTCACACCCGCTGTGGTGTCTTTCCCCAGGGACCATTTCTCCAGTTCCTGCTGCTCCTGTTGCTGATCCTTTTGTTGCTGATCGAGGTGAGGGAGTCGTGAGCTAGTTCCATACCCGTCCTTGGAGTATAGCGGTACCCCTTTTGGAGCTTAATAGTACAGTCTGCTGGATTTTAGTAGTTAGTTACTTTTGAGAGTTTTATTTTGAGAGACTTTTGTAGTGAGGTTCAGACTTGTACTATTTGATAGTTGTATTATTTCTTATTTCAGTAGTTTACTTTTTAGCTCTGATATCTGTATAGCTATAGTATCCTTCTTTTTGCATGTTAGACGCTTCGTCTATACGGGGCTTCCCGTATGGGCGGCGGATCTGTTGGCGGGCCCGGGTCACAGTTTCGACCCCGGGGCGTGACAGATTAGAGTGGTATCAGAGCCTAGGTTGTAGGTCATTATGGACTTAGAAACCCTAGCCATGTGGATGGATCTTAGGATGACTACGTGAGAGTCGTGACTTATAGCGAGAGTCCTGATTGAGTTTTATACCTCTCCCAAGGGACGGGATGAGTGATTGGCATGTTTATTCTCCTAAGCGATTACGTTGGCTGCAGACAACATAGTGTTGTGGAATGGATGACATATTTTAGACTTTCGCTGGATTGGGTCCAATGGTTGTTGTGTCCTGATGTTTGTTATTGTGCAGTGGAATACGATGCCCCTGAGACGTCGTGCAGTAAGGAGGGCACATCCCGCATCTGATGAGTAACTCGAGCAGCGGGAGGCAGAGCTATCAGAGCAGAGCGAGACCCAGGAGTTATGGATCCAGATGGCACAGATGTCGGAGGCTGGCCGATGCCAGGAGGAGGCCATGGAACGTTTGATGCGCCTGTCGGAGCAGAGAGCACAGCCAGTTGCTGTACCGCCTGAGTGTCCTCCAACACTTTCTTCCCTTGCAGTGGCATCTCCAGCTGTACCAGTGGCACCGATTGAGCGAGCAGCCCCCTCCGTGCTGACGAGTAGTACCGAGGCACCGAGGTAGGGTGGATAGCGGATAGTAGATGAGCTTTGGGACATCATCGATCGATGGAGCCAGTCCCGGCAGTTTGATCCAACCCGATTTACAGGATTGAGCTTGGAGCCGTGGGAGGCAGAGTCTTGGACACAGCGATGGAGCGACTCTTTGAGACCCTTTTTATTGAGGAGCGATTTCAGGTTCTTTTGGCGACAAACTTGTTGGAGCACATTGCCGAGGCTTGGTGGCGCCGAGTGCGACTGTCGGTCCGCCTGGGACCCAGCTGCTTACTTGGGCGGAGTTCTGCAGCCTTCTTCTTGAAGCTTTCTTCCCCGAGAGTGTCAGATAGAAGCTGGAAGAGGATCTGAGGAACCTCCAATAGGGAGACCGTTCTGTACAGAAGTACATCATGGATTTCAACCGGCTATTGGACTGTGTACGACACGCGGCCAGGGACGAGGCGCATTGGATTTACTTGTTCGAGCGGGGTTTGCGTCGAGATATCTATCAGTTGTTCGGTCACGCAGACTGCAGACTTTTGACGCCTCGATGGAGCAGGCCCTTATGTGGAACGAGGGAATGTGATTTTGACTGAGTGGAACACAGCCCCGATGGGAGTTTGGGCGTGAAGCGCCCAACGCCTGATGACAGAGGACAGACGAGTAGGCAGGAGCCTCCGAGACCTCCACGATTCCATCCTCAGGATCGTGGGTTTCAGAGACGCCAGAGATCGGCAGCAGCCGCAGTACCAGCAGTTTCAGCAGCGGTATTAGTAGCAGCAGCGGCGGTAGCATGGATGTGTTTTTACGGAGGGCCCCATTCGTTGCCCCAGTATGAGCAGAGGCAGAGGCCATGCTTCCTATGTGGATAGTCTAGATATTTTCCGACAGACTGGACTTTGACGTCGAGGCAGATTGAGCGACGACCACCTACATCGAGCGGATGAGTCTGTGCCGCCCGGTTGGAGGGCGCCACGGCAGTGGACCGGGTTGTCGCTGGCATGATTTCATCACAGCAGTCTGAGTTAGAGTATTTTTGCTTTCATACATGGACTAGAGGTAGAGTTGTTACCCCGTGCACTAGAGCTGCAGGTTCCTGTTGGTGTTGTGCACTTGGAGGAGGCTTGTGGATCGTGTCCAGTGCAGTGAGACCGCAGGTTATACCGGCAGGTGTGACGGTTTGGTGGCAGCTCCAAGACTCTGATCGAGCACACGGGATGGATCGGTTGGCGCGATATCATGCAACGACTGATTGTGGATTGAGAACAGTGACCCTTCCGCGAGCTGGACTGGAGGAGTTCATTTTCACAAGTTGCTAAGGTACCCTTCCTGCAGTGGTGGCTTCAGCGGCAATGGACAGACGCCACCACTACAGCGTATGTGATGATTAGGACTAGAGGTTGTGTTCCTAGGGGTCACGGTTAGATCGTAGCTTTCGTATTTGTAGCCACAGCAGGAACGGCTTCAACACTTCTTTCCCTTTTTATCGCCTTTATGCTAAAACTTACGAACGGGATGGAAACTTCGAAAGGCTACTCCAGAAATGGAGACAGTGCCCAAACCTGTTCTTGTTTGATTGGGGCGAGGGCACCAGCCTTTCGAAATTTTCGAACTTTTCGTTATTTTCGGCTGCTTTCCAAATTGAGAGTTGTAGTTGATAACGTTTCTGATGGTGGGGCCTTTACCTTTCTTATTTGGATGGGTTGGCGTACTTCGAGTAGATTTGGACGAGTTGGTTTTGGTGGTGCGTTTTAGTTTCGGGGAAGAAACTTTCTTTTAGTTGGGGAGGATGTGATGATCCGGATCTCCGCGAAGGTCTTAAAGTGTGAATTATGGCTTCTAGAGGCCTATGATGTGTGTTGGAGATGGTTGCGCGCAAATCGGACCTCAGATTTGAACCCAGCGCGAAATTTGGATTAAGAATACCTATCCGGATGCCTTCGACAAATTTTAGAAGTGGAATTTGGCAAAACGGACATCGGATTTGGACTCACCGCCCAAAAATGATGAAAATGGACTACTTGTGTTTTTCGGAGCCCGGACACCAAAACACTGATTTCGAGGCATGATTTACTGTTCCGGCAGGCTAGGGCAGCGCCGGCGGCGACGGGCAACGGCGGAGCGCGGCGGCGCGGGCGCGGGCGTGGGCAGCGGCGCGTGCGCGGCGGCGGGCAGCGCGGTCCACAGGTTTTGGCGTGCACCGGGACCAGCCAGCGGAGGCCGTGCCACGTGTCGCATGCTGATTGGACGGTCAACGCATGCGCGACAGCGCGCCGGGCGCGGCGCACCGTGGACCCCGCCAGGCCACGTGTCGCCCGCCCATTGGCGGGCGCAGCGACCTGGCTGGGCCGCCGTGAACCGCGGCCCACGGTCCCCGCCGTGGACCGCGTTGCCACGCGGCGTGCCGCGATTCGCGGGGGCGCGTGCACCGGGAGCCCGGGGCGCGGACGGGCGACGTGGCGGGCCGTGGTGGATCCGGGCGCGCACAGTAACGGGCCGGCCCAATTTCGGGCGCCCGAATCTGGATTTTTTTTCCTCCTTGGTGGGCTGGGCTATAAATAGCCTCTTTGGGCTTCTTTTTGAAGGCTTTCCCAAGCTCTTCTGCGACTGGGCCCTCAAGCAAAGTTGTTTCCCCTCTTTTGCTGCATCTTGCGAAGGAGCTTCGGAATTTTTGGATGGCGAGACATCGACAACTTTGGCATCTTGGCGCAGTGTGACGTTTCTTCATCGGTGGCCCATTTTCGTCGCGTTTCGGTCCACGAGGTCCCCAGAGCTACCCCAAAAAAATGTATGGACGATTTTCATGACATCGGTTTCATGAGAGGTAGGCCTTCGAGTTCCGTGTTGATCACCTTGCTTCATTTTGAGTTCTTGGCACGGTTTACGAGGCATCTTTGAACCCCTTTTCTGCTGGTGGTTTTTCTGGACAGCGGAGGCTTGTCGGATTTTTATCTCTGCACTCGGGTATCGGATTTCAACATGTGAGGACTCGATCGACATCTACTCTTCGCGAGGATCGCCGGAGTATTTTTATTGGAATTTTTTGAGATTATCTCGTAGAGGGTATTTAACCATTTTATGGACTGATTTGACAGCAGCTTGTGTTTGTGGGAATATTTGCTTATTGCAATGTTTGGACCATATCTTTGTACCCAGGAGGTGTTTTTGGGTGATTTTGGCCCCGTTGGAATCGTGGGAATCTGAGGATTTGTCCCCGTTTAGTTTCAACCTTTTTGGATCTTGGATTGACGCGCGCTTCAGGTGGGTTGCTTCGCCTCCAAAATCGGTGGACTATTCATTAATTCTATCGTATAGTAAATCATACATAATTGTTAGATGTGTTAGGAAGCATGTTAGATATAGAGAGGATGCTCTCGCGTTGTTATCATGATCATGTTGATGTATGCTTCCTATCTGTGTTAACTTAAGTACCACTATTGGAACTTGACCTAGCACCCTGTCATATGTTGCATGTGTAACCAGACTAGTAGAAAACCCTCACTTGGGCTAGGTTTATTTATGCTTTAGACATCCATACTTCTTATTTTATTCCTGGACATAGTGTTATCCTCGCCCGGGTAGTGGGTCGAGTGGTCGGGATTTCTCTTAGTGTGGGATGCATGTTACACTCGTGCTTGGGGGCAGAGTGGAGTCTGGTAGATGTAGCTGGTCTTTTATCTGTGGCGGGAACCGTTTGGGTGAACGGTGGTCCCGGGTTGTCTTGTTTCTCTGTTTTATGTGTTGCCACTGTGTTAGTGGCACTAGTATACCAGTGATAGCAGGACCTTGTGTCACGCCCCGGGGTCGAACTACGACCCGGGCACGCCAACAGATCCGCCATCTGTACGGAAACTGCCGCACAGACGAAGCGTCTATCCTGCAAAAGATCTATAGCTAAACATGTATCAGAGCTAAAATAGAACTAAAAGCTACAGAAATCAACTGAACATCTGAAATAAATAAATAAAATCTCAATACACAGTCTCGCAGCTAAGAAAAATAAAAACAATCCTTACAGATCTCTCAGAAAGTCTAGTACAAAAGTGGAATCATAAAAATACCGGGTACAGCTACTTCTGACTCTCAATGCTGGTAAGGAACTACTCGGCCACGTCCTCACCTCGATCAGCTGTCTCTGCGCGAGCTAAGCCGGAATAGCAACCCCGGTAAACCTGTCACCGCAGCGGGTGTGAGAACTACTGCAGAAGGTAGTTCCCAGTGGGTACCATCACCAATATCCACGGTATGCCCACTAAGTCTACTGGAGGCAAACAGATAGATATGCAGATAGATAGATAATAAGTAAGCTGAATGAAAACTACAGCTAACATGCCACAATCATCATGCTCAAGGAAACTCTACTATAAACATGCTATGCATACACTCGCTACTGCTCAAATGCCTCAGTATCAATGCTCAAAGGAAAGAAACCCATCTAAGAACATAATATGTAACCACCCACTCATATCACCCAATCTCAATGACTGCCTCATAGGGTCCAGTCAAGCCTGCGCCAACCTACAGTCACTACGCCCACAATGGACTTGGACTTACGTAGGGCGTCCCACACGGACTATCTCAATATCACGCAAAGGTAGCTCTAGTGTATCAACTAGGCGCATCATCATCGCATCCGGAGCGTAACTCGAGGGGAGCGACCCCACCGAGCTCAAGCGTGTCTCATCTGTCTCAACTGTCTCATCTGTCTCAACAAGCGGCACATGCAGGCTATGATCCACGATCAAACAGATCGGAAACTCAATGCTCAAATAGTACAACTCAGTCGGAAAAAGACTCCACGACTCAATCAGGTAATGTCCAAATCCTCACATAATCTGTCGGAGAACCCTCTACGACTCAATCTGATAATGCACAACCCATGTGTTACGGCTTTTTGTGTTGGCATATTTCGTGAGTTGAGTAGTTGAGTTGTTGAGTTGAGTCGGAGTCTTGAAGTGATCAAATAGTCAATCAACATTTGAAGACTCAGAGAAGATTCAACAAGAGCTCAAGTTGACACTCAGTGTTTTGAGTCTTGAAGATTGAAGTTGAAGAATTGTGAATCATATACATCAATCTCAAGGAAAATGGATTCGGATTGATCAGGTACGTTTAACTAAATAATTTTGGTGATCCGAATACATTTGAGTAGTTTAGAAATACTTGGATAAGTTTTCATTGCTTAAAAATCAAAAACTGGACAAATTGGATGTTCAGAGTCCGGATCAGAATTTCTGATCCTGAACCGATCAGGATTAGAATTCCGATCCGGATCAGAATTCCGATCCGGATCCCGAACCTTGTTTTTTCAGGAATTGCTGAAAAAAAGACGACAGTCCGGATCGCCGTAAATCCAATCCGGATCGTCGTACGGGAAAATTTCTGTTAAGTCAGTTTTTGATGCTTATCTCTTTCCAAAGGTTTCTAAACTATAAATAGACATTTAGGGTTTCTCAAAAACTACCGATTAATTAATTAAAACACTTGAGAGCAACCCTAGAGGCTAGGTTTTTATCGTTCTTCTTTTTAGCCTCTTTTAGGTCAATTCGACGGTTCTTTCAAGAACATATCTTTTGTCGAATTGATCTAATCTTTGCTTAGAGATTTCTTCTACGGTTCCTCAATGAGAATCTAAGCAAAGGATCACCATCGAAGCCAATATTCTTACCGGCTGAGTTTGCGTCGTGGATTCGACGTGGCATCGTGGATTCGGTGTGCTAAAGGCGTTTCGTGGATTCGAAACGTGTGCTCGTGGATTCGAGTGGCGTTCGTGGATTCGAACGTGTGCAGTGGACGTGCAATCGGTGAGCGCAAGGTCCGAAGAAGTTGAAGGAGGGGTTTGAGTCCGTGGAGTCGGTAATCACCTTGTTATTCTTCTATTCTTAGTGGATTGTTATTGCGTGTTGGTCCCGTGGTTTTTCTCCTGGATTGGAGTTTCCACGTAAATCTCGGTGTGCTGTTTTTATTTTCCGCATTGGTTTTTATTTTGCACTGAGATTGGTTTTATAAGTATTACACCTATTCACCCCCCTCTAGTTGTTTGATAGTACCTATTTAGATCCTTGTGGATCCTTAATATAATAAAAACCAACAATTGGTATCAGAGCGGGTTTTAGGTTTATCTATCATGTTGGGTGGAAGTGGTAATATTTATAGACATCCTCTTTTTGATGGGACTAATTATGCTTATTGAAAAGTGCGGATGAGAGCTTTTCTCATCGCAATTGATGAGCGGGTATGGCAATCCGTGGAATACGGTTGGGTGCATCCTGTTGAGGAAGTAGAAAATTCTACTACCCCAAAACCTCGCTCTAGATGGTCCAAAGTGGAATTCGAAAGTTCTTCTTACAATGGGAAATGTATGAACGCTTTATTTAATTCTCTTTCCTCGACTGAGTTTACACGAATTTCCGCGTGTGAAACCGCGAAGGAAATTTGGGATATTCTCAAAATTACACATGAGGGTACTAATCTTGTAAAAATTCAAAAGCTCCAGATGCTTACAAGTCAATTTGACTCTATTCATATGGATGAGCATGAATTGTTTATAGATTATTACACTAGACTTCAAGATGTAATCAATACTTGTGCTAATTTAGGAGAAAAGATCCCGGAGTCAAAAATTGTAAGAAAGATATTTCGGACTCTTCCGGAACGGTTTAGGGCAAAGGTTACCGCCATTGAAACCGTTAGTCATCCGGATGAGATGAGAGTAGAGGAATTAGTAGGTGCTTTACAAACTTATGAGATGACTTTTCCTACTAATCAAGTTTCTTCCAAGTCTTCTTCTAAGCTTACAGGTATTGCATACAAATCAACAAGGGAAGAAGATGGCGAATCAAGTTCCGACGATGAAATCACTTTTGCCGATTTTGAAGAACAATTGGCGCGGATCGTAAAGAAATTTCATCGGAAGTTTTGGAAGAATCGAACCGATGGATCTTCATCCTCGAAACCATCAAAAGGATCATCGGGTTCTAAATCCTCTAATCTCAAAGGCTTTGCAAAACCTTCTAAAGAAAAAGATGATTTCGAAGGGGAAATCCAATGCTATAGATGCAAAGGCTACGGCCATATTTCAACGGATTGTCCTTCTCCGAAATCATATAAAGAGAAGGCTTTGCAAGCGAAAACTTGGGACGATTCTACTTCTAATGAATCGACCTCAAGTAAAGAGAAAAAAGTCGTTGCCTTACATGCTTCTCAAATTCCCTCTTCTAATGTTTGTTTATCATCTTTAATCACTGACTCTGCTCCTTTGATTTTGTATGAAACATCAACATCCGGCGGAGAGTCATCAAGTGAGGGGGAGTCGGGCGAAGAAGAACTCGTAGAGGCATATCAACAACTTCTTACGGAATCAAAGAAGATGGCCAAACACATTAAGAAGTTGAGGAAGCAACGACTTGAGATTCAAGACGAGAATCATGCTTTAAAGATCAAACTTCATGATCTCGAGGAGGAACGAGAGCTTTTATTGGATAATAATAAAATCCTCCAAGAAAAGATAAATCAATCGGAAACGATCGTTAATTCCCACATTAACAAGATTGATTTTCTAGAAAAACAGTTTGAGGAGATTCATGTCACCAACCAAACTTTGAGCAAGCAAGTTCATCAACTTAAATCCGACATACAAAGGATTTCAACCGGTTCGAAGAAACTTGATTGTATGTCCGGATTAGGTCAAACAAGCAAGGTTGGTTTGGGATTTAAAAAGAACCAAACTGTGAAGGCTTCAAGTTCCACAAATAAATTGAAAGGAAGAACTTGTTACCAATGTGGACTTGAAGGACACTTGATGAAGATATGCCCGAAAAAGAGAAAGAGGAATTCTTCGACAACTTCATCTACGGAGCGAACTCAACGGAATCAAAAGCGACATCAAGTCAACGGAGTTCACTCAACCCACCAAAGGTCCGAGCCACAACATCAATTGTAGTGTTCTGGTTTTCCCATGCAACTTTCCAATGAATCCACTGTGTAGGACACCTAGTGTTGGTGTGTCTGGACCATGGTGCATCAAAGGGATGCCACAGATGGACCTTGTGAGACTTTGATAGCTGATTTGGCCTTCGGCTGCATTTGCTGAATTTTAGAAAAGGTTTCGGGCCAATCTGAGGTTGGATTTGGATTCAGCGCGGAAAAACGCTTGAAAACGGCTATTTGCTTGTTAAATTTGGAGTCCGGATGACCAAAAACGGGCTTCCGAAAGTTTTCGGGGATTTTCGGTGCATGGGGAGGGACCGTGGACCGGCCTGAGCCACGTGGCGGCCTGTTATTGGCCGGCTCACGCAGCTCGGCCCACGAGGAGGCGCGGCGGTGCATGGACCGCGGGCGGGGGACGCGTGGCGTGCCCGGAATGGCCGGCGCACGCGGCACGGCTTAACGATTTTGCGCGGCTGCGGTGGACCGGGCGCATGACACGTGGCGGCCTGGGATTGGCTGGCTCACGTGGGCGCGGTCCACGGTGTGCACGGAGGGCCGCCTCGGGAGGGCGCGCGCACAGTGGCGCCAGGCGGGCTGTCGGCCGCACTCGAGTGCGCCACGTGTCGCCTCGCGTATGGGCGGCCGTACCTACCCCCGCTGACCGCGAGGGGACACGTGGCGCGCAACGGGCCCCTTTCACGGTTGTCCCCTGTTTAGTGTACATGTGGCAGCCCCTGGGAGTTTCGGGCGCGTCGGACGGGAAGTATCCGACTAGATTTTCGGGCGCAGTGCGCCCGAATCTTGCGCCCGAAAACCGGCCCTGCACAGTATTGGGCTGGGCCTATAAATAGCTGACTTTGGGCTCACCTAGCTCTTTTTCTGGGCGGTTTTTCACAGTGTTCCCTTTAGAGATTTTCTTCCTCCACCTGAGATACATTTCGCAGAGCATCCTTGGGATTTTTAGGGGCACGCATCCCGAGGTTCACTATTTTTCGGCACGGCGCGACGCTCGTTCTCCGGCGACCCGCTTCGCCCCTTCTCAGTGTTTAGGCTCCCCCGACTCACCCCGACCTCCTTTTTTGGCGATTCTCACGCCGTTGGACTCTCGACAGGTAGGACTTCAACTCCTGTGTTTTGAGCTTCCTCGATTTCCATGCTGATCTTGGAGCTTTCTGAGCTTCCATTTGACCCATTTTTCGTCGCGGATTTTTGGACAGCACTGCGGTGTTCTTGCTGTATCTTTGCGCACACGCAACGGATTGAGGCGATTCAAAGGGAAAATCTCATCATCACTTCGCAAGGAATCTCCTGGATTTTTCTCAGATTTTTTGGAATATTTTACGAAGGTGAAAGTCTCTGTTTACTGTGGTTCTTTGTTACAGATTTTCTGGACAGTTTGGTTTGGGTGTCTCTCTTGCCGAATTTGTAACTCAGCGTAGAAAACTCAGAATTGAACGTGCAGGTACTCGTTTCGACGGGTTCGTCGCGAGGATCGCGAAAGTATTTTTCTTGGATTTTTCCAAGCTTTCCCTGCAGGTGAAAAATGAGAAACTCTGGACTGTGGTTTAGTGGACAGATTTTGGTAAACTGTGAATGTTTAACTTATGTATGTTCCCTTGGGGTATGTTGTGCAGCGTTACTGTGACTTTTTGGACCGAGCGTGGGTTTTGCTTTTGGACAGGGATTTAGCGCTCGAGGTGGGTACCGTTATCACCTCTCACTTTTGATTACCCACTAGGCATACTAAAAGTGGTTCCTATATTTTGTTGGAAGCGGTATCAATGGAACAAACCTAGCATGCTTGTATAAAAATACGGTTTGGTTGTTAGCACTTACGTCTTTAGAGGACTGGTTGTTAATGGAATAATGTTCTTTGGAAAAAGGATTAATCATCTATATCTGCTGGAAATAATCTGTTTAAATCATATTGTGCTTTTGTATCGTTGGGGAACTTATGCATGTGAATGAAATAACTAATAGCATGTTAGTACTTTAGATGTTAGACAAGGCATTATGTAATTCATTTAAGAACGAGAACTCTGAGATCTTTTTATCAGGTAAAGGACTTGGCATGCTTGTATGGTCACCTAGCTAGGCCACCCTTTTCTGCTACACTATCATGCTGAAATTGACTTAGGAGAAACCATGTTTTATTCTTTCCCCAGTTACTTATACATAGGGGATAGTATGCTCTAATTAGAGCAGGGACTGGGATAGTGTAGTCAGTTTTGGGTTTTGGGGACAGGCGGGTTTGAGGACAGGGTATTCGCGGCAACCGCGGATTTCGGGCGGTTGACCGGACTGTTATTGGTGCATCAGATTTGGGGATAGGGGATCGGGACTTCTTTAGTGGATGGGTTTTTCCCACTTAATTAGAGTCTTGGTCCATTCCTACTATATCAGGTTACTTGTGGCAACTTGTGACCGTCTCGGTTAGGAACCGGTCTGCAACTTGTGACCGTGCCGGTCAGGAGCCGGTCTGTTGCCTCTGGGTTGGGACCGTGTCGGTCAGGAACCGGTCTGCAACTTGTGACCGTGTCGGTCAGGAACCGGTCTGCAACTTGTGACCGTGCCGGTCAGGAGCCGGTCTGTTGCCTCTGGGATGGGGCCGTGTCGGTCAGGAACCGGTCTTCATCCCGCAGCTGAGTTGTGAGTTAGTAGGCATAGCAGGCAGTACCGGTGTTCACCGGTGTCTAGATTGGGTTACCCAGGCAGGCATATGCATACTCTGATGCATGCATTTAGCTACTCTTTTAGCTTATTACTTTAGAGGCATATTAGTGGTAGCTTTTATCAGTTGTTTTACGTATAGCTCACCACCTTGTTTTATTTTTCCGCCTCTGGTAGTCCTAGTGGGCAGGACCATGTTAGAGGTTTACCCACTAGGGGAGGCTACTGTTTATAGTAGTTCTGACCCCCCACTGTTTTCCCTTTTCTTGTCCCCTTTGTTTTGCAGAGTCATCTGCTGGAGTTGCGGGACCCTCTTCCCAGGACCGAGGTAAGAGGATCGCTGATTAGATAGCTACTGCCCCGAGCTCGAGTTTAGTAGTTTTGATGTATCCCCTGTACACTCAGACGGTTGTATTTTCTTTTATTTTGGGTCTGGCGGCGGCCAGCTGGTTGTATTTATTTCGTGAGCTGGGAGAGACACATGTATATTTGAGAGTTATGTTGTACTTTTATTTCCAACATTTGTCTGAGATGTACTAGTTTTCGTTTAGGCTCTGTTTTTATGCTCCTGTATTATTTTCATTTATATCTGAGCAGGTTACCAGCGCTTCGTGTACACGGGAAATACCGTGTGCACGGCGGATCTGTGGACGAGCCCGGGTTCTGGTTTACACCCGGGGCGTGACAGATTAGGTGGTATCAGAGCTTAGGGATAGGGTCAGTTGGGACTTAGGAACCCTAGGCTTTTTGGCAGACCCTAGGAAGGCAGGGCGTGAGTGACGCGATATTTTGCGAAAGTCGGCAATTTTTTTATTAAACTCTTCCTGTGAGTGGAGAGGGACTGGCATAGCCTATTTCTGGTGGACTGTTATGTTGGCTGCAGACAACATAAGGTTATAGAAATAGGGGGATGTCTATGACTTTCGCTGGATTGGGTCGAGAGTGGTTTTGTTTACTGACCGGGGTTCTTGTGTGGCAGGATGCCTCCTAGGCGGCAGATTCCTACCCGGGGGACTCCTACACCCCCGGAGGAGCCGGAGCAGTCCGGGCCTTCTGAGATCAGTGAGCTGAGGGCCATGGTGGCCCAGTTGGCGGAGAGTCACCGCCGACAGGAGCAGAGGTTTGAGTAGTTGCTTGCTCAGGTTTGCGGCACCTCCCCTACTACTGTAGAGGCCCCCGTACCACCAGTTGTACCGCCGGCTATTCCACCAGTCCCTACGGCACCGTCGTCGAGCAGTGGGGCCCAGGGGATGTTCAGGCCATTGACCCCAGCGGAGGAGCGGGAGTTTTTCTGACAAACTCACCCAGTTCTGCAAGCGAGGACCACCTAGGTTCTCTGGACGGAGCACTCACCCATGGGAGATAGGATCGTGGCTGGCAGCAATGGAGAAGTTATTTCGGGACTTCTTCATTGAGCATAGATACAGAGTGCATTTGGCAGTACACTGTCTGGAGGGGGATGCAGATGCTTGGTGGCGTCGGGTCGAGCCCTTAGAGTTTCAGATCACCCGACAGCTACCCTAGTCGGAGTTCAGGAGGATGATCTTGATACTTATTACCCCATGAGCATGAAGAAAAAGATAGAAGATGACTTGAAGAATCTTCAGCAGGGTGATCGGCCAGTGTGGGACTATTTCCAGGAGTTCACGCAGTTGCTCAACTGCGTACCCTATGTTGCCAGGGATGGGCTGCACCAGGTGGAGCTCTTTGAGACAGGTCTACACCCTGAGATCTATACCTTGGTGCGCGCCCAGAGGCTTCAGACCTTATCAGAGGCAGTGGATCATGCACAGTGGGTCGAGAGGGAAGACCACGTTGTCGCTAGACGTGGAGGCTCGGTCGCTCAGAGTTCTGAGAGGAAGCGACCGGCGCCCGACGATGGGGGACAGGGCCAGTTCATGGAGGCCGCCCCGACCGCCACCCGCCTCAGTTTACGGCCGTGGGCGTTCGTAGAGGCGAGGGGCCCCTGGGGGAATCCCAGAGGCCACACACAGCACCAGCAGCATCAAGCAGCCCCAGCGACAGCAGCAGCACTCGCAAGCAGCAGAGGTCGCAGGTCTGCGACACAGGGGGTCACAGCGGCAGAGGCCAGCAGCAGCAAGCATCCGACGCAAAAGCCCCGGTCGACAGTTGGGTGTGTTTTCTGCAGGGGTCAGCACCCCTTCCGATACTTGTGATTTGAGGCACGGTCGCGGTTTCAGATGCTGGCAGTCAGGTCATCGGCAAGCTTCTTGCCCTTTTTCGACATCGCTGGCTCCTTCCTCAGCATCAGTCCCTTCGGTGCACCAGCAGCGGCCTTATGCTCCAGCGAGCAGGGCTCCTTCCTCCCACCCCGCAGACTATCGACCACCAGCTCAGAGCGGGCGAGTCTATGCCGCCCAGGTAGGGGACTCCGCGGCAGCCGACCACGTTGTGGCAGGTATCATTTTACTTTTGGTATTCGAGCTCGCACTTTATTTGATACCGTGCATCACATTCTTTTATCAGTAGAGCATTTGCATCATCGCATGGACTAGAGTTAGGTCGGTTGCCACATGCATTAGAGGTACAGATTCCCGATCATACATTGCATGTAGAGGAGTGTTGTTGGTCTTGCCCGCTACAGCTTGAGTCTTGGATTTTGCCAGCGGACCTGATGGTCCTTAGTCAGCTGCGAGATTTCGACATTGTACTGGGATGGATTGGCTGGCTCGCTATTTCGCGACGATTGATTGCGCCGCGAGGACTGTTACTTTTAGCGAGCCAGGCCAGGAGGTGTTTCGTTACAGGGGGTGCCAGAGTGCTTTCTTTGCCTCAGTGGTCTCGACCTCTCGTGCGAGGCAGATGATGCGCAGTGGATGCGTGGCCTTTTTGGCTTCTGTGGTTAAGGAGCCTACGGCGGCATCGGGACTCGCGGATATCCCTATTGTCCACGAGTTCCCGGATGTGTTCCCTCCTGAGCTGTTTAGCATGCGCCGGATAGGGAGGTTGAGTTTTTGATTGACGTAGTCCCAGGAACTGCGCCAATCTCTAAGGCTCCTTACCGAATGGCACCGGCTGAGTTGCGAGAATTAAAGGCGCAACTCCAGGATTTATGGACAAGGGTTTTGTGAGACCGAGTGTATCGCCTTGGGGAGCGCCGGTGCTATTGTGAAGAAGAAGGATGGATCACTTCGACTGTGTGTTGATTATCGGGAGCTGAATAAAGTGACCATCAAGAACAAGTACCCGTTGCCGCGCATTGATGACTTATTTGATCAGCTGCAAGGGTCTCGTGTCTTTTCCAAGATTGATTTACAGTCTGGTTACCACCAATTGAAGGTGAAGGCCGAGGACATCCCAAAGACGGCATTCAGGACGCGGTACGGGCATTATGAGTTCACCGTCATGCCTTTTGGATTGACAAATGCCCCTGCTGCTTTTATGGATTTAATGAACAGGATCTTTCGACCATACCTGGATCGGTTCGTCGTTGTATTTATTGATGATATCCTGGTTTACTCCCGGAGCGATGTGGAGCACGAGGAGCACTTGAGAATTGTGCTGCAACTTCTGAGAGAAAGGAAGTTGTATGCCAAGTTATCTGAGTGTGATTTCTGGCTTCGGGAGGTTGTCTTTTTGGGCCACGTGATTTCAGCCGCTGGAGTGGCAGTAGACCCGGCGAAGATCGAGGCAGTCCGGGATTGGCCCCGACCGACGACGGTATCAGAAGACCCGCAGCTTTATGGGCTTAGCTGGATATTACCGTCGGTTTGTGGAAGGCTTTGCGAAACTTTCCACACCCCCTCACTCCTTTGAAGCGAAAAGGGATTAAGTTTATTTGGAGTGAGGATTGCCAGAGGAGCTTTGAGGAATTAAAGAACAGATTGATGTCGGCTCCTATCCTTTCCCTCCCTGTTATGGGGAAAGGATATGTGATTTACAGCGATGCATCACACAGTGGACTTGGTTGCGTGCTGATGCAGGAGGGAAGGGTAATCGCTTATGCCTCTCGGCAACTAAAGGATTATGAAAAGATTACCCTACCCATGACTTGGAGCTAGCTGCGGTGATTTTCGCATTGAAGTTATGGCGCCATTACTGTATGGGGAGCACTGCGAGATCTACACCGACCACAAGAGCTTGAATACCTGTTCACACAGAAGGAGCTCAACTTGAGGCAGCGCATGTACGGATTTTGTTTGGCGCATTTCGTGAAAGTGTTAAGTCTTGCAGATGAAGATGAATGAAGGTTGGATCATATACCTCAATCTCAAGAAAGAAGAATTCAAAGGATCAGGAAGTTTAACAAATATTTTTGGTGATCCGAGTATCTTGTAGTGTAGAAACACTGGGAAGAAGATTTTTTATGCATAAAAATCAAGAACTGGACATGGGACAGTCCAGGATCCGGATCAGACAGTCCAATCCGATCCCGAAGGGTACCTTGTTCATTGGCAAATCCGATCCGGATCAAGCCATTTCGATCCGGATCACGAACAGGGAATTTGCTGAAATTCATGAACGATCCGGATCGTGGATTACATCCGGATCCCGAACCTTGTTTCTCTGGAATTGCCTGGACTCGTACGACGATCCGGATCACAGCTAATCCGATCCGGACGCCGTCGTGAAAATTTCCGAACGACAGTTTTTGAATACCTTATCTCTTCCTAGGGTTTCTAACCTATAAATAGACACTATGATTCTTTTTCTAGGGTTAATCCAGAGAAGCCGTAAATTCTCATACAAGCCGTCATCTTTTATACGGCTAAAGATCCACATATAGAGAAGAAAGTAAATCATTAAGATATTACTTATGTTTCTTCATCTATATTGATTAGTTTGATTCTAGGTTTTCATACTCACATCTTGAGTTGAATCAAACTAATGAACTACTTAGATGGTATTTCCTATCTATCTTTGATCTAAGTATTCGGCGGATCATCACCACCCAAAAACAACGATTTACCCCAAAATCGGCGCGTGGACTCGCGTGGCCTTGTGGATTCAAGGTGCAACCGCTCTCGTGGATTCGGAGCGAGGTACGTTCGTGGATTCGAAGCGTGCTACTGGGTGAAGACCGTGGATTCGGTCAGACGTCGTGGACTCGACGTTGGACGCCGTGGATTCGGCGTTGGACGCAGATCGTGGATTCGAGACGCGTTGCGGAGCGAGCGGAGAAGATCAACTAGGAGCGTATGGAAAGGTTGAGTCGTCTGTGAGTACGGTATATCACCTGTACGTGTTTAATTCTAGTGGATTTCACCGTGTTATCGGTCCCGTGGTTTTTTTACTCCGGTTTTGGAGTTTTCCACGTAAAAATCTTGCGTGTTCATTTATTTACGCATTGGGTTTTTATTGCGCAATGATTTTTTTTGATGGTTTATTGTTTACACCTATTCACCCCCCCTCTAGGTGTTTTTTTCTCCTATTTAGATCCATTATTAATATAACCCAACAAGTGGTATCAGAGCGGGAATAGGGTTGTAAACAATGGTTGAAGGTGGAAACATCACAGACCCATTCTTTCGATGGAACAAATTATGCGTACTGGAAAGTACGGATGAAAGCCTTTTTAATTTCCTTCGACGAACGGGTGTGGCAATCAATTGAACTTAGGATGGTCTAATCCAACTGAATTTATTGGTGATGTTCGCACCATCAAAACCCTAGGTCGGAAATGGACCAAGGAAGAGTTAGATTCATCTTCTTACAATGGCAAGGGAATTACTGCTATTTTTAATGCCTTATCTCAAACTGAATTCTCTCGCGTCTCGGCATGTGAGACTGCGAAAGAAATCTGGGATGTTCTTCAGGTTACACATGAGGGACCTAACCTCGTGAAGATTCAAAAATGCAAATGCTCTAGAGCAAGTTTGACTCTATCTCATGGCATGGAAAGAGAAATGAAATGTTGACTGTTCACAGACTTTAAACAAGATTGCAAGATATCGTAACTTCATGTGCTACTTGGAGAGAAGATTCCAGAATTTAAATTGTAAGAAAGATATTAAGAACTCTTCCTGAACGATTTCGCCCAAGGTTACAGCCATTGAAACTATATAAACACCCGGACGAAAGCGTGTAGAAGAATTAGTTGGTTCATTACAAACATAATGAAATGACATTTTTGCTAACAATTCTTCTGGAAAAGCATCCTCTTCTATTTCTTCTGGTATGCGTTGAACAACAAATAAGGAAAGACGACGCGGATACATCTCCTCAGACGATGACGGAGAATTATCTATGGAGGAATTTGAGAAGCAGTCGCTTCTTGACAAGGAAGTTTCGCCGCAACTTTCGAAGGGGTAATTCAAGTAAAACTCCACCTTAGAAGTCGAAGAAAGGCGAAAGGTACTTCAGTTACAAGTCAAGAAAGCAAGAGAACTTCTCAAAGGATAAGCGGAAAAGTTCACAGGGACAACTACACTGCTTCAAATGTCGAGAGGCTACGGCCACATTGCAACGGATGTGTCCACAAGTATCCGGCAAAGAAGAAGGCGATGCAAGTCGTCACTTGGGATGACAACTCTGTAAAACGAGTCGTCTCCAAGTGATCTGGAAAAGAGCCACCACGGCAGTCACGCGTCCACATCTTCACCATTTCATGTGTAATGGCATGTACATCCGAGTCATTGTCCCAACTCCACTGTTGCAAAGACTGCAACGGACAACGAATCGGATAATCGGAAGGTGAAGATTTTGTTTTAGCCTACCACAGACTTTTGAAGGATTCAACAGGAAACCGGCTAAACAAACAAGGGGTTGAGAGGGAGCTTGCGGATCTCGAAGAGGAAGTAAAAAAGGGAACTTCTCTCTCGACCGACTCTTGAAGTAGGAAAGGGATAATTGATTAAAAGCAAATGTTTCCCTTCAAGAGTCCAATGAGCAACTCGAGAAGATTCTATAGATATGGTGAACAAATGCGAATCGACTTCGTGAAGCTCCTACGGCCCCCGAGGGCCGAAGAAAAAATTGGATCAAATGACAGAGACTATTCTCAACTCAAGGATTGACTGCAGCGTTTTTTTCATCAGAAGGGAGTAAGGTTGGTATAAGCTTCTTGGTCTTGGTCAACAAAACAAGTTCGGCCTCGGATACAATCGAAACTAAAGACGATTTTAGTTCGGTTGGGACAGTTTTCGGGCCTCAGTCGGTTAATTCCTCCTCCGAAACGGAATTCACGACAACCCAACGAAAAACAAGCCTACGTCACCCTCTTCGGACATCGTCAAGCACAAATGGTATGTTTTCGTTGCAAGTTTGTGGGGCACATTGAAAGAAATTGCAAGATTGGAGCTCAAAGATCAAAACAACCACATCTGCAACTGCTACCAATAATGTCACTCCCCGGAATTCAAAGGACTTTTCAAAAGAGAAACTGAACATTGGTAGTACTTCAAACAAGACGATGACAAAAGAAAAAAGGATCAATCATACAAGACGTCTTCATCAAGGAAAATTTCTCAACCATTGCAAACATACTCCAAACTCAAAAGGTTATGGGTATGCAAAGGTGAAATCCTTCCTTGTCTTTAATCGTTCTACGATTAAATGTTGTGTAGTTTATGTAGACTATTTTTCTTTCTTTGGCCGACCCGTCAACCATCTTTGGGAGGTAAATGGTATATTTTCTTGATTGATGATTTCTCTAGGTATTCTTGGGTAGCATTTTTAAAAGAGAAAGCTGATACTTTTGATTCTTTTCACGAGATTTGCCATCGTATTATGATTGAAAAGAATGAAAAGATCATTCGTGTTAGAAGTGATAGAGGTGGAGAATTCATTAATTCTAAATTCATTGACTTTTGCACTTCAAACGGTATTAAGCATGAATTCTCAGCACCCTATACACCTCACAGAATGGTGTTGTCGAGCGCAAAACAGGGTTGTTCAAGAGATGGCACGTGTTATGCTTCACAGCCGGAATTTACCGCTATATTTTTGGGCTGAAGCTGTGAACACTGCAATCTATGTAATTAATCGAGTTTATTTGCGCCCGGGAACGTTAAATACACCATATGAACTATGGTGGTAGAAAACCCAACATCAAATATTTTCGTATCTTTGGGAGTCGGTGTTATATTTGCGTGACCGCGAAAATCTTGGAAAGTTTGACTCTCGAAGTGACGAAGGGATTTTCTGGGTTATTCTACAAATAGTAGAGCATATCGGGTATTTAACATGAAATCTAAAACGATTGTAGAATCTATAAATGTTAAAGTAGATGAAGCTTTTCACTTTGCATCTGAAAAATCTACCCTCGATATCTCTCTTGATGATGATACTCCTGTTAGTGCATCTTCTCATGATAATACTTCAATATTAATGATGCATCTAATGGTTCTTCAAGTTTATCTGATGTGCAGGAATCATCTCATGTACCTCCGAGTACTCCGTTACAACAAACGTTACGCATCTCCAAGGATCATCCTGAATCAAACATCATTGGAGACCCACAAGAAGGAGTCAAAACTCGGACAGTTGGTTTGTGGATTCGCTTGCTACGTATCCTTGATCGAACCAAAGAACATCGATGAAGCTCTTCAGGATGACTACTGGATTAAAGCAATGCAGAAGAGCTCCATCAGTTTGAGCGAAACAAAGTCTGGGAATTAACGAAGCCTCCAAAGCAACACAATGTGATAGGTACCAAATGGATTTTCAAGAATAAGAAAAATGAAGATGGTACCATCATCAGGAACAAAGCACTTTAGTTGCTCAAGGCTACTCTCAAGTAGAAGGTATAGACTTTGATGAAACTTTCGCCCCTGTAGCTAGACTCGAGTCCATTCGTATCTTATTCGCTATAGCTTGTCATTTAAAATAAAATTATTTCAAATGGACGTTAAGAGCGCGTTTTTAAATGGGTTTTTAAATGAGGAAGTTTATGTGGCTCAACCGAAAGGTTTTGTAGACTGTAAACACCTAACCATGTTTTTCGTTTGAAAAAGGCTCTTTACGGTTTAAAACAAGCACCGCGAGCATGGTACGAAAGGTTAACAAAGCACCTTTTGGAGAAGGGCTATACTCGAGGGGGAGCTGACAGGACTCTCTTTGTGAAGCATTATCAATAACTTCATTGTAGCACAAATCTATGTCGATGACATTGTATTTGGGCAACAAAGATAATGATGCTTCTAAATTCGCGGAAACCATGGAAAGCGAATTTGAGATGTCCATGATGGGCGAATTGACTTATTTCCTTGGATTGCAAGTGAAACAAAGTGACGAAGGCATCCATTGTGTCAATCCAAGTATGCAATGGAGTTGGTCAAAAAGTTTGATCTAGAAAATTGTAAAGATTTTCCACTCCAATGGGAACTAGCAATAAGGGATTAGGAAGTGAATCTTTAGTGAGAATGTAGACGAGAAACTTTATCGAAGTATGATTGGAAGTCTACTTTACCTCACGGCTAGTCGCCCGGATATATCTTTTGGTGTTGGGATTTGCGCGAGATATCAATCTGCACCAAAGGAGGTTCACCTGAAAGCGGTGAAAACGGATCATCCGGTACATCAAAGGAACCAATAATTTCGGAATTTGGTATCCTATGGGAACAAGTTTAGATATTATTGGATACTCAGATGCCGATTGGGCAGGATCTGTGGATGATCGGAAAAGTACGAGTGGTGCATGTTTTTATCTTGGCCATTGCCTTGTTGCATGGCATAGTAAAAAGCAAAACTGCATTGCACTCTCGACTGCCGAAGCGGAATAAATTTCAGCGGTAGTTGTTCAACCCAACTCATTTGGATGAAAAGTGTGTTGAGCGACTTCCGGATTTCAGCAACTTCGGTACAATTCTTTGTGACAACACTAGTGCTATAAACATTCCAAAAACCCTGTGTTGCACTCTAGAACAAAACACATTGAACTTAGATATCATTTTCTTAGAGAGCTAGTTGAATCAAATACTCTTCAACTGTCATATATTTCAACTGAAGATCAATTAGCTGACTTTTAACAAAACCTTTGGATCAAAAACGTTTTATTCATTTGCGAAAAGCAATTGGAATGCTTCCTTAAAATTTCTTTTTGAAACTTTGCTTAGGTTTTTTTGTTTTTGTTTTTGTTCGTT
>CM055060.1:38569073-38642618 GCA_029204045.2 Tillandsia leiboldiana
ACAGATAGATATGCAGATAGATAGATAAAAGTAAGTGAATGAAAACTACAGATAACATGCCACAATCATCATGCTCAAGGAAACTCTACTATAAACATGCTATGCATACACTCGCTATGCTCAAAATGCCTCAGTATCAATGCTCAAAGGAAAAGAAAAAACCATCTAAGAACATAATATGTAACCACCCCATCATATCACCCAATCTCAATGACGCCTCATAGGGTCCAGTCAAGCCTGCGCCAACCTACAGTCACTACGCCCACAATGGACTTGGACTTACGTAGGGCGTCCCACACGGACTATCTCAATATCACGCAAAGGTAGCTCTAGTGTATCAACTAGGCGATCATCATCGATCCGGAGCGTAACTCGAGGGGAGCGAACCCACCGAGCTCAAGCGTGTCTCATCTGTCTCAACTGTCTCATCTGTCTCAACAAGCGGCACATGCAGGCTATGATCCACGATCAAACGATCGGAAACTCAATGGCTCAAATAGTACAACTCAGTCGGAAAAAGACTCCACGACTCAATCAGGTAATGTCCAAATCCTCACATATCTGTCGGAGAACCCTCTACGACTCAATCTGATAATGCACAAAACCATGTGTTACGGCTTTTTGTGTTGGCATATTTCGTGAGTTGAGTAGTTGAGTTGTTGAGTTGAGTCGGAGTCTTGAAGTGATCAAATTGTCAATCAGCAATTGAAGACTCAGAGAAGATTCAACAAGAGCTCAAGTTGACACTCAGTGTTTTGAGTCTTGAAGATTGAAGTTGAAGAATTGTGAATCATATACATCAATCTCAAGGAAAATGGATTCGGATTGATCAGGTACGTTTAACTAAATAATTTTGGTGATCGAATACATTTGAGTAGTTTAGAAACACTTGGATAAGTTTTCATTGCTTAAAAATCAAAAACTGGACAAATTGGATGTTCAGAGTCCGGATCAGAATTCCAATCCTGAACTGATCCGGATCAGAATTCCGATCCGGATCAGAATTCCGATCCGGATCCCGAACCTTGTTTTTTCAGGAATTGCTGAAAAAAGACGACAGTCCGGATCGCCATAAATCCAATACGGATCGTCGTATGGGAAAATTTCTGTTAAGTCAATTTTTCATGCTTATCTCTTTCCAAAGGTTTCTAAACTATAAATAGACATTTAGGGTTTCTCAAAAACTACCGATTAATTAATTAAACACTTGAGAGCAACCCTAGAGGCTAGGTTTTTATCGTTCTTCTTTATAGCCTCTTTTAGGTCAATTCGACGGTTCTTTCAAGAACATATCTTTTGTCGAATTGATCTAATCTTTGCTTAGAGATTTCTTCTACGGTTCCTCAATGATAATCTAAGCAAAGGATCACCATCGAAGCCAATATTCTTACGGCTGAGTTTGCGTCGTGGATTCGACGTGGCATCGTGGATTCGGTGTGCTAAAGGCGTTTCGTGGATTCGAAACGTGTGCTCGTGGATTCGAGTGGCGTTCGTGGATTCGAACGTGTGCAGTGGACGTGCAATCGGTGAGCGCAAGGTCCGAAGAAGTTGAAGGAGGGGTTTGAGTCCGTGGAGTCGGTAATCACCTTGTTATTCTTCTATTCTTAGTGGATTGTTATTGCGTGTTGGTCCCGTGGTTTTTCTCCTGGATTGGAGTTTCCACGTAAATCTCGGTGTGCTGTTTTTATTTTCCGCATTGGTTTTTATTTTGCACTGAGATTGGTTTTATAAGTATTACACCTATTCACCCCCCTCTAGTTGTTTGATAGTACCTATTTAGATCCTTGTGGATCCTTATATAATAAAAACCAACAATTGGTATCAGAGCGGGTTTTAGGTTTATCTATCATGTTGGGTGGAAGTGGTAATATTTATAGACCTCCTCTTTTTGATGGGACTAATTATGCTTATTGGAAAGTGCGGATGAGAGCTTTTCTCATCGCAATTGATGAGCGGGTATGGCAATCCGTGGAATACGGTTGGGTGCATCCTGTTGAGGAAGTAGAAAATTCTACTACCCCAAAACCTCGCTCGAGATGGTCCAAAGTGGAATTCGAAAGTTCTTCTTACAATGGGGAAATGTATGAACGCTTTATTTAATTCTCTTTCCTCGACTGAGTTTACACGAATTTCCGCGTGTGACCCGCGAAGGAAATTTGGGATATTCTCAAAATTACACATGAGGTACTAAATCTTGTAAAAATTCAAAAGCTCCAGATGCTTACAAGTCAATTTGACTCTATTCATATGGATGAGCATGAATTGGTTTATAGATTATTACACTAGACTTCAAGATGTAATCAATACTTGTGCTAATTTAGGAGAAAAGATCCCGGAGTCAAAATTGTAAGAAAGATATTTCGGACCTCTTCCGGAACGGTTTAGGGCAAAGGTTACCGCCATTGAACCGGTAGTCATCCGGATGAGATGAGAGTAGAGGAATTAGTAGGTGCTTTACAAACTTATGAGATGACTTTTCCTACTAATCAAGTTTCTTCCAAGTCTTCTTCTAAGCTTACAGGTATTGCATACAAATCAACAAGGGAAGAAGATGGCGAATCAAGTTCCGACGATGAAATCACTTTTGCCGATTTTGAAGAACAATTGGCGCGGATCGTAAAGAAATTTCATCGGAAGTTTTGGAAGAATCGAACCGATGGATCTTCATCCTCGAAACCATCAAAAGGATCATCGGGTTCTAAATCCTCTAATCTCAAAGGCTTTGCAAAACCTTCTAAAGAAAAAGATGATTTCGAAGGGGAAATCCAATGCTATAGATGCAAAGGCTACGGCCATATTTCAACGGATTGTCCTTCTCCGAAATCATATAAAGAGAAGGCTTTGCAAGCGAAAACTTGGGACGATTCTACTTCTAATGAATCGACCTCAAGTAAAGAGAAAAAAGTCGTTGCCTTACATGCTTCTCAAATTCCCTCTTCTAATGTTTGTTTATCATCTTTAATCACTGACTCTGCTCCTTTGATTTTGTATGAAACATCAACATCCGGCGGAGAGTCATCAAGTGAGGGGGAGTCGGGCGAAGAAGAACTCGTAGAGGCATATCAACAACTTCTTACGGAATCAAAGAAGATGGCCAAACACATTAAGAAGTTGAGGAAGCAACGACTTGAGATTCAAGACGAGAATCATGCTTTAAAGATCAAACTTCATGATCTCGAGGAGGAACGAGAGCTTTATTGGATAATAATAAATCCTCCAAGAAAAGATAAATCAATCGGAAACGATCGTTAATTCCCACATTAACAAGATTGATTTTCTAGAAAAACAGTTTGAGGAGATTCATGTCACCAACCAAACTTTGAGCAAGCAAGTTCATCAACTTAAATCCGACATACAAAGGATTTCAACCGGTTCGAAGAAACTTGATTGTATGTCCGGATTAGGTCAAACAAGCAAGGTTGGTTTGGGATTTAAAAGAACCAAACTGTGAAGGCTTCAAGTTCCACAAATAAATTGAAAGGAAGAACTTGTTACCAATGTGGACTTGAAGGACACTTGATGAAGATATGCCCGAAAAAGAGAAAGAGGAATTCTTCGACAACTTCATCTACGGAGCGAACTCAACGGAATCAAAAGCGACATCAAGTCAACGGAGTTCACTCAACCCACCAAAGGTCCGAGCCACAACATCAATTGTAGTGTTCTGGTTTTCCCATGCAACTTTCCAATGAATCCACTGTGTAGGACACCTAGTGTTGGTGTGTCTGGACCATGGTGCATCAAAGGGATGCCACAGATGGACCTTGTGAGACTTTGATAGCTGATTTGGCCTTCGGCTGCATTTGCTGAATTTTAGAAAAGGTTTCGGGCCAATCTGAGGTTGGATTTGGATTCAGCGCGGAAAAACGCTTGAAAACGGCTATTTGCTTGTTAAATTTGGAGTCCGGATGACCAAAAACGGGCTTCCGAAAGTTTTCGGGGATTTTCGGTGCATGGGGAGGGACCGTGGACCGGCCTGAGCCACGTGGCGGCCTGTTATTGGCCGGCTCACGCAGCTCGGCCCACGAGGAGGCGCGGCGGTGCATGGACCGCGGGCGGGGGACGCGTGGCGTGCCCGGAATGGCCGGCGCACGCGGCACGGCTTAACGATTTTGCGCGGCTGCGGTGGACCGGGCGCATGACACGTGGCGGCCTGGGATTGGCTGGCTCACGTGGGCGCGGTCCACGGTGTGCACGGAGGGCCGCCTCGGGAGGGCGCGCGCACAGTGGCGCCAGGCGGGCTGTCGGCCGCACTCGAGTGCGCCACGTGTCGCCTCGCGTATGGGCGGCCGTACCTACCCCCGCTGACCGCGAGGGGACACGTGGCGCGCAACGGGCCCCTTTCACGGTTGTCCCCTGTTTAGTGTACATGTGGCAGCCCCTGGGAGTTTCGGGCGCGTCGGACGGGAAGTATCCGACTAGATTTTCGGGCGCAGTGCGCCCGAATCTTGCGCCCGAAAACCGGCCCTGCACAGTATTGGGCTGGGCCTATAAATAGCTGACTTTGGGCTCACCTAGCTCTTTTTCTGGGCGGTTTTTCACAGTGTTCCCTTTAGAGATTTTCTTCCTCCACCTGAGATACATTTCGCAGAGCATCCTTGGGATTTTTAGGGGCACGCATCCCGAGGTTCACTATTTTTCGGCACGGCGCGACGCTCGTTCTCCGGCGACCCGCTTCGCCCCTTCTCAGTGTTTAGGCTCCCCCGACTCACCCCGACCTCCTTTTTTGGCGATTCTCACGCCGTTGGACTCTCGACAGGTAGGACTTCAACTCCTGTGTTTTGAGCTTCCTCGATTTCCATGCTGATCTTGGAGCTTTCTGAGCTTCCATTTGACCCATTTTTCGTCGCGGATTTTTGGACAGCACTGCGGTGTTCTTGCTGTATCTTTGCGCACACGCAACGGATTGAGGCGATTCAAAGGGAAAATCTCATCATCACTTCGCAAGGAATCTCCTGGATTTTTCTCAGATTTTTTGGAATATTTTACGAAGGTGAAAGTCTCTGTTTACTGTGGTTCTTTGTTACAGATTTTCTGGACAGTTTGGTTTGGGGTGTCTCTCTTGCCGAATTTGTAACTCAGCGTAGAAAACTCAGAATTGAACGTGCAGGTACTCGTTTCGACGGGTTCGTCGCGAGGATCGCGAAAGTATTTTTCTTGGATTTTTCCAAGCTTTCCCTGCAGGTGAAAAATGAGAAACTCTGGACTGTGGTTTAGTGGACAGATTTTGGTAAACTGTGAATGTTTAACTTATGTATGTTCCCTTGGGGTATGTTGTGCAGCGTTACTGTGACTTTTTGGACCGAGCGTGGGTTTTGCTTTTGGACAGGGATTTAGCGCTCGAGGTGGGTACCGTTATCACCTCTCACTTTTGATTACCCACTAGGCATACTAAAAGTGGTTCCTATATTTTGTTGGAAGCGGTATCAATGGAACAAACCTAGCATGCTTGTATAAAAATACGGTTTGGTTGTTAGCACTTACGTCTTTAGAGGACTGGTTGTTAATGGAATAATGTTCTTTGGAAAAAGGATTAATCATCTATATCTGCTGGAAATAATCTGTTTAAATCATATTGTGCTTTTGTATCGTTGGGGAACTTATGCATGTGAATGAAATAACTAATAGCATGTTAGTACTTTAGATGTTAGACAAGGCATTATGTAATTCATTTAAGAACGAGAACTCTGAGATCTTTTTATCAGGTAAAGGACTTGGCATGCTTGTATGGTCACCTAGCTAGGCCACCCTTTTCTGCTACACTATCATGCTGAAATTGACTTAGGAGAAACCATGTTTTATTCTTTCCCCAGTTACTTATACATAGGGGATAGTATGCTCTAATTAGAGCAGGGACTGGGATAGTGTAGTCAGTTTTGGGTTTTGGGGACAGGCGGGTTTGAGGACAGGGTATTCGCGGCAACCGCGGATTTCGGGCGGTTGACCGGACTGTTATTGGTGCATCAGATTTGGGGATAGGGGATCGGGACTTCTTTAGTGGATGGGTTTTTCCCACTTAATTAGAGTCTTGGTCCATTCCTACTATATCAGGTTACTTGTGGCAACTTGTGACCGTCTCGGTTAGGAACCGGTCTGCAACTTGTGACCGTGCCGGTCAGGAGCCGGTCTGTTGCCTCTGGGTTGGGACCGTGTCGGTCAGGAACCGGTCTGCAACTTGTGACCGTGTCGGTCAGGAACCGGTCTGCAACTTGTGACCGTGCCGGTCAGGAGCCGGTCTGTTGCCTCTGGGATGGGGCCGTGTCGGTCAGGAACCGGTCTTCATCCCGCAGCTGAGTTGTGAGTTAGTAGGCATAGCAGGCAGTACCGGTGTTCACCGGTGTCTAGATTGGGTTACCCAGGCAGGCATATGCATACTCTGATGCATGCATTTAGCTACTCTTTTAGCTTATTACTTTAGAGGCATATTAGTGGTAGCTTTTATCAGTTGTTTTACGTATAGCTCACCACCTTGTTTTATTTTTCCGCCTCTGGTAGTCCTAGTGGGCAGGACCATGTTAGAGGTTTACCCACTAGGGGAGGCTACTGTTTATAGTAGTTCTGACCCCCCACTGTTTTCCCTTTTCTTGTCCCCTTTGTTTTGCAGAGTCATCTGCTGGAGTTGCGGGACCCTCTTCCCAGGACCGAGGTAAGAGGATCGCTGATTAGATAGCTACTGCCCCGAGCTCGAGTTTAGTAGTTTTGATGTATCCCCTGTACACTCAGACGGTTGTATTTTCTTTTATTTTGGGTCTGGCGGCGGCCAGCTGGTTGTATTTATTTCGTGAGCTGGGAGAGACACATGTATATTTGAGAGTTATGTTGTACTTTTATTTCCAACATTTGTCTGAGATGTACTAGTTTTCGTTTAGCTCTGTTTTTATGCTCCTGTATTATTTTCATTTATATCTGAGCAGGTTACCAGCGCTTCGTGTACACGGGAAATACCGTGTGCACGGCGGATCTGTGGACGAGCCCGGGTTCTGGTTTACACCCGGGGCGTGACAGATTAGGTGGTATCAGAGCTTAGGGATAGGTCAGTTGGGACTTAGGAAACCCTAGGCTTTTTGGCAGACCCTAGGAAGGCAGGGCGTGAGTGACGCGATATTTTGCGAAAGTCGGCAATTTTTTTTATTAAACTCTTCCTGTGAGTGGAGAGGGACTGGCATAGCCTATTTCTGGTGGACTGTTATGTTGGCTGCAGACAACATAAGGTTATAGAAATAGGGGGATGTCTATGACTTTCGCTGGATTGGGTCGAGAGTGGTTTTGTTTACTGACCGTGGTTTCTTGTGTGGCAGGATGCCTCCTAGGCGGCAGATTCCTACCCGGGGGACTCCTACACCCCCGGAGGAGCCGGAGCAGTCCGGGCCTTCTGAGATCAGTGAGCTGAGGGCCATGGTGGCCCAGTTGGCGGAGAGTCACCGCCGACAGGAGCAGAGGTTTGAGTAGTTGCTTGCTCAGGTTGCGGCACCTCCCCCTACTACTGTAGAGGCCCCCGTACCACCAGTTGTACCGCCGGCTATTCCACCAGTCCCTACGGCACCGTCGTCGAGCAGTGGGGCCCAGGGGATGTTCAGGCCATTGACCCCAGCGGAGGAGCGGGAGTTTTCTGACAAACTCACCCAGTTCTGCAAGCGAGGACCACCTAGGTTCTCTGGACGGAGCACTCACCCATGGGAGATAGGATCGTGGCTGGCAGCAATGGAGAAGTTATTTCGGGACTTCTTCATTGAGCATAGATACAGAGTGCATTTGGCAGTACACTGTCTGGAGGGGGATGCAGATGCTTGGTGGCGTCGGGTCGAGCCCTTAGAGTTTCAGATCACCCGACAGCTACCCTAGTCGGAGTTCAGGAGGATGATCCTTGATACTTATTACCCCATGAGCATGAAGAAAAAGATAGAAGATGACTTGAAGAATCTTCAGCAGGGTGATCGGCCAGTGTGGGACTATTTCCAGGAGTTCACGCAGTTGCTCAACTGCGTACCCTATGTTGCCAGGGATGGGCTGCACCAGGTGGAGCTCTTTGAGACAGGTCTACACCCTGAGATCTATACCTTGGTGCGCGCCCAGAGGCTTCAGACCTTATCAGAGGCAGTGGATCATGCACAGTGGGTCGAGAGGGAAGACCACGTTGTCGCTAGACGTGGAGGCTCGGTCGCTCAGAGTTCTGAGAGGAAGCGACCGGCGCCCGACGATGGGGGACAGGCCAGTTCATGGAGGCCGCCCCGACCGCCACCGCCTCAGTTTACGGGCCGTGGGCGTTCGGAGAGGCGAGGGCCTGGGGGATCCCAGAGGCCCACACAGCACCAGCAGCATCAGCAGCCCCAGCGACAGCAGCAGCACTCGCAGCAGCAGAGGTCGCAGTCGCGACAGCAGGGGTCACAGCGGCAGAGGCAGCAGCAGCAGCAGTCGACGCAGCCCCGGTCTACAGTTGGGTGTGTTTTCTGCAGGGGTCAGCACCCCTCCGATACTTGTGATTTGAGGCACGGTCGCTGTTTCAGATGCTGGCAGTCAGGTCATCGGCAAGCTTCTTGCCCTTTTTCGACATCGCTGGCTCCTTCCTCAGCATCAGTCCCTTCGGTGCCCCAGCAGCGGCCTTATGCTCCAGCGAGCAGGGCTCCTTCCTCCCACCCCGCAGACTATCGACCACCAGCTCAGAGCGGGCGAGTCTATGCCGCCCAGGTAGGGGACTCCGCGGCAGCCGACCACGTTGTGGCAGGTATCATTTTACTTTTTGGTATTCGAGCTCGCACTTTATTTGATACCGGTGCATCACATTCTTTTATCAGTAGAGCATTTGCATCATCGCATGGACTAGAGTTAGGTCGGTTGCCACATGCATTAGAGGTACAGATTCCCGATCATACATTGCATGTAGAGGAGTGTTGTTGGTCTTGCCCGCTACAGCTTGAGTCTTGGATTTTGCCAGCGGACCTGATGGTCCTTAGTCAGCTGCGAGATTTCGACATTGTACTAGGGATGGATTGGCTGGCTCGCTATTTCGCGACGATTGATTGCGCCGCGAGGACTGTTACTTTTAGCGAGCCAGGCCAGGAGGTGTTCGCTTACAGGGGGTGCCAGAGTGCTTTCTTTGCCTCAGTGGTCTCGACCTCTCGTGCGAGGCAGATGATGCGCAGTGGATGCGTGGCCTTTTTGGCTTCTGTGGTTAAGGAGCCTACGGCGGCATCGGGACTCGCGGATATCCCTATTGTCCACGAGTTCCCGGATGTGTTCCCTCCTGAGCTGTTTAGCATGCGCCGGATAGGGAGGTTGAGTTTTTGATTGACGTAGTCCCAGGAACTGCGCCAATCTCTAAGGCTCCTTACCGAATGGCACCGGCTGAGTTGCGAGAATTAAAGGCGCAACTCCAGGATTTATTGGACAAGGGTTTTGTGAGACCGAGTGTATCGCCTTGGGGAGCGCCGGTGCTATTTGTGAAGAAGAAGGATGGATCACTTCGACTGTGTGTTGATTATCGGGAGCTGAATAAAGTGACCATCAAGAACAAGTACCCGTTGCCGCGCATTGATGACTTATTTGATCAGCTGCAAGGGTCTCGTGTCTTTTCCAAGATTGATTTACAGTCTGGTTACCACCAATTGAAGGTGAAGGCCGAGGACATCCCAAAGACGGCATTCAGGACGCGGTACGGGCATTATGAGTTCACCGTCATGCCTTTTGGATTGACAAATGCCCCTGCTGCTTTTATGGATTTAATGAACAGGATCTTTCGACCATACCTGGATCGGTTCGTCGTTGTATTTATTGATGATATCCTGGTTTACTCCCGGAGCGATGTGGAGCACGAGGAGCACTTGAGAATTGTGCTGCAACTTCTGAGAGAAAGGAAGTTGTATGCCAAGTTATCTGAGTGTGATTTCTGGCTTCGGGAGGTTGTCTTTTTGGGCCACGTGATTTCAGCCGCTGGAGTGGCAGTAGACCCGGCGAAGATCGAGGCAGTCCGGGATTGGCCCCGACCGACGACGGTATCAGAAGCCCGCAGCTTTATGGGCTTAGCTGGATATTACCGTCGGTTTGTGGAAGGCTTTGCGAAACTTTCCACACCCCTCACTCCTTTGAAGCGAAAAGGGATTAAGTTTATTTGGAGTGAGGATTGCCAGAGGAGCTTTGAGGAATTAAAGAACAGATTGATGTCGGCTCCTATCCTTTCCCTCCCTGTTATGGGGAAAGGATATGTGATTTACAGCGATGCATCACACAGTGGACTTGGTTGCGTGCTGATGCAGGAGGGAAGGGTAATCGCTTATGCCTCTCGGCAACTAAAGGATTATGAAAAGAATTACCCTACCCATGACTTGGAGCTAGCTGCGGTGATTTTCGCATTGAAGTTATGGCGCCATTACCTGTATGGGGAGCACTGCGAGATCTACACCGACCACAAGAGCTTGAAATACCTGTTCACACAGAAGGAGCTCAACTTGAGGCAGCGCATGTTACGGATTTTGTTTTGGCGCATTTCGTGAAAGTGTTAAGTCTTGAAGATTGAAGATGAATGAAGTTTGGATCATATACCTCAATCTCAAGAAAGAAGAATTCAAAAGGATCAGGTAAGTTTAACTAAATATTTTTGGTGATCCGAGTACTTCTTGTAGTGTAGAAACACTTGGAAGAATTTTTTATCGCATAAAAATCAAGAACTGGACATGGGACATGTCCAGGATCCGGATCAGACAGTCCAATCCGGATCCCGAAGGGTACTTGTTCATTGGCAAATCCGATCCGGATCATAGCCATTTCGATCCGGATCCCGAACATGGGAATTTGCTGAAATTCATGAACGATCCGGATCGTGGATTACAATCCGGATCCCGAACCTTGTTTCTCTGGAATTGCCTGACTCGTTACGACGATCCGGATCACAGCTAATCCGATCCGGATCGCCGTCGTGAAAATTTCCAGAAACGACAGTTTTTGAATCCTTATCTTCTTCCTAGGGTTTCTAACCTATAAATAGACCCTATGATTCTTTTTCTAGGGTTAATCCAGAGAAGCCGTAAATTCTCATACAAGCCGTCATCTTTTATACGGCCTAAGATCCACATATAGAGAAGAAAGTAAATCATTAGATATTACTCTATGTTTCTTCATCTATATTGATTAGTTTGATTCTAGGTTTTCATACTCACATCTTGAGTTGAATCAAACTAATGAATACTTAGATGGTATTTCCTATCTATCTTTGATCTAAGTATTCGGCGGATCATCACCACCCAAAAACAACGATTTACCCCAAAATCGGCGCGTGGACTCGCGTGGCCTTGTGGATTCAAGGTGCAACCGCTCTCGTGGATTCGGAGCGAGGTACGTTCGTGGATTCGAAGCGTGCTACTGGGTGAAGACCGTGGATTCGGTCAGACGTCGTGGACTCGACGTTGGACGCCGTGGATTCGGCGTTGGACGCAGATCGTGGATTCGAGACGCGTTGCGGAGCGAGCGGAGAAGATCAACTAGGAGCGTATGGAAAAGGTTGAGTCGTCTGTGAGTACGGTATATCACCTTGTACGTGTTTAATTCTAGTGGATTTCACCGTGTTATCGGTCCCGTGGTTTTTTACTCCGGTTTGGAGTTTTCCACGTAAAAATCTTGCGTGTTCATTTATATTTCCGCATTGGGTTTTTATTGCGCAATGATTTTTTTTGAGTGTTTATTGTTTACACCTATTCACCCCCCTCTAGGTGTTTTTTCTCCTATTTAGATCCATTATTAAATATAACCCAACAAGTGGTATCAGAGCGGGAATAGGGTTGTAAACAATGGTTGAAGGTGGAAACATCAACAGACCCCCATTCTTCGATGGAACAAATTATGCGTACTGGAAAGTACGGATGAAAGCCTTTTTAATTTCCTTCGACGAACGGGTGTGGCAATCAATTGAATTAGGATGGTCTAATCCAACTGAATTTATTGGTGATGTTCGCACCATCAAACCTAGGTCGAAATGGACCAAGGAAGAGTTAGATTCATCTTCTTACAATGGCAAGGGAATTAATGCTATTTTTAATGCCTTATCTCAAACTGAATTCTCTCGCGTCTCGGCATGTGAGACTGCGAAAGAAATCTGGGATGTTCTTCAGGTTACACATGAGGGAACTAACCTCGTGAAGATTCAAAAACTGCAAATGCTTACGAGCAAGTTTGACTCTATCTTCATGGCAGAAAATGAATCTTTCACAGACTATTACACACGATTGCAAGATATCGTAAACTCATGTGCTAACTTGGGAGAGAAGATTCCAGAATTTAAAATTGTAAGAAAGATATTAAGAACTCTTCCTGAACGATTTCGCCCAAAGGTTACAGCCATTGAAACTATTAAACACCCGGACGAAATGCGTGTAGAAGAATTAGTTGGTTCATTACAAACATATGAAATGACATTTTCTGCTAACAATTCTTCTGGAAAAGCATCCTCTTCTAAGTCTTCTGGTTATGCGTTGAAAACAACTAAGGAAGAAGACGCGGATACATCCTCCTCAGACGATGACGAGAATCTATCTATGGAGGAATTTGAGAAGCAGCTCGCTCTCTTGACAAGGAAGTTTCGCCGCAACTTTCGAAGGGGTAATTCAAGTAAAACTCCATCCTTCGAAAGTCGAAGAAAGGCAAGGGTACTTCAAGTTACAAGTCAAGAAAGCAAGAGAACTTCTCAAAGGATAAGAAAAGTTCAAAGGGACAACTACAATGCTTCAAATGTCGAGGCTACGGCCACATTGCAACGGAGTGTCCCAACAAGTATCCGGCAAAGAAGAAGGCGATGCAAGTCGTCACTTGGGATGACAACTCAATGTCAAATGAGTCGTCTTCAAGTGATGAAGAAAAGAGCACCACGGCATTCCACGCGTCCACATCTTCACCATTCATGTGCTTAATGGCATGTACATCCGAGTCATTGTCCAACTCCACTGTTGAAAAGATTGCAACGGACAACGAATCGGATAATTCGGAAGGTGAAGATTTTGTTTTAGCCTACCACAGACTTTTGAAGGATTCAAAGAAACCGGCTAAACAAAACAAGGGGTTGAGAGGGAGATTGCAGGATCTCGAAGAAGAAGTAAAAAGGGTAACTTCTCTCTCGACCGATCTTGAAGTAGAAAGGGATAATCTGATAAAAGCAAATGTTTCCCTTCAAGAGTCCAATGAGCAACTCGAGAAGAATTATATAGATATGGTGAACAAAGCGAATTACTTCTTGAAGCTCTACGGCGAGGCCCGACAGGAAAAATTGGAAATGACAGAGACCATTCTCCAACTCAAGGATGACTTGCAGCGTTTTTCATCAGGAAGGAGTAAGTTGGATAAGCTTCTTGGTCTTGGTCAATCAAACAAGTTCGGCCTCGGATACAATCGAACTAAAGACGATTTTAGTTCGGTTGGGACAGTTTTCGTGCCTCAGTCGGTATCTCCTCCTCCGACACCGGAATTCACGACAACCAACGACAACAAGCCTACTTCACCCTCTTCGGAATCGTCAAGCACAAAGGTATGTTTTCGTTGTAATTTTGCAGGGCACATTGAAAGAAATTGCAAGATTGGAGCTCAAAGATCAAATCAACCACATCTTGCAACTGCTACCAATAAGTTCACTCCCCGGAATTCAAAGGACTTTTCAAAAGAAAAGAACATTGGTAGTACTTCAAACAAGACGATGACAAAAGAAAAAGATCAATCATACAAGACGTCTTCATCAAGGAAAATTTCTCAACCATTGCCAACATACTCCAAAACTCAAAAGGTTTGGGTATGCAAAGGTGAAATCCTTCCTTGTCTTTAATCGTTCTACGATTAAATGTTGTGTAGTTTATGTAGACTATTTTTCTTTCTTTGGGCCGACCCGTCAACCATCTTTGGGAGGTAAATGGTATATTTTCTTGATGATTGATGATTTCTCTAGATATTCTTGGGTAGCATTTTTAAAAGAGAAAGC
The DNA here is from genome assembly GCA_029204045.2 of Tillandsia leiboldiana. Taxonomy (NCBI): domain Eukaryota; kingdom Viridiplantae; phylum Streptophyta; class Magnoliopsida; order Poales; family Bromeliaceae; genus Tillandsia; species Tillandsia leiboldiana. The sequence goes on from CM055060.1 coordinate 38,583,022, forward strand.
TGATACTTTTGATTCTTTTCACGAGATTTGCCATCGTATTATGACTGAAAAGAATGAAAAGATCATTCGTGTTAGAAGTGATAGAGGTGGAGAATTCGTTAACTCTAAATTCATTGACTTTTGCACTTCAAACGGTATTAAGCATGAATTCTCAGCACCCTATACACCTCAACAGAATGGTGTTGTCGAGCGCAAAAATAGGGTTGTTCAAGAGATGGCACGTGTTATGCTTCACAGCCGGAATTTACCGTTATATTTTTGGGCTGAAGCTGTGAACACTGCAATCTATGTAATTAACCGAGTTTATTTGCGCCCGGGAAGGTTAAATACACCATATGAACTATGGTGTGGTAGAAAACCCAACATCAAATATTTTCGTATCTTTGGGAGTCGGTGTTATATTTTGCGTGACCGCGAAAATCTTGGAAAATTTGACTCTCGAAGTGACGAAGGGATTTTCTTGGGTTATTCTACAAATAGTAGAGCATATCGGGTATTTAACATGAAATCTAAAACGATTGTAGAATCTCTAAATGTTAAAGTAGATGAAGCTTTTCACTTTGCATCTGAAAAATCTACCATCGATATCTCTCTTGATGATGATACTCCTGTTAGTGCATCTTCTCATGATAATACTTCAAATATTAATGATGCATCTAATGGTTCTTCAAGTTTATCTGATGTGCAGGAATCATCTCATGTACCTCCGAGTACTCCGTTACAACAAACGTTACGCATCTCCAAGGATCATCCTGAATCAAACATCATTGGAGACCCACAAGAAGGAGTCAAAACTCGGAGACAGTTGGTTTGTGGATTCGCTTGCTACGTATCCTTGATCGAACCAAAGAACATCGATGAAGCTCTTCAGGATGACTACTGGATTAAAGCAATGCAGGAAGAGCTCCATCAGTTTGAGCGAAACAAAGTCTGGGAATTAACAAAGCCTCCAAAGCAACACAATGTGATAGGTACCAAATGGATTTTCAAGAATAAGAAAAATGAAGATGGTACCATCATCAGGAACAAAGCACGTTTAGTTGCTCAAGGCTACTCTCAAGTAGAAGGTATAGACTTTGATGAAACTTTCGCCCCTGTAGCTAGACTCGAGTCCATTCGTATCTTATTCGCGATAGCTTGTCATTTTAAAATAAAATTATTTCAAATGGACGTTAAGAGCGCGTTTTTAAATGGGTTTTTAAATGAGGAAGTTTATGTGGCTCAACCGAAAGGTTTTGTGGACTGTAAACTACCTAACCATGTTTTTCGTTTGAAAAAGGCTCTTTACGGTTTAAAACAAGCACCGCGAGCATGGTACGAAAGGCTAACAAAGCACCTATTGGATAAGGGCTATACTCGAGGGGGAGCTGACAGGACTCTCTTTGTGAAGCATTATCAAAATAACTTCATTGTTGCACAAATCTATGTCGATGACATTGTTTTTGGAGCAACGAAGGATAATGATGCTTCTAAATTCGCTGAAACCATGGAAAGCGAATTTGAGATGTCAATGATGGGCGAATTGACTTATTTCCTTGGATTGCAAGTGAAACAGAGTGACGAAGGCATCCATTTGTGTCAATCCAAGTATGCTTTGGAGTTGGTCAAAAAGTTTGATCTAGAAAATTGTAAAGATTTTCCAACTCCAATGGGAACTAGCAATAAAGGATTAGGAAGTGAATCTTTTAGTGAGAATGTAGACGAGAAACTTTATCGGAGTATGATTGGAAGTCTACTTTACCTCACGGCTAGTCGCCCGGATATATCTTTTGGTGTTGGGATTTGCGCGAGATATCAGTCTGCACCAAAGGAGGTTCACCTGAAAACGGTGAAACGGATCATCCGATACATTAAAGGAACCATAAATTTCGGAATTTGGTATCCTATGGGAACAAGCTTAGATATTATTGGATACTCAGATGCCGATTGGGCAGGATCTGTGGATGATCGGAAAAGTACGAGTGGTGCATGTTTTTATCTTGGTCATTGCCTTGTTGCATGGCATAGTAAAAATCAAAACTGCATTGCACTCTCGACTGCCGAAGCGGAATAAATTTCAGCGGGTAGTTGTTCAACCCAACTCATTTGGATGAAAAGTGTGTTGAGCGACTTCCGGATTTCAGCAACTTCGGTAGCAATTCTTTGTGACAACACTAGTGCTATAAACATTTCCAAAAACCCTGTGTTGCACTCTAGAACAAAACACATTGAACTTAGATATCATTTTCTTAGAGAGCTAGTTGAATCAAATACTCTTCAACTGTCATATATTTCAACTGAAGATCAATTAGCTGATATTTTAACAAAACCTTTGGATCAAAAACGTTTTATTCATTTGCGTAAAGCAATTGGAATGCTTTCCTTGAAATAAACTTCTTTTTGAAACTTTTGCTTAGGTTAGGTTTTGTTTTTGTGTTTTTGTTCATTACCTATGCTTAGACATAGAATATTAATTGAGCATTAGTTTGATTGACTTTAACTGCATCCTTTTATATATTTAGAAATCTATTATGCTTTAGATATCATAATATTTCATTTGATGCAATGATCATTTATGTCAATTAACTCATCTTTGTTTTGATCAAAGTCAATTTCTCTCTCGATGATCTCTTGGTATAGTTTTTATCTTATTTGACTGTTTAGTCGAGTATGAAATCGAGATCAATATTTGGCTAAATACTTTATATCTTAAATAATTGATAGCCAATTGAGGGGGAGTCAAAGAAAAAGTATTATGCTCAAAAGATGTGGAAAGAGTTACATCCCAATGAGGAGTGTGAAAACTACCACCACATGGAGGAAAGAGCTACCACCTCGGTCGTCCGAGTACTGTGTGCAGCTACCACATGTATACCAAGCAAGGTTTTTCATGTTTGATTAAATAAAATGCATATTGAAATACTTGACTCTGTCAAAATTTCAAGGTTGGTATAAGGTGGGATTTTTAATGAAAGATGCTCAAAGAGCCACTCTCTTCAATAAATTGACTAGATATATTATCTAACTTATCGGGGATGTTAGACATCTATTGATCTTTGTATTTCATTTTCTTTACCGAATTGATGATTTGATAAAGGCATTACTCATAAGATCAAGTTAGATGTAATTGAAGTTGTTCAACTTTAAGGGATTTAATTTTTATAAATTTTCGTTTCATTTGTTGGATGTTATTGATAGATTTGGTATAATCTATTTCTTGTTGTATGAAACGATGATTTTTGTTTAAAGTTGATACACAAAAGTGCTTACAATCTTTTTCTGGTTTTTCTTGAATTTCTCTGAAATTTTCTAAAGAAAGAGTTGGAGCCGATCCGGATTGGACCTGCCGATCCGGATCCCGAACGCAGATATTCTTCTGCGGGCAGACGATCCGGATTGGACCTGCCGATCCGGATCCCGAACGCAGTTTTTCACTGCGGGTAGCCGATCCGGATCGCAATCATGAACTGATCCGGATCGCGGCTAGGGTTTTATATAGAACAAAAGGGTTTTGATTTCTTTTACTCCAATCTTTTGTTCCAAAGTTTCCAGAGCTTCTCTCTCTAGTTTTCATCCATCTTGGAAGCTTTCAAACTCAAGTTCTTCAACTCTAAGTAAGTTTTATTGATCAAAATCTCGGTTTTTCATAGTTTTTCTTATTCCTCCTCAAAACGTGATGAATTTCTTGTATCAATTTCGTTTGTGGATGGTTTTTGATCAAATTTCTTTTGAAATAAGAACTCTGGGTAGATTAGTTTTGATTATATGCTAGGTATTCTCAAGTTAAACGGATTTTTGGTCTTCGATTTCTGAAAATTCGGTTTTAGGGCATATAATGGGAATTTTCGAAAATCATGCAATTGATCTATTTTTAAATTTCCTTTTGCAAAACTAATTTGATTCCTAGTCTCTCCACACGATAATGATTGTTTGGGTACAATTTTTCTAATTTTTTAAAAATTAACAACTTTTCGTGTTCTTGAGTTGTTGCTCACAGGATTTCTTTTCTCAAGAAACCAATAGCAATAGTGATCACTTGGATCATTCTCCTTCTGGCAGCTATGGTACATACGAGAGACACTGTCAAGCCCAAGAGGGCCAAGAAAGCGCAGAAAACTAAGGATGATTCTGACACTGAATCAGAGACGGAGTCGATTGACTGGGATAACATCGAAATCGAGGGAACTATTCCAATTGTTTCCAAAGGGAAAGCAACTGCAGAAACATCAAGGGCTCCACCTACTGCAGCTGAAAAAGGGAAAGCGCCTATGGAACCAAGTCAACTTGGAACAAAAAGAAAAACCGGTGCAAGAAAAAGAGGCAGTGCTCAAGGAATCTCCATTGAGCAACCAGTTGCTAGCCAGCCTCCTCCACAGGACTTCATCAGCTCCGCCAGAATCAAAGATTTTGAAAAGAGGGAATGCATTGGCGAAAGACATGTCAATGTCAATGCAATGAAGGAACGGACTACACTCTTTGGGACTTTGTTTGACCAGGTCGGTCTTGGTCCCATATGCAACTTCACTGAGAATACTGGGTACTGTCCTCACTCAGTACGGATGTTCTATTAGAACGCTTCAGGTCTAGTTAATCAGGACCAAGGACGTCGAGAATTTCACACATTGGTCAAGAATATCAAGATCAAAGTCACACCTCAATTGATTGGAGAGGTGTTAGGGATGAAGGCCAGAGTTGATGGAGCTCATTATCTGAAAACTCAAGCCTTCAACGAAAACTCTTGGAGAGTGGTGGTTGATGGAATATGTCTTCCAGATACTCGGTCGACAGGAAACTCTATTTTCTCAAAAGAACTTCGAACAGAGTATCGCTATATAAACTTCATTGTCTGCTACAATATCCTTCCAAACATGAATACGAAGGTTCTTCGATGGGACAGGATGTTATTTCTTTATCTTCTTGGACACCCAGCAGCATGAATGGGAGCGAACTTAAACATTCCTTACCTCATTTGGACAAGGATGGCGCGTTATGTGGAACACTCTCATCCCACAGAGAGACTCCCGTATCCAATGATAATCATGCGCATCCTTAGAAAGTTTAAAGTCGACACAAGTACAAGCTCATATATGTACAGTTTGGGGACAATCAATGAGACGACAATTGTGAAATCTCTCTCGACGAAGCCAGATGATCCCATAATACCTCCTCATCGCCAACGAGCACAACAACAACAAGCAAAAACCTCTACACCAGCAGCACAACTAGCACCTCCATCAACGTCTGATGATGATGCGTCGGTTAGCTCAATCTTTAAGGAACAACAGCGACTCTCAAACGAGCAAGAACGCATGTCTAGTGAGTTCGCTGAAATGAAAGAGGATCTCAAAGAAGTTAAGAAAGAACAAGCTTTGATGGTCCAAGATCTTAGAGAAGTTAAGAAGGAGCAAGCTTCTATGAACAAACGGATCAAGAAAATGTTTCAGAAGCTTGGGTGTATCAGTTCCGACGACTCTGCATAAAGTTTTTGTTTCTAATCCTTCTTTTGCAGGTTGTTAAGTTTTTGCATTTAAGTTATTTTACTCAGCTCTAAAGTTTCTTTATGTTGAACTTTTTAACTCTCCTTGTGTTTTGTAATCTTTGGCTAATTTTTGTGACAAAAAGGGGGAGAGAGTTTAGAGTGAACTCTGTGAACTCTGTGAGAACTTTGAACTTTTGGTGAGAACTTAGAACAAACTTTGACTTTGGTGAAAGGTAAGTATCACAACTTCTGGTTTTATCTTGTGATTTGTTGCATGTCCCTACTAACTATTCGACTAACTATTTGGACATGTATTATAACTAACAAGTTGTTTGATTACTAACAAAGCAAAGTTATGACATTTGAAATCTTATTGCTTAGAAGATATGTCAATGTTTGATTGTTATCTTATTACATATCTGAATTACTCAATGTCATGGTGAGCATAAACTCTATCTCTGTTAGGTTTTGAATGCTAAATATTCTTGAGGTATCTAACGATCTCTTTTTGTCAAGAATGATTTCTTTTTGCAGAGAGTACAGATGTCTAAGTCTAGAGTCAGTTTTAGGAGTTTATCTCTTGTATTGGATCTCCATTGTAAATTTTTGTTGTATGGTGATAGCAACAAAAATATCTTTTTTGAATTTTCTTTAGTGGATCTGTGTTTTGTCACGAAACCGCCAAAGGGGGAGATTGTTACGGATTTTGTTTTGGCGCATTTCGTGAAAGTGTTAAGTCTTGAAGATTGAAGATGAATGAAGTTTGGATCATATACCTCAATCTCAAGAAAGAAGAATTCTAAAGGATCAGGTAAGTTTAACTAAATATTTTTGGTGATCCGAATACTTCTTGTAGTGTAGAAACACTTGGAAGAATTTTTTATCGCATAAAAATCAAGAACTGGACATGGGACATGTTCAGGATCCGGATCAGACAGTCCAATCCGGATCCCGAAGGGTACTTGTTCATTGGCAAATCCGATCCGGATCATAGCCATTTCGATCCGGATCCCGAACATGGGAATTTGCTGAAATTCATGAACGATCCGGATCGTGGATTACAATCCGGATCCCGAACCCTGTTTCTCTGGAATTGCCTGACTCGTTACGACGATCCGGATCACAGCTAATCCGATCCGGATCGCCGTCGTGAAAATTTTCCAGAAACGACAGTTTTTGAATCCTTATCTTCTTCCTAGGGTTTCTAACCTATAAATAGACCCTATGATTCTTTTTCTAGGGTTAATCCAGAGAAGCCGTAAATTCTCATACAAGCCGTCATCTTTTATACGGCCTAAGATCCACATATAGAGAAGAAAGGAAATCATTAGATATTACTCTATGTTTCTTCATCTATATTGATTAGTTTGATTCTAGGTTTTCATACTCACATCTTGAGTTGAATCAAACTAATGAATACTTAGATGGTATTTCCTATCTATCTTTGATCTAAGTATTCGGCGGATCATCACCACCCAAAAACAACGATTTACCCCAAAATCGGCGCGTGGACTCGCGTGGCCTTGTGGATTCAAGGTGCAACCGCTCTCGTGGATTCGGAGCGAGGTACGTTCGTGGATTCGAAGCGTGCTACTGGGTGAAGACCGTGGATTCGGTCAGACGTCGTGGACTCGACGTTGGACGCCGTGGATTCGGCGTTGGACGCAGATCGTGGATTCGAGACGCGTTGCGGAGCGAGCGGAGAAGATCAACTAGGAGCGTATGGAAAAGGTTGAGTCGTCTGTGAGTACGGTATATCACCTTGTACGTGTTTAATTCTAGTGGATTTCACCGTGTTATCGGTCCCGTGGTTTTTTACTCCGGTTTGGAGTTTTCCACGTAAAAATCTTGCGTGTTCATTTATATTTCCGCATTGGGTTTTTATTGCGCAATGATTTTTTTTGAGTGTTTATTGTTTACACCTATTCACCCCCCTCTAGGTGTTTTTTCCCCTATTTAGATCCATTATTACATATAACCCAACAGCGCAGATGGTTGGAATTGTTAAAGGACTACGATGTAGACATATTATACCATCCTGGCAAGGCCAACGTGGTTGCTGATGCCCTGAGTAGGAGAGCAGTACAGAGTCTATCTTTGATGATCACCGATCAGGCGCCATTACTTGAGCAGATGAGGCGGTTGGAGCTCGAGGTTGTGTCCCCGGGGGTCTCTGCTAGACTTATGTCTCTAGTCGTGCAGCCCACTCTGTTGGACAGGATTCGAGAGAGACAGAGTGAGGACCCCCACCTGATGAGGATTCGAGAGCGGATACAGACTGGTTTGACAGGGGACTTTTTAGTCGATGCTTCGGGAGTACTGCGGTACAGGGACCGAGCTTGTGTGCCTATGGATGCAGAGATTCGAGGGCAGATCTTGAGGGAGGCCTACTATACACCTTATACCATCCATCCTTGTGGGACTAAGATGTATAGGGACCTTAAGGCACAGTTTTGGTGGAATGGGATGAAAAGAGACATTGGGAGATTTGTAGCACACTGTTTAACTTGTCAGCAAGTAAAAGCCGAGCATCGTGTACCTGCTGGCAAGTTGCAGAGTCTCCCAATCCCCGAATGGAAATGGGAACATGTTACGATGGATTTTTTCACTGGTTTGCCGAGAGCACAGACGGGAGCGGATGCTATCTGGGTAGTCGTAGACAGGCTTACCAAGTCTGCTCACTTTTTACCGGTTCAGATGACTTGGCCGATGGAGCGTCTAGCACAGGTGTACTTGGCTGAGGTGGTTAGATTGCATGGGGTACCCGTTTCCATCGTATCAGATAGAGACCCGAGGTTTGTCTCGCATTTCTGGAGGAGTTTACAGACAGCCTTGGGAACGCAGCTCCGATTTAGCACAGCATTCCACCCACAGACCGATGGACAGTCAGAGCGCACTATTCAGACCCTCGAGGATATGTTGAGAGCATGCGTTCTGGACTTTGGAGGAGGGTGGTACCGACACTTGGGATTAGTTGAGTTTGCGTACAACAACAGCTATCAAGCGAGCATTCAGATGGCTCTGTTTGAAGCGTTGTATGGACGCAAGTGTCGGTCACCCCTATATTGGAGTGACGTGGGCGAGAAGAAGACTTTGGGTCCTGATCTACTATTAGAGGCAGAAGAAAAGGTCAAATTGGTGCGACGACATCTCGAGACAGCCCAGAGTCGACAGAGGAGTTATGCTGATACACGACGGCGAGACTTAGAGTTTCAGGTGGGCGACCATGTCTTTTTGAAAGTCTCGCCTTCGAAGGGGATTCGGACATTTGGTATTCGTGGGAAACTGAGCCCTCGTTATATTGGACCTTTCGAGGTGTTGGAGCGCTTAGGGCCAGTTGCCTACAGGCTTGCACTTCCTCCCAGGCTTTCAGGTGTTCACGATGTTTTTCATGTATCGACCCTGAGGAGATATGTTCATGACCCTTCTCACATCATCGATTTCACCCCACTGGAGGTTGCTGAGGACCTGAGCTATGTTGAGCGGCCGTTGAGGATCTTGGACCGTGAGGTTATCGAGTTGCGCAGTCGAGCCATCCCTTATGTGAAGATCCTCTGGAGCAGTCATGATGAACGCGAGGCTACCTAGGAGCTGGAGTCAGCGATGATGGATGCTTACCCCCACTTGTTCGAGGCCCCTGCTTGAGGTATGACTTTTGTTTCGAGTACGAAACTTTTTCTTGTAGGGGGGGATGTAGTGTTCTGGTTTTCCCATGCAACTTTTCGATGAATCCACTGTGTAGGACACCTAGTGTTGGTGTGTCTGGACCATGGTGCATCAAAGGGATGCCACAGATGGACCTTGTGAGACTTTGATAGCTGATTAGGCCTTCGGCTGTATTTGCCGAATTTTAGAAAAGGTTTCGGGCCAATCTGAGGTTGGATTTGGATTCAACGCGGAAAAACGCTTGAAAACGGCTATTTGCTTGTTAAATTTGGAGTCCGGATGACCAAAAACGGGCTTCCGGAAGTTTTCGGGGATTTTCGGTGCATGGGGAGGGACCGTGGACCGGCCTGAGCCACGTGGCGGCCTGTTATTAGCCGGCTCACGCAGCTCGGTCCACGGGGAGGCGCGGCGGTGCATGGACCGCGGGCGGGGGACGCGTGGCGTGCCCGGAATGGCCGGCGCACGCGGCACGGCTCAACGATTTTGCGCGGCTGCGGTGGACCGGGCGCATGACACGTGGCGGCCTGGGATTGGCTGGCTCACGTGGGCGCGGTCCACGGTGTGCATGGAGGGCCGCCTCGGGAGGGCACGCGCACAGTGGCGCCAGGCGGGCTATTGGCCGCACTCGAGTGCGCCACGTGTCGCCTCGCGTATGGGCGGCCGTACCTACCCCCGCTGACCGCGAGGGGACACGTGGCGCGCAGCGGGCCCCTTACACGGCTGTCCCCTGTTTAGTGTACACGTGGCAGCCCCTGGGAGTTTCGGGCGCGTCGGGCGGGAAGTATCCGACCGGATTTTCGGGCGCAGTGCGCCCGAATCTTCGCCCGAAAACCGGCCCCGCACAGTATTGGGCTGGACCTATAAATAGCTGACTTTGGGCTCACCTAGCTCTTTTTCTGGGCGGTTTTTAACAGTGTTCCCTTTAGAGATTTTCTTCCTCCACCTGAGATACATTTCACAGAGCATCCTTGGGATTTTTAGGGGCACACATCCCGAGGTTCGCTATTTTTCGGCGCGGCGCGACGCTCGTTCTCCGGCGACCCGCCTCGCCCCTTCTCAGTGTTTAGGCTCCCCCGACTCACCCCGACCTCCTTTTTCGGCGATTCTCGCGCCGTTGGACTCTCGACAGGTAGTACTTCAACTCCTATGTTTTGAGCTTCCTCGATTTCCATGCTGATCTTCGAGCTTTCTGAGCTTCCATTTGACGCATTTTTCGTCGCGGATTTTTGGACAGCACTGCGGTGTTCTTGCTGTATCTTTGCGCACAGGCAACGGATCGAGGCGATTCAAAAGGCAAATCTCATCTTCACTTCACCATGTTTTATTCTTTCCCAACTTACTTATACATAGGGGATAGTATGCTCTAATTAGAGCAGGGACTGTGATAGTGTAGTCAGTTTTGGGTTTTGGGGACAGGCGGGTTTGAGGACAGGGTATTCGCGGCAACCGCGAATTTCGGGCGGTTGACCGGACTGTTATTGGTGCATCAGATTTGGGGATAGGGGATCGAGACTTCTTTAGTGGATGGGTTTTTCCCACTTAATTAGAGTCTTGGTCTAGTCCTACTATATCAGGTTACTTGTGGCAACTTGTGACCGTGTCGGTTAGGAACCGGTCTGCAACTTGTGACCGTGCCGGTCAGGAGCCGGTCTGTTGCCTCTGGGTTGGGACTGTGTCGGTCAGGAACCGGTCTGCAACTTGTGACCGTGTCGGTCAGGAACCGGTCTGCAACTTGTGACCGTGCCGGTCAGGAGCCGGTCTGTTGCCTCTGGGATGGGACCGTGTCGGTCAAGAACCGGTCTTCATCCCGCAGCTGAGTTGTGAGTTAGTAGGCATAGCAGGCTGTACCGGTGTTCACTGGTGTCTAGATTGGGTTACCCAGGCAGGCATATGCATACTCTGATGCATGCATTTAGCTACTCTTTTAGCTTATTACTTTAGAGGCATATTAGTGGTAGCTTTTATCAGTTGTTTTACGTATAGCTCACCACCTTCTTTTATTTTTCCGCCTCTGGTAGTCCTAGTGGGCAGGACCGTGTTAGAGGTTTACCCACTAGGGGAGGCTACTGTTTATAGTAGTTCTGACCCCCCACTGTTTTCCCTTTTCTTGTCCCCTTTGTTTTGCGGAGTCATCGCTGGAGTTGCGGGACCCTCTTCCAAGGACCGAGGTAAGAGGATCGCTGATTAGATAGCTACTGCCCCGAGCTCGAGTTTAGTAGTTTTGATGTATCCCCTGTACACTCAGACGGTTGTATTTTCTTTTATTTTGGGTCTGGCGGCGGCCAGCTGGTTGTTTTTATTTCGTGAGCTGGGAGAGACACATGTATATTTGAGAGTTATGTTGTACTTTTATTTTCAGCATTTGTCTGAGATGTACTAGTTTTCGTTTAGCTCTATTTTTATGCTCCTGTATTATTTTCATTTATATCTGAGCAGGTTACCAGCGCTTCGTGTCCACGGGAAATACCGTGTGCACGGCGGATCTGTGGACGAGCCCGGGTTCTGGTTTACACCCGGGGCGTGACATCAATCATACAAGTGGATCATTGCGAGGCAAAGACCTAAGGTGGACCAACAGTCAAAGCTATCAACTCCCGACCACAATGAATCAAGACAACCCAAAATTCGACGATTTTGGATTCGGAAAGGTGATATCTTTCCTTGTCTTAAGTTCTAATTAGCTTATGACTGTATGTAATGCTTTGATTGGTTTTCCTTTCACATTTTTCTTAATCTCTGCATTACATGTTTTCAATGCTCTTCGTTCTTATGTTTTGTTTTTGAACAAAAGGGTTTTAACGAATAAGTGCATTGAATAAAAAGGGTTTCACTTTCAATCACTCTAATTTAATTTTATATGAATTATCAACTTTACTCCATAATCATAATTCTTGAAGATACTTTATTATAAGAGTTTTTGATAATTATATTCATCAAATTTTAGTAATCATGTGTGATCTTTAGATGATTAATCTATCTCGATTGTGTGAGTTCTTTGTGATAAACATGAGACAACCGATAGACTAAAATTTGGGATTTAATTCTTTCACATAAGAGATTGTATTTTCTTACAAGGGTAATAAAATGAATTGCATAAGATGTTGTCACGCCCCCGGGGGTTTTGAGGTAAAGATAAGCGGAAATGTGCGTGTATAAATTTTTTCCTTAATAAATAAGCATCAGCCTCGACCCCGGTGCGTGTCAGACCGCCACATACACAAATTCACCCTGCCCACGGACAGAGTCTCCTTTGTATATGCACGGCGTCTCATTTACATCATCAACATACAATCTTTAACCACACAGTCACAGTCAACAAGTACGAGAGTGTAGAGACATTTAATCACATTAAGAGGAACCTACAAGTTTGTAAACGGTGTCCACTCGACACCCATTCCTTTAAAAATGTCTACACATTCACAGTAAGGTGGCTACATCGTTCCGGAAAGGATAAATCCACAGGTTTTCAAAGCAGTGCCCACACGACACTTGGTTTTGGAAAACATTTTCGAAACCCCTTTTTGTTCGGTATAAAACATGCCGCATATAAATCACATCACAAAACCGTCTCTCAATCCAACATCCACAACATTCCACAATCAAGCAATTCAGAACTTAAACTTAGATAACAAGGGGAAGAGATAACTCAAGCAAGAAATAATGGAATAAACCTCATCCAGCTAATGTTCTTTAATCGCTGCCTCACCGTCGTCCCGACTACTACACCTAGTCAAACCTGTCACAGAGTGGGTAAAGTCAGTGACAAACAAAGTAGATGTCTTCACGATTAACATAGATTCAAGAACAAACCGAAATACACCGGAACCTTTCGCTAAAACCCTGTCACAAAATAAGCTGGGCACCAACCCCAGAATACCGAGTTAAGCTGGGCACCAACCCCAGAGTACCTGCCGGAGAGACGGAAGTCTCCCCTCGTCCTTGATGCTTTTAACCTCTTCACGGTGCTAGTGCGGCCCCGTAGCTGGCGTGAAGAGGTCCCCACGGCTCCCACCCCTTTGTGAGGCACACGGGTCAAAAGAGACCACTTCTCCGGAAAAGTACACCCCTGCGGAGGCCAATCCGCCTGTGTACGTGCAGCATCCCACCCCAATATTTGCCGGTGTCGGCGTGTATTGAGCACCGCGACCGCAGTCGCCACAATTATCATGTTAGAATGAAAAGAAACATTTAAGCGAAAGATTTAACATTCCATCTACTTTGTTAGACAATTTAACGAGCCTTTTTATGATGATAGATGCACTTACTGCACTTGTTGCACTTATAGCAAGGGTACCCACCTAGTTGAAGATATACGACCGCGCCCGCGACCCTCCTAAGCAAATTAGGACTCCTCGCTGCCTACTAAAATATCCAAGAGCACAAATTAACACCTTACCCTAATCAGGTAAAAACCAGTGGTCCCAACCACTGTTACGTTAAACCCGCAAAACCGAAATCGTCGTGCCTAGGGGACCACAACGTTGGTCAAAAACCCAACAAGTCAAAACCATCGAGTAAAACTAAAAACTCAGATCAAACCGGTAACATCAAAGACTAACAACAACCGGAACGCGACTATTTTGTCGCGAACTCCGTCGGAACCCAAAACCGCTAACGGAAAACCAGCAAAACCCAATTCTCAACCGGCAGCCCACTCGGGACGTCAATGGTTAGACCAAGAAGACCCCGGCGGCGAAAATGATGAGAAAAGAGACCCGACGGCGCGCCCCCGACGATTTCGTCGAGGCGCGGAGCATCGGCGAAAATAGCACCCAACATGGCGAAACGGTGACCAAAAAGATCCCAGGTGGCCATGCCAAGAAAATCACGGAGATGGTGATCCCAACGGCGAAAACGGCGCTCAAAACGGTGGAAAAACGGACCCAAACAGAGCCACCGAACTTTGGGCTGTCGGGTGGTGCACAGGGGCAACCGTGGACCGGGTCTGCGCATCGGGCGACCGTGCGGCATGCGCCGGGTGCACGCAGGAGGCGTGCACCGCGCGTCTTGGGCCGGGCCGGTGCACGCGCGAGGCGTGCACCGGGTCTGCGCGTCGGGTGGCCGTGCGGCATGCGCCGGGTGCACGCATGAGGCGTGCACCGCGCGCCTTGGGCCGGGCCGGTGCGCGAAACCGTGCGCCGGGTCTTGTGCTTCCGACGCTGCGGGCGTGCACCGGGTGCACGCCTGGACCCGTGGACCGCGCTGTACGGACAAGCACGGTAAACCCTAATTTCGCGGTTTTCTTCTCCGTTTTCGCTCCCGGCGACTCCGGCGAAGACCCCGCGACCATGGTAACGACGGCGGCGGCCTCCCGTTTAACAACTGCGGCGGCGGCCTCCCGTTAACCCACTATGTTCCAACGAAACATCCCCAAAAATTCCCGAATAAATACACGATAATTCTAATGACTAAACCAACGATCGACGGACAACAAAAACGTCGATCGGAAGCCCGATAAAAAGAAACCGATTAAAAAATCATCGATTAAACTCGATAAAAACCATCGATCACCCTCGATCAAGAACGAGAATAAAACATGGATCAAAACCCGACGAAAATCCGCGATCGATGTACCAATTAAAACGACCTTACAAGAACACGGAAAACCCCCGATTAATTTGACAAACGTAACGATGATCACTAACCTTAATTTATCGGAACTAAAGAACCGATCTTGGTTCTCGCGGCGTTGGAGATCCGGATCCGCTCCTCGTAGATGACGGCGTCTTGTTCTCCGGCCTCCGGACGTCAATCGGGGAGATCGGGTTCCTCCGCTTTCTCCCTCTCTGTGAGGACCTGGATCCCCACGTCGAGATTACTGGATCATCTACAGCTCCCGGAGGCCTATGTGGCGTGTTGGTGGTATTTGTGCCCCAATTGGACATTAGTGTTGGGCTCAGCGTGTTTAATGGATCACGTGGGTGATCATTGGACTCCGTCGGATCGTTAGAAGTGGTTTCGCGCGCCAAGGATATTTAAATTGGACTCAGTGCGAAGTTTGGACCAAGGATTACCTTTCCGGATGCCTTCGGCAAATTTTGGAGTTGGAATTTGGCAAATTGGACTTCGGATTTGGATTCAGCGCGCGAAAACGGTTAAAACGGACTACCCACTTGTTATTTTTGGACTCTGGACACTGTTCACGCCGGAACAGTGTTTCCGGCGGCGGCGGCAGCGGCGGAGCGGCCGCAGGCGGCGCGGCGGACGGAGGCGCGGGCCGCCCGGTCCACGCGGCAGGCGTGCACCGGGGGCTGGACGCGTGGCGGCCCGGGAGTGGGCCGGTCCGCGGGGCGCGGTCTACGGGGGAGTGCGGGGCGCACGGTGGACCGGGGGTGACACGTGGCAGCATCTTAGAGGTGGGTTCACAGCGGTTGGTCTACGCAGTATTCGGGATGGCTCGTGGTTTACGGTGCACCGGGCTTGGACACGTGGCAGGTTCGCATTGGTTCGGTCCACAGGATTTCGTGCACCGGGTTCACTAGGCAGTGGCTTGACACGTGGCGTTCTCCGATTGGTGGGGCTACTGTGCGCGGCAGGGTGGCAGGCGGCGGCGTCAGGCGCACGTGGGCGCGGTCGGGCGGATTCCCGCGCTTGGGGAGGACACGTGTCGTCGTCCGCGGGTGGCCACGCGGCGCGACGGGTACGGCTGGAGCGGCTGTCGCCTGTTTGGCGGGCGACGTGGAGGCCTGGATGGGATTCGGGCGGCTACAGTGTTCGGGCGCGGGGGGTTTCGGGCTGCTACAGTGCGCGCCCGAAAACTCCCAGCGCCCGGAAACGGGGACTTATTCGGTATTTTCCCAATTGTTTCTGCTGCCTATAAAAGGCGATCCGAGCTCCCTTTCTTCCCTTTTTCCGCCATTTCCAAGCCTCATCTCGCCTGGGTGTCTTCAACAAAGATGATCCCCGAGTTTGGATGCATCTTTCTGCAAAGTTTTGGGATTTTTGGTGGCACGCTTATCGAGGTTTCTATTTTTACGGCGCGGCGCGACGCTCGTTCGTTTGTGGTCTTCTTCGTCGCGTTTTGGTGCGAGGACTCTCCCGGCCTACCCCGGGCACCTTTTTCGGTGATTCTTGCGCCGTTGGCTTCACGACAGGTAGGGCTATGTTTCCCATGTTTACTGGTTTTTCCCATTCCGAGCTTTTCATGGGTCTTTCGGATCATCTTGTAACCCCTTTTTCTGGGCGGAGTTTTGGGACAGCGGTGCGGTATTTTGGCGATATCGTCGCGCACAGGCATCGGATTGGGGTGATTCAAGAGGCGATTTGCATCTACACATCACGAGGAATATGCCCAAATTTTCTTGGAATTTTCTGAATATTTCTCGAAGGTGAAGATTATCTGTGAACAGTAATTGTTGCTACAGTTTTTGAGTGTAGTTTGATTCGGGGTGGTTCCCTTGTCGGAATTGTTTCTCAGTGTAGGAAGCTCGGAATTGGACGTGCAGGTACTCGTTTCGAAGGTATCGACGCGAGGATTACTGTGGTATTTTTATTGGATTTTTCGGGGCACTTGCAGCAGGTGAAATATGCGCGGCTTTGGGACTGACTTTCAGATTGTGTATGTTTGGTTAGTTTTGGAATAAAAGTGTAATGTTGAGCGTTATTGTTGTGCCCAGGGGTGTCTTTAGCTGTTTGAAGCCGAGGCTTACGCGACTTGTACCATGGGTGATATGTTGGCAGATTTTGGACCGCGGGCGTCTACCCACTTCACCGACTTCAGGTTTGCCTTGGGTTAAGCGCTTCAGGTGGGTGAGCTTATTATCAGTAATTGTTTAAGGCAATGTTTATGTTGTGGCAAGTATAAGCCCACTTGTGGGGATGTCCCCCCCTCTATGACTGATGCATGCATGTGTAGGGTACATAGTCTATATTGGCAAGTAGGTAAGCTTGTTATTGATATTGGTATAAATGTTTGCAAGAATAGTATGTATGAGGTATACCGAGGACTTGCATGAGTTGGACATCTATGTGATGATTAGTGTAAGCTTACCTAGGATAATGTTACCCTATGAGATTATGTAACATGCCATGTTAGCACATAGCCTTTCTTGTGATGGATTATGCTTGGGACAGGATTTCGTAGCTATGTGCGGATTTGTACTCTGAGGAGTTATTATGATCATTCTATTGTTGAACCCTGAGTTGTGGACAGGTCTAGTTTTGAGATTCCGGCATGTTGTTTATTCCTAAAGGAACTATTATTATGCTTTACCCCTTTATTTCCTTGAGGACATTTGCATGCTTGTATGGTCATGTAGTTAGGCCATCTTTTACTGCTGCACTACTTATTGGAACTTGACTTAGGAGAAACCATGCTTTTCTTTTCTCCATCTTGTTGGTCAGGTGGTCAGTGTTGCTCGGGTTCGAGCAGGGGGTTTGGGTAGTGTATATTCGGGACTTCGTGTCTGGGACAGGTTGGTTTAGTTGTGGGGCTTTGCGGCAACCGCGGATATTGGGCGGTTGACCGGATGTTTCTCTATGCACCTGATTGGGTATCAGTTTTACTTAGTGGATGGAGTTTCCCACTTAGCGTTTAGTTGCATCTGACTGAGGTCGGGTCTTTCTTTAGTGGTTGAGTTTTTCCACTTTGATCTGATTGATGATCTAGTCCTGCTGTTTCGAGATACTGGTGATATTGATGACAGAGATGCTTTACTCGTGTGGGTAGCTCCCCTCGAGTGCCGCTCCGGAGTAGGCTTCAGACCGTGTTGGGTTCCGGTCAGACCGTGTTGGGTTCCGGTGAGACCGTGTTGGGTTCCGGTCAGACCGTGTTGGGTTCCGGTCATTTGGACAGAGCAGGCAGTGCCGGGTTTTATACCGGTTCATTCTATTGAGTTTATTTCGGTCAAATACTTTTATGGTTACACTCGTGCCTGGGGGCCGAGTGCAGACTGGTAGTTGAGTTTGGATCAGTGTTGGTATTGTTGAGAGCCATCTGGTTGACGGTGGTCCCGAGTTGTTGCGAGTACTTTGACCGCTGTGTGAGAGGTTGAGCATCTTGATTCTATCCGTCTGTGAGGGAGCGTGGATTTTCACCATAGCCTGCATGATCCTCTACTCGATAGCGAGCTAGTCCGTTTGGACGCCCTACGTAATTCCTGCCCGTCTTGGGAGGTGGTTGTAGGTGGATGCAGGTTGACTGGACCAGATGTGGCAGTCAGCTCGATTGGGTCGTTGGTGCACTTTATGTGCTAGTGGTTGCATACCACTGTTTGGTTCTCCCCTTTTAGCCTTTAGTGAGGGGCAGGGTAGCTGTTGAGAGTTTCCAGCGTACTCATTTCAGCCTTATGACTTGGGTCAGTTTTTGTCTCTTGAGGACTTGGTGGGCAGACCGTCGGGTCTGGCGGTGGTACCCACTGAGAACTCCCTTTTTGGTGTAGTTCTCACACCCTTTGGGGGTTTCCCCCTCTTTTTCTCTCCTCTCCTTTGTTTTGCAGAGTCTTAGCAGGTGTTGCCGACTCTGTGGTCGTTGATCGTGGCGAGGGAGTCGCGAGCTAGATCCCTACCCGGCGTTGGAGAGTAGCGGTACCCTTCTGAGGAGATCATCAGTAGATTAGCAGTTTCTTTTCCTCTTTTGAGAGACTTGTAGTGAGGATATTTTGTATTGAGAGACTGTACACTGTTGTATATAGTGGAGTTACCTCCCGGCTGGGTTTAGAGCTTGTACTTGAGGATATTGTATTATTATTATTTTGGGAGGCAGACAGTGTTGTTTTATTTCCAGTTGTACAGTGATTGATTTTTAGTTACAGCAGATTTTCATTTATAGCTCTGATATCTGTTTAGTTATAGTACTTTTCTTGCAGGTAGGACGCTTCGCCTATGCTGGTTGGCATAGGTGGCGGATCTGTTTGGCGGGCCCGGGTCGCGGTTTCGACCCCGGGGCGTGACAGATTAGAGTGGTATCAGAGCCTAGGTTGTAGGTCATGGTGGACTTAGAAACCCTAGGCTTTTGGTTTGACCCTTGACTGACTTCGTGAGAGTCGTGATTTTGCGAGAGTCCTGATTGAGTTTTATACCTCTCCCAAGGGACGGGAGGAGTGATTGGCATGTTTATTCTCCTAAGTAATTATGTTGGCTGCAGACAACATAATGCTGTGGAACGGGTGACATGCTTTAGACTTTCGCTGGATTGGGTCGAGTGTTGTTGTGTGCTGTTTTGTTGTTTCGTCGTGGCGAGCGGTGTCTCCCCGACGTTGGGTTTTGACCCGTGTGCATCCTGTCATGGCAGTTGAGCTTGAGCAGTTGGTTTTGGGCCGGATACCTGGATTGAGGTCAGAGAACCCCGGACCCAGATGACAGGATTGTCAGAGGCTTATCAGCGGCTGTGGGAGCAGCTGGTCTTGGTGACACAGTTGTCGGAGCACTGAGTAGCCCCCTCTGTGCCAATGTTTAGTGTCGAGGCACCGAGGCAGGGTGGATGGTTGACAGCTGGTGAGCTGTGGGACATGATCGACCTTCTGGGCCATATTTGGCAGATGAACCACCCCGACTCGTAAGATTGAGTTTGGAGCCGTTGGAGGCAGAGTCGCGGCTGGTGGTGATGGAGTGATTAATTGAGAGCCTCCCTGTGCTTGTGAGTGTATGCAGTTGTTGAACTGCGCACTCCAGATTCGAGGGACGAGGCGCATAGGATATATGAGACTGGGAGTGGATTGCGCCAGGACACCTTTCTGTTATTCAGTCCCTCCATTGTAGATTTAGACGCCTCGTTGGAGCAGGCACAGTGTATGGAACGCGGCATTGCAGTTCCTTTGGATAGGGATCTGTCGCCAGAGGTGAGTTCTGGATTTTGGGCGTTTGGCGCCGGATGATGGAGGACAGATCGGCCGGCAGGGGCATGACTAATTTTCTTTCTTGGATGGCGAATTCCCGAGATGTCAGAGGTCGAGTGGACCCCGAAGGCGACATCAGTATTTTATCAGAGTGGCGCAGCGATAGCATGGATTTGTTATCTGCGGAGGACCTTATTCGTCGCCTCATTGTGGTCGGAGACAGAGGTCGTGCTTCCTAGTGATAGCCCTGATTTTCAGGCAGATTGAGCAACAACCACTTGCTTTGAGCGAATGGATCTGTGCCGCCCGGTTGGAGGGCGCCACGGTAGTGGATTGAGTGTCGCAGGTGGGATTTCACCACGGTAGTCGGAGTGAGAGCATGTTCCACTCTTACCTGGGTTAGAGGCAGATTTGTTACCACGTGCACTAGAGGTACAGGTTCCTGTTGTTGTTGTGCACGTGGGGGAGGCTTTTGGATCATGTCCAGTGCGGCCGAGACCGCGAGATGCCGGCAGAATTATTGGAGATTATAGCAATTAGGTGTTTTGACCTTATGCTTGGGATGGTTGGGCACTATGCCACAGGATGTTCGACTGCGGCAAAAGAGGACTTGATCTTCGGCAAGACAGGCAATTGGAGGCTTGCTCGTTGAGGTTGTTAGAGCACTCTGGTTTTAGCGACAGGATGAGAGGTGCTTACGGCGGCACCGGGACTCGAGGATATCTCTGTTGCCTGCGAGATCCCGTGTGTGATTTCCCCTTAGTTGTTGGTAATGCCGCCGGTTAGGGAGATAGAGATTGCGTTTGACGTGGTTCGAGGAACCGCGCCACTCGGGACGGCACCTCATTGGATATCGCCGGTAGAGCTGAGAGAGAGCTGTTGGCACAGTTGCAGGATCTGATGGATCGAGGGGTCTGTTTGACCTAGTGCCACGCCGTGGGTATACGGTGGTGATGCCACGTCGTTGATACACGACTGTGAGGATCCTTTTATGGTTCGAGTGTAGACAGGTCCGGGTGGTATCTATGACCTTTCGATGGAACTATACTCCGGCAGTTGGTGGATGATGCGAGCACCCACTTGGTGTTAGACAGCTGAGGACTTCGCCTAGGTGGCGTTTTGGACGCGGTGAGGGCATTATGAGTTGTTAGTGAGGCCAATGGAATGACGATTGCCCCGTGGATTTCAGGATCTGTGGAATAATAGGTCCCGGTTGTACTTGGACGGACTGGGAGTGGTATTTTCCCGGTGATATTTTGATTTACTCCCAGAGTGATTTGGAGCACGAGGAGCGCTTTGTGGATGTGCTATCATGCCGTGGGGATGAAGCGGTATGCCAAGTTATTGAAGTACAAGATGTAGCTGCAGAAGCATACCTTCTTGGGTCGCTTTGTTCGAGCCGTAGGGGCGGCGGTGGAACCCGACCTAATGGATGTTATTCAAGTTGACTGAGACCGATTTTCATTCTTGAGGTGAGAAGCTTCTAGACTTGGCGGTGCCGAGAGAGCATGGCCAATGGATAATGTGTCTGATATTAGCGCCAATGCTAGTGTTTCCTGTGTTGGGAGATGGAATTGTGTGATTTAGTGATGCCTTCCATTGTGGCGGTGGAGTTACCGTGGGTGGATCTTCGGTCCACACTTTATTAGTCCAACCCTATGAGTGTTGTGGCAGGATGAACCGCTGTTTTGCAGGCAGCTTAGATTCCCCGGTTGAGCCTTCAGTACACCCTTTATTCCCAGCTTGGATTGTTATACCTGGGCGTAGGCCATGCCTGTTTGGCTATCAGTTTTGATTACTCAGCATCTTGAGTGGGATTTCCGCGGAATGTTGTTGCTGATTTGGGACTTTTTGACCGCGGGTTTGAGCCTCCGCTTTTTGATCGCCTTTCGAGCCAGTTTTCCCTCCCGTTCACTGACGGTTTGGTCCCCGTCAGGGCATCTTTTCGACCCGTGGGTCCGTTGGAGTTATGTTGGCTTGTTGAGTGTCCAACCGTGGCTTGAGATTGTGTCTCTTGAGGATCCCTTTTGAGGGTAGCTCGTGGTCGAGTAGGCCACTCGGGTGATTTTGGATCGGAAGTAACCGAGTGAAGACCCCAGCTTATTGGATCTTTTTCCTCATCGGATGAATTTGTGGGTATACTTTGGGTGATCCTGGTTGAGTAGACACCAGGAGGTGGTTTGGGGCGTGTTGCGCTGTTGATTATTCTGTTTCCCCCGGCTCTTGATGGGGCCTCTGTATTGTTTCACATCTCAGCTCAGGAGTGTTTTGCTTTTGGATCCCTCGCCCGTGATTGACTTGCCCTTCCGAGATCTGTGATTGTTGGAGTACGAGGGACGCCCGTTGCGATTTCTGGCTCGGGAGTTGAGAAAATCGCATGTCGGGCCATGCCGTACTTGTTGTTGTTGTTGTTGGGAAGTAATCACGGGGAGTGAGCGATGTTTCGGGAGCTGGAGGCGTTATTGATGAATACCTACCCGTGGTATGTGGGACCCTTGGGGGATTTGAGTTAGTTTCGAGGACGAAACTTTTCTTAGTGGGGGAGGATGTGAGGACCTGAATCCCCACGTCGAGATTACTGGATCATCTCCAGCTCCCGGAGGCCTATGTGGCGTGTTGGTGGTATTTGTGCCCCAATTGGACATTAGTGTTGGGCTCAGCGTGTTTAATGGATCACGTGGGTGATCATTGGACTCCGTCGGATCGTTAGAAGTGGTTTCGCGCGCCAAGGATATTTAAATTGGACTCAGTGCGAAGTTTGGACCAAGGATTACCTTTCCGGATGCCTTCGGCAAATTTTGGAGTTGGAATTTGGCAAATTGGACTTCGGATTTGGATTCAGCGCGCGGAAAACGGTTAAAACGGACTACCCACTTGTTATTTTTGGACTCTGGACACTGTTCACGCCGGAACAGTGTTTCCGGCGGCGGCGGCAGCGGCGGAGCGGCCGCAGGCGGCGCGGCGGACGGAGGCGCGGGCCGCCCGGTCCACGCGGCAGGCGTGCACCGGGGGCTGGACGCGTGGCGGCCCGGGAGTGGGCCGGTCCGCGGGGCGCGGTCTACGGGGGAGTGCGGGGCGCACGGTGGACCGGGGGTGACACGTGGCAGCATCTTAGAGGTGGGTTCACAGCGGTTGGTCTACGCAGTATTCGGGATGGCTCGTGGTTTACGGTGCACCGGGCTTGGACACGTGGCAGGTTCGCATTGGTTCGGTCCACAGGATTTCGTGCACCGGGTTCACTAGGCAGTGGCTTGACACGTGGCGTTCTCCGATTGGTGGGGCTACTGTGCGCGGCAGGGTGGCAGGCGGCGGCGTCAGGCGCACGTGGGCGCGGTCGGGCGGATTCCCGCGCTTGGGGAGGACACGTGTCGTCGTCCGCGGGTGGCCACGCGGCGCGACGGGTACGGCTGGAGCGGCTGTTGCCTGTTTGGCGGGCGACGTGGAGGCCTGGATGGGATTCGGGCGGCTACAGTGTTCGGGCGCGGGGGGTTTCGGGCTGCTACAGTGCGCGCCCGAAAACTCCCAGCGCCCGGAAATGGGGACTTATTCGGTATTTTCCCAATTGTTTCTGCTGCCTATAAAAGGCGATCCGAGCTCCCTTTCTTCCCTTTTTCCGCCATTTCCAAGCCTCATCTCGCCTGGGTGTCTTCAGCAAAGATGATCCCCGAGTTTGGATGCATCTTTCTGCAAAGTTTTGGGATTTTTGGTGGCACGCTTATCGAGGTTTCTATTTTTACGGCGCGGCGCGACGCTCGTTCGTTTGTGGTCTTCTGCGTCGCGTTTTGGTGCGAGGACTCTCCCGGCCTACCCCGAGCACCTTTTTCGGTGATTCTTGCGCCGTTGGCTTCACGACAGGTAGGGCTATGTTTCCCATGTTTACTGGTTTTTCCCATTCCGAGCTTTTCATGGGTCTTTCGGATCATCTTGTAACCCCTTTTTCTGGGCGGAGTTTTGGGACAGCGGTGCGGTATTTTGGCGATATCTTCGCGCACAGGCATCGGATTGGGGCGATTCAAGAGGCGATTTGCATCTACACATCACGAGGAATATGCCCAAATTTTCTTGGAATTTTCTGAATATTTCTCGAAGGTGAAGATTATCTGTGAACAGTAATTGTTGCTACAGTTTTTGAGTGTAGTTTGATTCGGGGTGGTTCCCTTGTCGGAATTGTTTCTCAGTGTAGGAAGCTCGGAATTGGACGTGCAGGTACTCGTTTCGAAGGTATCGACGCGAGGATTACTGTGATATTTTTATTGGATTTTTCGGGGCACTTGCAGCAGGTGAAATATGCGCGGCTTTGGGACTGATTTTCAGATTGTGTATGTTTGGTTAGTTTTGGAATAAAAGTGTAATGTTGAGCGTTATTGTTGTGCCCAGGGGTGTCTTTAGCTGTTTGAAGCCGAGGCTTACGCGACTTGTACCATGGGTGTTATGTTGGCAGATTTTGGACCGCGGGCGTCTACCCACTTCACCGACTTCAGGTTTGCCTTGGGTTAAGCGCTTCAGGTGGGTGAGCTTATTATCAGTAATTGTTTAAGGCAATGTTTATGTTGTGGCAAGTATAAGCCCACTTGTGGGGATGTCACCCCTCTATGACTGATGCATGCATGTGTAGGGTACATAGTCTATATTGGCAAGTAGGTAAGCTTGTTATTGATATTGGTATAAATGTTTGCAAGAATAGTATGTATGAGGTATACCGAGGACTTGCATGAGTTGGACATCTATGTGATGATTAGTGTAAGCTTACCTAGGATAATGTTACCCTATGAGATTATGTAACATGCCATGTTAGCACATAGCCTTTCTTGTGATGGATTATGCTTGGGACAGGATTTCGTAGCTATGTGCGGATTTGTACTCTGAGGAGTTATTATGATCATTCTATTGTTGAACCCTGAGTTGTGGACAGGTCTAGTTTTGAGATTCCGGCATGTTGTTTATTCCTAAAGGAACTATTATTATGCTTTACCCCCTTTATTTCCTTGAGGACATTTGCATGCTTGTATGGTCATGTAGTTAGGCCATCTTTTACTGCTGCACTACTTATTGGAACTTGACTTAGGAGAAGCCATGCTTTTCTTTTCTCCATCTTGTTGGTCAGGTGGTCAGTGTTGCTCGGGTTCGAGCAGGGGGTTTGGGTAGTGTATATTCGGGACTTCGTGTCTGGGACAGGTTGGTTTAGTTGTGGGACTTTGCGGCAACCGCGGATATTGGGCGGTTGACCGGATGTTTCTCCATGCACCTGATTGGGTATCAGTTTTACTTAGTGGATGGAGTTTCCCACTTAGCGTTTAGTTGCATCTGACTGAGGTCGGGTCTTTCTTTAGTGGTTGAGTTTTTCCACTTTGATCTGATTGATGATCTAGTCCTGCTGTTTCGAGATACTGGTGATATTGATGACAGAGATGCTTTACTCGTGTGGGTAGCTCCCCTCGAGTGCCGCTCCGGAGTAGGCTTCAGACCGTGTTGGGTTCCGGTCAGACCGTGTTGGGTTCCGGTGAGACCGTGTTGGGTTCCGGTCAGACCGTGTTGGGTTCCGGTCATTTGGGCAGAGCAGGCAGTGCCGGGTTTTATACCGGTTCATTCGATTGAGTTTATTTCGGTCAAATACTTTTATGGTTACACTCGTGCCTGGGGGCCGAGTGCAGACTGGTAGTTGAGTTTAGATCAGTGTTGGTATTGTTGAGAGCCGTCTGGTTGACGGTGGTCCCGAGTTGTTGCGAGTACTTTGACCGCTGTGTGAGAGGTTGAGCATCTTGATTCTATCCGTCTGTGAGGGAGCGTGGATTTTCACCATAGCCTGCATGATCCTCTACTCGATAGCGAGCTAGTCCGTTTGGACGCCCTACGTAATTCCTGCCCGCCTTTGGGAGGTGGTTGTAGGTGGATGCAGGTTGACTGGACCAGATGTGGCAGTCAGCTCGATTGGGTCGTTGGTGCACTTTATGTGCTAGTGGTTGCATACCACTGTTTGGTTCTCCCCTTTTAGCCTTTAGTGAGGGGCAGGGTAGCTGTTGAGAGTTTCCAGCGTACTCATTTCAGCCTTATGACTTGGGTCAGTTTTTGTCTCTTGAGGACTTGGTGGGCAGACCGTCGGGTCTGGCGGTGGTACCCACTGAGAACTCCCTTTTTGGTGTAGTTCTCACACCCTTTGGGGGTTTCCCCCTCTTTTTCTCTCCTCTCCTTTGTTTTGCAGAGTCTTAGCAGGTGTTGCCGACTCTGTGGTCGTTGATCGTGGCGAGGGAGTCGCGAGCTAGATCCCTACCCGGCGTTGGAGAGTAGCGGTACCCTTCTGAGGAGATCATCAGTAGATCAGCAGTTTCTTTTCCTCTTTTGAGAGACTTGTAGTGAGGATATTTTGTATTGAGAGACTGTACACTGTTGTATATAGTGGAGTTACCTCCCGGCTGGGTTTAGAGCTTGTACTTGAGGATATTGTATTATTATTATTTTGGGAGGCAGACAGTGTTGTTTTATTTCCAGTTGTACAGTGATTGATTTTAGTTACAGCAGATTTTCATTTATAGCTCTGATATCTGTTTAGTTATAGTACTTTTCTTGCAGGTAGGACGCTTCGCCTATGCAGGTTGGCATAGGTGGCGGATCTGTTTGGCGGGCCCGGGTCGCGGTTTCGACCCCGGGGCGTGACATTGTGTCTCATGAGGATCCCTTTTGAGGGTAGCTCGTGGTTGAGTAGGCCACTCGGGTGATTTTGGATCGGAAGTGACCGAGTGAAGGCCCCAGCTTATTGGATCCTTTTCCTCATAAGATGAATCTGTGGGTATACTTCGGGTGATCCTGGTTGAGTAGACACCAGGAGGTGGTTTGGGGCGTGTTGCGCTGTTGATTATTCTGTTTTCCCCCCCGGCTCTTGAGGGGGGGGCCTCTGTATTGTTTCACGTCTCAGCTCAGGAGTGTTTTGCTTTTGGATCCCTCGCCCGTGATTGACTTGCCCCTTCCGAGATCTGTGATTGTTGGAGTACGAGGGACGCCCGTTGCGATTTCTGGCTCGAGAGATGAGAAAATCGCATGTCGGGCCATGCCGTACTTGTTGTTGTTGTTGTTGGGAAGTAATCACGGGGAGTGAGCGATGTTTCGGGAGCTGGAGGCGTTATTGATGGATACCTACCCGTGGTATGTGGGACCCTTGGGGGATTTGAGTTAGTTTCGAGGACGAAACTTTTCTTAGTGGGGGAGGATGTGAGGACCTGGATCCCCACGTCGAGATTACTGGATCATCTACAGCTCCCGGAGGCCTAGGTGGCGTGTTGGTGGGATTTGTGCCCCAATTGGGCATTAGTGTTGGGCTCAGTGTGTTTAATGGATCACGTGGGTGATCATTGGACTCCGTCGGATCGTTAGAAGTGGTTTCGCGCGAAGTGGATATTAAATTTGGACTCAGCGCGAAGTTTGGACCAAGGATTACCTTTCCGGATGCCTTCGGAAAATTTTGGAGTTGGAATTTGGCGAAATGGACATCAAATTCGGATTCAGCGCGCGAAAACGGTTAAAACGGACTACCCACTTGTCATTTTTGAGCACCGGACACTGTTCACGCCGGAACAGTGTTTCCGGCGGCGGCGGCAGCGGCGGAGCGGCCGCCGGCAGCGCGGCGGACGGAGGCGCGGGCCGCCCGGTCCACGCGGCAGGCGTGCACCGGGGGCTGGACGCGTGGCGGCTCAGGAGTGGGCCGGTCCGCGGGGCGCGGTCTACGGGGGAGTGCGGGGCGCACGGTGGACCGGGGGTGACACATGGCATCATCCTAGAGGTGGGTTCACGGCGGTTGGTCTACGCAGTTTCGGGATGGCTCAGGGTTTACGGTGCACCGGGCTTGGACACGTGGCAGGTTTGCATTGTTTCGGTCCACATGATTTCGTGCACCGGGTTCACTAGGAAGTGGCATGACACGTGGCGTTCTCCTATTGGTGGGTCTACTGTGCGCGGCAGGGTGGCAGGCGGCGGCGTCAGGCGGGCACGTGGGCGCGGCAGGCGGGCGTTGACCGGGGAGCGTGCCACGTGTCGTCGTCCGCGGGTGGCCACGTGGCGCGACGCGTGCGGCGGGTGCGGCTGTCGCCTGTTTGGCGGGCGACGTGGAGGCCCAGGGGACTTCCGGGCTGCTACAGTGCGCGCCTTTGGGATTTTCGGGCTGCTACAGTACGCGCCCGAAAGTGGCATGCGCCCGGAAATTGGGACATAACCGGTATTTTCCCATTTGTTTCTGCAGCCTATAAAAGGCGATCCGAGCTCTCTTCTTCTCCCTTTTTCCGCCATTTCCGAGCCTCTTCTCGCCGGGGTGCCTTCAGCAAAGTTGATCCCCTAGTTTGGCTGCATCTTCCTGCAAAGTTTTGGGATTTTTGGTGGCACGCTTATCGAGGTTTCTATTTTTACGGCGCGGCGCGACGCTCGTTCGTTTGTGGTCTTCTTCGTCGCGTTTTGGTGCGAGGACTCCCCCGGCTTACCCCGAGCACCTTTTTCAGTGATTCTTGCGCCGTTGGCTTCACGACAGGTAGGGCTATGTTTCTCTTGTTTACTGGTCTTTCCCATTCCGAGTTTTTCATGGATCTTTCGGATCATCTTGTAACCCCTTTTTCTGGGCGGAGTTCTGGGACAGCGGCGCGGTGTTTTGGTGATATCATCGCGCACAGGCATCGGATTGGGGCGATTCAGGAGGCGATTTGCATCTACACTTCACGAGGAATATGCCCAAATTTTCTTGGAATTTTCTGAATATTTCTCGAAGGTGAAGATTATCTGTGAACAGTAATTGTTGCTACAGTTTTTGAGTGTAGTTTGATTCGGGGTGGTTCCCTTGTCGGAATTGTTTCTCAGTGTAGGAAGCTCGGAATTGGACGTGCAGGTACTCGTTTCGAAGGTATCGACGCGAGGATTACTGTGGTATTTTTATTGGATTTTTCTGGGCAATTGCAGCAGGTGAAATATGCGCGGCTTTGGGACTGGTTTTCAGATGGTGTATGTTTGGTTAATTTTGGAATAAAAGTGTAATGTTAAGCCTTATTATTGTACTCAGGGGTGTTTTCAGCTGTTTGGAGCCAAGGCTTGCGCGACTTGTACCGAGGGTGTTTTGTTGGCAGATTTTGGACCGCGGGCGTCTACCCACATCACCGACTTCAGGTTTGCCTTGGGTTAAGCACTTCAGGTGGGTGAGCTTATTATCAGTAATTGTTTAAGGCAATGTTTATGTTGTGGCAAGTATAAGTCCACTTGTGGGGATGTCACCCCTCTATGACTGATGCACGCATGTGTAGGGTACATAGTTTATATTGGTAAGTAGGTAAGCTTGTTATTGATATTGGTATAAATGATTGCAAGAATAGTATTTATGAGGTATACTGAGGACTTGCATGACTTGGACATCTATGTGATGACTAGTGTAAGCTTACCTAGGATAATGTTACCCTATGAAATTATATAACATGCCATGTTAGCACATAGCCTTTCTTGTGGTTGGATTATGATTTGGGACAGGATTTCGTAGCTATGTGCGGATTTGTACTCTGAAGAGTTATTATGATCATTCTATTAATGAACCCTGAGTTGTGGACAGATCTAGTTTTGGGATTCCGGCATGTTGCTTATTCCTAAAGGAACTGTTATTATGCTTTACCCCCTTTATTTCCTTGAGGACATTGCATGCTTGTATGGTCATGTAGTTAGGCCATCTTTTACTGCTGCACTACTTATTGGAACTTGACTTAGGAGAAACCATGCTTTTCCCTTCTCCTTCTTGTTAGTCAGGTGGTCAGTGTTGCTCGGGTTCGAGCAGGGGGTCTGGGTAGTGTAGTCGGGACTTCGTGTCTGGGACAGGTTGGTTTAGTTGCGGGGCTTTGCGGCAACCGCGGATATTGGGCGGTTGACCGGATGTTTTTCTATGCACCAGATTTGGGTGTCGGTTTTCCCTAGTGGATGGAGTTTCCCACTTATCGTTTAGTTGCATCCGATTGAGGTCGGGTCTTTCCTTGGTGGTTGAGTTTCCCACTTTGATCTGATTGATGATCAAGTCCTGCTGTTTCGAGATACTGTTGATGTTGATGACTGAGATGCTTTACTCGTGTGGGTAGCTCCCCTCGAGTGCCGCTCCGGAGTAGGCTTCAGACCGTGTTGGGTTCCGGTCAGACCGTGTCGGGTGCCGGTCAGACCGTGTTGGGTTCCGGTCATTTGGACAGTGGATATACTGAGTTCGAGAGATTGGTGACAGAGCAGGCAGTACCGGGTTTTATACCGGTTCATTCGATTGAGTTTATTTCGGTCAAATACTTTTATTGTTACACTCGTGCCTGGGGGCCGAGTGCAGACTGGTAGTTGAGTTTAGATCAGTGCTTGTATTGTTGAGAGCCGTCTGGTTGACGGTGGTCCCGTGTTGTTGCGAGTACTTTGACCGCTGTGTGAGAGGTTGAGCATCATGATTCTATCCGTTCTGAGAGAGAGCGTGGATTTTGACCATAGCCTGCATGATCCTCTACTCGATAGCGAGTTAGTCCGTTTGGACACCCTACGTAATTCCTGCCCGTCAGCGGGAGGTGGTTGTAGGTGGGCGCAGGTTTGACTGGACCAGGTGTGGCAGTCAGCTCGATTGGGTCGATGGTGCACTTCATGTGCTAGTGGTTGCATACCACTGTTTGGTTCTCCCCCTTTTTGCCTTTAGTTAGGGGCAGGGTAGCTGTTGATAGTCTCCAACTTACTCATTTCAGTCTTGTGACTTGGGTTAGTTTTTGTCTCTTGAGGACTTGGTGGGCAGACCGTCGGGTCTGGCGGTGGTACCCACTGAGAACTCCCTTTTTGGAGTAGTTCTCACACCCTTTGGGGGTTTTTCCCCCCCTTTTCTCTCCTCTTTTTGGTTGTGCAGAGTCTTAGCAGGTGTGGCCGGCTCTGCGGTTGTTGATCGTGGCGAGGGAGTCGCGAGCTAGATCCCTACCCGGCGTTGGAGAGTAGCGGTACCCTTCAGAGGAGATCATCTGTAGTTTAGTTGTTTCTTTTTCCTCTTTTGAGAGACTATTGTAGTGAGGATATTTTGTATTGAGAGACTGTACACTGTTGTATATATTGGGGTTACCTCCCGGTTGGGTTTAGAGCTTGTACTTGAGGATATTGTATTATTATTATTTTTGGGAGGCAGACGGTGTTGTTTCATTTCCAGTTGTACAGTGATTGATTTTAGTTACAGCAGATTTTCATTTATAGCTCTGATATCTGTTTAGTTATAGTACTTTTCTTGCAGGTAGGACGCTTCGCCTATGCGGGTTGGCATAGGTGGCGGATCTGTTTGGCGGGCCCGGGTCGCAGTTTCGACCCCGGGGCGTGACAGCCCCTCCCGCAGCGGATGGCTCTGAAAAACAACAACCCAAATTGGGTGAGAACTATTAATCAATAGTTCCCAGTGGGTAAGCCGCCGAGAGGAGCGAAATACACTGCTAGATCAACTGAGGCATAAGATAGTAAAACTGCTGAAATGAAATGCAGAAAATAAACAACTGAAGTAAAGTAAAGTACTCTACTACTATCATGCCTCTATGCTCATGTACAAGGTGATGATGATATGAATCTATCATATATGTCCAACTACCATAAGAAGTATCACCTAGGTGATATTCAATGTCAAGTTTAGTTAACTTTAATCTTTTTCTGTTGAAGACTTTCTTTGAGTCTAAGCTTGAGCCATGCCTCCTGGTCCCATGGTGGCACCCCCCAAGGAGCTATGCCAATCCAACGGCGTCCCAATCGGCACCCAATCCCGCACGGCGATCATAATGTCGCAATTGGCCAACTCCGGAGTGCCGACTTGGAGGGAGCGACCCTACCAAGCATGTGCGAATGAGCGCAAACGGCAAGCAAGCAAGTCTCGATCATCGTGTCTAAATCACGGAATAGCAAGTCATCGTGTCTAAAACACGGAAAAGCATCATCGACCTTTAGGTCGGGGTATAGTATCTCAAGTGTCAATGTTTCATATACAATATTAACATTATCTTGCATAATGAAAGAGTAAAACATTTACAAGTTGTCCTCATGTCTCAAACATGGAATCTAACTATTTCATTTTGATTGCACAAGTTTAGAAGTTTTCTACTTGTATCTTACAATGCTAGATGACTCTAATGTCATGATGTCCATTTACACATGATCAAGTGTTTAACATGTCCCAAAAATTCTATAACAGGTATAGTTATTCTATATTCATATCCAAAAGCTAAAGTTCACGAAAATTCCTATTCAATCCCCCCTCAAAGTGCCCATGCACCTACAATGTTTACCTCTACTACATAGAGTATGAAATTTTCTACACATGAAGGGGTTCAAATGCATGATCATAAATCATGATAAATCAAACGATGCATGTTTAATATAACAATGATGCCCTAAAAGTCTATAGAAGACATAGGGGGAGTTCACCCATTTCGGTGAGGTCAGACCCACCGGATAGCTGCCAAATCCTTGTGAAGGATCTCTACCAAGAAGCCCACACTTCCTCTTGTGCCCTAAGAGAAGTTTCCAAAGGGTTAAAACATCACAAAACCCTAATCACAAAATCCCTTAAAATTATAAGGAAAATAGGTGGAAAATACCTTAGGTTGAGAAATTTTGCTAACTCTTGAAATCCAAACAAGAAAAGCTTCAAAATCAACCTACAAGAGTGTTCTACACCCATCAATTCCACCTCAAAAGCTATAATTCAAAAAGCCCCAAAATAAACCCAAGTTTTCCAAAAACTAGGTTTTCCCTCAAAAATCCCAAAAGAAAGGAAAAAGAGGTGTTCCAAACCTCTTTGAGCTTGAATCCCACCTTGGAAAAGCAAAGGATAGGCACAAGAGCTCCAAACTTCCTTCTTCTCCAAGATCTAGCCTTCCTCCAAGCTCTTGTAGCAAGCTTCCAAGGTGGAGAAGAGGAGGTTGAAGAATAATCCCAAATAGAGAGATGTGTTGGAGAAGGAAATCCAAGATTTCTCCCTCTCACTCTCTCTCTCTAAAACTTCTCTTGCTCTCTCCAAAATGAGAGGAAAAGAGAAGTGAAGGGGTTAAAAACCCTAAAGTAACAAAAGCCCAAAAGCCCCCTGCAAGAAACGTTATTTCGTTTCTTACTGGGCTGTCCAGACCCGAACGATCCGGATTGCCCCCAATCCGATCCGGATCCCGAAGCCAAAAACCTCAAATTTTCAATTTTTTTGAAAATTTCCGATTTGCGCCCAAACTCTCCGGAAACCTTCTAGAACCTTCCGGAAGCTTACAAAAACATTCTAAGGGTATCATTCAACCCTCCTCGCACTTGAACTTCGCAATTTGCTAAAGTTCAGTGTACTACATTCACCCCTCCTAAAAAGGAGTTTCGTCCGCGAAACTAGAAGTCAAGTACCTCAAGTCTCCAGCTGAAAAAGATGAGGGAAACGCTCCTGCAGCGTGCTCTCCAGCTCCCACATGGCCTCGCGATGCTCGTGATTGCTCCAAAGTACCTTCACATAAGGTATCTCGCGATTCCGAAGTTTCTTCACCTCACGAGCCAAAATCCTCACCGGTTGCTCCTCAAAGCTCAAGTCCTCGCGTAGTTCCAACGGGGCGAAGTCCACCACATGAGATGGATCAAACACATACTTCCGGAGCGTCAAAACATGGAACACATTGTGCACTCCCGATAGGTTGGGCGGTAGAGCAAGCCGATAAGCCACTGGGCCGATACGCTCCAAAATCTCAAAAGGTCCAATAAATCGGGGACTTAGCTTCCCTCGGATGCCAAATCTCTTGACTCCTCTAGTCGGCGATACTTTTAGGAAGACATGGTCTCCAACTTGAAATTCCAAATCGCGCCGACGCTTATCCGCGTAACTCTTTTGTCGACTTCGAGCTGAAATCAAACGTTCTCGAGCTAGTCGAACCTTGTCTTCGGCCTCATGGAGTACACCGGGGCCTAAAATCGTTCGTTCTCCCACCTCGCTCCAATGAAGAGGTGATCGGCACTTTCTTCCATAAAGAGCCTCGAATGGCGCCATCTTGGTGCTTGCTTGATAACTATTGTTATAAGAAAACTCGGCCATCGGTAGATATTGATGCCAACCACTCTGATAATCCAAAACACATGCTCTGAGCATGTCCTCCAAGATTTGTATGGTTCGCTCAGACTGCCCATCACTCTGGGGGTGGAAAGCTGTACTGAAATCCAGCCGCGTGCCTAGGGCCTCATGAAGGCTCCTCCAAAAATGAGATGCAAATCTTGGATCTCGATCGGAAACTATAGAAACAGGCACTCCATGCAATCGCACAATCTCATCAAGGTACCTTTGTGCAAGCTTCTCTCTAGACCAAGTAGTATGGATAGGGATAAAATGAGCAGATTTGGTTAACCTATCCACGATCACCCAAATAGCATCATGCCCAGCCTGAGAGCGAGGCAATCCAACAACAAAATCCATGGCGATCCTCTCCCACTTCCACACGGGAATGGGTAAGCTCTGCAACTTGCCTGCGGGAAGTCGGTGCTCGGCTTTCACTTGTTGACATGTCAAGCATTGAGCCACAAATTTTCCAACATCTTTCTTCATGCCGGGCCACCAATAAAGCAACCTTAAGTCCTTGTACATTTTGGTGCCACCTGGGTGAAGAGAATAAGGTGCTCGGTGTGCTTCCTTCAGGATCTCTTCTTTGATCTCCAAATCCGCCGGTACATAAAGTCGACTTCGAAAACGAAGTGCGCCATGATCGTCCACATGAAACTCACCTGCTCGGCCATCCACAAGTGTAGCCCAAATCTTTTCCAAACTAGGATCTTGAACTTGTTTCATCTTGATCCTTTCCATAAGAGTCGGTTGCAACACCAATGCCATCAATCTCTTGGGCGTCTCGGGTGCCACAACCTCCAACTCCAACCGTCTCATATCATGAAGTAATGGTTGTTGGTAAGTGATCATCATCGCTAAGTTCTCCATTGATTTGCGACTTAGAGCATCTGCCACTACATTTGCTTTCCCAGGATGGTAGAGAATAGTCAAATCATAATCCTTAAGCAGCTCCAACCATCTGCGCTGCCTAAGATTCAACTCCTTCTGAGTAAAGAGGTACTTTAGACTCTTATGATCAGTATATACCTCACAATGCTCACCGTATAAGTAGTGTCGCCATAGCTTCAATGCAAATACCACGGCGACTAATTCCAAATCATGAGTGGGATAGTTTTTCTCGTAGTCTTTTAATTGACGAGAGGCATAAGAAATAACCTTCTCGTTTTGCATCAAAACACACCCTAACCCACTCAAGGAAGCATCACTATAGATCACGTATCCCGCTTCTACAGTAGGCAAAGCCAATATTGTTACGGAATTTGAGTTGGCGTAGTTTCGTGAAAGTCTCAAGTCTTGAAGATTGAAGGTGAAGAAAGTTGGATCATTTAACTCAATCTCAAGAAAGAAGAATTCAAAAGGATCAGGTATGTTTAACTAAAGAATTTGTGTGATCCGAATACTTCTTGTAGTGTAGAAACACTTGGAAGAATCTTTCATTGCATAAAAATCAAAAAACTGGACTTGGGACATGTTCAGGATCCGGATCAGGTTGTTCGATCCGGATCTCGAAGGTGGTTCGTTCATACATCGTCGCAATCCGGATCGTAGTCTCTTGATCCGGATCCCGAACGTTGATGTTTGGTGAACTGTATGAACGATCCGGATCGTAGTCACATGATCCGGATCCCGAACCTTCGTTTTTCTGGAATTGGCTGTTTCGTTGTGACGATCCGGATCCTAGTTATCACGATCCGGATCGCCGTCCGTAAAAATCCAGAAATGGCAGGTTTTTGATTCTTATCTCCTTCCTAGGGTTTCTAACCTATATATACACCCTATGACTCCTTTTCTAGGGTGAATCCACATAGCCGTCATTTTCATATATCATCATATACGGCTATAGATCCACATATAGAGAAGAAAGGAAATCATTAGAGAATACTCTATGTTTCTTCATCTATATTGATTAGTTTGATTCTAGGTTTTCATACTCACATCTTGAGTTGAATCAAACTAATGAATACTTAGATGGTATTTCCGATCTATCTTTGATCTAAGTATTCGGCGGATCATCACCACCCAAAAAACAACGATTTACCCCAAAAATCGGCGCGTGGATTCGCGTGTCCTTGTGGATTCAAGGTTCATTCGCTCTCGTGGATTCGGAGCGAGGCACGTTCGTGGATTCGAACGGTGCTATTGGGTGAAGACCGTGGATTCGGTCGGACGTCGTGGATTCGACGTTGGACGCCGTGGATTCGGCGTTGGGCGCAGATCGTGGATTCGAGAAGCGTCTGGAGCGAGCGGAGAAGATCCTCTAGGAGCGTATGGAAAAGGTTGAGTCGTAAGTGTGTACGGTAAATCACCTTGTACGTGTTTTAATTCTAGTGGATTTCTGCCGTGTTATCGGTCCCGTGGTTTTTTACTCCGGTGATGGAGTTTTCCACGTAAAAATCTTGCGTGTTATTTTATTTTCCGCATTGGGTTTTATCGCAACGATTTTTGGAGTGTTTATACGTTTACACCTATTCACCCCCCTCTAGGTGTTTCTTCCCCTATTTAGATCCGTATTATATACGACCCAACAAGTGGTATCAGAGAGGGAATAGGGTTGTGAACAATGGTTGAAGGTGGAAACATCAATCGACCCCCTTTCTTTGATGGAACAAATTATGCGTACTGGAAAGTACGGATGAAAGCCTTTTTATCTTCCATCGACGAAAGGGTGTGGCATTCAATTGAATCAGGATGGACTAATCCAACTGAACTTATCTCTGATGTTCACACCTTAAAACCTAGGTCGAAATGGACCAAGGAAGAGTTTGAGTTATCTTCTTACAATGGCAAGGGAATTAATGCTATTTTTAATGCCTTATCTCAAACTGAATTCTCTCGCGTCTCGGCATGTGAGACTGCGAAAGAAATCTGGGATGTTCTCCAGGTTACACATGAGGGAACTAACCTCGTGAAGATTCAGAAACTGCAGATGCTTACGAGCAAGTTTGACTCTATTTTGATGGCAGAAAATGAATCTTTCACGGACTACTATACACGATTGCAAGACATCGTAAACTCATGTGCTAATCTGGGAGAGAAGATTCCAGAATTTAAGATTGTAAGAAAAATCTTAAGAACTCTTCCTGAACGATTTCGCCCAAAGGTTACTGCCATTGAAACTATTAAACACCCGGACGAAATACGTGTAGAAGAATTAGTTGGTTCATTACAAACATATGAAATGACTTTTAATACTAACAATTCTTCTGGAAAAGCATCCACTTCTAAGTCTTCAGGTTATGCGTTGAAAACAACTAAGGAAGAAGACGCGGATACATCCTCCTCGGACGATGACGAGAACCTTTCTATGGAGGAATTTGAGAAGCAGCTCGCTCTCTTGACAAGGAAGTTTCGCCGCAACTTCCGAAGGGGTAATTCAAGCAAATCTCCATCCTTCGGAAAGTGGAACAAAGGCAAGGGTACTCCAAGTCACAAGTCAAGAAAGCAGGAGAACTTCTCAAAGGATAAGAAAAGTTCAGAAGGACAACTGCAATGCTTCAAATGTCGAGGCTACGACCACATTGCAACGGAGTGTCCTAACAAGTATCCGGCAAAGAAGAAGGCGATGCAAGTCATCACTTGGGATGACAACTCAACGTCAAATGAGTCGTCTTCAAGTGATGAAGAAAAGAGCTCCACCGCATTCCACGCGTCCACATCTTCACCATTCATGTGCTTAATGGCAAGTACATCCGAGTCGTTGTCCAACTCCACTGTTGAAAAGATTGCAACGGACAACGAATCGGATGATTCGGAAGGTGAAGAGTTTGCTCTAGCCTATCATAGATCTATACGGGATTTAAGGAAACCGGCTAAGCAAAACAAGGGGTTGAGAGGGAGATTACAGGATCTCGAAGAAGAAGTAAAAAGGGTAACTTCTCTCTCGACCGATCTTGAAGTGGAAAGGGATAATTTGATAAAAGCAAATGTTTCCCTTCAAGAGTCCAATAAGCAGCTCGAGAAGAACTATATAGATATGATGAACAAAGCAAACTATCTCTCGAAGCTCTATGGCGAGGGCCGACAGGAAAGACTGGAAATGACGGAGACCATTCTCCAACTCAAGGATGACTTACAGCAATTCTTTTCAGGAAGGAGTAAGTTGGATAAACATCTTGGTCTCGGTCAAACAAATCGGTTCGGCCTCGGGTACACTCAAACTGGAAACAGTCCAAGTTCGAGTGGGACAGTTTTTGTGCCTCAGTCGGTATCTCCTCCTCCGACACCGGAATTCAAGACAAACAACGACAACAAACCTACCTCATTCTCCTCGGAATCGTCAAGCTCAAAGGTATGTTTTCGTTGTAATTGTGCAGGGCACATCGAAAGAAATTGCGAGATTGAAGCTCAAAGAACAAATCAACCACATCTTGCAATTGCTACCAATAAGCTCACTTCCCGGAATTCAAGGAAGGATTTTTCAAAAGAAAAGAACATTGGTAGCACCTCAAACAAGACGATGACAAAAGAAAAAGATCAATCATACAAGACGTCGTCTTCAAGGAGAATCTCTCAACCTTTACCAACATACTCTAAAACTCAAAAGGTTTGGGTATGCAAAGGTGAAACCCCTCCTTGTCTTTAATCGTTCTACGATTAAATCTTGTATAGTTTATGTAGACTATTTTCTTTTCTTCTTTTTCTTTTGGCCGACCCGTCAACCATCTTTGGGAGGTAAATGGTACATCTTTTTATTGGTTGATGTTTTCTCTCGGTTTTCATGGGTAGCATTTTTGAGAGAG
Source organism: Tillandsia leiboldiana (assembly GCA_029204045.2). Classification (NCBI taxonomy): domain Eukaryota; kingdom Viridiplantae; phylum Streptophyta; class Magnoliopsida; order Poales; family Bromeliaceae; genus Tillandsia; species Tillandsia leiboldiana. The sequence continues at coordinate 38,621,725 of CM055060.1, forward strand.
AAAGCTGATACGTTTGACTCTTTTCATGAGATTTGCCATCGTATTATGATTGAAAAGAATGAAAAGATCATTCGTGTTAGAAGTGATAGGGGTGGAGAATTCATAAATTCAAAATTCATTGACTTTTGTACTTCAAATGGCATTAAGCATGAATTCTCGGCACCCTATACACCTCAGCAGAATGGTGTTGTTGAGTGCAAAAACAGGGTTGTTCAAGAGATGGCGCGTGTGATGCTTCATAGCCGGAAATTACCGCTACATTTTTGGGCTGAAGCTGTGAACACCGCTGTCTATGTCATTAACAGAGTGTATTTGCGCCCAGGAACCTTGAATACACCATATGAGCTGTGGTTTAGTAGAAAACCGGATATCAAGTACTTTCGTATCTTCGGGAGTCGATGTTACATCTTACGTGACCGTGAAAATCTTGGAAAATTCGACTCTCGAAGTGATGAAGGGATCTTTTTGGGTTATTCTACGAATAGCAGAGCATATCGAGTATTTAACATTGAATCTAAAACGATCGTAGAATCTATAAATGTTAAAGTAGATGAAGCTTCTCATTTTGAATCTGAAAAATCTACCCTCGATATCTCTCTAGATGATGATTCTCCTGCTAGTGCATCTTCTCATAATAATACTTCCAATATTAATGATGCATCTAATGGTTCTTCTAGTTTATCTGATGTGCAGGAATCATCTCGTGTACCTCCGAGTACTCCGTTTCAACAAACGCTACGAATCTCCAAGGATCATCCGGAATCGAACATCATTGGAGATCCACAAGAAGGAGTTAGAACTCGAAGGCAGTTGGTTTGCGGACTTGCTTGCTACGTATCTTTAATCGAACCAAAGACAATAGATGAAGCTCTTCAGGATGACTACTGGATTAAAGCAATGCAGGAAGAGCTCCATCAATTTGAGCGAAACAAAGTCTGGGAATTAACGAAGCCTCCAAAGCAACATAATGTGATAGGTACCAAATGGATCTTCAAGAACAAGAAAGATGAAGATGGTACTATCATCAGGAACAAGGCACGACTAGTTGCTCAAGGCTACTCTCAAGTAGAAGGTATAGACTTTGACGAAACTTTCGCCCCTGTAGCTAGACTCGAGTCCATTCGTATATTGTTTGCTATTGCTTGTCATTTTAAAATCAAATTATTTCAAATGGACGTCAAGAGCGCATTTCTAAATGGGTTTTTAAATGAGGAAGTTTATGTAGCTCAACCGAAAGGTTTTGTAGATCATAAACAACCTAACCATGTTTTTCGTTTAAAAAGGGCTCTTTACGGTCTGAAACAAGCACCGCGAGCATGGTACGAAAGGTTAACAAAGCACCTTTTGGAAAAGGGCTATACTCGAGGGGGAGCTGACAGGACTCTCTTTGTGAAGCATTATCAAAATAATTTCATTGTAGCACAAATCTATGTCGATGACATTGTATTTGGTGCAACAAAAGATAATGATGCTTCTAAATTCGCGGAGACCATGGAAAGCGAATTTGAGATGTCCATGATGGGCGAACTGTCTTATTTTCTTGGATTGCAAATTAAACAAAATGATGAAGGTATTCACTTGAGTCAATCCAAGTATGCACTGGAGTTGGTCAAAAAGTTTGATCTAGAAAATTGTAAAGTTTTTCCAACTCCAATGGGAACTAGCCACAAGGGACTTGGAAGTGAATCACATAGTGAGAATGTAGACGAGAAACTGTATAGAAGTATGATTGGAAGTCTACTTTACCTCACGGCTAGTCGCCCGGATATATCCTTTAGTGTTGGGATTTGCGCGAGATATCAATCAGCACCAAAGGAGGTTCACCTGAAAGCGGTGAAACGGATCATCCGGTATATCAAAGGATCAATTAATTTCGGAATTTGGTATCCTATGGGAACAAGTTTGGACATTGTTGGATACTCAGATGCCTATTGGGCAGGATCAGTGGATGATCGGAAAAGTACGAGTGGTGCATGCTTCTATCTTGGCCATTGCCTTGTTGCATGGCACAGTAAAAAGCAGAATTGCATAGCACTCTCGACTGCCGAAGCGGAATACATTTCAGCTGGAAGTTGCTCAACTCAACTCATTTGGATAAAAAGCGTACTGAGCGACTTCAGCATTTCAGCATCTTCGGTAACAATTCTTTGTGACAACACAAGTGCAATTAACATTTCTAAAAACCCTGTGTTGCACTCTAGAACAAAACATATTGAACTTAGATATCATTTTCTTAGAGAGCTAGTTGAATCAAATACTCTTCAACTTTCATATATTTCAACTGAGGATCAATTAGCTGACATTCTAACAAAACCTTTGGATCAAAAACGTTTTATTCATTTACGAAAAGCAATTGGGATGCTTTCCTTGAAATAATCTTCTTTTTGAAATCTTTGCTTAGGATAGGTTTTGTATTTGTTTTTGTTTTGTTCTTTATCTATGTTTGTACATAGGACATTAATTGAGCATAGATCATAATTGACTTTAATTGCATCTTTTCGCACATTTAGAAATTTATTATGCTTTTGCCATCATAATATTTCACTGTTGCAATGATCATTTATGTTAATTAAATCATCTTCTAAAGTGATCAAAGTCAATTTCTCTCTCTCAATGATCTCTTGGTATAGTCATTATCTTATTTGACCGTTTAGTCGAGTATGAAATTGAGATCAATTTTTGGTTGAATACTTTATATCTTAAATAATTGATAGCCAATTGAGGGGGAGTCAAAGATAATGTAAAATGCTCAAAAGATGTGGAAAGAGTTACATCCCAATGAGGAGTGTGAAAACTACCACCACATGGAGGAAAGAGCTACCACCTCGGTCGTCCGAGTATTGTGTGCAGCTACCACATGTATACCAAGCATGGTTGTTCAAATTTTTGATTAAGTAAAATGCATGTTGAAATACTTGACTCTGTCAAATTTCAAGGTTGGTATAAGGTGGGATTTTAAAGAAAGATGCTCAAAGAGCCACTCTCTTCAACAGATTGTCTAGAAATATTATCTACTATATTTGGGATTTCAAACATCTATTGATCTTTGTATTTCATTTTCTTTACCGAATTGATTATTTGATAAAGGCATTACTCATAAGATCAAGTTAGATGTGATTGAAGGTGTTCAACTTTAAGGGATTTAATTTTTGTAAATTTTCGTTTCATTTTTGGATATTATTGATAGATTTGGCATAATCTAATTCTTGTTGTATGAAACGATGATTTTTGTTTAAAGTTGATACACATTTGTGCTTACAATCTTTTTCTGGATTTTCCTGAATTTCTCTAAAGAAAAAGTTGGGGCCGATCCGGATCGGGCTAGATGATCCGGATCCCGAACGCAGGAATTCTTCTGCGGGCTGACGATCCGGATTGTGTCTGCCGATCCGGATCCCGAACGCAGTTTCTTACTGCGGGTAGCCGATCCGGATCGCAGTTATGAACTGATCCGGATCGCGGCTAGGTTTTATAAGGAACGAAAGGGGTTTTTGATTTCTTTACTCCAATCTTTTGTTCAAAAGTTTCCAGAGCGCTTCTCTCTAGATTTCATCCTCCTTGGAAGCTTTCAAACTCAAGTTCTTCAATTCCAAGTAAGTTTTGTTGATCAAAATCTCGATTTTTTACCGTTTTTCTCTTTTCCTCCTCAAACGTACGAATTTCTTGGATCAACCTTGTTTGTGGATGGTTTTTGATCAAATTTCTTTTGAAATAAGAACTCTGGGTTGTTTAGTTTTGATTATATGCTAGGTTTTCTCCTGATTAACGGATTTTTAGGCTTCGATTTCTAAAATTTCGGTTTTAGGGCATATAATAAGGATTTTTGAAATTCATGCAATTGATCTATTTTTAGAAGTCCTTTTGCAAAACTAATTTGATTCTTAGTCTCTCTACATGATAATGATTCTTTGGGTACAATTTTTCAAATTTTTGAAAATTAATAATTTTTCATGTGTTCTTGAGTTGGTCTTCACAGGATTTAAATCTTCTTAAAGCACTTGGATCAATGGGATTCTCATGGATCATTCTTTTGTTGGTCACAATAGTGCACACTCGGGCCACAAACAAATTAAAGAGAGCTAAGAAAACACAACAAAAAGGTGAATTTGTCGAGGTCAGTGATACAGAGGTGGATTGTCACGAGATAGATTGGACTGCATTGACAGATGATGATGAATCATTGCCTGAACAAAAGGCGTCCGATGCTTCGAAAGGAAAAGCACCCATGGACAAAGGAAAAGCGCCTATGACTAAACCAACCATCTCTGTGAAAAGGAAACGAGTAACTAGACGTTTTGGACTACGACGAAACGCTGATTTTAACACACCGATAGTTCCTGACTCCCCGCCTCGCGTGGAAGGAGTGTTTGTCAGCATGGATCGCGTTCGAGCGTTTGAACGTCGTGAATGCATCGGTGAACGTCATGTCAACATTGAAGCTCTCCGAAATCACTCACCTGAGTTTGGAACCTTGATTGAGCAAGCTAATCTCATCCAAGTCTGCCGATTCCCCGAACTACTTGGGTATTGTTTGTATCGTGTAAGGACCTTTTACACGAATGCAACACATCTTCAAGAAGGAGAACATGGATCAATGCATTTCTATACAATTATCCAAGGGATGAAACTTAAAATCACTCCGCAGCTAATTGGCGAAGTTCTTGGAATGGAATCTAACACATCGGGGGTCAACTTTTTGAAAGGAAAAAGTTTGACGAATGCCTTGTGGCGAACAGTGATAGATAAAATCTGTTTGGAAGGAACGAATTCAGCTAATGGTAAAAGTGTAAAATCCAAACATCTTCGACTGGAGTATCGATTTCTAAATTTCATCACGTGTTACAACATTCTACCTAACATGCAGACTAAGGTCGTGAGATGGGAGAGACTGCTGTTCCTATATCTCTTAGGTCATCCCTCTGAGGCTGTAGGATTGAACATGAATATCCCCTACATAATTTGGAATAGAATGTCAAGATATATTGTACATCCTCATCCTTCTGAGCGACTTCCGTTTCCGTTAATCATCATGAGGATCTTACAAAAGTTTGACATTGATATAAGCTCGACATCTTATCAACACTGTTGGGGGATGATAGATGAGTCAACGATTGTGAAGTCACTTCATAAATTACCACATGTTACTCCGACACATTCCACTGGAAAGAAACCTTGTGTCGGCACCTCGGCCTCACCGTCTCAACAAGCATCAGAACAAAGGCGAATGTCTGAAGAACTCGAGATCATAACGGCATCCCAAATTACATTGACCAAGAAAGTAAATTCAATGAGGAAATTGATCAAGCACATGTTCACTAAAATGGGATTTAGTGCGTCTGAAGATTCAGACTCCGATAACTGATTTGTGCTTTAACAATTTTTGTGCAGATTTGTGCAGGATTTTATCTCTTTAGTTCAGCTTTTAGGACTTACCTTTAGTTCTAGTTCTTACTTTTCGGAACAATTTTTGAAATCTTTAACTCTCCTTAAATTTTTGTGTTTTTGGCTAATTTTGTGACAAAAAGGGGGAGAGAGTTTATAGAGAACTTGAACAATGATTGATTGAACATGATGATGTGTTGGAACATCAAAGGTAAGTTGAAACACAAAGGTAAGTAGAACTTCAACTTTTGGTTTTTCCATTTGTATGAATGCATGCCTCGACTAACTATTTGCTAACTATTTGGGCATGTAATATAACTAACAAGTTGATGTTCACTAACAAGTTTGTGACACTTGGTTTTTGATTGCATAGAAGATATGTTGGTTCTTAACTCTGATCAATTACATATCTATATATATATAAGTTTGTCACAAACATGTTCATGACATTTGGTTTTTACGTGCAAAGAAGATATGTTGGTGTTTATTTAACTATGATCATGTCACGCCCCGGGGGTTCGAATCGCGCGGAAGAGGAGCCACCGATGCCCCTGACTCAGCCATATATTTTTTTTTTTTAATACGTTACTCCCCGGCGCGTGCACAGACCCGCCGCATATACAAATTCACTCTGCAAATAAGCAGAGGCCCCTTTGTATATGCACGGCGTCTCAACTACAAAGTGTCTCACAAGGCGTAGTACAAACAATCTCTAACCACATCAGTTGGGGTCTCGTACACAAACAACCAAACAATTCACATGACATTCTAGCATTCACTTGGAGCATGGAGGCCGGTGTTTTGAAAGGATAAATAATCACAAGGTTTTGAAAGCGGCATCCACACGATGCCCTCGTTTGTGAAAACAGTTCGCAAACACATAAATCCCACAAGGTTTATAAAGCTCGGTGCCCACACGACACCCACGTTTTAAAAATAGTTTTCGCAAACGGTTTTCTTTGTTTTTTCATCGTTCAAAACGGCCAAGTAAGAGAGAACGTAGTATTCATTCAATTATTCAAATAAAAGGAAAGAAAAAGGGCAACATCCACTTCGACCCCACGGGGGTGTCGCAATCCACATCTAGCTACCATGAATAATAAAAGGAAAGGGAAAGAAGAGTCACTGTTTCTGAAGTCATCCAAAAATCAGATCAGCACCCTAACGTCCTCACCGGCGCCCTAGCACTCGCCCCTGGACGAACCTGTCACGGAGTGGGAAGTCAGTGACTAGAAATAGCATGATAAGCGTAGTATACAAAGATAAGGCAAACCACAAACACCGGAGCAACTATCCTTCCCATGCACTTTCCACCTTAAGCACACCCTGTATCAATACGACATCGGGCACCTTCCCCGATGCCCACCGCCGAGCACCTGCCTCACAAAGCAACATCGGGCACCTTCCCCGATGCCACCGCCGAGCACCTGCCTCGGCCGCCGAGCACCTGCCTCGACGTCACCGCTCACACCCCCCACCCATGGGGGCCCCCATTCCTAACGCCACCTTCGCGTGGGGTACACGGGTCAACGTACCACTTTTCCGGAAAAGCACACCCTTGCGGTGGCCAAACCGCGGGTGTGCGTGTAGCAATTTTGAGCCTCAGATTGATATTGAGTATCATAGCATAACATAACATAACAAAACAGGGTTAGTGCATAAACAGAAGGAGACTGACAATTCCACCTTGCCCCGACATGCTATTTCTAACAGTTAAACCCCATTCCCGAAACCCCCGGGAACGTACCCACCTTGTGTGCGTCGTCCTGCGTTCGTCCAGTCCGCGTCTGTGCTCCAGTCGCCAACAGTGTCCCGCACTCCTGAAGGAACATAAGCAAATCGAGACTTAGAAGTCCGAAACTTACAACGACTCCCTACAGCGTGCGGCGGAGTTCTTCGCACGGCACCAGCCCGTGCGACGAACACTCTGCCAGGACGCAGCCCCGCGCGGCACCAGCCCGCGCGGCCGTCCCTCCTGCGGGCGGCCCCGCGCGGCCGAGCGCCGCGCGGGCGCGCTGCCCGCGGTGTGGGCGACCCCGCGCGGCACCAGCCCGCGCGGGCGCCCCTCCTGCGGGCGGCCCCGCGCGGCCGAGCGCCGCGCGGTGCGCGCGGCCCGCGGTGCGGGGCGGCCCCGCGCGGCACCAGCCCGCGCGGGCGCCCCCTCCTGCGGGCGGCCCCGCGCGGCCGAGCGCCGCGCGGGCGCGCGGCCCGCGGTGCGGGGCGGCCCCGCGCGGCACCAGCCCGCGCGGGCGCCCCCCCCCCCCCCCCCCCCCCGCTGCGGGCGGCCCCGCGCGGCTGAACGCCGCGCGGGCGCGCGGCCCGCGGTGCGGGGCGGCCCCGCGCGGCACCAGCCCGCGCGGGCGCCCCCTGCTGCGGGCGGCCCCGCGCGGCTGAACGCCGCGCGGGCGCGCGGCCCGCGTGCGGGGCGGCCCCGCGCGGCACCAGCCCGCGCGGGCGCCCCCTGCTGCGGGCGGCCCCGCGCGGCTGAACGCCGCGCGGGCGCGCGGCCCGAGATGCGAGGCGGCCCCGCGCGGCACCAGCCCGCGCGGGCGCCCCCTCCTGCGGGCGGCCCCGCGCGGCCGAGCGCCGCGCGGGCGCGCGGCCCGCGGTGCGGGGCGGCCCCGCGCGGCACCAGCCCGCGCGGGCGCCCCTCCTGCGGGCGGCCCCGCGCGGCCGAGCGCCGCGCGGGCGCGCGGCCCGCGGTGCGCGACGGCGCCGGGCCTCCTCCCTCCTCGTGACCAACAAAAGAAAGAAAGAAAGAGGGAGATTCCCCCGAACGAAACGCGTCCGACTCACCTCGACGTGCGAAAGAGGAGGAAGAGAGGGATCGTCCGCTTGCCCCCACCGGTCCACCCTTGCGGTGTGCTTGGTTTCTCTTTGCCGGCGGCTACGAGGGAGGAAGAAAAAGAAAAGAGACGGCCACCAAAAGAGAATAAGAGGAACCCTAATCCTCTTTCCCTCACGGCTACATATATATATACTAAAAGAATTAGGGTTTACCTTAAAAGGTGTGCGGCTGCCAACACGGATCCCGAGGCGTCTAAGGGGGACCCCAACTTCGAGAATTAATTCTGGTCAGACCGGGAGTCGGAAAAATAAACCGATCGCGCCCACGCGCTCCGTTCCGCGAGCTCTACCGCCTAAAATTATTTGCGGGCCCCGACGGTCTGTCCGGAAAAATGCCAAAAAAAGAGGCCCCCGGTCAGGCATTACAAGAAGACGGTGACCAGAAGGGTTAAGGAAAAGCCGGGTCTTACACCACTTACCGCTAAAAACAAGTTTCGTCCCCGAAACTTAATCTTCCCCAGCGGCGAACAGGTCCGGGTAGCACTCCCTCATCTTTGACTCGGGTTCCCAAGTTGCCTCACGCTCTTCTTGATTGCTCCAAAGCACTTTTACGTAGGGAATCGTCCGACTACGCAGCTTTTTGTCCTCCCGGGCTAGGATCCGCACTGGTACTTCCGCCAAACTTAGATCCTCCTTGAGTTCAATCGCGGAGGCGTCCAGCACTCGCGATGGGTCGGGGAGGTATTTCCGAAGCATGGATACGTGGAACACATCATGAACGCGGTCAAGGTTCGGCGGTAGGGCGAGGCGGTAGGCTACCGGGCCGATGCGCTCCAGAATCTCAAACGGCCCTATGTACCGCGGGCTCAGCTTGCCCCTCAACCCAAACCGCTTCACCCCCTTTGACGGCGACACCCGCAGTAACACGTGCTCTCCCACCTGGAATTCCAAGTCGCGACGTCTCTGGTCCGCGTAACTCTTTTGCCGGCTCTGGGCGGTCGCCAAACGTTGCCTGATGAGGCGCACCCTTTCCTCTGTCTCGGCCACTAGGTCCGGCCCCAAAAACTTTCTCTCCCCCAGATCGTCCCAGCAGATCGGGGATCTACAGCGTCTGCCGTACAATGCTTCGTACGGCGCCATCTTAATGCTTGCTTGGTAGCTGTTGTTATAAGCGAACTCTGCAAGGGGTAGGTAGCGCGACCATCCGTCTCCCAAGTCCAGCACGCACGCCCGAAGCATGTCCTCGAGTATCTGGATCACCCGCTCGGATTGCCCGTCCGTCTGGGGTGAAAGGCTGAGCTGAAGTGTAACTTGGTCCCCAAGGCTCGTTGTAGACTCTTCCAAAGTTCGAAACGAACCTTGTGTCCCTGTCCGAGGTGATCGTCGTTGGCACCCCGTGCAGCCTTACAATCTCGCTGAGGTAGACCTGTGCCAGCCGGTCGCGTGTCCAGGTCGTGTGGATGGGTAGGAAGTGAGCTGACTTCGTTAGCCGATCCACGACAACCCAGATGGCGTCGTGTCCCTGCTGCGAACGGGGGAATCCGGTGACGAAGTCCATTGTGACTTGCTCCCACTTCCACTCGGGCACGGGTAGAGGTTGCAATTTCCCCGCCGGCCGTTGATGCTCGGCTTTCACCTGTTGGCAAATCAAACAGTGAGCCACGAACAGCGTCACATCTCCCTTCAATCTTGGCCACCAGAAGGTCTGTCGGATATCTCGGTACATCTTGGTGCCTCCAGGGTGCGCCACGTAGGGGGCGCAATGTGCTTCAGTCAGGATTTCTCTCTTTAGATCCGGCAGATCGGGCACGCAGATCCGCCCTCGGAACCGAAGGGTGCCGTCCGTTCCCACTGCGAAGTCTCCTTCTTGCTCCGGTGAAATCCTATCCCGTTCCAGCTGTAGCTGCGGATCCGCACCTTGGCCTTCCCGAATCCTCTCCAATAGGGTCGGCGCGACTGTTAGGGTCAACAGTCGCTCAACCGTCCCTGCTGGTACCACTTCCAACCTCAATCGTGAAAATTCCGCGATCAAGTCGTTCTGCTGCGTGATCGCGCCCGCCGAAGTTCCTTCTGCTTGCCCCTTTCGGCTTAGAGCGTCGGCTACCACATTTGCTTTCCCCGGGTGGTACTGGATGGTTAAGTCGTAGTCCTTCAGTAGCTCCAACCACCTCCTCTGCCGTAGGTTAAGCTCCTTCTGGGTGAAAAGGTACTTGAGGCTTTGGTGGTCCGAGAACACGTTGCAATGCACACCGTAGAGGTAGTGCCTCCACAGTTTCAGAACGAAGACCACTGCGGCAAGCTCCAAGTCATGGATCGGGTAGTTCTGTTCGTAATCCTTGAGTTGTCTTGAAGCATAGGCAATGACTCTTCCTTGCTGCATTAGTACTCCTCCCAGTCCTATTCGCGATGCATCGCAGTAGACTTCGTAGTCTTCTCCAGGGGTTGGTAAGGCAAGCACAGGCGCTCTTGTTAACCGTTTCTTAAGTTCTTCAAAGCTCTCTTGGCATTGGACCGTCCATATGAACTTTACTCCTTTCCGGGTTAGGCGGTTCAGAGGGGTCGCAATCTTCGAGAAACCCTCCACGAAACGTCTGTAGTATCCCGCAAGGCCCAAGAAGCTGCGCACCTCTGTCACTGTGGTCGGCTGGGGCCAGTCGGTCACCGACTCCACCTTCTTGGGATCCACTGCGACTCCTGCTGCTGAAATGATATGCCCTAGAAACCCCACTTCACGAAGCCAGAATTCGCATTTATTAAGTTTTGCGAACAACTCCTGCTCCCTAAGGGTCTGTAGAACAATTCGTAGGTGCTCCTCGTGCTTCCCATCGGTGGTGGAGTAAATTAGGATGTCGTCGATGAAGACCACAACGAACTGATCCAGGAAGGGTCTGAAAACTCGGTTCATCATGTCCATGAACACCGCTGGCGCATTAGTAAGCCCGAACGGCATTACTGTGAACTCGTAATGGCCATACCGAGTCCGGAATGCCGTCTTCGGAATATCCTCGTCTCGAACTCTGAGCTGGTGGTATCCCGACTGCAGGTCGATTTTTGAGAAGACAGTTGCACCCCGCAGCTGGTCAAAGAGGTCATCAATCCTAGGTAAGGGGTACTTGTTTTTCACTGTGACTTTGTTGATTTCCCGGTAGTCGATGCATAACCGCAAGCTCCCGTCTTTCTTTCGTACAAAGAGTACAGGCGCGCCCCAAGGGGACACACTCGGTCGGATAAACCCCTTGTCCAGGAGGTCCTCTAGCTGCGCCTTAAGTTCCTTCAGCTCCGCGAAGGCCATCCTGTAGGGGGCCTTCGTGATTGGTCGAGTGCCGGGTGGAAGCTCAATGGGAAAGACAACTTCTCGCTCGGGGGGTAATCCAGGTAGTTCGGCCGGAAAAACATCTGGGAAGTCCCTCACTACAGGGATGTCGGGGAGTGCCGTGGAGGATCCGGCGGCCAGGGCCACCGACACCATGTAGGCCATACACCCGCCCTCTACCAGCTTTCTGGCTCGGGATGCAGGAATCATGGAAGAAAAGGAAACGCTCTTGCAGGCCAAGTACACGTTCTCCGGAAAATCGGGGTACATCAGTCGTACCTCGCGCTTCTCACAGTCTATGACCGCAAGGTACCACGTGAGCCAATCCATTCCGAGCACTACATCATACTCTTTCAATGGAATGACTACCAGATCCCAGGGGCACGGAAGCCTTCCCATCCATATAGGGCAGGAAGGCACCATGTTGCGTGCCTCCAAGGATCCTCCCGCGGTGTGAACGGTCATCAAACTGGGTAAGGGTCTCAACTCAAAATCATGGGTCAGTGCGAAGTCTCGAGACATAAACGAGAGGGTCGCTCCGGTGTCAAAAAGGGTTCTAGCGCGGTAAACAGAAGCAAGAGTGATACCTGCGACGACGTGCTCAGACGGGTGTGTCTCCTGCTGACCCATCGAATAGACGCGGCCTCCCGAAGGCGGTGGCTTCTCCCCCACAGATCGGGGTGCTGGCGGTCTGGGGGCTGACGTCATTGGCGCTTTCCCCCGCCCTGCATGCTGGGGTGAAGGCACGGAGGCTGCTGAAGATGTGGTGCCTTGGTTCAGGGGACAGTTGAAACGGAAGTGCCCCTGCTTGCCACATCGGAAGCAATGGTCCTGTCTCTTGGAGCAATCCATCACCCGGTGCGCCCCGCCGCAGATCACGCACGAGCGGTCCTCCGGGCGTTGTCCCTCTCCTGGCGCTCCCCTGGTCCTTTGCTGGGGTCTCCACCGCTTAGGGGGCCGATTCCCGCTGGAGGAGCCCCCTCCCCCTTAAGTCGTCTGGGTCCGCTTCCTGTCATCTTGTTGGTGGGAGCCTTCCCTTCGGGCGCGCGTGACGGCAAAGCCTCGTTCCACGATGGTGGCTCGGTCGACCACCTTCTGAAAGGTATGTAGATCTGCCGCGTCCACTACTTGGAAAATGTCAGTCCTTAATCCATCCACAAACAGTTGTGCCTTATGGGATTCGTCCCGAATGACGAACGGGACACAGTTCGCCAGTCTCACGAACTCCCTCTGGTACTCCATTACTGTTTTGGTTCCCTGCCTGATGTGGTTTAGATCGTCCTCCAGTTGTTTCTTCACGCTATTGGTAAAGAACGCCCCGAATAGCTGCTGTTTAAAGGTAGTCCACGACGGAAGGGTAGCGCCCGACGCAGTGTCGGGGCGTACGGTCTTCCACCAAATGCGGGCGTTCCCCTCGAGCAAGTGGGCGGCCAGGGGGACCCGCTCGTGGTCTTCCATCATTAGGTCCTCGAATAATTTCTCCATCGTATCCACCCATTTCTCCACAACCCAGGGGTCTGTCGTGTCCCCCTCGAACGTTGGCGGGTCGTATTTCTTGAAGTCGGCTAGGTTGGCGCGCACACGGTCTCGCTCGTTTGGTAGGTTCGCCCCCTCCTTCGCGACGTTGGCGGTCGCGGCGGGAGTGGGTAACACTACCGTCACACTCGGAGCAATTCCGACGATTGGTGTCGCCGCCGGCCCTGCCGTTGCCGTCGAAGGGGCCACCTCTGGGGCCGAGGCCCGGGTGGGGGCAGCCCCTCCTTCGGTCTCCATCACCGGTGCAGCTGGGCCCGGGAGACGGCCCGGGGCAACCTCTGCCGTCGCAGCGGCCTGCTGTTGCTGCGTCAGTTGGCGCACGCGGTCGTTCAGGACTGCCAACTGTTCCGCCATCTCTTGTAGCTGCTGCCTTAGGAGCTGATTTTTCGCAGTCATCGCTTCCGCTGCGTCCGCCCCCGTGTCCTCGGCTGTGGATCTAGTCCTGGCCATGATCTGAACATTTGCACGTACCAGTTACTCCTAGTTCAAATAAGACGGCACGCCACTAGTGCTGGCACTAGAGGGAGAAAAGAAAAAGAACACTAATTCCCTCCCCCCTTTTTCCCCCAACGAGCACTCGCGTTTTATTTATCCCGTGTTCACTTTATTACTCAGTAGCCAGAGTATTGCGCCCGTGGATGTTAGGCCCCGACTGTTGTGGTTAAAGTTTACCTCTCTGATACCATCTTAATCTGTCACGCCCCGGGGGTTCGAATCGCGCGGAAGAGGAGCCACCGATGCCCCTGACTCAGCCATATATTTTTTTTTTTAATACGTTACTCCCCGGCGCGTGCACAGACCCGCCGCATATACAAATTCACTCTGCAAATAAGCAGAGGCCCCTTTGTATATGCACGGCGTCTCAACTACAAAGTGTCTCACAAGGCGTAGTACAAACAATCTCTAACCACATCAGTTGGGGTCTCGTACACAAACAACCAAACAATTCACATGACATTCTAGCATTCACTTGGAGCATGGAGGCCGGTGTTTTGAAAGGATAAATAATCACAAGGTTTTGAAAGCGGCATCCACACGATGCCCTCGTTTGTGAAAACAGTTCGCAAACACATAAATCCCACAAGGTTATAAAGCTCGGTGCCCACACGACACCCACGTTTAAAAATAGTTTTCGCAAACGGTTTTCTTTGTTTTTTCATCGTTCAAGAACGGCCAAGTAAGAGAGAACGTAGTATTCATTCAATTATTCAAATAAAAGGAAAGAAAAGGGCAACATCCACTTCGACCCCACGGGGGTGTCGCAATCCACATCTAGCTACCATGAATAATAAAAGGAAAGGGAAAGAAGAGTCACTGTATCTGAAGTCATCCAAAAATCAGATCAGCACCCTAACGTCCTCACCGGCGCCCTAGCACTCGCCCCTGGACGAACCTGTCACGGAGTGGGAAGTCAGTGACTAGAAATAGCATGATAAGCGTAGTATACAAAGATAAGGCAAACCACAAACACCGGAGCAACTATCCTTCCCATGCACTTTCCACCTTAAGCACACCCTGTATCAATACGACATCGGGCACCTTCCCCGATGCCCACCGCCGAGCACCTGCCTCACAAAGCAACATCGGGCACCTTCCCCGATGCCACCGCCGAGCACCTGCCTCGGCCGCCGAGCACCTGCCTCGACGTCACCGCTCACACCCCCCACCCATGGGGGCCCCCATTCCTAACGCCACCTTCGCGTGGGGTACACGGTCAACGTACCACTTTTCCGGAAAAGCACACCCTTGCGGTGGCCAAACCGCGGGTGTGCGTGTAGCAATTTTGAGCCTCAGATTGATTGAGTATCATAGCATAACATAACATAACAAACAGGGTTAGTGCATAAACAGAAGGAGACTGACAATTCCACCTTGCCCCGACATGCTATTTCTAACAGTTAAACCCCATTCCCGAAACCCCCGGGAACGTACCCACCTTGTGTGCGTCGTCCTGCGTTCGTCCAGTCCGCGTCTGTGCTCCAGTCGCCAACAGTGTCCCGCACTCCTGAAGGAACATAAGCAAATCGAGACTTAGAAGTCCGAAACTTACAACGACTCCCTACAGCTGGCGGCGGAGTTCTTCGCACGGCACCAGCCCGTGCGACGAACACTCTGCCAGGACGCAGCCCCGCGGCACCAGCCCGCGCGGTGCCGTGCCCTCCTGCGGGCGGGCCCCGCGCGGCCGAGCGCCGCGCGGGGCGCGCTGCCCCGGTGTGGGCGACCCCGCGCGGCACCAGCCCGCGCGGGCGCCCCTCCTGCGGGCGGCCCGCGCGGCCGAGCGCCGCGCGGGCGCGCGGCCCGCGGGTGCGGGGGCGGCCCCGCGCGGCACCATCCCGCGGGCGCCCCCTCCTGCGGGCGGCCTCCGCGCGGCCGAGCGCCGCGCGGGCGCGCGGCCCGCGGTGCGGGGCGGCCCCCGCTGGCGGCACCAGCCCGCGCGGGCGCCCCCCCCCCCCCCCCCCGCTGCGGGCGGCCCCGCGCGGCTGAACGCCGCGCGGGCGCGCGGCCCGCGGTGCGGGCGGCCCCGCGCGGCATCCAGCCCGCGCGGGCGCCCCCTGCTGCGGGCGGCCCCCGCGCGGCTGAACGCCGCGCCGGGCCGCGCGTCCCGCGTGCGGGTTCGGCCCCGCGCGGCACCAGACCCGCGCGGGCGCCCCCTGCTGCGGGCGCCCGCGCGGCTGAACGCCGCGCGGCGCGCGGCCCGAGATGCGAGGCAGGCCCCGCGCGGCACCAGCCCGCGCGGGCGCCCCCTCCCTGCGGGCGCCCCGCGCTGGCCGAGCGCCGCGCGGGCGCGCGGGCCCGCGGTGCGGGGCGGCCCCGCGCGGCACCAGCCCGCGCGGGCGCCCCTCCTGCGGGCGGCCCCGCGCGGGCCGAGCGCCGCGCGGGCGCGCGGCCCGCGGTGCGCGACGGCGCCGGGCCTCCTCCCTCCTCGTGACCAACAAAAGAAAGAAAGAAAGAGGGAGATTCCCCCGAACGAAACGCGTCCGACTCACCTCGACGTGCGAAAGAGGAGGAAGAGAGGGATCGTCGCGCTTGCCCCCACCGGTCCACCCTTGCGGTGTGCTTGGTTTCTCTTTGCCGGCGGCTACGAGGGAGGAAGAAAAAGAAAGAGACCCACCAAAAGAGAATAAGAGGAACCCTAATCCTCTTTCCCTCACGGCTACATATATATATACTAAAGAATTAGGGTTTACCTTAAAAGGTGTGCGGCTGCCAACACGGATCCCGAGGCGTCTAAGGGGGACCCCAACTTCGAGAATTAATTCTGGTCAGACCGGGAGTCGGAAAAAATAAACCGATCGCGCCCACGCGCTCCGTTCCGCGAGCTCTACCGCCTAAAATTATTTGCGGGCCCCGACGGTCTGTCCGGAAAATGCCAAAAAAAGAGGCCCCCGGTCAGGCATTACAAGAAGAGGGTGACCAGAAGGGTTAGGAAAAGCCGGGTCTTACTATCAGTTTCCATATCTGAATATAAATGTCATGGTAAGTATAAATGAGTTTAAACTTCATCTCTGTTTGTGGTTTTTGAATAATACAAAATTCTTGAGGTATCTAACGATTTCTTTTGTCAAAAATGATTTCTTTTTGCAGAGAGTACAGATGTCTAAGTCTAGAGTCTGTTTTAGGAGTTTAACTCATGTATTGTATTTTGGATCTCCATTGTAAATTTTTTGTTGTATGGTGATAGCAACAAAATATATTTTTTTGAATTTTCTTTAGTGGATCTATGTTTTGTCACGAAACCGCCAAAGGGGGAGATTGTTACGGAATTTGAGTTGGCGTAGTTTCGTGAAAGTCTCAAGTCTTGAAGATTGAAGGTGAAGAAAGTTGGATCATTTAACTCAATCTCAAGAAAGAAGAATTCAAAAGGATCAGGTATGTTTAACTAAAGAATTTGTGTGATCCGAATACTTCTTGTAGTGTAGAAACACTTGGAAGAATCTTTCATTGCATAAAAATCAAAAACTGGACTTGGGACATGTTCAGGATCCGGATCAGGTTGTTCGATCCGGATCCCGAAGGTGGTTCGTTCATACATCGTCGCAATCCGGATCGTAGTCTCTTGATCCGGATCCCGAACGTTGATGTTTGGTGAACTGTATGAACGATCCGGATCGTAGTCACATGATCCGGATCCCGAACCTTCGTTTTTCTGGAATTGGCTGTTTCGTTATGACGATCCGGATCCTAGTTATCACGATCCGGATCGCCGTCCGTAAAATCCAGAAATGGCAGGTTTTTGATTCTTATCTCCTTCCTAGGGTTTCTAACCTATAAATACACCCTATGACTCCTTTTCTAGGGTGAATCCACATAGCCGTCATTTTCATATATCATCATATACGGCTATAGATCCACATATAGAGAAGAAAGGAAATCATTAGAGAATACTCTATGTTTCTTCATCTATATTGATTAGTTTGATTCTAGGTTTTCATACTCACATCTTGAGTTGAATCAAACTAATGAATACTTAGATGGTATTTCCGATCTATCTTTGATCTAAGTATTCGGCGGATCATCACCACCCAAAAACAACGATTTACCCCAAAAATCGGCGCGTGGATTCGCGTGTCCTTGTGGATTCAAGGTTCAATCGCTCTCGTGGATTCGGAGCGAGGCACGTTCGTGGATTCGAAGGGTGCTATTGGGTGAAGACCGTGGATTCGGTCGGACGTCGTGGATTCGACGTTGGACGCCGTGGATTCGGCGTTGGGCGCAGATCGTGGATTCGAGAAGCGTCTGGAGCGAGCGGAGAAGATCCTCTAGGAGCGTATGGAAAAGGTTGAGTCGTAAGTGTGTACGGTAAATCACCTTGTACGTGTTTTAATTCTAGTGGATTTCTGCCGTGTTATCGGTCCCGTGGTTTTTTACTCCGGTGATGGAGTTTTCCACGTAAAAATCTTGCGTGTTATTTTATTTTCCGCATTGGGTTTTATCGCAACGATTTTTGGAGTGTTTATACGTTTACACCTATTCACCCCCCTCTAGGTGTTTCTTCCCCTATTTAGATCCGTATTATATACACGACCCAACAAATACGGGGCGGTTGTCAACCGTTCCTTCAATTCCCTGAAGCTTCTCTCACATGCATCGTTCCAAACAAACTTGGTGCCTTTATGTGTTAGTCGCGTGAGGGGAGTAGATAACCTTGTAAATCCCTCAACAAAACACCGATAGTAACCGGCCCAAACCAACAAAGCTCCGGATCTCAGTGACGTTCGTCGGTCTAGGCCAATCCTTAATTGCCTTAATTTTCTTGGGGTCCACAGCTATTCCTTTATCCGATATTACATGACCCAAGAACGCTACCTCTCGTACCAAAACTCACATTTCTTCAACTTGGCGTAGAGCTCTTTCTCCCGAAGTAATTGCAACACTTGCCGCAAGTGATCCTCATGCTCTTCATCACTTCGAGGTACACCAAAATGTCATCGATGAACACCACGACGAATCTATCCAAAAGGACTTGAAGACACGGTTCATCAAATCCATAAAAGCTGCCGGGCATTAGTGAGCCCAAACGGCATAACAGTAAACTCATAGTGTCCATACCGTGTCCTAAAAGCCGTCCTAGGAACATCCTCGGGCTTGATCTTGAGTTGGTGGTATCCAGACTGAAGGTCAATCTTCGAATACACTCTTGATCCTTGGAGTTGATCAAACAAATCATCAATCACGCGGCAATGGATACTTATTCTTAATTGTGACCTTGTTTAGCTCACGATAGTCCACACAAAGGCTAAGCGATCCATCCTTTTTCTTGACGAACAAAACTGGTGCTCCCCAAGGTGAAACGCTCGGTCGGATGAAGCCCTTTTCCAACAAGTCTTGAAGCTGTGCCTTGAGCTCTTTTAACTCTGCCGGTGCCATCCGATATGGTGCCTTCGAGATTGGGGTAGTTTTCCAGGGATCAGATCTACCACAACTCGATCTCTCTATCCGGAGGCATCCCCGGTAGCTCTGCCGGGAACACATCATAAACTCTCGCACAACTGGGATATCCTCCACTCTCGAGTCTCACTGCTACTATCCACAACATAGCCAAGTAGGCGACGCATCCACTCCTAATCAGCTGTTTTGCTCTAGCGGAAGAGATAGTCATCGCAAACAGCGAACTCTTGCAGCCTCTGAACACAATTTACTTTTGTCCCGGTTTCTCGAAACGTCACGAGTCGATTCTCACAATCAATGGTAGCATGATATCTTGTGAGCCAATCCATGCCCAAAACCACATCAAATTCTCCAAGTCGATGGAGGGCCAACAACAATCTGCCGGCAAAATCCAATCCCCAATCTTAACAGGACAACTAGGGGAAAACTCCCGAATCTCCAAGGTATGATCGGGAACTAAGACTCGTCCGGATGCAAGGTAGGAACTAACTCAATGCCATGCAACTCGGCAAACAGCCGGTCAATGAATGAATGAGATGCACCAGTGTCAAATAAAGCTCGAACTCGAATACTATGAATCAAGATAATACATGCAACGATGTCCTCTGCCACTGAAGCCTCCTCAGTTTGGGCCGCATACATGCGCCCGCTTGGAGCCTGCCGTGGCCCCTCATACTGTCGCGATGCCGGTGGTCGTCCTGACTGAGAGTAGGTGGCGGGGTCACCTGTTCTCTTGAATAACTGTGCCGATGCTGAAGAAGGCGTCGGTGTCGAGCCTCGCGGGCACTCTGATCGAAAGTGACCCTCCTGGCCACAAAGATAGCACTTGCCTCCACGCTGCGGGCATTGCGGCGGCACATGGGTCCGCCACAAATCACGCAACGCGGCGATCGCCGACGGTCAGGTCCTCCCCGGTGTGAAGATGAGCCGCGTCCTCCAGACTGGCTCCTCGGGTGCTTCGGCGGTTTCTTCGAATAGGGCTTATGACTTGCACCCTCGGTCGCCGACCTCTTGCCTCGCGTTCTATCCAGAGCTTCTCTTTCTTCCTTAGCAATCTCTGCGCGCCTTTCCCCTATCAAGGCACGGTCCCCAACTTCCTGGTAGGTTTGGAGGTTTAGGGTCTGAACCAATCTGAAAATGGACGGTCTAAGGCCGTTTTCAAACATACGCCCTGTCCTCGTCGTCCTCACAACAGCGAATACAGTTTAAGTAGTCGAGTAAATTCCCTCTCGTACTCTGCCACGGTTTTCTCCTTGCCTCAAGTTGCGGAGATCTCTTTCCATTTGCTTTTGTGCGCTCGCTGAAAATACTTCATTGCGAGCATCTTCCTTGAATCGCGGCCATGTGATTGCCGCCAAATCGTCCGTGGGTCATCCCGAATGCCGCCACCACTGGTACGCATCGCCCTCAAGATGGTGTGTTGCCAACCACACCCGGTCATCTCCCTCCACTAACGAAGTATCGTGGAAAAGTTTCTTCTCCTGTGTAGAATCACTTCTCAAAACCCAATAGTCCGGTTTCTCCTCCTCATATGTCCGAGGCTTGGATTCCCGAATTCCCTCAACGAGCCATGAGTCGATCCCCTCCTCTCCTCGCTACCATCACGGTAAACCGTCCTTGCCGGTGGAGTCTGAACTGGCGGTGACCTCACAACCTCTTCCCGGCGCCCAGCACTCGGAGTGTGATGTGGAAGACCTCGGGCACCTCAGGTCGAAGTGCAATCGGTCACGTCCACCCCCATGTGCTCCTGTCGTTGCACGGGTGGGTGCGAAGGTCTTGAGTTCCCCTTGCCGCCAACTGCTGGGTCAAGAGAACTTCCAGCCTCTGCATCCTTGCATCCTGCCGACGGAAGCCTCGCTTGCTCTCGCGCCGCGCCGACTGCCGTGCCACTACATCACTAGCATAGCCGCTGCTCTCGTTCAATCTAATCTTCGGACCTCACTAGATCCGGAAGAAGCGTATGTCTCCGCATCGGCCTCCTCGGCCG
>CM055060.1:38642718-38671253 GCA_029204045.2 Tillandsia leiboldiana
CCTAGTCCTAAACGTCACAACAGCTCCTAAAGGTGGGTCTGTCCAAAGCGTGAAGCTGCTGCATGCAGGTAAGGATACGCCGACAATCCGAGAAAACGAACTCCTCCAGTCCAACTCGTAGAAGGATAACTGCTCTCATTCCATTATCAGTCGTAGCACTACACCGCACCAACCAGTCCAACATGTGTGCTCAGTCCAAATCCAGGAGCTGTCCTTGAATCGTCACATCAGCCGGTGAAGTCCCAAGTCTTAACTGCACTGATCATACACCGCGAACCTCCTCTACTCGTAGGATACTGGGAAGAATCCAATTGCTAAAACATGTAGCATACATTCCTAACCCACTCCCATGCAAAGATGCTGATGCAGATGCTCAACTAATAATGCAGAAGGATGCAGCGGTAATGAAATGCTCAACTCAGCTAACAGAAATAAAATCATACCTGCCACGGCATGATCCGCTGCCGGGGTGTCCTCTACCAGGGCTGCATAAACCCGTCCACTGGGTGCTGCAGGTCGTCGTCCCGTCTGTCCCGACGTCGTGGCCCACTCTGTCTGCTGGTGTGCCGGAGGGGTTCCCGCTGCATGGATGGGCAAGGGGGGTGCTATCGCAATCGGCCGCACTGACAAAATGGCCTGGGGGCAAGCTGCGCGGAAATGTCCCAACTCTCCACAGAGAAAACACCGCCCCCGTCTCTGATCACACTGTGACGGTGGATGAGGCCCGCCACAAATGACACACCGCTCCTGTCGCTGCTGCCGATGCTGCTGCTGCTGCGGGGGCCCACCAGATCTCCGGCGCCTACGAAACCCACGACCCTCTGGATGAGATCGTGGAGGTCTCGGAGGTCCCTGCCGGCTCGTCTGACCCTCATCCTCCAGTGCTGGGCGCTTCGCCCACCGAAATCCCTGCGGGAGCTGGGACCACCTCGACCATAACCGCCTCTCCGTGCTCCACATATAAAGCCTGCTCCATCGAAGCCCTCTAAGTCTGCAATCTGTGGGAGCGAACAAGCTGATAAAGGTCCCGGCGCAGCCCCCGCTCAAACATGTAGATCCGGTGAGACTCGTCCCTGGCCACGTGAGGCATACTAGCCAACAGCTGATTGAATTCGGCTATGTATGCATTCACGGGCCGATCTCCCTGGCGGAGATTTCTCAGCTGCTCCTCCAATCTCTGGCGAACACTCTCAGGAAAGAAGGCCCCAAGAAGAAGTCTGCGGAACTCCGCCCAAGGAAGAATCTGCGTCCCAGGCGGACCAGCAGGCCGCACACGCCGCCACCAAGCCTCGGCGTTGCTTTCCAAGAAGTGTGTAGCCAAGAAGACCCGAAATCGATCCTCAACGAACAAACTCTCAAAATGGCGCTCCATGGCCGTGATCCAAGACTCTGCCTCCCACGGCTCAGTACTCATACCAGAAAAATGGGGTGGGTCAAACCGGCGGAACCTCATCAACAGATCCACCACCGCACTCCGCTCAGCCAAAGTCAAAGGCCCCACCGACCCAGGCGGTGGTATGCTAGAAACCGGCTCGACAGGAATAGCCGGCGCTGACGGGACCACAGGGGGCGCCACAGCTGGTGAAGAAGGCACAGGCGAACACTCAGGGGGTGCTACCACTGGCTGCGTCCTCTGCTCTAAAAGAAGCATCATCCGACCCAAGGCCTCCTCCTGGCGTCGAGAAGCCTCCTCCTGGCGCTGAGATGTCTCCTCTTGGCGCCGAGAAGCCTCCTCCTGGCGCTGAGATGTCTCCTCCTGGCGCCGCACCGCCTCAGACAACTGTGCCACCTGGGCACGGAGCTCCAGAACCTCCCTCTGCTGTCCCTGCCCCGAGTCCTCCTGCTCGGGCTCATCGGAGGGGAAAGGCTGAGAACGCGTCTGTACCCTGCGTCGGGGAGGCATCGTGCCTACCTGCAACACACAAGCAACCATCAGGACAGTACCAAACAACACTCGACCCAATCCAGCGAAAGTCTAGGACATGTCATCCATTCCCTAGCATTATGTTGTCTGCAGCCAACATAATCGCTTAGGAGAATAAACATGCCAGTCACTCATCCCACCCATCGGGAGAGGTATCAAACTCAATCAGGACTCTCGCTAACAGTCACGACTCTCACGTCGTCATCCTAATGTCCAACCACAAGCCTAGGGTTTCTAAGTCCACAATGACCTACAACCTAGGCTCTGATACCACCAAATCTGTCACGCCCCCCCCGGCGTCGAAACTGCGACCCGGGCTCGCCAACAGATCCGCCGCCCATACGGGAAGCCCCGTATAGACGAAGCGACTAACCTGCAAAAGATCAACTATGCTATACAGATATCAGAGCTGAAAGAAAACTGCTAGAAATAAAACAATATACAACCCAAGACCTCACCAAAAAACAACAGTCTCTCGAGCAGTAGAAAATAAATACAACTCTATACCTCACTACAAAGTTCTCTCAACATGAACTCTCAAAAGTAATAAGGGTACATCTACTCTCTGGACGATGACTGGTAGGGAACTATCTCGCGACTCCCTTACCTCGATCAGAAGAAGCAGCAATAGGTGCGGCAGGAACTGGAGCAGAAGAAGAAGTCCCTGGGGAAAAACACCACGACGGGTGTGAGAACTACGTCCCAAGTAGTTCTCAGTGGGTGCCGCCAACAAGCCCGACGGTCTGCCCACTAAGTCTACTAGAGGCATAAAGTAACAATATAATACTGAAATGAAATGGCTGGAAAAGTAACTCTACCGCTACTATGCCTCTATCTAGATGCTCAAGAAAAAGGAACAGATGGAACATGATGCATCTACTAATACCCACAGTAAACTCACCAAATCTAAACTGACTGCCTCAAGGGTCCAGTCAAACCTGCGCCCACCTACTGCCGCACATCCTCAACAGGACGGGTCTACCGTAGGGTGTCCGTGACTGCCACTAACTGGCCCAGTCAGAGGGACGGCGTCGACAAGTTGCGATAGCAAGTAACAGGCCCAACTCCGGAGTGGCTCTCGAGGGGAGCGACCCCACCGAGGAAAGTATCCGCGTATCTCTGTCGAGCTCAAATATGGCTCATGCAGGCTATAGTCCAAACCACGATCAACATGATCGACCAACAACACCAACTCTCAACCACAGGCTGGAAAACCACACAGCTGGGGCCACCGTCCACCAGACGGCTCCCACAACAGAACACTAAACTCACAGGAAAGACCGACACCATAAGGGTTCGGAAACCCGATAGACCGGTGCTAAGAACCCTATCAAACAAGAACAGACTCTAGGCTCCGCCTATCGAAGTTCCCGATCCCCTTATAGTTCGGGAAAGCAAAACCTCGGCACGACACGCAGAAAACACCAACAGGCCCGAAAGTCCCGGGAGACCTACACCTACAACCCTATCAAACAAGAACAGGTTCCAGGCTCGGCCCCCGTGGCTTTCGTCCCGACAAAGGAACGGCCCCTAGAACCCAGATCACTCGAATCCTTTCGAGTGGGGAGATTTACAAGAAAAGGTGACATTTGTTATTGAAAATCATTTGATCTAGAAGAAATCCATATTTAATGATTTTAGTTCTCTTTAGAAAAACAGTTAGAAAAATAAGTGTTTTACCCAAGCCCCGAAGGGCTGATGCCTTTGTCCAATCAAACAAGAACAGACTCCAGCAGCCCTTCGATGCTTGGAAGAAAACATTGGTAGACTAAAAATCATGTGTATGTCGAAAAGGGTTCTGGGTTCTAGGTCCGGCTATCACTAGAAAACTACCGCCACTAACACAGTGGCGACAACCCCAACAGGGGAAAACCAGATCTCCCGGGTCCACCGTTTACCCCAAACGGTTTCCGGTACAGACAAGCGAACCACTGCATCTACCAGACTCCACTCTGCTCCCAAGCACGAGTGCAAATGCATCCCGCACTAAAGAAGTCCCGACCGCTCGGCCCACTACCCCGGCGAGGATAACACTAAGTCCAGGAATGAAACATAAAGTGTGGATGTCTAAACATAAATAACCCTAGCCCAAGTGAGGGTTTTCTACTGGTCTGGTTACACATGCAACATATGACGGGGGTGCTAGGTCAGGTTCAACATAACAAATATTTAACAAGATAGTAGGAAGCAAGAGATCACAAGATCGACAGATAATACAAGGAACAACAATTCCTACACTCTAGCATGCTACCCAAGTCCAATCACTATCATGCATGATTCTACATCAATAGAATTAGAGTACAGTCCATAGATCTTGAAAGCAAGCCACCCACCTGAAAACGCTAACTGTACGGAGTCGTACAGCTGAGAAAACCAGGAAAAATAACAACTCTATGTCCAACGGGTCCAGCACAGTCCACAATCCCTCCTGGGTACAACATAAGGCTACAGTTATACTTTAATTCCAAAATCTGCCAAGAATTACAACACTGAAAATATAGCCGCAAAGATGCGATTATTTCACCTGCTAAATTTGCTCGAAAAATTCCAAATAAAATATCCCTGCGATCCTCGTGTCGATAGCTTCGAAACAAGTACCTGCACGCTCAATTCCGAGCACCGTAGGCCAAGTTACAAATTCCACAGTATCGGTGCGCAAAATCCCAAAACCATCCAACTGTAAACTCTTGTACAGAAAAAAGGAAAAGTGTATACCTTCGGGAAGGTCTCCAAAAAGTCCAAGAAAAATCCATGATGATCCTCGCGTCGAGTAGATGAAAAAAGTCTATAAGCACGTCTTGATCCGAGACTCGTGCGCGGAGATCTCCTCAAAAGAAGGTGCTGCCCTCACCAAAATCTCACAGCAAAAAGGGTCCCAATGAGCACGAGAAAACACCTCGAAAACCGCGAAATCTGAAAATGTCCGAGAAACCCAAAATCGTAGCCTCACCTGCTTCGAATCCAGCAGCGAAGAAATCGCTCGAAAAGATGGTCGGAGTAGGTCGGGGGAGCTCGTACACCGAAGAGCTACGGAAGAAACACCGAAGAAAGAGCGTCGTGCCGCGCCAAGAAAATGAGAATCTCGAAAAGCGTGCCCCTAAAAATCCCCAAACTCTGCAGATGGAAGCTTCACAGAGTGAGGATCAACTTTGGTAAAGGGCTCTTGGCGGTTTGAAGCTCGGAAGTGCCAAAAAGGTTGAAGAAGAAGAGGGCTCGGGCTTTAAATAGGCCCCAAAAAAACAATTGAAGAAATCCCCAAAAGGCCCCAACTTTCGGGCGCACCCGAAGTTTCGGGCGCCCGAATCCGGGCGCAGAGGCGGGTTACTGTAGCCGCCCGGAAAAATTTGGTGCCGCCACGTCACCCGCACAGCAAATAGCTGTGCGGGGCGCGCCGGGAGTGGCCACGTGGCACTCCCGGTGACCGACACGTGTCCCGCACAGCAAACAGCTGTGCGGGGCGCGTGTGGTGCCGCCGCGTGGCACCTACCCGGTCAAACCGGGTAGGTGGCGCCCGCCAGTGGCAGGGCCACACGTGGCCCTGCCACTGTCGCTGTCACACGTGCGGGCAGGCGCCGCACTGGCCGCCTGACACGCACGCGCCCCGAGGCGCCCGACCGCGACCCGGTGCACCGCACCTCGTGAGCCCGCGAATGGCGTGACGACACGTGTCCTGTGCACCCGGTCCACGCACCCAATTCAGGTTCCGTGGACCGCGCCGCGTGCACCGACCAACCGGGGGATGCCACGTGTCCCCCCGCCCCGGTCCATGCACCGCCGCGCAAAATATGTGGACCGCGCCTCACGAGCCCGCCAATCAGGCGGCGCCACGTGTCCATGCGCCGGGTCCGTGCACCCAGCCGCTCCCCTCTGTGGACCGAGCGCTGCGGACCGGCCCAATCACAAGCCGCCACGTGGCAGCCGGCGGTCCACGGCCCCTCCCATGCACCGAAATTCAGCGAAAACTTCTGGGGGTCCGTTTTTGGGCATCCGGACTCCAAAATTAACAAGCAAACAGCCGTTTTCAAGCGTTTTTCCGCGCTGAATCCAAATCCAACCTCTGATTGGCCCAAAACAAAACCGAAACTCCGGCAAATGCAGCCGAAGGCCAATCCGGCTGTAGATATCACACAGGGTCCATCTGTGGCATCCCTTTGATGCACTATGGACCAGATACACCAACACTTGGTGTTCTACACCACGGTTCATGGGAGAAGCCACACGGGGATCAGGGTCACCACACCAGGCTCCGCCTATCGAAGTTTTCGACCCACTTACAGTTCAGGAACTTGACAACCTCAGTATGACATGCGGAAGACACCAACCAGGGCCCGAAAGTTCCAAAGGACCAACACCTACAACCCTATCAAACAAAAACAGGTTCCAGGCACGGTCCCCGTAGCTTTCGTCCCGAAACAGAAACAGAAAAGGCCCCTAGAAAGAATAACAGCTCGATATGCAACTCACTAGCCAGGTATACTCCACAACCGGCAACAATGAAGGGTCCGAGAACCCCGAAAGACTAGAACCTACAACCCAAATCAAACAAGAACAGGCTCTAGGCATAGCCCCTCGTTGTTCTCGACCCAGAGAAAAGGCAGCCCTTAGAACCCAGACCACTCGAATCATCTCGAGTGGGTAAGTTTATAGGAAAAAGATGACATTTATTACTGAAAGCCATTTTTCACTCAAAGACTAAAATAGTTTCCTTTTTTGAAAGCCATCTTGATTTGAGAGAAATCCAAGTTTAATGATTTTTAGTTCTTTTTAAGAAAACAGTTTGAAAACAAGTTTTATATCCAAACCTCGAAGAGCTAATGCCTTCGTCCAATCAAACAAGAACAGACTCAGGCGACCCTACGATGCTTGGAAGAAAACATTGGTTGACTAAAATCATGTGTGTGTCCAAAAAGGTTCTGGGTTCAAGGTCCTGCTATCACTGGTATACAGCTGCCACTAACACAGCGGCGACAAAAGAAATAAAGAACACAACATCCCGGGATTACCGTTCACCCAAGCGGCTCCCGCCACAGCTAAAAGACTAGCTACAACTACCAGACTCCACTCTGCTCCCAAGCACGAGTGTAACATGCATCCCACACTAAGAAGAATCTCGACCACTTGGCCCACTACCCGGGCGAGGATGACACTATGTCCAGGAATAGAGTATAATGTGTGGATGTCTAAAACATAAATAAACCTAGCCCAAGTGAGAGTTTTCTACTTGTCTGGTTACACATGTAACATATGACGGGGGTGCTAGGTCAAGTTCCAAGATAATAATAATTTAACAGATTGTAGGAAGTAGAAGAATCACATGATCATCCAATAACACTAGGAATATCAACTCTCACATTCTAGCAAGCTACATAGTACATACACAACTATGCATGATCCTACGTCAATAGAATTAGTGTACGGTCCATAGATCTTGAAGACGAGGCAACCCACCTGATGAGCTAAACTGTCCAAAGTCCAACAGCTGAAAATACCCAGGAACAAATATCTCTAATTTCCTCCAGTTCCAACGGGTTCAGGAATACCCGCAAACTCTCCTGGGTACAACAAAAGGTCCACAGTTACACTTTATTCCAAAAATATCCAAGTACATACTATCTGCGGTAACAGTCCCAAAAATGCGATATTTTCACCGGCAGAACGGACTCTAAAAAATCCAACAAAAATACTGCTGCGATCCTCGCATCGAGCCCTTCGAAACAAGTACCTGTACGTCCCAATCCGAGCCCCGTAGGCCGAGTTACAAATTCCACAACACGGTGAGTGCGAAACCCCACAACATAACAACTGTAATACCATGCACAGATAAGGGGGAAAACATATACCTTCGGGCAAGCCTCAGAAAAATCCCAAAAAAATACGGCGATGATCCTTGCGACGCGTAGATACAAAAAGTGTATAGTCACACCTCAATCCGATGCTCGAGCGCGAAGATATCCATGAAACATCCTGCGCTGTTCCAGAAATCCTCATAGAAAAATGGGGTCCCAGTAAGCTCGGATAAACTCCAAGAAAAACCCGAAATAAGGGGAAGCTGAAAGAACCAAGATCGTAGCCCTACCTGTTGCGGATCCAACGGTGCAAGAATCGCCCAAAAAGGTGGTCGGAGTAGGCCGGGGGAGCTCGCGCACCGAAACGCGACGGAAGGAAACACCGACGAAGGAACGTCGCGACGCGCCAAAGAAATGGAAACCTTGAAAAGCGTGCCACATAAAATCCCAGAAATCCTCAGGTGGATGCAGCACAGCGCGAGGAGCAACTTTGCTGAAGGGTCCAAGGCGAGAGGAGGCTTAGAAACGCAGAAAAGAGGAAGAAGAAGGCGGCTCGGGTCTTTAAATAGGCCACACAAAACAATTCTGGAAATGATCGGGGTGTCCCCGGTTTCGGGCGCCCGAAATATTTCGGGCGCCAATAGTGCCGCGGTCCACTGCCTCGCGGAGCGCCCGAATCTATCCGGTTCCGCCGCGTCACCCGCCAAACAGTGGACAGCAAAAGCCTCCACCAGCCTGGCACCGTGTGGCCCGCACAGGAGCTGACGCGTGGCGCGCTCGAGTGCTGGAAACCGCAGTCAACGCGCGCCTGTGCCGCCGCCTGCGCCCCCTGCTAGGCACCCGCCCCGAGGCCGCCCCCGCCTGCTTCGTGGTCCCAGTCCACTGCACCGACCAATCCAAGCCCACCACGTGTCCACTGTGAACCAGTGAGAAGATGCCACGTGGCAAGGCGCTCCCGTGCACCGCGCGCCTGCCCGCGCGCCCGCGCGCCTGCCCGCGCGCCCGCGCGCCTGCCCGCGCGCCTGCTCGCGCCCACTCCGGCGCCTACCCGTGCCCGCGTCGCTGCGCTCCGCCGCTGCCCGCCGCCACCGCCGCCGCCCGCCGGTCGCTGGAACAGTGCCATGTGCCTCGAAATTCGTGCGCGGCGTCTGGGCTCCGAAAAATACAAATAAATAGTCCATTTTCATCGTTTTCGCGCGCTGAATCCAAATCCGTTGTCCGTTTTGCCAAATTCAAAACCTCAAATTTTTTGAAGGCATCCGGAAAGGTGTTCTTTTGTCTAAACTTCGCGCTGAGTCCAATTTTGATCTCCGTTTCGCGCGAAACCACTTCTAAACATTCGACGGGTCCTCCGATTACCCACGTGATCCATTTTAAGCCCGAAGTCCATTACTTGTGTCCAAATTGTGCACAAACACCACCGACACACCACGTAGGCCTCCGTAAGCTGCCAATCAACCAGTAAACCCATCGCGGGGATCTGGGTCCTGACAGGTTTCTTTCCTTTGAGCATTGACACTGAGGCATTTGAGCAGTAGCGAGTGTATGCATAGCATGTTTATAGTAGATTTTCCTTGAGCATGATGATTGTGGCATGTTAGCTGTAGTTTTCATTAAGCTTACCTATTATCTATCTATCTGCATACCTATCTGTTTGCCTCCAGTAGACTAGTGGGCATATCGTGGATATTGGTGACGGTACCCACTGGGAACTACCTTCTGTAGTAGTTCTCACACCCGCTGCGGTGACAGGTTTACCGGGGTTGCTGTTCCGGCTTAGCTCGCGCGGAGACAGCTGATCGAGGTGAGGACGTGGCCGAGTAGTTCCTTACCAGCATTGAGAGTCAGAAGTAGATGTACCCGGTATTTTTATGATTCCACTTTTGTACTGGACATTCTGAGAGATCTGTGAGGATTGTTTTTATTTTTCTTAGTTGCGAGACTGTGTATTGAGATTTTATTTATTTATTTTAGATGTTCAGTTGATTTATGTAGCTTTTAGTTCTATTTCAGCTCTAATACATGTTTAGCTATAGATCTTTTGCAGGATAGACGCTTCGTCTGTGCGGCAGTTTCCGTATAGACGGCGGATCTGTTGGCGAGCCCGGGTCGCAGTTCGACCCCGGGGCGTGACAGATTAGGGTGGTATCAGAGCCTAGGAATATAGGTTGTTGAGGACTTAGTGACCCTAGGCTATTGGTTGGACTGTAGGATGACTATCGTGAGAGACGTGACTTTAGCGAGAGTCCTGATTGAGTTTGAGACGTTACTTTAGCGAGAGTCCTGATTGAGTTTGTACCTCCCCCAGAGGATTGGGGCGAGTCATCTTACATGTTATTTCTCTAAAAATGATTATGTTGGCTGCAGACAACATAATGCTTTAGTATGGGTAACATGTTCTAGACCTTCGCTTGATTGGGTCGAGAGAGTCCTTGGTCCTAATGTTTGTTCTGTTGCAGTGGTTTTCGATACTTCCGAGACGCCGTGCAGCGGCGAAGGCGTGTTCGACCCTGGATGAGGAGCCCGAACAGCGGGAGGCTGAATGGACAGAGCAGGGTGAGGTCTGAGAGTTACGGGCCCAGGTAGCCCAGAGGTTTGAGGCGATACGACGCCAGGAAGAGAACATGGAGCGCGTAATGCGCATGCTTGAGCAGAGAGCATTTCCCGGGGTACCGTCAGTAGTACCTCCGGCCGCGACATTGTCGACTTCGACCCAGAACGCACTGTGGATAGTGCAGGAGCAGCGAGTGTTGCTGACCGGTTGTTGTACTTCATCCAGTATTGCCTGATTTTGGGACAGTCGAGTGGATTGAGGTTGCCATGATTCCAGCTTCTGGGTCATGGGTCTCAGAGGAGACAGAGACCAGGAGGTTCTCGATAGTCGAGGCACCAGTAGCAGTGTCAGGACATTTTCAGGCAGAATGGCCCAGAGTAGTGCTCATGGATTTGCCGCTTGCGACAGCACCCCCACTACCCCCTTCAGGATGAAGAGGTTCATCCAACTTACCGATAGGCTGATGGAGCCATGATGCCGAGGCAGATAGAGCGATGGCCACCAGCATCCAGTGGTTGAGATTGTGCAGCCGGTTAGAGGGCGCCGAGCTAGTGGATCGCATCTTACCAGGTGTGGATTTCCTTATGATCGTCGGAGAAAGAGCATGTTGATGCCGACACCGCTTGTGCATGGTTCAGTAGAGCAGGGAAAGCTTCGCGTGGACCAGAGATGGGACTGTTGGCTTGTGCACGTGAGGATCAGGTTCCAGATCACGTATAGCACATGGATGAGTGTTGCTAGTCCTGCCCAGTGCAGTTGGACCTTGGATTTGATCCATCGAGTTGTTAGGCCTACATTAGCTTTGGGATGTTGATATGAGGATGGATTGGGATTGGTTATCCCAATGTTATGCTACCATGGATTGTCGAGAGAGGACAATGACCCTCCGTGGACCTGGTCAGGAGGAGTGAGTCTATAGATGATGCCAGAGCACGACCGTGGTTGAGTCGTGGTCGTATCGCTTTGCTAGCGATTTTAAAGGAGGTGCCTACGGCAGCACCGGGACTAAAGGATATCCTTATCGCCCGTGTGATCCCGGGTGTGACTCTACCTGAGCTGATATTGAAGCCGCCGTTTAGTGAGATTGAGATCGAGATGGTGATTGGCGTGGTTTTGGAAACCGCGCCGACTTCGGCAGCACCTCTTGGAGTATCACCCGTGAGACAGAGAGAGAGAGAACTGATAGCGCCGTTGCGGGATTTGATGGATCGAGAGGCCTGTGTGACCCAGTGCCACGTTGTGGATACACAACGGTGAGGATTTTGTGATGGATCGAGCACAGACAGGTTTGGATTGTATTTCGGCAGATGCCCTTTTGTGAGATTGATAGCTTTATGGAACCATATACCCGAGGGCTGTGCCCAGATAGTGTTCAGGACCAGGTAGGGGCATTATGAGTTTACAGCGCGGTCAAATGGATTGACTAATGCCCTGCCGTCTTTAGGATTTGAGGAATTGAGTATTCCAGCTGTGTTTGGACGGGTTGGTAGTGGTACCCGTCGTGGACATTTGGATTTATTTCCGTGGTGACATGGAGAATAAGGAGTACTTGAGGATAGTGCTGCGACTTCTAATCGAGAGGAAATTGTTGCCAAGTTGGGAGAGTATGCACTTTGACTTCGGAAGGTTCTGTGGTTAGGCCATGTGATTTCTGCTGCAAGAGTAATAGTGGACCCAACGAAGAGTGATACCGTTTGGGAATTAGCTGAAGCCTACGATTGCGACTGAGGACCGAGGCTTTTGGAGTAAGTAGTGCCTGTGTAACTTCGAGAAGATTAAGCTGAAGATGATATCAGCATCGGTTTGGATGATTGCCGGTGGACAGAGTTATTCGAGATATAGGATTGATCTTGTAGTGATTATCCCGGCGATGACTCTATGGTCATGGACGCCTTGTTTAGGCGAGCAGTGTAACCTTGGAATGAGGTGATCGATCAGTGGGTGCCACTTTTGGAACTTGGAAATTGAGAGTTGGAAATTTGGAGAATGTTTCCGAAGTTGAAATTCTTCCCCTGTAGAGGGATGTGAGAGTGCATTTGTGGAGTTTTGAGCATCTTGGTTGCTAAGGAGCAACGGAGGAGTTATGCCTATTAGAGGCTTGGAGTTTGGATTTGGAGACCAAGAATTTTTAGAAGCCTCTATCCGCGGGGATATTTAGATTCGAGTTTACGCGGGGAGTTTGGTCCGCGAGTATTTATTTGGCTGGAAGAAGTGGATTTGACCCCTTGCATATTTTGGACTTCACTCCCATGGAGTTGGACGAGGATTTGAGCTTAGGAGCGACCGATGCAAATTCTTGCTCGTGAGGCTAAGGAATTGTGTAGACGGATCATACCTTGAGTGAAGGTTCAGTGGAGCCATCATGATGAGCGAGAATGGCCACCTGTGAGCCTGATGATGAGTTGAGTACTTCTTGCCCCTATTGATTGAGGCACCCTCTGGAGTTATGGATTTATTCTGGTTTCGAGGACGAAACCTTTTTAAGTAGGGGAGAGTGTAGAGTACCGGGACTTCGTATAGTGTACCGACCTCGCAAGATGGCGTGGTGCGGAGAAATTGCTTTGGACGAGTTCCAATTGTGTTTACAGATGAGTTCGGGTTGATTCGGATCAACGCGGAAGTCCCAGCTTGAATCAGAGTTTTCCGGGCATTGTGCGCCGTTAGAGGACTGGTTTTGTTAGAGCATCGGCTCCACAGCGGGGCACAGAAAAATTGGAAAATGTTTGGACATATGTATTTTCATATTACAGCGGAGTTCGGGAGGTTTCGGACTGGTGCGGAGGCTCCGAGGGCAAAAAGTGAGTTGGAGTTGGCTAAAAAGGGATTAATTAATTAATTTAATTAATTAGTTTTTGCCTGTGAAGAGAATTAGTGAAAGAAAGAGAAAGAAAGGAGGAGAGAGAGAGAGAGAGAGGGAGTTCTAATTAATTAAGTGTGCTACAGCTGCCTCACACCCACACACAGCCCATTTAATTAGCCTCTGCCACTAATTAAATTGGGCGCCACATCATCGTCCCCTTCAACTTGCAAAGCAGAGGAAAAAGAAAGAAACAGCGGAAAGGATGGAAGAAGAAGGAAGAGAAGAAGAAGAAGAGAGGAGAGGGAAAATTTTGATTTTTAGGATGGTGATGGTTGGGACTTTCTGCGAGGACCTACTGTTGGAAGCCGGGCGGCGCACGCGTGAGTCGAGCCTCTTGGAAAGGTATGCGTAGTTTTTTTTAGAGAGAGAGAGAGAAAGCTTGGATTGAGATTTTGTTGGGTTTTTGGTTGGAGTTTGGTGTGTGGGGTGTGTGTTGGTTGTGGCTTTGGACTTGCTGTCCATCAGAGAAGGAGGAGGAGAGGCCGCAGCAGGGAGCCACGCGGGCGCGCAAGGGCGCTGCGCGGGGCTGGCGCTGCGGGCTGGGCCGCCGCGCGGCGGGAACATGCGTCGCGCGGCAGCAGCAGCAGCGGCGCCGCACAGCAGCAGCGGCAGCGGGTGACAGCAGCGCGCGGGCGCCGCGCGGCCAGCGGCAGCGGCACGTGCGTCTGCTGCGTGCGGTCGGCGAGCGAGCAGGGGCCGATGCCGGTGGGCCGTGTGCGCGCACGCCGAGGCTGTGGGTTGCCGGGTGTCGCGAGGGCTTTTTATGGACCGAGTTTGACGTATTTTTCCCCTTTTTCTCTCACAAGTCGGCGTCAAATGTGGCAGATTTCAGCGTGGTGCCGTGCGGAGCCCGGATCGAGTGAGTGGCACACGATTTTTATCTGAGCAGTCTGGGCAGAGTTTGTGTGTGATGTGGGAGAATATATGTATAGTGTTTATGTGGTGTTGGTGAGCTGGTGGTTTTTGTGTGTTATGTGGGTTGTGAGCACTTTGTTTGTGGTGTGCTGAGCCTTTGCGTGCACTGTGAGTAGACGGTGGGTGAGCCGGTTGCGCGCAGGATTTTGTAGAGGACTTGAGAGCTTGTTCGAGCTTCCGGGGATTTTTCCAAGGTTCGCGACAGTTTGCGCGCGCGGCGCGGTTTGGTGTTTCGGCAGATTTTGGACAATGTGCGGTTCGACGCTTCACCGATTTCAGCGATTGCCTGCGGAAAGCATTCCAGGTGGGTTGGAATTTCTCCAAAATGTGTGGAATGCCCTTTAATGCTCCTGAATGCAATTTGACCATGTTTTTATGCTATTTTTCACTGCAGAAAAATCTGATAGTTGCCTGGAAATTTTTAGAAAATTATTTAGAACTCCAGATTATTTTTAGTATACTCCTGATACTATAGGACACTAGACTTTATGTTTCGTTGGCATTATTTTTGCACCTGGATCGTCTTAAAAATCGAGAAAACCCGTTTTAAGGAAAATCGGCTTTTTAAATGTGGTTTTTAAATCATGAATTCGCTAGTGGTATGGCATAAGTTCAGGGTGCATTTGACCTCATGCCTGGGGGCCGAGTGGGTACTTTTTGAGTTTTCGAGATGAGTTTCTTGTGTCAGATGAGTTTGAGATTTCTTGTTGAGATTATTCTAGATCATGGATTGTGCCATATCAGATTGAGTCGTGGATGTGGTTCTCCGACTTAGCTATGAGAGTTTGGGGTTCTGGCAGATCGAGTCATGGAGGTTTCCTGACTTAGCCATGATGTTGGTTTTTATTATATTAAGGATCCACAAGGATCTAAATAGGTACTATCAAACAACTAGAGGGGGGGTGAATAGGTGTAATACTTATAAAACCAATCTCAGTGCAAAATAAAAACCAATGCGAAAAATAAAAACAGCACACCGAGATTTACGTGGAAACTCCAATCCAAGAGAAAAACCACGGGACCAACACGCAATAACAATCCACTAAGAATAGAAGAATAACAAGGTGATTACCGACTCCACGGACTCAAACCCCTCCTTCAACTTCTTCGGACCTTGCGCTCACCGATTGCACGTCCACTGCACACGTTTGAATACACGAACGCCACTCGAATCCACGAGCACACGTTTCGAATCCACGAAACGCCTTTAGCACACCGAATCCACGATGCCACGTCGAATCCACGACGCAAACTCAGCCGGTAAGAATATTGGCTTCGATGGTGATCCTTTGCTTAGATTATCATTGAGGAACCGTAGAAGAAATCGCTAAGCAAAGGCTAGATCAATTCGACAAAAGATATGTTCTTGAAAGAACCGTCGAATTGACCTAAAAGAGGCTAAAAAGAAGAACGAAAAAAACCTAGCCTCTAGGGTTGCTCTCAAGTGTTTTAATTAATTAATCGGTAGTTTTTGAGAAACCCTAAATGTCTATTTATAGTTTAGAAACCTTTGGAAAGAGATAAGCATCAAAAACCGACTTAACAAAAATTTTCCCGTACGACGATCCGGATTGGATTTACGGCGATCCGGACTGTCGTCTTTTTTTCAGCAATTCCTGAAAAAACAAGGTTCGGGATCCGGATCGGAATTCTGATCCGGATCGGTTCAGGATCAGAAATTCTGATCCGGACTCTGAACATCCAATTTGTCCAGTTTTTTTATTTTTAAGCAATAAAAACTTATCCAAGTATTTCTAAACTACTCAAATGTATTCGGATCACCAAAATTATTTAGTTAAACGTACCTGATCAATCCGAATCCATTTTCCTTGAGATTGATGTATATGATTCACAATTCTTCAACTTCAATCTTCAAGACTCAAAACACTGAGTGTCAACTTGAGCTCTTGTTGAATCTTCTCTGAGTCTTCAATTGTTGATTGACAATTTGATCACTTCAAGACTCCGACTCAACTCAACAACTCAACTACTCAACTCATGAAATATGCCAACACAAAAAGCCGTAACAATCTCCCCATTTGGCAATTTCGTGACAAAACCCAAAAATACATAAAACGCTCAAGACACTCATCTTAAACAAAAAAAAAATCGAAACTCAATGTCATCACCAAAACATTGACTTTCTTTGCGTGAAAGATCCAATAAACAAAAATACATTTGAACCAGTCAATCCTAGAACATACTCTATGACTTAGGACTTGGAGTCTTAAAGTGATGTAGATCCTGCAAAACAAAACTCCAAACAAATCAAAAGTCAGTTGTTAGAAATAAAATATAAATCCTACATTTGATTCGTCCTTTTGGTTCTTTTATTTTCGGCTCCTTTTTCATCATCTCCCCCTATCTCGATGATCTCATCTCCGTCTCCCCCTATCTCGATGATCTCATCTCTGTTCATTTCTCTTCTCCCCCTTTTTGTCACAAATTGTCAAACAGCGAACATACTAGACAAAAGGAAATCACTAACAACATTAGTTCATAGAGAAAGAGAGATAAAAGCTCAGTTCCGGTATATAATAAAAATGCAGATTGCGTACCAGTAGTCGAAAGCAAAAATCAAATAATTTCTTGAAACAAATCCAGATTTTGAAATATTTGAATTACCGATTTGTATTCCATCAAGAAAACAATTTAAG
Source organism: Tillandsia leiboldiana (assembly GCA_029204045.2). Taxonomy (NCBI): domain Eukaryota; kingdom Viridiplantae; phylum Streptophyta; class Magnoliopsida; order Poales; family Bromeliaceae; genus Tillandsia; species Tillandsia leiboldiana. Next base: position 38,659,415 of record CM055060.1, read on the forward strand.
TGCTTGACAATAATATGATATCACATAGATGTCATTCAATCCAATTAATTTTACAAAAATTAAAAAGATTTACTCCGAAATCATGAAAAACAAAGATAAAACATTATAAACCGTTTTTCATATTATATACGTCAAACACAAGTCATCAAAAATAATCTAGAGATCCAAACTCTATCAAGATGTAACAGATTTACAAAGATGACTTACAGAGATTTCCAAATTACATCAATTTGATTTCTACCCTTTTAAATTTGAGATAAGCACTAAAATACCTAAGGGTGGCTCTTTGAGCATCTTTCAACTATCCCACCTTATACCAACCAAGAGATTGTTCAAAATAAGAATTTTGAATATAAATCTCCGAATGCTTCAACTAAAAATTTCAAGAAAATATTTTTCAAGCATCAAAACATGTGGTAGCTTCACACACAGACCGGACGACCGGGCTGGCAGCTCTTTCCAACATGTGGTGGTAGTTTTCACACTCCTTTCGGATGTAACTCTTTCCACATCTGTAGTGACTCGGCTTTTACGTATATTTGCGACTTACATTTTAATTAATTATGCCCTTTAAGTAGAATAAAATTATTTAATGTTTAAAAGTCGGTCGGTGTGTGGTGCGGGTATTTTTCTGTTGAAGGGCTCGGAAAATAAAGACCGACGGTGCGATCGGATCGGAAATCCGATGTACGGATCTCCCGGAATGGGGTTTCTAAGATCGCGGTGACTTAAGGTGTGCATTGAAATCCGTGTAAAATATCCGACTCGCTTTCTGAGGAAGTTTGGATATTCCGTGTGATTAATTAATTAAGGAATTAATTAATCGGTGACGATAGATTAAGTTGGGAATTTATTCCCTATGATTATCTAATTAGGAAATTAAATAATCGGTGACTAGGATTTAAAAGGTGGGATTTTATCTCGTGGGTTTAGATATTTATTGTTAGAAGATAAATATCCGAATATTCGTGGGTTTTTCCTTTTTACGTACGTATAATAAAAGGAAAATAAAAGAATAAAATAAAAGAGGAAATTAAATTAATAAGAGGATAATTAAATCCCGTTACCGGAAGGAAAACCCTAATTTAAAAATACCGCCTTCTCAAACCCTCCTCTTTCGTGCGTACCGAAAACCAAACGAAACCCTAGTTTGAAAAGAGAGTGTCACGCCCCGGGGTCGAAACCGCGACCCGGGCCCGCCAAACAGATCCGCCACCTATGCCAACCAGCATAGGCGAAGCGTCCTACCTGCAAGAAAAGTACTATAACTAAACAGATATCAGAGCTATAAATGAAAATCTGCTGTAACTAAAAATCAATCACTGTACAACTGGAAATAAAACAACACTGTCTGCCTCCCAAAATAATAATAATAATACAATATCCTCAAGTACAAGCTCTAAACCCAGCCGGGAGGTAACTCCACTATATACAACAGTGTACAGTCTCTCAATACAAAATATCCTCACTACAAGTCTCTCAAAAGAGGAAAAGAAACTGCTAATCTACTGATGATCTCCTCAGAAGGGTACCGCTACTCTCCAACGCCGGGTAGGGATCTAGCTCGCGACTCCCTCGCCACGATCAACGACCACAGAGTCGGCAACACCTGCTAAGACTCTGCAAAACAAAGGAGAGGAGAGAAAAAGAGGGGGAAACCCCCAAAGGGTGTGAGAACTACACCAAAAAGGGAGTTCTCAGTGGGTACCACCGCCAGACCCGACGGTCTGCCCACCAAGTCCTCAAGAGACAAAAACTGACCCAAGTCATAAGGCTGAAATGAGTACGCTGGAAACTCTCAACAGCTACCCTGCCCCTCACTAAAGGCTAAAAGGGGAGAACCAAACAGTGGTATGCAACCACTAGCACATAAAGTGCACCAACGACCCAATCGAGCTGACTGCCACATCTGGTCCAGTCAACCTGCATCCACCTACAACCACCTCCCAAGACGGGCAGGAATTACGTAGGGCGTCCAAACGGACTAGCTCGCTATCGAGTAGAGGATCATGCAGGCTATGGTGAAAATCCACGCTCCCTCACAGACGGATAGAATCAAGATGCTCAACCTCTCACACAGCGGTCAAAGTACTCGCAACAACTCGGGACCACCGTCAACCAGATGGCTCTCAACAATACCAACACTGATCCAAACTCAACTACCAGTCTGCACTCGGCCCCCAGGCACGAGTGTAACCATAAAAGTATTTGACCGAAATAAACTCAATAGAATGAACCGGTATAAAACCCGGCACTGCCTGCTCTGTCCAAATGACCGGAACCCAACACGGTCTGACCGGAACCCAACACGGTCTCACCGGAACCCAACACGGTCTGACCGGAACCCAACACGGTCTGAAGCCTACTCCGGAGCGGCACTCGAGGGGAGCTACCCACACGAGTAAAGCATCTCTGTCATCAATATCACCAGTATCTCGAAACAGCAGGACTAGATCATCAATCAGATCAAAGTGGAAAAACTCAACCACTAAAGAAAGACCCGACCTCAGTCAGATGCAACTAAACGCTAAGTGGGAAACTCCATCCACTAAGTAAAACTGATACCCAATCAGGTGCATAGAGAAACATCCGGTCAACCGCCCAATATCCGCGGTTGCCGCAAAGCCCCACAACTAAACCAACCTGTCCCAGACACGAAGTCCCGAATATACACTACCCAAACCCCCTGCTCGAACCCGAGCAACACTGACCACCTGACCAACAAGATGGAGAAAAGAAAAGCATGGTTTCTCCTAAGTCAAGTTCCAATAAGTAGTGCAGCAGTAAAAGATGGCCTAACTACATGACCATACAAGCATGCAAATGTCCTCAAGGAAATAAAGGGGTAAAGCATAATAATAGTTCCTTTAGGAATAAACAACATGCCGGAATCTCAAAACTAGACCTGTCCACAACTCAGGGTTCAACAATAGAATGATCATAATAACTCCTCAGAGTACAAATCCGCACATAGCTACGAAATCCTGTCCCAAGCATAATCCATCACAAGAAAGGCTATGTGCTAACATGGCATGTTACATAATCTCATAGGGTAACATTATCCTAGGTAAGCTTACACTAATCATCACATAGATGTCCAACTCATGCAAGTCCTCGGTATACCTCATACATACTATTCTTGCAAACATTTATACCAATATCAATAACAAGCTTACCTACTTGCCAATATAGACTATGTACCCTACACATGCATGCATCAGTCATAGAGGGGGGGACATCCCCACAAGTGGGCTTATACTTGCCACAACATAAACATTGCCTTAAACAATTACTGATAATAAGCTCACCCACCTGAAGCGCTTAACCCAAGGCAAACCTGAAGTCGGTGAAGTGGGTAGACGCCCGCGGTCCAAAATCTGCCAACATATCACCCATGGTACAAGTCGCGTAAGCCTCGGCTTCAAACAGCTAAAGACACCCCTGGGCACAACAATAACGCTCAACATTACACTTTTATTCCAAAACTAACCAAACATACACAATCTGAAAGTCAGTCCCAAAGCCGCGCATATTTCACCTGCTGCAAGTGCCCCGAAAAATCCAATAAAAATACCACAGTAATCCTCGCGTCGATACCTTCGAAACGAGTACCTGCACGTCCAATTCCGAGCTTCCTACACTGAGAAACAATTCCGACAAGGGAACCACCCCGAATCAAACTACACTCAAAAACTGTAGCAACAATTACTGTTCACAGATAATCTTCACCTTCGAGAAATATTCAGAAAATTCCAAGAAAATTTGGGCATATTCCTCGTGATGTGTAGATGCAAATCGCCTCTTGAATCACCCCAATCCGATGCCTGTGCGCGACGATATCGCCAAAATACCGCACCGCTGTCCCAAAACTCCGCCCAGAAAAAGGGGTTACAAGATGATCCGAAAGACCCATGAAAAGCTCGGAATGGGAAAAACCAGTAAACATGGGAAACATAGCCCTACCTGTCGTGAAGCCAACGGCGCAAGAATCACCGAAAAAGGTGCCCGGGGTAGGCGGGAGAGTCCTCGCACCAAAACGCGACGAAGAAGACCACAAACGAACGAGCGTCGCGCCGCGCCGTAAAAATAGAAACCTCGATAAGCGTGCCACCAAAATCCCAAAACTTTGCAGAAAGATGCATCCAACTCGGGGATCATCTTTGTTGAAGACACCCAGGCGAGATGAGGCTTGGAAATGGCGGAAAAAAGGGAAGAAAGGGAGCTCGGATCGCCTTTTATAGGCAGCAGAAACAATTGGGAAAATACCGAATAAGTCCCCGTTTCCGGGCGCTGGGAGTTTTCGGGCGCGCACTGTAGCAGCCCGAAACCCCCCGCGCCCCGAACACTGTAGCCGCCCGAAATCCCATCCAGGCCTCCACGTCGCCCGCCAAACAGGCGACAGACGCTCCAGCCGTACCCGTCGCGCCGCGTGGCCACCCGCGGACGAGACACGTGTCCTCCCCAAGCGCGGGAAATCCGCCCGATCCGCGCCCACGTGCGCTGACGCCGCCGCCTGCCACCCTGCGCGCACAGTAGCCCCACCAATCGGAGAACGCCACGTGTCAAGCCACTGCCTAGTGAACCCGGTGCACGAAATCCTGTGGACCGAACCAATGCGAACCTGCCAAGTGTCCAAGCCCGGTGCACCGTAAACCACGAGCCATCCCGAATACTGCGTAGACAACCGCTGTGAACCCACCTCTAAGATGCTGCCACGTGTCACCCCCGTCCACCGTGCGCCCCGCACTCCCCCCGTAGACCGCGCCCCGCGGACCGGCCCACTCCCGGGCCGCCACGCGTCCAGCCCCCGGTGCACGCCTGCCGCTGTGGACCGGGCGGGCCCGCGCCTCCGTCCGCCGCGCCGCCTGCGGCCGCTCCGCCGCTGCCGCCGCGCCGGAAACACTGTTCCGGCTGTGAACAGTGTCCAGAGTCCAAAATAACAAGTGGGTAGTCCGTTTTAACCGTTTTCGCGCGCTGAATCCAAATCCGAAGTCCAATTTGCCAAATTCCAACTCCAAAATTTGCCGAAGGCATCCGGAAAGGTAATCCTTGGTCCAAACTTCGCACTGAGTCCAATTTAAATATCCTTGGCGCGCGAAACCACTTCTAACGATCCGACGGAGTCCAATGATCACCCACGTGATCCATTAAACACGCTGAGCCAACACTAATGTCCAATTGGGGCACAAATACCACCAACACGCCACCATAGGCCTCCGGGAGCTGTAGATGATCCAGTAATCTCGACGTGGGGATCCAGGTCCTCACATCCTCCCCCACTAAGAAAGTTTCGTCCTCGAAACTAACTCAAATCCCCCAAGGGTCCCACATACCACGGGTAGGTATTCATCAATAACGCCTCCAGCTCCCGAAACATCGCTCACTCCCCGTGATTACTTCCCAACAACAACAACAACAAGTACGGCATGGCCCGACATGCGATTTTCTCAACTCCCGAGCCAGAAATCGCAACGGCGGTCCCTCGTACTCCAACAATCACCGATCTCGGAAGGGCAAGTCAATCACGGGCGAGGGATCCAAAAGCAAAACACTCCTGAGCTGAGACGTGAAAACATACAGAGGCCCCAACAAGAGCCGGGGAAAACAGAATAATCAACAACGCACACGCCCCAAACCCACCTCCTGGTGTCTACTCAACCAGGATCACCCAAAGTATACCCACAAATTCATCCGATGAGGAAAAAGATCCAATAAGCTGGGGTCTTCACTCGGTTACTTCCGATCCAAAATCACCCGAGTGGCCTACTCGACCACGAGCTACCCTCAAAAGGGATCCTCAAGAGACACAATCTCAAGCCACGGTGGACACTCAACAAGCCAACATAACTCCAGCGGACCCACGGGTCGAAAAAGATGCCCTGACGGGGACCAAACCGTCAGTGAACGGGAGGGAAAACTGGCTCGAAAGGCGAGTCAAAAAGCGGAGGCTCAAACCCGCGGTCAAAAATCCCAAATCAGCAACAACATTCCGCGGAAATCCCACTCAAGATGCTGAGTAATCAAACTGATAGCCAAACAGGCGTGGCCTACGCCAGGTATAACAATCCAAGCTGGAATAAAGGGCGTACTGAAGGCTCAACCCGGGGAATCTAAGCTGCCTGCAAAACAGCGGTTCATCCTGCAACAACACTCATAGGGTTGGACTAATAAAGTGTGGACCGAAGATCACCCACGGTAACTCCACCGCCACAATGGAAGGCATCACTAAATCACACAATTCCATCTCCCAACACAGGAAAACACTAGCATTGGCCGCTAATATCAGACACATTATCCATTGGCCATGCTCTCTCGGCACCGCCAAGTCTAGAAGCTTCTCACCTCAAGAATGAAAATCGGTCTCAGTCAACTTGAATAACATCCATTAGGTCGGGTTCCACCGCCGCCCCTACGCTCGAACAAAGCGACCCAAGAAGGTATGCTTCTGCAGCTACATCTTGTACTTCAATAACTTGCATACCGCTTCATCCCCACGGCATGATAGCACATCCACAAAGCGCTCCTCGTGCTCCAAATCACTCTGGGAGTAAATCAAATATCACCGGGAAAATACCACTCCCAGTCCGTCCAAGTACAACCGGGACCTATTATTCCACAGATCCTGAAATCCACGGGGCACTCGTCATTCCATTGGCCTCACTAACAACTCATAATGCCCTCACCGCGTCCAAAACGCCACCTAGGCGAAGTCCTCAGCTGTCTAACACCAAGTGGTTGCTCGCATTCATCCACCAACTGCCGGAGTATAGTTCCATCGAAAGGTCATAGATACCACCCTGACCTGTCTACACTCGAACCATAAAAGGATCCTCACAGTCGTGTATCAACGACGTGGCATCACCACCGTATACCCACGGCGTGGCACTAGGTCAACAGCACCCTCGATCCATCAGATCCTGCAACTGTGCCAACAGCTCTCTCTCAGCTCTACCGGCGATATCCAATGAGGTGCCGTCCCGAGTGGCGTCGGTTCCTCGAACCACGTCAAACGCAATCTCTATCTCCCTAACCGGCGGCATTACCAAACTAAGGGGAAATCACACACGGGATCTCGCAGGCAACAGAGATATCCTGAGTCCCGGTGCCGCCGTAAGCACCTCTCATCCTGTCGCTAAAACCAGAGTGCTCTAACAACCTCAACGAGCAAGCCTCCAATTGCCTGTTGCCGAAGATCAAGTCCTCTTTTGCCGCAGTCGAACATCCTGTGGCATAGTGCCCAACCATCCCAAGCATAAGGTCAAAACACCTAATTGCTATAATTTCCAATAATTCTGCCGGCATCTCGCGGTCTCGGCCGCACTGGACATGATCCAAAAGCCTCCCCACGTGCACAACAACAACAGGAACCTGTACCTCTAGTGCACGTGGTAACAAATCTGCCTCTAACCCAGGTAAGAGTGGAACATGCTCTAACTCCGACTACCGTGGTGAAATCCCACCTGCGACACTCAATCCACTACCGTGGCGCCCTCCAACCGGGCGGCACAGATCCATTCGCTCAAAGCAAGTGGTTGTTGCTCAATCTGCCTGAAAATCAGGGCTATCACTAGGAAGCACGACCTCTGTCTCTGACCACAATGAGGCGACGAATAAGGTCCTCCGCAGATAACAAATCCATGCTATCGCTGCGCCACTCTGATAAAATACTGATGTCGCCTTCGGGGTCCACTCGACCTCTGACATCTCGGGAATTCGCCATCCAAGAAAGAAAATTAGTCATGCCCCTGCCGGCCGATCTGTCCTCCATCATCCGGCGCCAAACGCCCAAAATCCAGAACTCACCTCTGGCGACAGATCCCTATCCAAAGGAACTGCAATGCCGCGTTCCATACACTGTGCCTGCTCCAACGAGGCGTCTAAATCTACAATGGAGGGACTGAATAACAGAAAGGTGTCCTGGCGCAATCCACTCCCAGTCTCATATATCCTATGCGCCTCGTCCCTCGAATCTGGAGTGCGCAGTTCAACAACTGCATACACTCACAAGCACAGGGAGGCTCTCAATTAATCACTCCATCACCACCAGCCGCGACTCTGCCTCCAACGGCTCCAAACTCAATCTTACGAGTCGGGTGGTTCATCTGCCAAATATGGCCCAGAAGGTCGATCATGTCCCACAGCTCACCAGCTGTCAACCATCCACCCTGCCTCGGTGCCTCGACACTAAACATTGGCACAGAGGGGGCTACTCAGTGCTCCGACAACTGTGTCACCAAGACCAGCTGCTCCCACAGCCGCTGATAAGCCTCTGACAATCCTGTCATCTGGGTCCGGGGTTCTCTGACCTCAATCCAGGTATCCGGCCCAAAACCAACTGCTCAAGCTCAACTGCCATGACAGGATGCACACGGGTCAAAACCCAACGTCGGGGAGACACCGCTCGCCACGACGAAACAAACAAAACAGCACACAACAACACTCGACCCAATCCAGCGCGAAAGTCTAAAGCATGTCACCCGTTCCACAGCATTATGTTGTCTGCAGCCAACATAATTACTTAGGAGAATAAACATGCCAATCACTCCTCCCGTCCCTTGGGAGAGGTATAAAACTCAATCAGGACTCTCGCAAAATCACGACTCTCACGAAGTCAGTCAAGGGTCAAACCAAAAGCCTAGGGTTTCTAAGTCCACCATGACCTACAACCTAGGCTCTGATACCACTCTAATCTGTCACGCCCCGGGGTCGAAACCGCGACCCGGGCCCGCCAAACAGATCCGCCACCTATGCCAACCTGCATAGGCGAAGCGTCCTACCTGCAAGAAAAGTACTATAACTAAACAGATATCAGAGCTATAAATGAAAATCTGCTGTAACTAAAATCAATCACTGTACAACTGGAAATAAAACAACACTGTCTGCCTCCAAAATAATAATAATACAATATCCTCAAGTACAAGCTCTAAACCCAGCCGGGAGGTAACTCCACTATATACAACAGTGTACAGTCTCTCAATACAAAATATCCTCACTACAAGTCTCTCAAAAGAGGAAAAGAAACTGCTAATCTACTGATGATCTCCTCAGAAGGGTACCGCTACTCTCCAACGCCGGGTAGGGATCTAGCTCGCGACTCCCTCGCCACGATCAACGACCACAGAGTCGGCAACACCTGCTAAGACTCTGCAAAACAAAGGAGAGGAGAGAAAAAGAGGGGGAAAACCCCCAAAGGGTGTGAGAACTACACCAAAAAGGGAGTTCTCAGTGGGTACCACCGCCAGACCCGACGGTCTGCCCACCAAGTCCTCAAGAGACAAAAACTGACCCAAGTCATAAGGCTGAAATGAGTACGCTGGAAACTCTCACAGCTACCCTGCCCCTCACTAAAGGCTAAAAGGGGAGAACCAAACAGTGGTATGCAACCACTAGCACATAAAGTGCACCAACGACCCAATCGAGCTGACTGCCACATCTGGTCCAGTCAACCTGCATCCACCTACAACCACCTCCCAACCGCGGGCAGGAATTACGTAGGGCGTCCAAACGGACTAGCTCGCTATCGAGTAGAGGATCATGCAGGCTATGGTGAAAATCCACGCTCCTCACAGACGGATAGAATCAAGATGCTCAACCTCTCACACAGCGGTCAAAGTACTCGCAACAACTCGGGACCACCGTCAACCAGACGGCTCTCAACAATACCAACACTGATCTAAACTCAACTACCAGTCTGCACTCGGCCCCCAGGCACGAGTGTAACCATAAAAGTATTTGACCGAAATAAACTCAATCGAATGAACCGGTATAAAACCCGGCACTGCCTGCTCTGTCCAAATGACCGGAACCCAACACGGTCTGACCGGAACCCAACACGGTCTCACCGGAACCCAACACGGTCTGACCGGAACCCAACACGGTCTGAAGCCTACTCCGGAGCGGCACTCGAGGGGAGCTACCCACACGAGTAAAGCATCTCTGTCATCAAACACCAGTATCTCGAAACAGCAGGACTAGATCATCAATCAGATCAAAGTGGAAAAACTCAACCACTAAAGAAAGACCCGACCTCAGTCAGATGCAACTAAACGCTAAGTGGGAAACTCCATCCACTAAGTAAAACTGATACCCAATCAGGTGCATAGAGAAACATCCGGTCAACCGCCCCAATATCCGCGGTTGCCGCAAAGCCCCACAACTAAACCAAACTGTCCCAGACACGAAGTCCCGAATATACACTACCCAAACCCCCTGCTCGAACCCGAGCAACACTGACCACCTGACCAACAAGATGGAGAAAAGAAAAGCATGGTTTCTCCTAAGTCAAGTTCCAATAAGTAGTGCAGCAGTAAAAGATGGCCTAACTACATGACCATACAAGCATGCAAATGTCCTCAAGGAAATAAAGGGGGTAAAGCATAATAATAGTTCCTTTAGGAATAAACAACATGCCGGAATCTCAAAACTAGACCTGTCCACAACTCAGGGTTCAACAATAGAATGATCATAATAACTCCTCAGAGTACAAATCCGCACATAGCGAAATCCTGTCCCAAGCATAATCCATCACAGAAAGGCTATGTGCTAACATGGCATGTTACATAATCTCATAGGGTAACATTATCCTAGGTAAGCTTACACTATCATCACATAGATGTCCAACTCATGCAAGTCCTCGGTATACCTCATACATACTATTCTTGCAACATTTATACCAATATCAATAACAAGCTTACCTACTTGCCAATATAGACTATGTACCCTACACATGCATGCATCAGTCATAGAGGGGTGACATCCCCACAAGTGGGCTTATACTTGCCACAACATAAACATTGCCTTAAACAATTACTGATAATAAGCTCACCCACCTGAAGCGCTTAACCCAAGGCAAACCTGAAGTCGGTGAAGTGGGTAGACGCCCGCGGTCCAAAATCTGCCAACATATCACCCAGGTACAAGTCGCGTAAGCCTCGGCTTCAAACAGCTAAAGACACCCCTGGGCACAACAATAACGCTCAACATTACACTTTTATTCCAAAATAACCAAACATACACAATCTGAAAATCAGTCCCAAAGCCGCGCATTTTCACCTGCTGCAAGTGCCCGAAAAATCCAATAAAAATACCACAGTAATCCTCGCGTCGATACCTTCGAAACGAGTACCTGCACGTCCAATTCCGAGCTTCCTACACTGAGAAACAATTCCGACAAGGGAACCACCCGAATCAAACTACACTCAAAAACTGTAGCAACAATTACTGTTCACAGATAATCTTCACCTTCGAGAAATATTCAGAAAATTCCAAGAAATTTGGGCATATTCCTCGTGATGTGTAGATGCAAATCGCCTCTTGAATCGCCCCAATCCGATGCCTGTGCGCGAAGATATCGCCAAAATACCGCACCGCTGTCCCAAAACTCCGCCCAGAAAAAGGGGTTACAAGATGATCCGAAAGACCCATGAAAAGCTCGGAATGGGAAAAACCAGTAAACATGGGAAACATAGCCCTACCTGTCGTGAAGCCAACGGCGCAAGAATCACCGAAAAAGGTGCTCGGGGTAGGCGGGAGAGTCCTCGCACCAAAACGCGACGACGAAGAAGACCACAAACGAACGAGCGTCGCGCCGCGCCGTAAAAATAGAAACCTCGATAAGCGTGCCACCAAAATCCCAAAACTTTGCAAGGAAAGATGCATCCACCCAAACTCGGGGATCATCTTTGTTGAAAGAGCCACCCAGGCGAGATATAGGGCTTGGAAATGGCACCGAGGAAAGACGAAAAAGGGAAGAAAAGGAGCTCGGGATCGCCCTTTTATAGGCAGCAGAAGAACAATTGGCGCGAAAATACGAATAAGTCCCCGTTTCCGGGCGCGGGAG
>CM055060.1:38671353-38740965 GCA_029204045.2 Tillandsia leiboldiana
GCTTCGACCACCTTCTGAAAGGTATGCAGATCCGCCGCGTCCACCACTTGGAAAATGTCAGTCCTCAATCCATCCACAAACAGTTGCGCCTTATGGGATTCATCCCGAATGACGAACGGGACACAGTTCGCCAGTCTCACGGACTCCCTCTGGTACTCCATTACTGTTTTGGTTCCCTGCCTGATGTGGTTGAGGTCGTCCTCCAGTTGTTTCTTCACGCTGTTGGTAAAGAACGCCCCGAACAGCTGCTATTTAAAGGTAGTCCATGACGGAAGGGTAGCGCCCGTCGCAAAGCTGGGGCGTACAGTCTTCCACCAAATGCGGGCATTCCCCTCGAGTAAGTGGGCAGCCAGGGGGACCCGCTCGTGGTCTTCCATCAATAGGTCCTCGAATAATTTCTCCATCGTGTCCACCCACTTCTCCACGACCTAGGGGTCTGTCGTGTCCCCCTCAAACACTGGCGGGTCGTACTTCTTGAAGTCGGCCAGGTTGGCGTGCACGCGGTCTCGCTCGTTTGGTAGATTCGCCCCCTCCTTCGCGACGTTAGCGGTTGCGGCGGAAGTGGGTAACACTACCGCCACACTCGGGGCAATTCCGACGATTGGTGTCATCGCCGGTCCTGCCGTTGCCGTCGAAGGGGCCACCTCTGGCGCCGTCGGTTGGGTTAAGGGCACCTCAGGCGCCGAGGCCCGGGTAGGGGCAGCCCCTCCTTCGGTCTCCATCGTCGGCGGTCCCATTGCCAGTGTAGCTGGCCCCGGGAGAGGGCCCGGGGCAACCTCCGCCGTCGCAGCGGCCTGCTGTTGCTGCGTCAGTTGGCGCACGCGGTCGTTCAGGGCTGCCAACTGCCCCGCCATCTCCCGTAGCTGCTGCCTCAGGAGCTGATTCTCCGCGGTCGTCGCTACCGCTGCGTCCGCCCCTGCGTCCTCGGCTGTGGATCTAGTCCTGGCCATGATCTGAACATTTGCACGAACCAGTTACTCCTAGTTTAAACAAAACGGAACACCGCTAATGCTGGCCCTAAAAGGGAGGAAAAGAAAAAGAACACTAATCCCCCCACTTTCTCTCAACGAGCACTCGCGTTTTATTTATTTATCCCGTGTTCACTTTATTACTCAGTAGCCAGAGTATTGCGCCCCGTGGATGTTAGGCCCCGACTTTTGTGGTTAAAGTTTACCGCTCTGATACCATCTTAATCTGTCACGCCCCGGGGGCTCGAATCGCGCGGAAGAAGAGCCACCGATGCTCCTTATTCAGCCATATATTTTTTTTTGTAAACCAATGCTCCCCGATGCGTGTCCAGACCCGCCGCATACACAAATTCACTCTGCAAACGGGCAGAGTCTCCTTTGTATATGCACGGCGTCTCAATTACAAAATGTCTCACAAGGTGTAGCACATACAATCTCTAACCACATCAGTTGGGGTCTCGTTCACATACAACCAAACAACTCACATGATATTCTACTATTCACTTAGAACATAGAGGCCGATGTTTTGAAAGGATAAATAATCACAAGGTTTTGAAAGCGGCATCCACACGATGCCATCGTTTTAGGAAAGACCGTTCGAAAGCCACATAAATCCACAAGGTTTGTAAAATTCGGTGCCCACACGACGCCCACGTTTTAAAAGTAGTTTTCGCAAACGGTTTTCTTTGCTTTTCATTATTTAAAATGGCCAAGTATGAGAGAACGTAACAATCATTTGTTTATTCGAAAAAGGGAAAAGGGCAACATCCACTTCGACCCCACGGGGGTGTCGCAATCCACAAACTAGCTAACATGAGTAATAAAAGGAAAAGGAGAGAAGAGTCACTGTATCTGAAGTCACTAAAAATCAGTACAGCATCCTCGCGGCCTCACCGGTGCCCTAGCACTCGCCCCTGGACGAACCTGTCACGGAGTGGGAAATCAGTGACTAGAAATAGCATGATAAGCATAAGAGAAACAATAATAGGGCAAACCACAAAACCGGAGCAACCATCCCTCTCATGCATCATCCACCTTAACCACACCCTGTATCAAAACAACATCGGGCACCTTTCCCGATGTCCACCGCCGAGCACCTGCCTCGGCCGCCGAGCACCTGCCTCGACATCACCGCTCACACCCCCCACCCATGGGGGCCCCCATTCCTAACGCCACCGTCGCGTGGGGTACACGGGTCAACGTACCACTTTTCCGGAAAAGCACACCCTTGCGGTGGCCAAACCGCTGGTGTGCGTGTAGCAAAACTTGAGCCTCAGATTGATATTAAGTACAATAACATAACAGGGTTAGTGCATAAACAGAAGGAGACTAACAATTCCACCTTGCCCCAACATGCTATTTCTAACAGTAAATCCCTATTCCCACAATCCCCGGGAATGTACCCACCTTGTGTGCGTCGTCCTGCGTTCATCCAGTCCGCGTCCGTGCACCAGTCGCCAACAGCGTCCCGCACTCCTGAAGGAACATGGGCAAGTCAAGACTTAGAGGTCCAAAACTCACATCGACTCCCAACAGCGTGCGGCGGAGTTCCCCGCACGGCACCGGCCCGTGCGGTGCACACTCCGCCTGGGCACAGCCCCGCGCGGCACCAGCCCGCGCGGGCGCCACTCCTGCGGGCGGCCCCGCGCGGCCGAGCGCCGTGCGGGCGCGCTGCCAGCGGTGCGGGGGGACCCCGCGCGGCACCAGCCCGCGCGGGCGCCCCTCCTGCGGGCGGCCCCGCGCGGCCGAGCGCCGCGTGGGCGCGCTGCCCGCGGTGCGGGGCGACCCCGCGCGGCACCAGCCCGCGTGGGCGCCCCTCCTGCGGGCGGCCCCGCGCGGCCGAGCGCCGCGCGGGCGCGCTGCCCGCGGTGCGGGGCGACCCCGCGCGGCACCAGCCCGCGCGGGCGCCCCTCCTGCGGGCGGCCCCGCGCGGCCGAGCGCCGCGCGGGCGCGCTGCCCGCGGTGCGGGGCGACCCCCGCGGCACCAGCCCGCGCGGGCGCCCCTCCTGCGGGCGGCCCCGCGCAGCCGAGCGCCGCGCGGGCGCGCTGCCCGCGGTGCGGGGCGACCCCGCGCGGCACCAGCCCACGCGGGCGCCCCTCCTGCGGGCGGCCCCGCGCGGCCGAGCGCCGCGCGGGCGCGCTGCCCGCGGTGCGGGGCGACCCCGCGCGGCACCAGCCCGCGCGGGCGCCCCTCCTGCGGGCGTCCCCGCGCGGCCGAGCGCCGCGCGGGCGCGCTGCCCGCAGTGCGGGGCGACCCCGCGCGGCACCAGCCCGCGCGGGCGCCCCTCCTGTGGGCGGCCCCGCGCGGCCGAGCGCCGCGCGGCCGCGCTGCCCGCGGTGTGGGGCGACCCCGCGCGGCACCTACCCGCGCGGGCGCCCCACCCGCGGCCGGCCCCGCGCGCGGCGGTGCGCGACCGCACCGCCCCTCCTCCCTCCTCGTGACCAACAAAACGAAAGGAAATAGAAAACCCGAACGAAAACGCACCCCGACTCACCTCGATGCGCGAAAGAGGAGGAAGGAGAGGGATCGTCCGCTTGCCTCCACCGGTCCACCCTCGCCCGAGTCCTTGGTTACTCCTTGCCGGCGGCTACGAGGGGAGAAGTAAAAAGAAAAGAGGCGGCCACAAAACAAAAGGAACCCTAATTCCCTTTCCCATCCGGCTATATATATTAAAAAGTTAGGGTTTACCTTAAAAGATGTGCGGGTCGCCAACACGGATCCCGAGACGCCTAAGGGGACCCCAACTTCAAGAATTAATTCTGATCAGACCGGAAGTCAGAAATTGAAACCGATCTCGCCCGCGCGCTCCGCTCCGCGAGCTCTACCGCCTAAAATTATCTGCGGGCCCCGACGGTCTGTCCAGAAAAACACCAGAATGAGGCCCTCGGTCGGACATTACAAGAAGAGGGTGACAAGAAGGGTTTAGGAAAGACCGGGTCTTGCAGTTGGTGTTCTGTTTCGGGGAGCCATTGGGTTGACGGCAGTCCTAGCTGTTGGATATTTCCAGCTAGTGAGTTAGAGATGTGATGTTGGTTTTTGTCGATCTTGTTGATCATGGATTTAGACTATAGCCTGCATGAGCCACATTGAGCTCGACAGAGATGCGCTGATACTTTCCTCGGTAGGGTCGCGCCCCTCGAGTGCCACTCCGGAGTTAGGCCTGTTACTTTGCTATCGCGACTTGTCGACGCAGTCCCTCTGGCTGGGCCAGTTTTGGCAGTCATGGACGCCCTACGGTAGACCCATCCTCTTGTGGATGTGCGGCAGTAGGTGGGCGCAGGTTTGACTGGACCCCATGGGGCAGTCAATGTAGATTGGGTGATTATATTTGAGAATTAGTAGATGCATCATGTTTCTATCTGTTCCACTTCTTGAGCATTTAGATTGAGGCATAGTAGCTGTAGAGTTATTTTTCCAGCCCTTTTCCTTTCAGTATTGCTTTTGTTACTTTATGCCTCTAGTAGACCTAGTGGGCGGACCGTCGGGCTTGTTGGCGGCACCCACTGAGAACTACTGTGGGATGTAGTTCTCACACCCGCCGTGGAGTATCTTTCCCCAGGGACCTCTCCTCCAGTTCCTGCTACTTCTGTTGCTGATCCTGCTGATCGAGGTAAGGGAGTCGCGAGATAGATCCCTACCAGTCGTCTTCCAGAGAGAGTAGATGTGCCCCCTTTTTATTTTTGAGAGTTTTATTTTGAGAGACCTTGTAGTGAGGTTCAGACTAGTACTTTTTTTCTTTTTCAGTTGAGAGACTTATGTATTTGTGAGGACTTGAGTTGTATTTATTTTATTTCTAGCAGTTTACTTTTCTGCACTGATATCTGTATAGTGTAGTATCTTTCTTTTGCAGGTTAGTCGCTTCGTCTATACGGGGCTTCCCGTATGGGCGGCGGATCTGTTGGCAAGCCCGGGTCGCAGTTTCGATGCCGGGGCGTGACAAAACCCATCTAAGAACATAATATGTAACCACCCACTCATATCACCCAATCTCAATGACTGCCTCATAGAGTCCAGTCGAGCCTGCGCCAACCTACAGCCACTACGCCCACAATGGACTTGGACTTACGTAGGGCGTCGCACACGGACTATCTCAATATCACGCAAAGCGACCTCTAGTGTATCAACTAGGCGCATCATCATCGCATCGGGAGCGTAACTCGAGGGGAGCGACCCCACCGAGCTCAAGCATATCTCATCTGTCTCAACTGTCTCATCTGTCTCAACAAGCGGCACATGCAGGCTATGATCCACGATCAAACAGATCGGAAACTCAATGCTCAAATAGTACAACTCAGTCGGAAAAAGACTCCACGACTCAATCAGGTAATGTCCAAATCCTCACATAATCTGTCGGAGAACCCTCTACGACTCAATCTGATAATGCACAACCCATGGCTAAGTCGGGAAACCTCCACGACTCGATCTGCCAGAACCCCAAACTCTCATAGCTAAGTCGGAGAACTACCTCCACGACTCAATCTGATATGGCACAATCCATGATCTAGAATAGTCTCAACAAGAAATCTCAAACTCACCTGACACTAGAAACTCATCTCGAAAACTCAAAAAGTACCCACTCGGCCCCCAGGCACGAGGTCAAATGCACCCTGAACCTATGCCATACCTCTGGCGAACTCATGATTTAAAAACCACATTTAAAAAGCCGATTTTCCTTAAAACGGGTTTTCTCGATTTTTAAAACGATTGAGGTGCAAAAATAATGCCAACGGAACATGAAGTCTAGTGTCCTATAGTATCAGGAGTATACTAAAAATAATCTGGGGTTCTAAATAATTTTCTAAAAATTTTCAGGCAACTATCAGATTTTACTGCAGCGAAAAATAGCATAAAAATATGGTCAAATTGCATTCAGGAGCATTAAAGGGCATTCCACACATTTTGGAGAAATTCCAACCCACCTGGAACGCTTTCCGCAGGCAATCGCTGAAATCGGTGAAGCGTCGAACCGCATATTGTCCAAAATCTGCCGAAACACCAAATCGCGCCGCGGCCGCACACTGTCGCGAACCTTGGAAAAATCCCCTGAAGCTCGAACAAGCTCTCAAGTCCTCTACAAAATCCTGCGCGCAACCGGCTCACCCACCATCTACTCGCAGTGCACGCAAAGTGTCACGCCCCGGGTGTAAACCGGAACCCGGGCCCGTCTACAGATCCGCCGTGCACACGGTATTTCCCGCGTACACGAAGCGCCAAACCTGCTCAGATATAAGAGGTAATAATAAAAGAGCAATAAAAACAGAGCTGAACTAAAACTAATACATCTCAGACTGAAGCTGGAAATAAAATACAATACATCTGTATAAATGATACATCTGTCTCTTCCAGCTCACCAAAAATAAATACAACCTGCTGGCAATAGCCAGTCCCAAAAGTAAAAGTACAACCGTCTGAGGAAACATGGGTACACCAACTGTCACGCCTCGGGGTCGAAACTGCGACCCGGGCTCGCTAACAGACCCGCCATCTGTACGGAAACTGCCGTACAGACGAAGCGTCTAACCTGCAAAAAGAACCAACTACAGTATACAGATATCAGAGATGAAAGTAACTACTAAAAACTGAAATCCAAACACTGTACAACTGAAAATAAATACAATATCCATCTCCCAAATACGATCGTATAAAAAGTCCTCTGATACAAAACTCAAAAGGGAGATATCTCCAATAAAATACATCGGTGTACAAGCTCTCAATACAAAAATATCCTCACTACATCAGTCTCTCAAACTGTAAAATAAAGTACAACTCTATACCTCACAACAAAGGTCCCTCAACAGAGGAAAAAGAAGTAAACTAATCAACTGAAGCTCTCCTCTGAAGGGGCACCGCTACACTCCAACGACGGGTAGGGAACTAGCTCGCGACTCCCTCGAAACCGGTCAGAAGGATCAGCAACTGGAGCACAGGAACAGGAGTAGAAGTCCCTGGGGAAAAAGACACCACGACAGGTGTGAGAACTACTTCCCACAGTAGTTCTCAGTGGGTGCCGTCAACAAGCCCAACGGTCTGCCCACTAAGTCTACTAGAGGCAAAAGATAACAGTGCAATGAAATCTGAGCAAGAAAAGCTGGAGCTACTCTACAGCTACCATGCCTCTATCTAGATGCTCAAAAAGTGGAACAGATGAAAGTAAATGTGACCACTCGCACCCAAGGTGCTCAATCGACATAATCGAACTGACTGCCTCATAGGGTCCAGTCAAGCCTGCGCCTGTCGACTAGGAACGCACCTGCCCACTACCACACATCCACATGAGGACGGGATTTACGTGGGGCGTCCTGTCCGACTAACTCACCCCTCGTGCAAAACTGCCTCAACAGGCCCATCATTGCATCCATGCGGAAAACTGCCTCAACAGGCCAACCATCGCATCCACTGCGGCATCTCAGGGGGCGCGACTCTAACTCAGGAAAACGGCGCGGCATAGAGTATCAAACATTGGCATATGCATGCTATAGTCAAAATCCACGCTCACTCTCAGAACGGTAGGACTCAAGATCCCCAAATATCTCGCACGACAGTCGGAGCACTCTCGACGACTCAGCTGATCAGCTCACACGAAACACGAGACACTAGCCTCTCCAACAGCTCGCAGCACAAAGCACACTGGCTGGAGGTACTCCACGGCCAGGAACGACCCACAACTCAGGCTAACAGTACTGGTCGGACAACACTCAACGACCTGGGACCACCGATAACCCCAACGGTTCCCAGCATCACTGACCGGAAGATACTCGACGGCCCGGGACTACCGTCTGCTCAACGGCTCCCTCCCACGACAGCACAACAGGGATACAAGACCTCCCGGGACTACCGTTTACCCAAACGGCTCCCGGCACAGATAAGCAACCCACTACAACCACCAGACTCCACTCTGCTCCCAAGCACGAGTGCAAATGCATCCCACACTAAAAGACAGTCCCGATGTCACGCCCCGAGTCCGCCAATTTGTACGGTTCGGGCACGCCAACAGACCCGCCAATCGGGTAAGACCTTTTTCTACCCGAAAGGAACGGTAACATCCATAATAACACAACCAGTGTATGCGGAAGCTCAATATCAGAGTACTAAAAATCACTATAAATTTGAAACTTTCATTCAGTAACAAACAGTTAAAACAGAAATGAAAGCATCTAGGAGTGAACCGTAAAATTAAATTTATTACACTTTACATTTCTGAAACTTGCAAATAAAATTATTACAATTTCTTTTACATAATTCCTCACCATACAAGGTTCACTCAAGAAATATATAAATGGTACCTCTGCTAGACCCTCTAGGTCTCTATGCTGCTGGGCCCTTGCCCCTGTCGTATGCCTCGCCGTATGCATCTGAGCCGTCTCGTCTGCTGTATCCATACCCGAACCTGTGGGGGGGGTCACCCAAGGGGTGTGAGAACTCCGACAGAGTTCCCAGTGGGTTCAACCACCGAGAAAGAATGTTCTACACCACTTGGTCCAATGGAAGCAGGATAGCAAGATAACTATGCTATAAATAACTGCAGATGCTGACTAACATGATCATAACCTGTATGAATAAATCTACACTATCTGTGTATGTTCCCTGACTCACTACTATCAATCGTGCCACTCTGGGCTACTATCCATAAGTTCGGCCACTATGCCGCTACAAAAGGGTTATGTTAATCCGGCCACCTAGGCCACTCTATTACTTCTTTATTCTTTTCACATTCTTGTGTTTTAATCTCAAGCTACTCGCCCCTTGGAAAATCTCGCCCCCAACAGGCCCCAGCCCGGCAGTCATGCTACCATAAGGCGAGACAGTCCAAGGTTATCGATAGCTTTTCTTTTTCTCTTTTCTTTTCTCATTGCCTCAAATGAGTTTAAGGCACCTTGGCACTCATTTTCCTCGAGAGTGAAATCTGCTCAACCCTCTCGTCTCGAATGAGTTTACAGCACCTTGGCACTCATTCACTAGGGAGTGAAATCTGCTCAACCCTCCCATCGGCAACTTGCCCTTTTTACTTTAATTCACTTGGGAGTGACTATGCTCAACCCTCCCAATTAGCTATTTAGACTTTTCTTTAAGGGGTCCGAGGGTTCCAAAAGGTGGATGCCTACAACCCCGATCAAACAAGAACAGGTTGTGGCACCGCCTCCTGTAGTACCCGGCCCAATGTACTTTATTTTTCCTGTTTACCTTTTCTTTAACATTCTCTTTACACTTTTGGTTTCAGATGAGTTTAAAGCACCTTGGCACTCATCTACCCGGGAGTGACATATGCTCAACCCTCCCGTTAGCATTCATGCCTCAATGCTTTCTCTTTTACTTTTCTTTCTTTATCCTAAATTCTTTACTCTAGGATAACATGGGTGTCTCTAACACCATTTTAGATTGAACATCTCGTTTGTTCACATTTTCTCTTAACCTTGCCACTTGGCAATTTCTTAGCTTCTTAGCCCTTTTCAACTCTTCCTGCTTGCTTGTTCTCATTTTGCAACCCTATGTTCATAATTAAACTTAGGGTTTCACTATGTCACAAAGACATTAATCATCTCGAATATCCTGGCCTAGAGTTATTAACTTTACATTCACTTTACATTGGCCTAGAGTTATTAACTCTACATTTACTTTACATTGGCCTAGAGTTTATTAACTCTAATTGCATTCAACTTATTCCTAGAGTTCATTAACTCTATTTTTTAGCTCCTCATCATTTTCACCCTAGAGTTCATTGACTCTAAGTTCCACTTTTCGTTATCCTTAGAGTTTATTAACTCTATGATTTTCTCTTTTTCACATTAACCTAGAGTACATTGACCGTATGTTTTTCCATGCTTCACTTGTCCTAGAGTTCATAACTCTATGTTAAATACTCTATATTCAACCTTAGGTTGTCTCCTAAGTTGATGCCACTCGTTCTTCTAGGATTAACTCCTAGGTTGACATGCCACTCATTAAATCCTTATTCTAGGTTTTCTCCTAGGTCATACAACCATCATGCATTTTCTCTATTTTTATCCACATAATATTCTAGGGTTATTTCCTAACATGATCACTCTACACATAAATCCTTTACTTCTTATACTCATGCACAATTTAACCTACAATAGGTTTAATATAATCCGCTCTTAGGGTTAAGCCCCTATTATCACATACATGGTATTAATTCCCTAAATACCTACTAACATGCTTCTAGGTCAGAAAGCAAAGGAAAAAGTGGAGAGATCACCCATTTTCGGAAGAATTCCCCACCTCGATGTGCTTTCTGGGTTCCTGGAGGAGACAGTTCTAGCTCTTTTTGCCTCTGAGGTTTCCCTACGTTGTAAGGAAGGAAAATAAAGCAATTGCTTTACATAACTCACTAATTCTAATAAAACGATAAAACTTAGCCTCTTTGACCACTAAAAGGGAAAAATCCCTATTTGATCACTTTCTCACAAAAAAGCTATTTTTGGATTGGCTTACAAAAATGGGAGAAGAACAATCCCCCCTTGACATGTTGCCAAAGAGAAATTCGCTCTCTTTGGCCATGGGCCAAAACGCTCCAAAAATTTGGGAAAAAAACTCAATTTGAGCAATTCCCACAATTACCGATTTCGCACATTAGCAAAATCAAGAATTTGCATTCAAAAATTGAAGAGAAACTCAATTTAAGTGATTCCCCCAATTCACCGATTTCGCACATTGGCAAAATCCATAATTCACATTTAAAAATTTGAGAGAATTCAATTTGAGCGATTCCCCCAATTTACCGATTTCGCATATTGAAAGAACAAGAAGAAAGAAGAAATTTTTTCCTTCTTTTCTTTTTCTTTCAATTTTTCCCTTTTTGCTTTCTTCCTTCTTTTTCTTCTTCTTTTTTTTTTTTTTTTTTTTTTTTTTGTGTACAATCCTGCTGCTGCAGCAGCAATTGCTGCTGCCTTAGCTGCTGCCTAGCTGAGCAGCAGCTGCAGCCAAGGCAGCTGCATTGGCAGCTGCACATTGCAGCTGCCAAGGCAGCTGCCAATGCTGCCTGCGCAGCATTGTTGCTCAGCTGCTGCTGCTTAGCAGCAGCAGCAGCTGAGCAGCTGCATTTCGCAGCTGCTGCTGCCTCCAAGGCAGCAGCAGCTCCCCCCCCCCCCCCACTCTCCAAATATATATATATATATATATATATATATATATATATATATATATATATATATATATATATATATATATATATATATATATATATATATTTATATATTTTTCCTTCTTCCCTTGTGAAATGGAGGAAAAAAAATAGGGAGAGAGGGAGAGCACCTTTATGAAGGAATCAAGAGAGAAAGAGAGAGATAGCCTTCTTCTTTCCTCCTCCTTTCTTCTTCTTCTTCTTCTTCTTCTTCTTCTTCTTTCCTCCTCCTTTCTTCTTCTCCTTTCTTTCTCCCTGCTTCAACAGAGAACGAAAGAGAGAGAGAGAGGCGTGGGCTTTCCAAGAGGGAGAGAGGGAAAGAAAGAGAGAATTAAATGCTCCTGCAGTGGTGGTTGGGGGAAAGTGTGAATTTACTAAAATGCCCCAACTTAGAATTTAATTCCCAAAACTGCCCTCAATTATGCAGTTTTGCACCTGCAGTGAGCAAATTCGGATATCCCCTTTCCTCTGTGTTTTGCTGTCAACTGGGAAATCGAAATCGTAATTTTTCTTCTCCCCTTTATTCTACAAATTTTTCTTAAACTCTCCACGATTTCTTTTAAATTTTTGGGCTGCTCTAAGCCCTCGAAAGAGAGCCCCGATAAAGCTTCGCGATAAACTGCACTGTCAAAAACTGCAGTTTCAGAATTTACGAAGCATTTTTCTTCGCTTCGTTCTCCAATTTTTCCTTAATCGCTCACCTAGATTTTTCACCCCTTTTACTCAGAAAACTTTTGTGAGACACCCCACGATTTCTTTTAAATTTTTGGACCACTCTAAGCCTTCGAAAGAGAGCCCCGAAAAAGCTTCGCAATAAACTGCACTCTCAAAAACTGCAGTTTCAGAATTTACGAAGCATTTTTTCTTCGCTTCGTTCTCCAATTTTTGCTTAATCGCTCACCTAGGTTTTTCACCCCTTTTACTCAGAAAACTTTTGTGAGACACCCCACGATTTCTTTTAAATTTATTGATTACTCTAAGTCTTCGAAACAGGACTCCGAAAAAGCTTCGCGATCACAGAATTCAGAATTTCTGAATTTTGCTAAGTCTCTGGGGCTTCAACTCACTTTTCGACCCGATGCCCTTCGCGTCGGTCCGAAACGCACCGAACTCGACTATAATCATATTTAAAATACGTTACGAGTCTTTTCGCCGCATTTCGACATTTTGCGAAATCGGCAAACAAGAACTTAAACTTTGCAAATTTGATGCTTCAACTCTCAACCATAACTCACTTTTCGACTCAACGGCTTTTGCGTCGATTCGAAATGCTTCCAACGCACTTGTAATTACATTTGAAATGTGTTACAAGTATTTTTGCTGAGTTTCGCCACTTCGCAGAAATCGGCGAACTTAAGCTTTAGAATTTGAAACTTCAAATTCTCAACTACAACTCGCTTTTCTCTGAATTTAATAAAAATAGTATTTCATACCATTTTTACTTTTATTATTTATATACCATAAATCTGGTACATTACATTCTACCCCCCTTAAAATAAGTTTCGTCCTCGAAACTTGAATCACATCTCGACTCCTACTTGATCGAGAGGGAGGAATCTTGTCCCACTATTGGGGCTCACTATATGTCGTTACTGGGCCTCAAACTGCCCGCTCGCCAGGTCACATGAACAACTCACTAATGAATCCCTCTCTCAATCCAGGGACAAACTCAGACCTGGTATCTGGCCACCTTCACCACATAGGTGAAAGACACAATAGAGCACTTGCTCTCTCGATTGCCACGAATGACTCAGTTTTTACTTGCGAAATTTTCACTTTAATTCTGCCATCATTCTTTTCATAACGAGGTTGCATCTGCAACTAATTACATTTACCGTATTTTCTTTCCGATCGCTCAGCTGCCTAATGTGGAGGGCAAAAGCCAATCCACGAGTCCTCAACTATCTCACACGCTACTAGCGCTCTGAGTCCACAGGTTATCAGCTAACCCGTTACCTCGGACTACTAATAGGTTCACAGACCACGATCCAATAGGGCCTATAGCCCAAAGCTAGTCCAGCACTGTGCAATGGCTCTCGCTAGCACGCAGGTCCAATCGTAATATGGGTAGATCCTCACTTAAGGTTACCGCACCAACACTCCCACTAGGAGCTACAGTACCTCAATCATCACTAGCACTACGGCTTGGTCACAGCCACACTCTCAGTGTACAAACAGCCTCAAGGCTCACATATGGCATTCCACATCCTCCAAGGCAGCAGCAGCTCCCCCCCCCCCCCACTCTCCAAATATATATATATATATATATTTATATATTTTTCCTTCTTCCCTTGTGAAATAGAGGAAAAAAAATAGGGAGAGAGGGAGAGCACCTTTATGAAGGAATCAAGAGAGAAAGAGAGAGATAGCCTTCTTCTTTCCTCCTCCTTTCTTCTTCTTCTTCTTCTTCTTCTTCTTTCCTCCTCCTTTCTTCTTCTCCTTTCTTTCTCCCTGCTTCAACAGAGAACGAAAGAGAGAGAGAGGTGTGGGCTTTCCAAGAGGGAGAGAGGGAAAGAAAGAGAGAATTAAATGCTCCGGCAGTGGTGGTTGGGGGAAAGTGTGAATTTACTAAAATGCCCCAACTTAGAATTTAATTCCCAAAACTGCCCTCAATTATGCAGTTTTGCACCTGCAGTGAGCAAATTCGGATATCCCCTTTCCTCTGTGTTTTGCCGTCAACTGGGAAATCGAAATCGTAATTTTTCTTCTCCCCTTTATTCTACAAATTTTTCTTAAACTCTCCACGATTTCTTTTAAATTTTTGGGCTGCTCTAAGCCCTCGAAAGAGAGCCCCGATAAAGCTTCGCGATAAACTGCACTGTCAAAAACTGCAGTTTCAGAATTTACGAAGCATTTTTCTTCGCTTCGTTCTCCAATTTTTCCTTAATCGCTCACCTAGGTTTTTCACCCCTTTTACTCAGAAAACTTTTGTGAGACACCCCACGATTTCTTTTAAATTTTTGGACCACTCTAAGCCTTCGAAAGAGAGCCCCGAAAAAGCTTCGCAATAAACTGCACTGTCAAAAACTGCAGTTTCAGAATTTACGAAGCATTTTTTCTTCGCTTCGTTCTCCAATTTTTCCTTAATCGCTCACCTAGGTTTTTCACCCCTTTTACTCAGAAAACTTTTGTGAGACAACCCACGATTTCTTTTAAATTTTTTGATTACTCTAAGTCTTCGAAACAGGGCTCCGAAAAAGCTTCGCGATCACAGAATTCAGAATTTCTGAATTTTGCTAAGTCTCTGGGGCTTCAACTCACTTTTCGACCCGATGCCCTTCGCGTCGGTCCGAAACGCACCGAACTCGACTATAATCATATTTAAAATACGTTACGAGTCTTTTCGCCGCATTTCGACATTTTGCGAAATCGGCAAACAAGAACGTAAACTTTGCAAATTTGATGCTTCAACTCTCAACCATAACTCACTTTTCGACTCAACGGCTTTTGCATCGATTCGAAATGCTTCCAACGCACTTGTAATTACATTTGAAATGTGTTACAAGTATTTTTGCTGAGTTTCGCCACTTCGCAGAAATCAGCGAACTTAAAGCTTTAGAATTTGAAACTTCAAATTCTCAACTACAACTCGCTTTTCTCTGAATTTAATAAAAATAGTATTTCATACCATTTTTATTTTTATTATTTATATACCATAAATCTGGTACATTACACCCGACCTCTCGGCCCACTACCCGGGCGAGGATAACACTATGTCCAGGAATAGAAAAACAGTGTGGGTGTCTAAACATAAATAACTCTAGCCCAAGTGAGGGTTTTCTACTGGTCTGGTTACACATGCAACATATGACGGGGGTGCTAGGTCAAGTTCCAAGATAACTATATTAACAGATGATAAAAGGAATAACAATTACTACAATCTAGCATGCTACACAAGGAAATAAACTATCATGCATAGTCCTACATCAGTAGAATTACTGTACAGTCCATAAAACTTGGAGATAAGGCCACCCACCTCGATTTGCCACCAATTGCTCGTAGACACTTGCAATTGGCCTCCACGCGATCCGCACGCAAAACGGAGCACGGTGACGGAGTCCGCACGTAAAACGGAGTCCGCATGCAAAACGGTGCATGGTGCCGGAGTCCGCACGCAAAACGGTGCACGGTGCCGGAATCCGCACGCAAAATGGAGTCCTCACGCAAAACGGTGCATGGTGTCGGAGTTCGCAGGCAAAACGGTGCACAGTGCCGAAATTCGCACGCAAAATGGAGTCCGCACGCAAAACGGTGCACGGCGCCGGAGACCGCACGCAAAACGGTGCAGTAAAACACGGTCCCTAACACAGATAAGAGCAAGAGGGTCAATTCACTGTCCAAAAGATCACTCTAAAACTGTGCCAAAAACACCGCAAAAACAAGTGCGGGACCTACCTCGACGCGTCGCGCCGCTCAACTGCTCCGTTGGAAAACCTCGCGCGCTCCACGAGGCCCACGACGCCACGCCGCACTTCCTACCATCTCCTCCCTCACTCTCCCTCTCGCTCGGTTGAAGAAGAAGGAAAAGAAGGGAAGAAAACGACGTGCGGGGGAGAAAGAAGAACAAGAAGAGGAGGGGGAAAGGGGGATGGTCCACAGTGCACCGGTCCACGGTGCACCGGCCAATCCAGGTCCTCCAGCCGCCGGCCCACGGCACAAAAGCGGTGCACCAGGTGCAGGCGACCGCGCGCCGTGCCACGTGGCCGCGCCCCTGCGCGCCACGCGGGCGCGCAGCCCGCACGCCACACGGGCGCGTGACACCGTGCCCGCGCAGGCGCGGGACACCGGGGCGCCACACGGGCGCGTGCCCCCGCGCGCCCGAGCGGGCGCCAGTGGGGGCCTGCCACATGGAGGCCCCCCGCGTGCGCCCCACGCCGCAGGCGCGCTTCCCAAGCGCGCCTGCCTGCCGCGCCATCCCGTGCCGTACGCCCTCGGGATTCGTGCCGCGACACACCACGAAAAGCGCGCACGCCCCGAAACTCGTGCCGCGTCGCCTCGAAAAACGCGCAATTCATCCGGGCTCCAAATCAAACAAGTAAATAGTCCATTCTCAACGATTTCGTGCGCTGAATCCAAAAACGATGTCCGATTCTCCAAATTCTCAACCGAAAATTTGCCGAATGCCCCCGGATAGCCCACTTGATCCGATTTTCGCACTGGGTCCAATTCTGAAGTCCGATTTGCCAAATTCCAACTCTGAAAATTCCCGAAGGCGACCGGAGAGGTAATCTTTTATCCAAATTTCGCCCAGAGTCCAAATT
Organism: Tillandsia leiboldiana; assembly: GCA_029204045.2. NCBI lineage: Eukaryota > Viridiplantae > Streptophyta > Magnoliopsida > Poales > Bromeliaceae > Tillandsia > Tillandsia leiboldiana. The sequence continues at coordinate 38,687,722 of CM055060.1, forward strand.
GACATCTACGCCACGCGAAACCACCTCTAAACACTCGACGGGTCCCCCAATTTCCCACGGGATCTCCTTTTAAGCCCAAAGTCCAACACTTGTGTCCAAATTGCGCGCAAACACACCGACACACCACGCTGGCCTCCAGTGATGCAACTAAATCCCAAATTGCATCACAAATCTATTTCTTGGGCCGGACACGCGCACAAACACTCCCAAATGCCACTAAACCGACAGAAATCTCATAAGTGGGAATTCGGGTCCTCACACCAACAGTCCAGCTAACTCGCTCATCCTTCCTCGAGATCTATCGACTCAGCCGTCCTCTCTCCTCGACCCGCCGTTGAAAGCCCAGCAGCACCCGCAGAAGACACTGCAAAACAAGGGAGAAGAAAAAGAGGAAAGAAGAATGGGGGTGAGAACTACTAGTAAACCAGTAGCCTCCCCTAGTGGGTAAAACCTCAAACTCTGACACACCCACTAGGTCTACCAGAGGCAAAAAGGAAAGAAGTGTGGTAAGCAATAATGACTGCTGAAGAAAGGAAACTACCACTACTATGCCTCTACAATGCAGTCCTAGACTGGAATAACCGTATGCAACAGTAACCGACCGTCCCCGATGGACCCAATCTGTACCGCCCTCATCGTCGGGCAAATAAGCCGCGCCGATGTGATAGCAAAACTCCTGCTGCCGCCCTCATCATCGGGCAAATAAGCCGCGCCGATGTGATGGCAAAACTGTCAATAACTGTCTGGCCCCGGCCTCCGGAGGGGAACTCGAGGGGAGCGACCCACACGAGGAAAGCATCACCGGGCAATAACCGCGCCGGTGTGATAAGTAACAAAAGCAGGACTGGATCACAACTATAAAGCCCCAGTGGAACACAACCCTCCACTAAAAGAAAACTGATTCCCAATTAGATGGAAAAGTAACCATCCGGTCAATCGCCCAATATCCGCGATTGCCGCAATACCCCAAAATCCACGACCAGGTCTCACAACCGACCTCCGGTCAACCGCCCAAAATCCACGGTCGCCGGAATAACCTACAATCACAATCATGTCCCACATCCGACATCTGGTCAACCGCCTACTATCCGCGATTGCCACAAAACCCTCTAGTCCATAATCATGCCCTATCACCGATGTCCTATAACCGACATCCGGTCAACCGCCCAATATCCGCGGTCGCCGCCAAAACCCATAATCCATAATCCAGGCCCCGGCTACACTATCCCAAACCCCTGCTCAAACCCGAGCAACAAATACCACCTAACTAACGAAAGGAGAAAAGAAACAAACAAGGTTTCTCCTAAGTCAAGTTCCAGCATGAAAGTGTAGCGATAAAAGATGGCCTACCTAGATGTCCAAACAAGCATGCATATGTCCTCATGAAAGATAAAGATAGTGTGACAAATAATGGCTCCATATGTGTATCATTTAATAGCTCCGCATACATATACCCATCATGCTAAATCATTATCCAACCACACATGTTTAAAATCCACAATTTTCCCTCACCTAAATCATCCACCTATGCATGTCCCAAAAGATCCTCAAGTGGTACCCTCCCACAAGACATTTCATTTATCCCAACATAAAGTAAATTCCACATGCAAGGTTAAGTGCCAAAACTATATCCATACAAACATGTATAACCCCCAACCACTATCAAAGTTCCACAATAGTAATTTTCATTTGATAGGCTCACAATTATTTTACTTTAAGCATGCATGTCCATAGTTGATCATTCAATGTAACCAATGAGAGGATCTCTCCAATATTCCTAGGGGTATGTAAGAAAATGAGGAGTATAGCAACCACCCACCTGGAGCGCTAATTCCCTGTCCAAAGGTGAAATCCATGCTCGGTCCAAACAGTCACCACAACACTGCACAACATACCCCAAAAGAACATACATAATTTAAACATACAATGCTCCACAAAATCTGTCCAAAACACATCAGTCCAGAGTTGCCCTGTTTTCACCTGCGAGATGGAGACCAAAAATTCCCGAAAAATTGCCACTGCGATCCTCGCGTTGAGACGATCGAAATGAGTACTCGCATGCCCAAATCCGAGTTTCCTACACTGAGAAACAAATCCGACAAGGGAACCACCCCGAATTAAACCGATCTCAAAAACTGTAGCACTATATTCTGTAAACAGATATTTTTCACCTTTGAAAAATATTCAGAAAATTCCCAGAAAATTCAAGGATGTTCCTTGCGCTGTGTAGATGAAAAACGCCTCTTGGCACGCCTCAATCCGACGCCTGTGCGCAAAGTTATCACCGAAACACTATGGTGCTATCCAAAACTCCGCCCATGAAAATGGGTCAAAAGAAAGCTCAGGAAACTCCAAGATAAACTAGAAAAGAGAGGGAGCTCAAAACACGAAGATCGAAGCCCTACCTGTCGTGAGTCCAACGGCGCAAGAATCGCCTCAATCGGAGGTCGGAGTAAGCCGGGGGAGTCCTCGCACCAAAATGCGACGAAGAAGATCACAAACGAACGAGCGTCGCGCCACGCCGTAAAAATGAAAACCTCGGGATGCATGCCGTAGAAAAATCCTGGAATTTGCAGATGGATCCGGCTCTGGGAGAGGAAGAAATCTCATGAAGGTTGCACTGAGAGAAGAGGAGCAGGAAAAGAGCTTCAGGGAGAAGTTCGGGCTCTATTTATAGGCCCAAAACGACAAATCCAGAAATACCGAATTTGTCCCAACTTTCGGGCGCATGCCCATTTCCGAGCGCCCGAAAGCTCCACGGGCTGCCCTGCGACGAGCGCCCGGATTCCCCTGGTGGCGCCACGTGTTCCCGGAACACGGGACAGCGTCCCCAACTGCTCAGAGCGCGCCACGTCGCCCGCGCCCGGTCAATGCGGTAGGTGGCGCCCGCCAATGGCAGGGCGCCACGTGGCCCCGCCCTGACCGGTCGCCGACAGCGCCCACAGGCCGCCTGCCACGCCGCCTGGCGCCCTGACACGCACGCGCCCCGAGGCGCCCCGGTGCGCCTCCGTGGACCCCGCCTTCGTGAGCCCACCAACCGCAAGCCGCCACGTGTCCAGCCCGATCCACCATGCACCCCGCACTCTCCGTGGACCGCGCCCCGCGGACCGGCCCACTACCGAGCCGCCACGCGTCCAGCCCCCGGTGCACGCCCGCCGCGTGGACCGGGCGACCCGCGCCTCTGCCCGCCGCGCTGCCCGCGGCTGTGCCGCCGCGCTCCGCCGCTGCCCGCCGGCAGAAATAGTAACCCCAAGCCTCAAAAAACGCGCTTTTGCATCTGGACTCCAAAAAATACAAGTAGGTAGTCCATTTTCACCATTTTCGCGCGCTTAATCCAAATCCGGTGTCCGATTTGCCAAATTCTAATTCCAAGAATTGCCGAAGGCATCCGGAAAGGTGCTCCTTGGTCCAAACTTCGCGCTGAGTCCATTTTTAATATTCGCTTCGTGCGAAACCACTTCTAAAGATCCGACGGAGTCAACCGATCACACACGTGATCCATTTAAGCCCGAAGTCCGCCACTTGTGTCCAATTGGTTCACAAACACCTCCAACGCACCCCGTAGGCCTCCAGAAGCCACCCAACGCACTGCAACAGCTCTGCGGAGATCCAGGTCATCACACAAAAGCTCAGTACACCACAAACAAAGTGCTCACAACCCACATAACACACAAAAACCACCAGCTCACCAACACCACATAAACACTATACATATATCCTCCCACAGCACACACAAACTCTGCCCGGACTGCTCAGATAAAAATCGCGTGCCGCTCACTCGATCCGGGCTCCGCACGGCACCACGCTGAAATCCGCCACATTTGACGCCGACCTGTGAGAGAAAAGGGGGAAAAACGCGTCACACTCGGTCCATAAAAAGCCCTCGTGACACCCGGCAACCCACAGCCTCGGCGTGCGCGCACACGGCCCACCGGCATCGGCCACTGCTCGCTCGCCGACCGCACGCAGCAGCCGCACGCGCCGCTGCCGCTGCCTGCGCGGTGCCCGCGCGCTACTGCCAGCCGCTGCCTGTGCGCCGCTGCCGCTGCTGCTGCGCGGCTCTTCTGCTGCAGCCGCGCGGCGCCCTGGGCCCGCTGCGCGGCGCATGGGCCCGCCGTGCGGCGGCCCAGCCTCTACGCGCGCCCCCTGGGCGCGCCAGCAGCGCGCGCCCGTAGCGCGCGCCACTGCAGCGCGGCGCCCGCCTCTGCGTGGCGCCCGCTATGCGCGCCCTTGCTGCGCGCGGCGCCCATGGGCGCCCGCACAGCCGCAGCGCCAGCCGCGCGCGGCGTCCTTACGCGCCCGCGCGGCTCCCTGCTGCGGCCTCTCCTCCTCCTTCTCTGATGGACAGCAAGTCCAAAGCCACAACCAACACACACCCCACACACCAAACTCCAACCAAAAACCCAACAAAATCTCAATCCAGGCTTTCTCTCTCTCTCTAAAAAAAACTACACATACCTTTCCAAGAGGCTCGACGCGCGCGTGCGCCGCCCGGCTTCCAACAATAGGTCCTCGCAGAAAGTCCCCACCATCACCATCGTAAAAATCAAAATTTTCCCTCTTCTCACTTCTTCTTCTTCTCTTCCTTCTTCTTCCTTCCTTTCCTCTGTTTCTTTTTTTTTCCTCTGCTTTGAAAGTTGAAGGGGACGATGATGTGGGCGCCCCATTTAATTAGTGGCAGAGGCTAATTAAATGGGCTGGGTGTGGGTGTGAGGCAGCTGTAGCACACTTAATTAATTAGAACTCTCTCTCTCTCTCTCTCTCTCTCTCTTCCTTTCTTTCTCTTTCTTTCACTAATTCTCTTCATAGGCAAAAACCAATTAATTAAATTAATTAATTAATCCCTTTTTAGCCAACTCCAACTCACTTTTTGCCCTCGGAGCCTCCGCACCAGTCCGAAACCTCCCGAACTCCGCTGTAATCTGAAAATACACATGTCCAAACATTTTCCAATTTTTCTGTGCCCCGCTGTGGAGCCGATGCTCTAACAAAACCAGTCCTCTAACGGCGCACAATGCCCGGAAAACTGTGATTCAAGCTGGGGCTTCCGCGTTGATCCGAATCAACCCGAACTCATCGGTAAACACAATTGGAACTCGTCCAAAGCAATTTCTCCGCACCACGCCATCTTGCGATGTCGGTACACTATACGAAGTCCCGGTACTCTACACCTTGAACCCAGAACCTTTTGGACACACACATGATTTTAGTCTACCAATGTTTTCTTCCAAACATCGAAGGGTCGCCGGAGTCTGTTCTCGTCTGATTGGACGAAGGCATTAGCCCTTCGTGGTTTGGGTATAAAAACTTGTATTCCAACTGTTTTTCCTAAAAAACTAAAAATCATTAAAAATGGGTATTTCTCAAAACAATATGGTTTTTCAAAAAGGAACTACTTTTAGTCCTCACCCCGCATGGGTTGAGTGAAAAATGGTTTTCATTAATAAATGTCACATTTTTTCCTGTAAACTTCCCCACTCGAGAGGATTCGAGTGGTCTGGGTTCTAAGGGCTGCCTTTTTCTTTGGGTCGAGAACAACGAAAGGCTATGCCTAGAGCCTGTTCTTGTTTGATTTGGGTTGTAGGTTCTAGTCTTTCGTGGTTCCCGAACCCTTCATTGTTGTTGGCTGTGGAGTATACCCAGCTAATGAGTTTACATGTGGAGTTGATGTTCTTTTTGGGGAGCCGTTGGGTTGACAGCGGTCCCAACTGTTCGAGTGGTTCCTGTTACTGAGTTAGAGATGTGATTTGGGTACTGTCGATCTTGTGATCGTGGATTGGACTATAGCCTGCATGAGCCATATTGAGCTCGACAGAAATGCGCAGATACTTTCCTCGGTGGGGTCGCGCCCCTCGAGTGCCACTCCGGAGTTGGGCCTGTTACTTTGCTATCACGACTTGTCGACACAGTCCCTTTGGCTGGGCCAGTTTTGGCAGTCACGGACGCCCTACGTAAGTCCGGTCCTCCTTGGATGTAACGGCCGTAGGTAGGCGCAGGTTTGACTGGACCCTATATGGCAGTCACTGTGATTGGGTTGATTGAGTACTTTGGTTAGAGTCGATGCATCATTTTCATCTGTATCACCCTTTGAGCATTGTAGATTGAGGCATGATAGCTGTAGACTCTTTCCAGCTTATCTTTTCATTATTACAGTTTTCCTGTTATCTTATGCCTCTAGTAGACTTAGTGGGCAGACCGTCGGGCTTGGTAGCGGTACCCAGAGAGAACTACTGTGGGATGTAGTTCTCACACCCGCTGTGGTGTCTTTCCCCAGGGACCCTTTCTCCAGTTCCTGCTGCTCCTGTTGCTGATCCTTTTGTTGCTGATCGAGGTGAGGGAGTCGCGAGCTAGTTCCCTACCCGTCCTTGGAGTATAGCGGTACCCCCTTTTTGGAGCTTAGCAGTACAGTCTGCTGGATTTTAGTAGTTAGTTACTTTTGAGAGTTTTATTTTGAGAGACTTTTGTAGTGAGGTTCAGACTTGTACTATTTGACAGTTGTATTATTTCTTATTTCAGTAGTTTACTTTTCAGCTCTGATATCTGTATAGCTATAGTATCCTTCTTTTTGCAGGTTAGACGCTTCGTCTATACGGGGCTTCCCGTATGGGCGGCGGATCTGTTGGCGGGCCCGGGTCGCAGTTTCGACCCCGGGGCGTGACACCGTGGATTCGGTTGGACGTCGTGGATTCGGCATTGGACGCAAATCATGGATTCGAGGCACGTTGTGGAGCGAGCTGAGAAGATCTACTCGGAGCGTATGGAAAAGGTTGAGTCGTAGAGTTACGGTATATCACCTTGTACGTGTTTAATTTTAGTGGATTTCACTGTGTTATTGGTCCCGTGGTTTTTTACTCATGTGATGGAGTTTTCCATGTAAAATCTTGCGTATTTTATTTATTTTCGCATTGGGTTATTTTTACGCAAAGATTTGGTGAGTTTATTGTTTACACCTATTCACCCTCCCTCTAGGTGGTTTTTCCCCTATTCATATCTATTATTCCATAACCCACAAGTGGTATTAGAGCGGGAATAGGGTTGTAAACAATTGTTGAAGGTGGAAATATCAATAGACCACCGTTCTTCGATGGAACAAATTATGCCTACTGGAAAGTACGCATGAGAGCATTCTTGATTTCCATCGATGAAGAGATTGATGCATCTTCTTACAACGGCAAGGGAATTAATGCTTTATTTAATGCTTTGTCGCAAACTGAGTTCTCTCGCGTCTCGGCATGTGAGACCGCGAAAGAAATCTGGGATACTCTACAAGTTACACATGAGGGAACAAGTTTAATGAAGATTCAAAAACTGCAGATGCTTACAAGCAAATTTGATTCAATTCATATGGCAGTAAATGAATCTTTCACAGATTATTATACACGATTGCAAGATATCGTAAATACATGCGCTAACTTGGGAGAGAAAATTTCAGAATCGAAAGTTGTAAGAAAGATTTTGAGAACTCTTCCCGAAAGATTTCGCCCTAAGGTTGCAGCCAATGAAACAGTAAAACACCCGGACGAAATCAAAGTAGAAGAATTAATTGGTGCACTTCAAACTTATGAAATGACTTTTCCTACTAACTATTTTTCTGGAAAGCCTTCCTCTTCTTCTAAGTCTTTAGGTTTTGCATTGAAATCAACAAAGAAAGAAGACGCGGATTCATCCTCCTCAGATACTAACGATGATCTATCAATGGAGGATTTCGAGAAACAGCTCGCATTCTTGACAATAAAATTTTGCCGAAGCTTTCGAAGGGAAAATTCAAGTAAATCATCATTCTTCGTTAAGTCCAAGAAAGGCAAAGGATTTTCAAGCTTTAAATCAAGAAAGTAAGAGAGTTCTTCAAAGGACAAGAAGAACACCGAGGGACAAATCCAGTGCTTCAAATGCCGAGGTTTTGGTCATATCTCAACGGAGTGTCCCAACAAGAATCCGTCAAAGAAGAAGGCTATGCAAGCCATCACGTGGGATGACTCTTCTTCTTCCAATGAGTCATCTTCTAGTGATGAGGATAACAACGCCACAACATTTATTGCGCCCACAACTTCACCTTTCATGTGCTTTTCATCGATTACCTTAGGTTCGTTATCCATCTCCTCCTTGAATGAAAAAACTGCATCGGATAATGAACCTAGCGATTCTGAAGGTGAAGACTTTGCTTTTGCCTACCATAAATTGTTAAAGGATTCTAAAAAAATTGGCAAAGTAAAATAAAAGTTTGAGAAAAAGGTTATGGGATATTGAAGAACAATCTAAAAAGACAACTTCTCTCTCAAATGCTCTTGAAGAGGAAAGTGATAATTGATCAAAATAAATGTTTCCCTTCAAGAGAAGAACGAGCATTTCGAGAAGGAACATATCAAATTGGTGGATAAAGCTAATCACTTCTTGAAGCTCTATTCCGAGGCTCGACAAGAAAAAATGGAGATGACGAAGACCATATTCAAACTTAAAGAAGACTTGAAGCGATTTTCATCAGGAAGGAGTAAGTTGGGCAAATTGCTTGGTCTTGGTCAAACGAATCGTTTGGGCCTTGGATACGATTGAACTGGTGAGAATCCAAGTTCGAGCTATACGAAGTTTGTGCCTCAGTCAGTTGCTCCTCCTCCGACGAAAATTATCGCAACCAACGTTGACAAGCCTACCTCATCCTCTTCGGGTTCAACTTTTGGCAAGGTATGTCATCGTTGTGGTTTTGCAGGGCACATAAGACCAAATTGCAAGTATGGAGCAAAACGATCGAATCAAGCGCAACTTGCAATGGCTACCATCAAGAACAGAGACCGAAATTCAAGAAGAAATCAACCAAAGGTCAAGAATAATGGTAGTATATTCCTCAAGACAACATTGTCAAAGAAAAGTGATCAACTGAATAAGACGCGTTCACCAAGGAGCTCAACTTCACGATCATTGACGACTGCCACTAAACTTCCCGAAGCCAAAATGCGCACTTTTTCAACTTGGCATACAACTTCTTCTCTCTTAGAAGTTGCAGCACTATCCTCAAGTGTTCATCGTTCTCTATGTCACTTCGGGAGTAAACCATAATATCATCGATAAACACCACTATGAACCGGTCCAAATACGGCTGAAATACTCGGTTCATCAGATCCATAAAGGCGGCAGGGGCATTAGTCAATCCAAATGGCATCACTGTGAACTCGTAATGCCCGTACCGTGTCCTGAATGTCGTCTTGGATATGTCCTCGGCCTTCACCTTCAGCTGGTGGTAACCGGACTTGAGATCTATCTTCGAGAAGACCGTAGCTCCCTGAAGCTAATCAAACAAATCATCAATTCGTGGTAGGGGATACTTATTCCGGATGGTCACTTTGTTCACCTCTCTATAGTCCACACACAATCTGAGCGACCCATCCTTTTTCTTCACAAATAAAATCGGTACTCCCCACGGCAATACACTGGGTCTGACAAACCCTCTATCCATCAAATCTTGCAACTGAGCCTTCAGCTCTCTCAACTCGGCAGGAGCCATCCTGTAGAGTGCTTTGGAATTGGTGCAGTCCCAGGAACTACATCAATCACAAACTCTACCTCTCTGTCCGGCAGCATAGAAGATAACTCTGATGGGAATACATCCGGGTACTTGCGAACAATAGTAATGTCCTCGAGTCCGGGCATCGCCGTAGGTACCTCCACTACAGTCGCTAGAAAAGCGATGCAACCACGACTCAACATCTGTAGTGCTCTGGCGGAAGATATAGTCGCCGCAAATAAAGTGCTCTGGCATCCTCTATAAATATACTCCGCTTGACCCGGCTCACGGAGGGTCATCATCCTCTCTTTACAATCAATGGTAGCATAATACTGGGATAACCAATCCATACCCAACACTACATCAAAATCTCGGAGCTGACGTAGGACCAACAAATCAACAGGTAAAATCCAGGGTCCTAACTGCACTGGGCAGGACCGACAACACTCATCTACGTGCAACACGTGATCTGGAATCTGAACCTCACGTGCACAAGCTAACCATCCTATCTCTAGCCCATGCAATGATGCAAATGCCCTATTGATGAATGAGTGCGATGCTCCAGTATCAAGCAATGCTCTAGTGCGATTAGAGGAGATAAGAATAATACCTGCTACCACCTGATCGGCTGCCAAAGAGTCCTATACCTGAGCGGCATACACTCTCCCGCTCAGAGGTGGTCTCCTATCCGGTTGTCGCGATGAGGTGGCCCGATCTGCATGGCCGAAACTCTGCAAGGCTCCTGCTACCTGCAAAGGCGAGGGAGGTGTCGATGCTGACGAAGGTGCTGGCAATCCTGCTCTCGGGCAAGATGACGAGTAGTGCCCCGTCTGGCCGCATTGAAAACACCGGCCCTGTTGCTGCTCGCACTGCTGGGGTGCATGAGGTCTGCCGCAAATGACACATTTGTCATGACGCCTCTGATGCTGCTGCTGCTGCTATTTCGATGGTCGAAAACCTCCTGATCTCTGTCTCCTCTGAGACCCACGACCCTGAGACTGAAATCATGGCGATCTCGGAGGTCTCGATCTGCTAGATTGTCCCACATCAGGCGGCGCTAGACTCTTCTCTCCGGAGCTGGTCCCTGGCGCTCCGTCCCTCTTAGACAAAATCACTGATCCTCGGTCAACCCATCGGGCGTGCTCAATCGCTACATCCAAAGTCGATGCTCGCTGAGAATGCACGAACTAGTAAATATCCCGATGCAGTCATCTCTCAAAGAGGTCAATCCGCTGGGCCTCATCCCGCGCAACATGGGGTACACTGTTCAGCAATCGCGTGAACTCACGAATATACTCATGAAGTGGCCGACTCCCCTGCTGCAGGCGTCTCAAGTCCTCTTCCAGTTTCTGCTTTGCACTGTCGGGAAAGAAGGCCCCAAGCAGCAAAGCACGAAACTCACTCCAAGTCATCAACTGAACCCCAGGTGGTCCAACAGGACGAACTCGACGCCACAAAGTCTCGGCGTCCTTCTCCAAAAAGTCCATAGCCAAGTGCACCTGATACTTCTCCTGAATGAACAAGTTCTCGAACAATTTTTCCATAGCAGCGATCCAGTTCTCTGTCTCCCAAGGCTCCAGACTCTGCCCTGAAAAAAAGCAGGGAATGGAATTGACTGAAATAGGACAACCGATCAGTAAGCTTTCACTGCTCCTGTACTGACAATGGTGCAATCAGGGGCGAAGTCGATGATGTCGCGGCCGGAGGTACTACTGGCGTGTTACGGCTTTTATGTTGGCATATTTCGTGATTTAAGTCAGAGTCTTGAAGTGATCAAATTGTCAAATCAGCAATCGAAGACTCTATGAAGATTCAACAAAGAGCTCAAGTTGACACTCAGGTATGATTATAGTATTCATTGTGATTTAAGTTTATTTACAATCTTTGGAATCATGAATTTATCGAAACTGGGTTTAAAAGAGGTTTTGGGAACTTGGTTTTTAACTCATAACTTATTTTAAGTTTGGATTCCGGTACATGGTTTGTTTTGTTAAACTTATTTTTGGAAAATTTAGTATTTTACATTGAGTATCGGAACCACACTTTGAGTTCCTCAAAACCCAACACAAGATTTTCTGGAATTTGCATTGAGTAACGGAACCTGACTTTGAGTACCGGTACGCAATAGAAAATTTTGTATGTTGCGTGATTGAGTACCGGAACCTACCTTTTAGTACCGGTACGCAATGTTCAATTGTGATAAGAATGCTAAACCGACATTGATTGAATTCCAAAGGTTATAAATAGATACTTAGGGTTTCTCAAGAGGTACCAACCAACTCAGAAACACTTGAGAGCAACCCTAAGACTAGGTTTTTATCGTTCTTCTTTGTAGCCTATCTTAGGTCAATTCGACGGTTCTTTGACGATATGCTTTTTGTCGAATTGATCTAATCTTTGCTTAGAGATTTCATCCATGGTTCTCTAATGTTATTCTAAGCAAAGAATCACCATCGAAGCCTATACTTTCGTTACGGCTGAGATTGCGTCAAGGATTTGACGTGGCATCGTGGATTCAATGTGTTGAAGGCGTTTCGTGGATTCGAAGCGTGTTGCTCGTGGATTCGAGTGGCGTTCGTGGATTCGGACATATGCATTGGACCTGCAGTCGGTGAGCACAAGATCCAGAGAAGTTGAAGGAAGGGTTTGAGTCCGTGGAGTCGGTAATCACCTTGTTATCTTTCTATTCTTAGTGGATTGTTATTGCGTGTTGGTCCTGTGGGTTTTTTACTCCTGGTTGGAGTTTTCCCACGTAAATTTTGGTGTACTGTTTTTATTTTCCGCATTTATTTTGAATTGCACTGAGATTTAGTTTTTGGATATTACACCTATTCACCCCCCCTCTAGGTGGTATTTGATAGAACCTATTTAGATCCTTGGGGATCCATAACCTACAATTGGTATCAGAGCGGGTTTTAGGTTTTTCTTGTTAAGAATTTTTGTATTGGCGTATTTCGTGAAGTGTTTTGTGTAATGAACCAGAACTTGGTATATAAACAGATGTAAATAAAAATGGTATGAAATACTATTTTTATTGAGTTTAGAGAAGTAAATGATGACCTGGAAATGAATTGGGCCCAAATCGGGACTAAAATAAGAGATCTGGAATTTTAGATGAGTAAGTGGGCCCAGATTGTAAGTGGAAAATTCAGTGTCGGAAAATTCTGAGAAAATTACAGGAGCTCCGTAAATATGTTTTAGGGCCACAGTAAAAGTTTCGTGTCAATCGGATACCCGGATAGTGAGAACGGGGTCCGCCAGCGATTCTAAATATAGTGAGGCTTTTGGCGACCTAGAATGGTCCAAATCGAAAATTAAGAGAACCTTGAGGTAAATCAAGTTAAACCGAGGCTGCCTGTCAAATTTGAGCGAAATCGGGCGAGAAACGGATGAGAACGGACGAAAACGGGTGAAACGGGCGAAATCCGGAAGTCGGGCCGTACATTCGGGCGCCCGAAAGTTACTGTAGCGCGCCCGAATGTTACTGTAGCAGCGCCCGAATCTCGAGATGGCACGGATCTCGAGGCGATGGCAAGGATCCCAAGGCAGATGGCACGAATCCCGAGGCAGATGGCACAGATCCCGAGGTAGTGGCACGGATCCCGAGGCAACGACACGGATCCCGAGGCACGGGTGCGAATCCCGAGGCACGGTCGCGAATCCCGAGGGAAAGCTAGCGCGTGCGGCGCGCTGGGGCACGCGGCTCGAGGCGCGCAGGGGGTAGGTGGGGGGCGCCACGTGGCGTCTCCCCATTGGACGCAGCAGCCGAGGCGGCAGGGCCGCGCGGGGAAGGCGCGCGGACCCTGGCGCGGTGTCTGCGGGGAGGCCACGTGTCGGCCTCCCATTGGGCGGTCAGCGCGACGCGACACGCTGACGTGACGCGACGCGCTGACGTGACGCGACGCACCTACCGCGGGCGTGGGTGCGGTCCACGTGGCGGCCGCTGATTGGCCGCCGCTGGTCCATGGTCGCGGTGCACGGGTCCAGGGACACGTGTCGCCTCACCATTGGCTGAGCGACGCTGACGTGGCGCCCAGCTGGCACGGCGTGGACCCGTGGACCGCGGCTGGGTGGTTACTGTAGCAGCCCGAATCGGTTTCGGGCGCCCGAAACCGAGTTTTCGGCCTATAAAGGCTCGAATGTTGGGTTATGTATAAATTGGATCTAAATAGGGGAAAAAACACCTAGAGGGGGTTGAATAGGTGTAAACAATAAACACTCAAAAATCTTTGCGATATAAAACCCAATGCGAAAAAATAAATAACACACAGAGATTTTTACGTGGAAAACTCCAATCCGGAGTAAAAAACCACGAGACCGATAACACGGTGAAATCCACTAGAATTAACACACGTACAAGGTGATTTACCGTACACACTTACGACTCAACCTTTTCCATACGCTCCTAGTAGATCTTCTCCGCTCGCTCCGCAACGCTGCTCGAATCCACGATTAGCGTCCAACGCCGAATCCACGGCGTCCAACGTCGAGTCCACGACGTCCGACCGAATCCACGGTCTTCACCCAGTAGCACGTCTCGAATCCATGAACGTACCTCGCTCCGAATCCACGAGAGCGGTTGCACCTTGAATCCACAAGGCCACGCGAGTCCACGCGCCGATTTGGGATAAATTGTTGTTTTTGGGTGGTGATGATCCGCCAAATACTTAGATTAGAAATAGATCGGAAATACCATCTAAGTATTCATTAATTTGATTCTACTCAAAATCTGAGTTTGGAAAACCTAGAATCAAATTAATAATATAGATGAAGAAACATAGAATTAAATCAAGTATTTCCTTTCTTCTCTATATGTGGAATATTTATGGATTGATTGGATTCCTTCCACTTCGCGTCGTCCCCTTAAAAGATGAATTAAAGGGTCTATTTATAGGTTAGAAAACTTGTGGAAGAAGATAAAAATCAAAAACTAACCATTTCTGGAATTTTACAGGACGACAGTCCGGACTGGAGTTGGCGGTCCGGACTGTCTCAGCGAAACAGACAATTTCCAGAAAAGACGACATTCGGGGTCCGGACTGAAATCCATGGTCTGGACTGTTCATGCTTTTCTTGCAAATTCCACGTTCGGGGTCCGGACTGAAATTCCCAGGGTCCGGACTGGAATTATGCACGAACTAACCTATGTTCGAGGTCCGGACTGTAAAGCCCGATCCGGACTCTGAACATATGGAATGTCCAGTTTTTTATTTTTATGCAATAAAAAACTCATCCACGTGTTTCTACACTATAATAAGTATTCGGATCATCAAACTTATTTAATTAAACATACCTGATCCTTTTGAATTCTTCTTACTTGAGATTGAGGTATACGATCCAACTTTTTCATCTTCAATCTTCAAGACTTAACCGATTTCACGAAATACGCCAACTCAAATTCCGTAACAATCTCCCCCTTTGGCGGTTTCGTGACAAAACACAAATCCACTCAAGAAAATTCAAAAAGATATTTTTGTTGATATCACCATACAACAAAAATTTACATTGGAGATCCAAATAAAGATAAATACATGAGTTAAACTCCTAAAACAGGCTCTAGACTTAGACATCTGTAATCTCTGCAAAAGAAATCATTCTTGACACAAAAGATCGTTAGTAACCTCAAGAATTTTCAACAATCAAAACCAAACACAGAGATAGAGTTTATACTCATCATGACATCTGCAAATTCAGATATGTATGAAAATCACAATAAAAAAAACGACATATCTTCTAAGCAATACAAATCCAAATGTCACAGAAAGGTTAGTCAACAAGCAACTTGTTAGTTATATTACATGCCCAAATAGTTAGTCGAATAGTTAGCGGAGGCATGCATCAAAACACATATAAAACCAAAGTTGAAAGTTATACTTACCTTAGTTTCAGCATTGTTCTCACACAAGTATAGTCATGGTCAATCACAGCGCATTGTGCATTGTTCAAAGTTTTCCTATACTCTCTCCCCCTTTTTGTCACAAAACTTAGCCAAAATTACAAAAGAAGGAAGAGTTAAGAGTTCAAGAACCAAAAGTGAACTGAGAACTAACACTTAAAAGTACCAAAAAAAAAATGCATAAAAAGATAAAAGTTAGAGCATATAAGCCAAAGATCAAGCCAAATCAGAACTGTCTGAACTAGTATCGTCTATCTTGTTCAAAATCCCTTTCAGCATTCGTGATATTTTGGAACATTTCTTCTTCATCTGTTTTTGTTCAGCGGCCATTTGCCGGAGACCTAATGCCAATTTCTCTTGGTCAGCAGAAAGTCTTCTTTGGTCCTGATGAATGGAGGCCAATACGGTAGCTTCTAGAGCGTTTCTCCTTGAAGTCGCTGGACGAGCTATAGAGGCAGATGATGCATGCTGGCCTTCAGCCCATGGGGATTCTCTAGGTACCGAGTGTGCTCTAGAGAGGGATTCAGTGATTTGAATTCCACTTCCCTTGACATTTTCCTGTCTAGTGTAGTGTTTGGACTTCTTGAGCTTTTTGTTCTTGACATACAATTCGTCTTCCTCATCAGCAATATCCTGCGCCTTTGCTTTAGAGGTTTCAGCAAGTGCTTTCCCTTTGGAAGCAGTAGGAACTGTCGCTTCAACCACCAACTCATCCCAGTCGATTGATTCAGTTTCTGATTCCGTCTCGGAGTCATCTCGAGTTTTCATTGCCTTCTTAGCCCTCTTAGGCTTGGTCGTTGCTTTCGCGTGAACCATGGCAGAAAGAAGAAATATGATCCAAGTGATTACCATTTCTACTGTTCGTTGGGAGAGACAAGTCCTGTGAACAACAACTAAAGAACACGACAAAAATTATTTATTTTCAAAAATTTGAAAAATTGTACCTAAACAATCATTATCATGTAGAGAGACTAGGAATCAAATTAGTTTTGCAAAAAGAATTTTAAAAATAGATCAATTCCATGGTTTTCGAAAATTCCTATTATATGCCCTAAAACCGAATTTTTAGAAATTGAAGCCTAAAAATCTGTTAATCAAGAGAAAACCTAGCATATAATCAAAACTAATCTACCCAGAGTTCTTATTTCAAAATAAGTTTGATCAAAAACAAATCACAAACGAAAAAGATATGAGATTTGGATCACGTTTTGAGAAAAATATATAAAACCTGTGAAAAACCGAGATTTTGATCAAGAAAACTCACTTGGATTTGGAGAAAACGAGTTGGGAAGGCTCCAAAATACTTGAATTCTAGAGAGAGAAGCTCTGGAGACTTTTGAACAAAAAATTATAGTAAAAGAAATCAAATCCCTTTTGTTCTTAATAAAACCCTAGCCGCGGTCCGGACTGCCTGAAGAATCCAGTCCGGATCGGCTACCCGCAGGATTTTCCTGCGTTCGGGGTCCGGATCAGCTTGTCCAGTCCGGACCGGCTCCAAACTTTTTCTTCAGAAAAATTCAGAAAAAATTTCAGAAAATCCAGAAAAAGATTGTAAGCACTTTTGTGTATCAACTTTAAATAAAATCATCGTTTCATACTAAAAGAAATAGATTATGCAAAATCTATCAACAATATCCAAATAATGAGACGAAAATTTATAAAAATTAAATCCCTTAAAGTTGAACAATTTCAATCACATCTAACATGATCTTATGTGTAATGCCTTTATCAAATCATCAATTTGGTAAAGAAAATGAAATGCCAAGATCAATAGATGTTTGAAATCCCAAATATATTAGATAATGTATCTAGACAATTTGTTGAAGAGAGTGGCTCTTTGAGCATCTTTCATTAAAATCCCACCTTATACCAACCTTGAAATTTGACAAAGTCAAGTATTTCAACATGCATTTTATTTAAATATCTTAAAAAACCATGCTTGGTATACATGTGGTAGCTGCACACAGTACTCGGACGACCGAGGTGGTAGCTCTTTCCTCCATGTGGTGGTAGTTTTCACACTCCTCATTGGGATGTAACTCTTTCCACATCTTTTGAGCATGATACTTTTTCTTTGACTCCCCCTCAATTGGCTATCAATTATTTAACATATAAAGTATTCAACCAAACATTGATCTCGATTTCATACTCGACTAAATAGTCAAATAAGATAAAAACTATACCAAGAGATCATTGAGAGAGAAATTGACTTTGATCACTTTAAGAAATGACTTATTGACATAAATGATCATTGCATCAACTGAAATATTATGACATCTAAAGCACAATAAATTTCTAAACATATAAAAGGATGCAGTTAAAGTCAATATAACTAATGCTCAATTAATGTTCTATGTACAAGCATAGGTAAAGAACAAAAACACAAAAACAAAACCTAACCTAAGGATTGGTTTCAAAAAGAAATTATTTCAAGGAAAGCATTCCAATTGCCTTACGCAAATGAATAAAACGTTTTTGATCCAAAGGTTTTGTTAAAAAGTCAGCTAATTGATCCTCTGTTGGAATGTAGGAAAGTTGAAGAATATTTGATTCAACTAGCTCTCTAAGAAAATGATATCTAAGTTCAATGTGTTTTGTTCTTGAGTGCAACACAGGGTTTTTTGAAATGTTTATAGCACTAGTGTTGTCACATAAAATTGTTACCGAAGTTGCTGAAATTCGGAAGTCGCTCAACACGCTTTTCATCCAAATGAGTTGGGTTGAACAACTACCCGCTGAGATATATTCCGCTTCGGCAGTCGAGAGTGCAATGCAGTTCTGTTTTTTACTATGCCTTGCAACAAGACAATGGCCAAGATAAAAACATGCACCACTCGTACTTTTCTGATCATCCACTGATCCTGCCCAATCGGCATCTGAATATCCTATAATGTCAAGACTTGTTCCCATAGGATACCAAATTCCGAAGTTTACAGTTCCTTTGACGTACCGGATGATCCGTTTCACCGCTTTCAGGTGATCCGCCTTTGGTGCTGACTGATATCTCGCGCAGATCCCAACACTAAAGGATATGTCCGGGCGAGACTAGCCGTGAGGTAGAGTAGACTTCCAATCATACTTCGATAAAGTTTCTCGTCTACACTTTCACTAAGAGATTCACTTCCTAATCCCTTATTGCTAGTTCCCATAGGAGTCAGAAAATCTTTAGAATCTTCTAATCCGAATTTCTTTACCAACTCCTTTACTTGGATTGACACAGATGGGATGCCTTCATCATTTTGTTTCACTTGCAATCCAAGAAAGTATATCAGTTCGCCCATCATAGACATCTCAAATTCGCTTTCCATGGTTTCTGCGAATTTAGAAGCATCATTATCCTTTGTTGCTCCAAATACAATGTCATCGACATAGATTTGTGCAACAATGAAGTTATCCTGATAATGCTTCACAAAGAGAGTCCGGTCTGCTCCCCCTCGAGTATAGCCCTTTTCCAAAAGGTGCTTTGTCAACCTTTCGTTCCACGCTCGCGGTGCTTGTTTTAAACCGTAAAGAGCCTTTTTCAAACGAAAAACATGATTAGGTTGTTTATGGTCTACAAAACCTTTCGGTTGAGCCACATAAACTTCCTCGTTTAAGTACCCATTTAAAAATGCGCTCTTAACGTCCATTAGAAAGAGTTTTATTTTAAAGTGACAAGCAATAGCGAATAAGATACGAATGGACTCGAGTCTAGCTACAGGGGCGAAAGTTTCATCAAAGTCTATACCTTCTATTTGAGAGTAGCCTTGAGCAACTAGACGTGCTTTGTTCCTGATGATGGTACCATCCTCATTTTTCTTATTCTTGAAAATCCATTTAGAACCAATCACGTTGTGTTGCATCGGAGGCTTCGTTAATTCCCAGACTTTGTTTCGTTCGAACTGATGGAGCTCTTCCTGCATTGCTTCAATCCAGTAGTCATCCTGAAGAGCTTCATTGACATTCTTTGGTTCGATTAAGGAAACGTAACAAGCGAATCCACAAACCAACTGTCTCCGAGTCCTGACTCCTTCATGAGGGTCTCCAATAATATTAGATTCCGGATGATCCTTGGAGATGCGTAACGTTTGAGGTAACGGAGTCCTCGGGGAAACATGTGATGAATCCTGCATGTCAGATAAACTAGAAGAGCCATTAGATGCATCATTAATATTGGAAGTATTATCATGAGAAGATGCATTTACAGGAGTATCATCATCAATAGAGACATCAGGGGTAGATTTTTCAGATGCAGAGTGAAAAGCTTCATCTACTTTAACATTTATAGATTCTATTATCGTTTTAGATTCCAAGTTAAATACCCGATATGCTCTACTGTTTGTAGAATAACCCAAGAAAATCCCTTCGACACTTCGAGAGTCAAATTTTCCAAGATTTTCGCGGTCACGTAAAGTGTAGCAGCGACTCCCAAAGATACGAAAATATTTGATGTTTGGTTTTCTACAGAACCATAGTTCATATGGTGTATTTAAGGTTCCCGGGCGCAAATACACTCGATTAATTACATAGACGGCGGTGTTCACTGCTTCAACCCAAAAATATAGCGGTAAATTCTGGCTATGAAGCATAACACGTGCCATCTCTTGAACAACCCTATTTTTGCGCTCGACTACACCATTCTGTTGAGGTGTATAGGGTGCTGAGAATTCATGTTTAATGCCGTTGGAAGTGCAAAAATCAATGAATTTAGAATTTATGAATTCTCCACCTCTATCACTTCTAACACGAATGATCTTTTCATTCTTTTCAATCATAATACGATGGCAAATCTCGTGAAAAGAATCAAAAGTATCAGCGTTCTCTTTTAAAAATGCTACCCATGAGTATCTAGAGAAATCATCAACCAATAAGAAAATATACCATTTACCTCCCAAAGATGGTTGACGTGTCGGCCCCATAAGATCCATATGCAATAATTCTAAGGGCCGTTTAGTACCAACGTGGTTCAAGTTCTTGTGTGCAGTCCTGGATTGTTTTCCCTTTTGACAACCACCACACACAATGTTTTGTTTAAGTGAAAGTTTTGGAATCCCCTTGACCACGTCTTTGTTTGAAATTCTAGCAAGTTCCTTAAAATTTATGTGACCTAGCCTTTCATGCCAAAGTGTTTCATTATTCAAAGAGGCTAAGTTACCGTTTTCAGAAATTTTATTGGGAACAACATAACAATTGTTTTCAGATCTAACCCCCTTTAAAAAGAAAACATGGTCCTTATCAGTTACAACACATTCAACAGATGAAAAATTAACTGAAAAACCATTGTCACAAAGTTGACTGATACTTATGAGGTTAGTCTTAAGGCCTTCAACAAATAACACATTATTCAGAATCGGGCCATCTGGAATAGCTACTGTTCCTTTTCCAACAATTTTGGAAGACTGGCCGTCTCCGAAAACTACAAGTCCTCCGGAGATTTTCTCAAAATTTTGAAAGCAGTTTTTGTCACCAGTCATGTGACGGGAACAACCGCTATCCAGATACCAAGACGAATTATCATATGCATGCAAGGAAATATTAGTAACAAGACAAGGGAAGATTTCACCTTTGCGTACCCAAACCTTTCGAGTTTTGGTGTACGTCGGAAATGATTGTGAAGTTGATACCTTTGGTGAAAGCGTCTTGTTTGATCCATCGCTTTTCCTTGACGTCGTCATCTTGTTTGATGAACTACCGAGGCTCTTTTCCTTCGAATAATTTGCATTTGATTTCCGAGGAATCACCTTTTTGGTAGTCGTTGCAAGAAGTGCTTGAGTTGAGCGTTTGGCTCCCATCTTGCAATTTCTCCTTATGTGCCCTGCAATACCACAACGAAAACATACCTTGGTGCTTGACGATCCCGAAGAGGGGGAAGTAGGTTTGTTGTCGTCGTTTGTCATCAATTCCGGTGTTGGAGGAGGAGATACCGACTGGGGCACAAAGACTGTCCCACTCAAACTAGGAATGTCTCCAGTTTGAGTGTATCCGAGGCCGAACCGATTTGTTTGACCAAGACCAAGAAGCTTATCCAACTTACTCCTTCCAGAAGAAAATTGCTTTAAATCATCCTTGAGTTGGAAAATGGTCTCCGTCATTTCCAATTTTTCCTGTCGAGCCTCGCCGTAGAGCTTCAAGAAGTAATTCGCTTTGTTCACCATATCTACATAATTCTTCTCGAATTGCTCATTGGACTCTTGAAGGGAAACATTTACTTTAATCAGATTATCCCTTTCCACTTCAAGAGCGTTTGAGAGAGAAGATGCCCTTTTTGCTTCTTCTTCAAGATCCTGCAATCTCCCTCTCAAACTCTTGTTTTGCTTTGCCAGTTTCTTTGAATCCCTCAAAAGCTTATGGTAGGCAAGAGCAAAATCTTCACCTTCAGAGTCACGCAAAACAGTGGAGTTGGACAATGACTCGGATGTACTAGCCATTAAGCACATGAAGGGTGAAGATGTGGACGCGTGGAATGCCGTTGCGTTATCTTCTTCATCACTTGACGATGACTCATTTGACGATGAGGTGTCATCCCAAGTGACGGCTTGTATCGCTTCTTCTTTGACGGATTTTTATTGGGACACTCCGTTGAAATGTGACCGTAGCCTCGGCACTTGAAGCACTGGATTTGTCCCTCTGAGCTTTTCTTATCCTTAGAAAAGCCCTCTTGCTTTCTTGATTTGAAGTTTGAAGAACCTTTGCCTTTCTTCGACTTTACGAAGGATGGAGTTTTACTTTAGTTACCCCTTCGAAAGTTTTGGCAAAATCTTCGTGTCAAGAGAGCAAGCTGCTTCTCAAAATCCTCCATAGATAGGTTCTCGTCATCGTCTGAGGAGGATGAATCCGCGTCTTCTTCTTTTGTTGTTTTCAATGCTAAACCTAAAGACTTAGAAGAGGATGCCTTTCCAGAAGAATAGTTAGTAGGAAAAGTCATTTCATATGTTTGAAGTGAACCAACTAATTCTTCTACACGCATTTCGTCCGGGTGTTTAATTGTTTCAATGGCTGCGACCTTTCGGCGAAATCGTTCAGGAAGAGTTCTTAATATCTTTCTTACAACTTTAAATTCTGGAATCTTCTCTCCCAAGTTAGCACATGAGTTTACGATGTCTTGCAATCGTGTGAAATAGTCTGTGAAAGATTCATTTTCTGCCATGAAAATAGAGTCAAACTTGCTCGTAAGCATTTACAGTTTTTGAATCTTCACAAGGTTAGTTCCCTCATGTGTAACTTGAAGAACATCCCAGATTTCTTTCGTAGTCTCACATGCCGAGACGCGAGAGAACTCAGTTTGAGACAAAGCGTTAAATAGAGCATTAATCCCTTTGCCATTGTAAGAAGAAGAATCGACCTCTTCCTTGGTCCATTTCGACCTAGGTTTGATGGTGCGAACATCAGCAATAATTTCAGTTGGATTAGTCCATCCTAACTCTATTGATTGCCACACCCGTTCGTCAATGGAAATTAAAAAGGCTTTCATCCGTACTTTTCAGTACGCATAATTTGTTCCATCGAAGAACGGAGGTCTGTTGATATTTCCACCTTCAACCATTGTTTACAACCCTATTCCCGCTCTGATACCACTTGTTGGGTTATGTATAAATTGGATCTAAATAGGGGAAAAAACACCTAGAGGGGGGTGAATAGGTGTAAACAATAAACACTCAAAAATCTTTAAGATATAAAACCAAATGCGGAAAAATAAATAACACGCAGAGATTTTTACGTGGAAAACTCCAATCCGGAGTTAAAAACCACGGGACCGATAACACGGTGAAATCCACTAGAATTAACACACGTACAAGGTGATTTACCGTACACACTTACGACTCAACCTTTTCCATACGCTCCTAGTAGATCTTCTCCGCTCGCTTCGCAATGCTGCTCGAATCCACGATTAGCGTCCAACGCCGAATCCACGGCGTCCAACGTCGAGTCCACGACGTCCGACCGAATCCACAGTCTTCACCCAGTAGCACGTCTCGAATCCACGAACGTACCTCGCTCCGAATCCACGAGAGCGGTTGCACCTTGAATCCTCAAGGCCACGCGCCGATTTGGGATAAATCGTTATTTTTGGGTGGTGATGATCCGCCGAATACTTAGATTAGAAATAGATCGGAAATACCATCTAAGTATTCATTAATTTGATTCTACTCAAAATCTGAGTTTGGAAAACCTAGAATCAAATTAATAATATAGATGAAGAAACATAGAATTAAATGAAGTATTTCCTTTCTTCTCTATATGTGGAATATTTATGGATTGATTGGATTCCTTCCACTTCGCGTCGTGTGACACCCCGGAATTTGGATTAGTCCTCTATATAAATGATATAATAGGACTAAAATCTCTAACCCGGCTATAGCATTTTGGATGGTAGCAAGATCCAAGAGGAACATGAGAGTTAAGCGTGCTAGAGCTAGAGTAGTTCTAGGATGGGTGACCCCCTGGGAAGTGGGGAGTCACAGTTGGTATCAGAGCCATTCACCAGCCGGAAATGTGATATGAGTCTCGGCTAAGCCAGGGTTATATAGCGGGTAGAGCGAGGCTCCCCGGCTAATGACCGTTGTGGGTGGAGTGCAGCTCCCCACAAGGTCGGCTAAGGCTAGCGAGACGAGTCTCACATCGCCTGGTGCTTGTGAGTGTGCTTGAGCCTGACGTGGACGTCAGGGCTTAAAGGGGGGAAGAATGTGACACCCCGGAATTTGGATTAGTCCTCTATATAAATGATATAATAGGACTAAAATCTCTAACCCGGCTATAGCATTTTGGATGGTAGCAAGATCCAAGAGGAACATGAGAGTTAAGCGTGCTAGAGCTATAGTAGTTCTAGGATGGGTGACCCCCTGGGAAGTGGGGAGTCACACGTCGTCCCCTTAAAAGATGAATTAAAGGGTCTATTTATAGGTTAGAAAACTTGTGGAAGAAGATAAAAATCAAAAACTAACCATTTCTGGAATTTTACAGGACGACAGTCCGGACTGGAGTTGGCGGTCCGGACTGTCTCAGCGAAACAGACAATTTCCAGAAAAGACGACATTCGGGGTCCGGACTGAAATCCACGGTCCGGACTGTTCATGCTTTTCTTGCAAATTCCACGTTCGGGGTCCGGACTGAAATTCCCAGGGTCCGGACTGGAATTATGCACGAACTAACCTATGTTCGGGGTCCGGACTGTAAAGCCCGATCCGGACTCTGAACATATGGAATGTCCAGTTTTTGATTTTTATGCAATAAGAAACTCATCCACGTGTTTCTACACTATAAGAAGTATTCGGATCATCAAACTTATTTAATTAAACGTACCTGATCCTTTTGAATTCTTCTTACTTGAGATTGAGGTATACGATCCAACTTTTTCATCTTCAATCTTCAAGACGTAACCGATTTCACGAAATACGCCAACTCAAATTCCGTAACACCGAATAGCCCCATTTTTCCTCCTTTTCTCCTTTTTGGCTTCACCCGAGCGTACCAGGGGAGGGAGAGGGCGATTCCACGGCAGGGTTTTCGAGGGCGCACGAGCGCGCCGTGGACTCCGTGCAGCGCGCAAGGTGTTCCAAATAGCCGAATGGACGCGATGGACGGCACGGCGTTTTCGAGGTAGGCCCCGCGTGTCATTGTTGTGATATTTTTGGCACAGTTTTGAGGTTTTCTTTTGGATTTTGGATTTGACCCCATGCCCACGTGCGTGTTAGGGACCCAGTTTTACTGTGCCGTTTTGCTGCGCGAGTGTCGCGGGCATTTTGGGTGTGCCTCGTTTTGCGCGCAAGCTCGTGGGAGACATGCACCGTTTTGCGTGCGGATTCGGCGAATATGCGTAGTTTTGGGCGCAAACTCGGAAAACGCGCACCGTTTTGCGTGCAACGTTGAAAAAGGAATGTGCACCATTTTGCGTGCCAACCTGATGTACGTGCTTCGTTTTGCGTGTAGGTTGTACTAATGCGCACCGTTTTACGTGCAGATTCTAATATTTTGCATCATTTTGCGTGCAGGACTAGAAAAAAATGCACCGTTTTGCGTGCAACCCTATAATAAAGCGTGCACCATTTTGCGTGCAGATTCGAGGTACGTGCACCGTTTCGCGTGCAGGTCGCGTTGTCGCGCACCGTTTTGCATGCCGACCCTAATGTTATGCATCGTTTCTCGTGCAGGGTTAGAAAAGATGTGCACCGTTTTGCGTGCAACCTTAAGAGAAGCATGCTCCGTTTTGCGTGCAAACTTGAGGTACGTGCACCGTTTTGCGCGCAGGCTGTGTTGTCGCGCACCATTTTGCGTGTAGGTTGAAATGGCGTGCACCGTTTTGCGTGCGAGTTTTTAATGACGTGCATCGTTTTGCGTGTAGGTTCGGCGGACGTGCACCATTTTACGTGCGGACTCGAGGGACGTGCACTATTTTGCGTGCAAGCTCGAGGAAAGAAGTGGAATCGTGCGGAGACCAATTGCAAGTGTCTACACTACAAGGTGGGGGATTCTGCCGAAATTGGGTGACCTCTCCCCTTGCTCCTTTGCTTTTCGATTTCGAAGCATGATAGTAGCCTGTTAGAGGCGTTAGGTAATCATGATTAAGATCGCATGTGTAGATGGACATAGATGAAAAAGTGCAACTGTTGGTTGCCAGAGATAGAGGAATAAATGTGCATGTGTGGATGGACACAGAGGAAAAGTGCAACTGTTGGTTGCCAAAGATATATGATGAATATGCATGCGTAGAAGTAATTACAATTTTATGAATGAGATGAAAATAATTGCATGCATGAAAAAGATTAGCTATTTATGATTGTGATCATGTTAGGGTATAACCCTAGGAATCATGCGACATCAGGAAAAGAACCTGTTAGTAGTAAGACTAGGAGAAAACCTAGATTCAGGGTTAATGAGTAACATCAAACTTAGGAGTTATCCCAGGATTGGACGAGTGGCATGGTCTTAGGAGATAACCTAAGGACACTGGATAGAGTGATCAACATAGAGTCAGGGAACTCTAAGATGAGTATGACATGGAACTTAGGTAAAGGGAACCTAAGGTGAACCAGTGATCAACATAGAGCCAAGGAACTCTAGGATGAGTGTGATATGGAACTTAGGTAAAGGGAACCTAAGGTGAACTAGAGGAGTTTAAACTCACAGACAAGAAGTTAGAGTCAGTGTAACTCTAAGTTCAGAATGGAACAGGAAAATAAAGTTAATTTAACTCTAGGATTCAGGGAGGAATCAGGAAAAAGGGGATGAGATCCCAAAGTTAAAGAATTAAATGAACATAACCCCAGAAAGTCATAGGGCGTCTGGGTAAATAGATAAATTAGTTTAACTTCATGCAGAGTTAAATAAAGGAAAGTGGGAAAGGATCAAGTGTGGAGATATGAAAGGAAAAGAAAATGGAAATAGGGTTAATAAACTCTAAGTTTGATAAAATTGAAAGCAACTAGTGTCCTTGTGACATAGTGCAACCTTAAGGGTAATTGAAACATAGGGCTGTGAATTGAGAACAAGATGTTCCAACTTAAATTGGTGTTAGAGACACCCAAATTATCCTAGAGTAAAGAACTTAGGATAAAAGAGATAAAGCTTAAGAGAAAGCTAAAAGTGCCTTAGTAAGCAAGACACGCAAATTGCTCAAGATAGAGCAAAAAGTGGTTAATAAGCAAGACAAGCAAATTGCTCAAGATAGAGCTAAAAGTGATTAATAAGCAAGACAAGCAAATTGCTTAAGACAAAGAGAACAGAAAGAGAAATGATAAGAGTCCAAGTGACTCTTAGTTATCCTTATGGTGAGACCTAGGATAAGAGGTAAATTGTTGTAAAAAGGCAAAGTTTAAAAGCAAGCTAAAAGTGGCTAAAAAGCATAAAGAGAATGTAAATGGCGCCTTCGAATTTGAGACTCGTCATTTGTGGAGCAGGACTCCCTGGGCAGTGACCCGTCGGACGAGGTACTTTCGAAAGGCTAAAAGTGAAAGCAAAGAGCTAATGCTCAAGGAAAGAGGATAAGATTTGCCAGTGGCAAAAATGGAGCTATAAGCTCGAATAAGAAAGAAAAACAAGTGTTTAAAAGCAAAGAGGCTAAGAACTAAAGTAAAAAGAGAAAGAGAAAAGAAAAGAAAAGAAAGAAAATATAAAGATAAAACGGGCGGACCTACGGAGTGAAACGCGGCCCATGTTGGAGTTGCAGGCAGTGCCCCTCTCCCGGGATGAGACCCGTTCGGGACGTTTCTTCCGTAGGACGGGGTAACACTTGCGTGTGTTATCGGCAACCTTAGAAATCTTATCTTATGGTAGCAGGACTACCGGGCTGGGGCCCGTTGGATAAGAATTTCTGAGGGTTAACTTGAACTAAAGCACTAGAATGTAAAGAAAAAGAGAAAAATAGAGTGGCCAAGGTGGCCGGGTTAGTTGAACCCTGTATATAGCGGCATAGTTGCCGAGTTGGTGCTTTGTAGCCTAGTATGGCTAGACAGAGTAGTGCTGGGTCGATGAGTATACACAGATAGTGTAGTGATATATTATATTGTATAACCGCATTTTGATATTGAGGATTTTAGTTTTCTAGCACTATTATTATTACTTCCATTGGACCAAGTGGTGTAGGACACTTTTTCTCGGTGGTTGAACCCACTGGGAACTCGGTCGTAGTTCTCACACCCCTTGGGTGACCTCCCCACAGGTTCAGGTATGGATACAGCGGTCGAGACAGATACAGGTGCAGTCAGCGAGGCATGCGACAGGGGCAAGGGCCCAGCAGCATAGAGACCTAGAGGGTCTAGCAGAGATAGCCCTTTTTATATGTTTCTTGAGTGAACCTTGTATGGTGAGGAAATTATGTAAAAGAATTGTAATAATTTTATTTGCAAGTTCAGAAATGTAAAGTGTAATAAATTTAATTTTTGGTTCACTCTTGTATGCTTTCATTTCCGCTTAACTGATTGTCATTGAATGAAAGTTTTAAATTAGTAGTGTTTTTTTAGTACTCTGATATTGAGCTTCCGCATACACTTGTTGTATTATTATGGATGTTACCGTTCCTTTCGGGTAGTGAAGGGTCATACCCGATTGGCGGGTCTGTTGGCGTGTCCGAACCGACCAAATTGGCGGACTCGCGGCGTGACAGATTAGAGTGGTATCAGAGCCTAGGAATAGTCCTAGGTGGTTAGCAAACCTTAGGGAGACCCTAGGGATTAGCACGAGAGAGTGTGTGGATTATTGGGCGAAAGTATTTGATTGGCTATTGTTGTTCCCAAAAAGGATGTTGGGACTGATCGAGGGTGACGAGCTTTCATTCTTCGGATATTACGTTGGCGGCCGACAACGTAATGTTGGAGATGAAAAGGAGTACCCTCTTATACTTTCGCATGAATGAGTCGACGAGCTTTTCTATCAGTATATAGATTGCGCGTTGCTCAAATGGCAAAAATTTGGGCTGGTTGTTTCGTTGTGGTGTGCATATTAGCGATGACACCACATAGGGAGACGCACCTGTTTTGACTCGAGTCACGAGAGGGCTCGGGGTCAAACGAGGTACACGAGTTGCGATAGCGGGTGACCGCACTTGTTGGTGTGGTCCAACAGCAGGTCAAGCTTCTTGCCGTCAAGCGGAAACTTCCCGCCGACAGGAAAGCTGATTCCGACGCCTAAGAGTGGCGTCAGCGTGACAGTCGGAGCAGATAGATAGGCTCCAGTGGCTGATAACGCAGCAAGCTGAGGCTGCATAAATGACGCATGAGTATACGGCGTCGCCGCATGTAGGGGCGACAGTAGAGAGAGTGGCAGAGGCCGCCGAACTTTTGTCGGCGCACCCTGCACTTTCGGCATGGATGTATAAGCAGGTGTCAGCTGGTTTGCTGGCAAAGAGTGGTTAGAAAGGTCCAGTGAGAGACCGACTCGCAGAACACTGGTGATCGCTATGTTGCGAGAACCAAGTAAATATGTCCTAAGGGTTAGGGCAGGAGAGATTTACAGGCCAGGCAAGAGAATTCGCCCCTGATGACGGTAGTAACCGTGTGGCGTGACGATTGTTGCTGGGTTGCCACATAGTGGAGTTAATGAGGCCCAGAGTAGGCTTCAAGGTACGAGGACCTCTCGAAAGAGCGAGAATTTTATGGCGCCGGTCTGATGGATCGGTATAATGGCAAGAATTGCCACCGCAGGGTTCACGTGTTAATCACCAGAGTTGGTGAACAAACATTGTGGTGCCTCAACCCAGTTGGGAGAGTTGCACAAGAGCCATAGGGGTGTGTAAGCAAATCGCTTAACACTGGATTTTTGCGAGTTAGCGTGGGGGCGTAGGACGCCCAACTATTTGGGTGCTCATGGAGCACAGGCACCGTTTAGCCAGAGAGAGCTGGTTTGGAAGCGCTTTAGCTTTTGCCCAGTGTGGCCAGAGTCGATAGATTATGTGGTGACCCCGATCCCCGTGTAGCTTCTCCCATGAACCGTGGTGTAGAACACCTAGTGTTGGTGTGTCTGGCCCATAGTGCTTCAAAGGGATGCCACAGATGGACCCTGTGTGATATCCACAGCTGGTTTGGCCTTCGGCTGCATTTGCCGAATTTTTGAAATGGTTTTGGGCCAAACAGAGGTTGGATTTGGATTCAGCGCAGAAAAACGCTTGAAAACGGCTATTTGCTTGTTTGATTCTGAGTCCGGAGGCCCAAAAACGGACTCCCGAAAGTTTTCGCTGAATTTCGGTGCATGGGAGGGGTCGTGGACCGCCAGCTGCCACGTGGCGGCCTGTTATTGGCCGGTCCGCGGCGCTCGGTCCACAGAGAGGCGCGGCTGGGTGCACGGACCTGGCACATGGACACGTGGCGCCGCCTGATTGGCGGGCTCTTGATGCGCGGTCTACAGGGTTGGCGCGGCGGTGCATGGACCAAGGCGGGTGGACACGTGGCAGTCCCCGGTTGGTCGGTGCACGCGGCGCGGTCCACGAAACCCGAAGTAGGGTGCGTGGACCGGGTGTAGGGGACACGTGTCGGCGTGCTACTCGCGGGCTCACGAGGCGCGGCGCACGGGGTCGCGGGCGGGCGCCTCGGGGCGCGTGCGTGGCAGGCGGCCAGGCTACGCCTGCCCGCACGTGTGACCGCGGTAGTGCCAGGGACAGGTGGCGCCCCGCCATTCGCGGGCGCCACCTACCCGTTTGACCGGGGAGGCTCCACGCGGCGGCACCACAAGCGCCCCGCACAGTTGTTTGCTGTGCGGGACACGTGTCGGTCTCCGGGAGGGCCACGTGGCCACTCCCGGCACGCCCCGCACAGCTGTTTGCTGTGCGGGTGACGTGGCGGCACGAGGAAGTTCCGGACGCCTACAATGGTTCCCCTCTGCTGTCGGATTCGGGCGCCCGAATCTTCGGGAGTGCCCAAATCCAGGGACTTGAATGGAATTTTTCCATTTGTTTTCTGCGGCCTATAAATAGCCCGAGCCGCCTTCACTTGCAAGTTTTTGGCATTTCCGAGCTTCAAACCGACATGAGGTCCTCAGCAAAGTTGATTCCCACGCAGTTCTGCATCCATCTGTGGATTTTGGGGATTTTACGTGGCACACTTATCAAGATTTCCATTTTCTTGGCGCGTCGCGACGTTCCTTCGCCGGTGTTTCTCCCGTCGCGTTTCGGTGCGCGAGCTCCCCCGGCCTAGTCCGACCACCTTTTCGAGCGATTCCTTCGCCGTTGGAGCCGCAACAGGTAGGGCTACGATCTTGGTATTTTCAGTATTTCCTCATTTCGTGCTTCTCAAGGAGTTCTTCCATGCTTACTGGGGTACTTGTTGCTGTGAGCTTTTCTGGGACAGCAGGGTTGTTGTGAGGAGTTCTCCACCCTCGAGCGTCGGATTGAGACGAGCCTTTGCACTTTTTGCATCTACTCGACGCGAGGATTATCACCGTATTTTTCTTGGATTTTTCTGAGGCTTGCCCGGAGTTATAATTTTCTCCCTTAACTGTGCATGGATTTACAGTCGTGTTGTTGTGAGGTTGTGAGCACCCTGTGTTGTGGAATTTTTAACTTGGCCTACGGTGCTCGGAATTGGGCATGCAGGTACCCGTTTCGAAGGTCTCGACGCGAGGATCGCTGTGGTATTTTTATCAGATTTTTCGGAGCCCTTTCTGCAGGTGAATAATTGGCATCTTTGGGACTGAATTTCAGATTGTGATTACTTGGTTTAATTTTGGAATAAAGTGTAATTGTAAGCCTTGTGTTGTACCCAGGAGGATTTGCGGGTATTGCTGGGCTCATTGGATCTGGAGTTATTGTTTTCGGGGTATTTTCAGCTATGGGACCTTAGACAGTTAGCGCCTTCAGGTGGGTGGCCTTGTCTCCAAGTTTGATGGACTGGACATTAAATCTGCTATAGTAGGACCATGCATGATAGTGGATTCTTGTGTAGCATGCTAGAATGTAGGAATTGTTATTCCTTGTATTTATCTGATGATCTTATGATCTCTTTTGCTTCCTACCACCTGTTAAACTATAGTTATTGGAACTTGACCTAGCACCCCCGCCATATGTTGCATGTGTAACCAGACCAGTAGAAAACCCTCACTTGGGCTAGGGTTATTTATGTTTAGACATCCACACATTATGTTTCATTCCTGGACTTAGTGTTATCCTCGCCCGGGTAGTGGGCCGAGCGGTCGGGACTTCTTTTTAGTGTGGGATGCATTTGCACTCGTGCTTGGGAGCAGAGTGGAGCCTGGTAGATGTAGTTGATCGCTTGTCTGTGCCGGGAACCGTTTGGGGTAAACGGTGGTCCCGGGAGGTCTTGTTTCCCCTGTTTGGGTTGTCGCCACTGTGTTAGTGGCAGTAGTGTACTAGTGTTAGCCGGACCTAGAACCCAGAACCCTTTTCGACATACACATGATTTTAGCCTACCAATGTTTTCTTCCAAGCATCGAAGGGCCGCTGGAGTCTGTTCTTGTTTGATTGGACAAAGGCATCAGCCCTTCGGGGTTTGGGTAAAATACTTGTTTTCTAACTGTTTTTCCTAAAAGAACTAAAAATCATTAAAAAATGGGTTTCTTCTCAAATCAAGATAGTTTTTCAAAAAGGGAACTACTTTTAATCCTCACCCTGTGTGGGTTGAGTGGAAATGGTTTTCAATAACAAATGTCACCTTTTTCCTGTAAACCTCCCCACTCGAAAGGATTCGAGTGGTCTGTGTTCTAGGGGTCGTTCCTTTGTCGGGACGAAAGCCACGGGGGCCGAGCCTGGAACATGTTCTTGTTTGATAGGGTTGTAGGTGTAGGTCTCCCGGAACTTTCGGGCCCTGGTTGGTGTCTTCTGCGTGTTGTACCGAGGTTGTTGTGTTCCCGAACTATAAGGGGGTCGGGAACTTCGATAGGCGGAGCCTAGAGTCTGTTCTTGTTTGATAGGGTTCTGAGCACCGGCCTATCGGGTTTCCGAACCCTTATGGTGTCGGTCTTTCCTGTGAGTTTAGTGTTATGTTGTGGGAGCCGTCTGGCAGACGGTGGTCCCGGCTGTGTGGTTTTCCAGCCTGTGAGTGAGCGTTGGTGTTGTTGGTCGATCTTGTTGATCGTGGTTTGGACTATAGCCTGCATGAGCCATATTGAGCTCGACAGAGATGCGCGGATACTTTCCTCGGTGGGGTCGCGCCCCTCGAGTGCCACTCCGGAGTTGGGCCTGTTACTTGCTATCGTGACTTGTCGACGCAGTCCCTCTGGCTGGGCCAGTTTTGGCAGTCACGGACACCCTACGGTAGACCCGTCCTGTTGAGGATGTGAGGCAGTAGGTGGGCGCAGGTTTGACTGGACCCTATGCGGCAGTCAGTGTAGATTGGGTGACTGTACTTTGAGTGTTAGTAGATGCATCATGTTTCCATCTGTTCCACTCCTTGAGCATCTAGATAGAGGCATAGTAGCTGTAGAGTTACTTTTCCAGCCCTTTCATTTCAGTATTATATTGTTACTTTATGCCTCTAGTAGACTTAGTGGGCAGACCGTTGGGCTTGTTGGCGGCACCCACTGAGGACTACTGTGGGATGTAGTTCTCACACCCGTCGTGGTGTCTTTTTCCCCATGGACTTCTGCTCCTGTTCCTGCTACTCCTGTTGTTGATCCGGCTGATCGAGGTAAGGGAGTCGCGAGATAGATCCCTACCAGTCGTCGTCCAGAGAGTAGATGTACCCCCTTACTTTTTGAGAGTTCATGTTGAGTGACCTTTGTAGTGAGGTATAGAGTTGTATTTTATTTTTTCTGCTTGAGAGACTTGTGTTTTTGGGGAGGATTTTGAGTTGTATATATTTTTATTTTCAGCAGTTTATTTTCAGCTCTGATATCTGTATAGTATAGTTGATCTTTTGCAGGTTAGTCGCTTCGTCTATACGGGGCTTCCCGTATGGGCGGCGGATCTGTTGGCGAGCCCGGGTCGCAGTTTCGACGCCGGGGCATGACAGATTATTTGGGTCGTGGATTGACGACTGGTTAGTTAGTTTGCTCAGTGAGCATAGTGGTCGCGTGGCGACGATTAGCGGGTTCGCTTGGGGACGATCCGTGCCTGGACCATGTTTGTGGACTGTGGGCCTGTAGCCCAGTGGGCAGGCGCAGTCGGCTGTGAGAGACAGCGGCCCGAGACCTGAGGGCGGGGCACGATAGAGATTTGGTCGGGGCGGTAGTCCGAGCGATGACCCGAGAACGTGGAATGCCACGTGTGAGCATTGAGACTATTAGTACACCGAGAGTGTGATATGACCAGGCCGTAGTGCTAGTGGTGATTGTGGTACTGTAGCTCCTAGTGGGAGTGTTGGTGTAGTAATCCTAAGTGGATCTACCCTTTTGACGATTGGGTCTGTGTGCTAGCGAGAGCCGCTGCACAGTGTTAGACTAGTTTTGGGCTATAGGCCCATGTTGGGCCGTGGTTTGTGGACCTATTAGTAGTCCGAGTTATCGGGTTAGCTGATAACCCGTGGACTTAGAGCACTAGCAGCGTGTGTGATAGCTGAGGACTTGTGGATTGGCCTTTGCCCCCCACATTAGGCAGCGGAGCGACCGGAAAATGCGGTAAATGTAATTTGTTGCAGATGCAACCTCGTTGTGAAAAAAAAATGGTGGCGGAATTAAAGTGAAGATTTCGCAAGAAAAGACTGGGTCATTCGTGGCAATTGAGAGAGCAAGTGCCACAGTAAATATGTTTTAGGGCCACAGTAAAAGTTTCGTGTCGATCGGATACCCGGATAGTGAGAACGGGGTCCGCCAGCGATTCTGAATACAGTGAGGCTTTTGGCGATCCAGAATGGTCCAAATCGAAAATTAAGAGTACCTTGAGGTAAATCAAGTTAAACCGAGGCTGCCTGTCAAATTTGAGCGAAATCGGGCGAGAAACGGATGAGAACGGACGAAAACGGGCGAAACGGGCGAAATCCGGAAGTCGGGCCGTACATTCGGGCGCCCGAAAGTTACTGTAGTGCGCCCGAATGTTACTGTAGCAGCGCCCGAATCTCGAGATGGCACGGATCCCGAGGCAACGGCACGGATCCTGAGGCACGGGCGCGAATCCCGAGGCAAAGCTAGCTAGCGCGGCGCGCTAGGGCGCGCGGCTCGAGGCGCACAGGGGGTAGGTGGGGGGCGCCACGTGGCGTCTCCCCATTGGACGCAGCAGCCGAGGCGGCAGGGCCGCGCGGGGAAGGCGCGCGGACCCTGGCGCGGTGTCAGCAGGGAGGCCACGTGTCGGCCTCCCATTGGGCGGTCAGTGCGACGCGACGCGCTGACGTGACGCGACGCACCTACCGCGGGCGTGGGTGCGGTCCACGTGACGGCCGCTGATTGGCCGCCACTGGTTCGTGGTCGCGGTGCATGGGTCCAGGGACACGTGTCGCCTCACCATTGGCTGAGCAATGCTGACGTGGCGCCCAGCTGGCGCGGCGTGGACCCGTGGACCGCGGCTGGGCGGTTACTGTAGCAGCCCTAATCGGTTTCGGGCGCCCGAAAGGTGCGCCCGCAACCGAGTTTTCGGCCTATAAAGGCCCGAATAGCCCCATTTTTCCTTATTTTCTCCTTTTTGGCTTCACCCGAGCGTACCAGGAGAGGGAGAGGGCGATTCCGCGGCGGGGTTTTCGAGGGCGCACGAGCGCGCCGTGGACTCCGTGGAGCTCGCAAGGTGTTCCAAATAGCCGAATGGACCGATGGACGGCACGGTGTTGTCGAGGTAGGCCCCGCGTGTCATTGTTGTGGTATTTTTGGCACAGTTTTGAGGTTTCCTTTTGGATTTTGGATTTGACCCCATGCCCACGTGCGTGTTAGGGACCCAGTTTTACTGTGCCGTTTTGCTGTGCGAGTGTCGCGGGCGTTTTGGACGCGCCTCGTTTTGCGTGCAAGCTCGTGGGAGGCATGCACCGTTTTGCGTGCGAATTCGGCGAATATGCGTAGTTTTGGGCGCAAACTCGGAAACGCGCACCGTTTTGCGTGCAACGTTGAAAAAGGAATGTGCACCGTTTTGCGTGCCAACCCGAGGTATGTGCTCCGTTTTGCGTGCAGGTTGGACTAATGCGCACCATTTTATATGCAGATTCTAATGTTTTTCATTGTTTTGCGTGCAGGACTAGAAAAAAATGCACCGTTTTGCGTGCAACCCTATAGTGAAGCGTGCACCGTTTTGCGTGTAGATTCGAGGTACGTGCACCGTTTCGCGTGCAGGTCGCGTTGTCGCGCACCGTTTTGCGTGCCGACCCTAATGTTATGCATCGTTTCTCGTGCAGGGTTAGAAAAGACATGCATCATTTTGCGTGCAACCTTAAGAGAAGCATGCTTCGTTTTGTGTGCAAACCTGAGGTACGTGCACCGTTTTGCGTGCAGGCTGTGTTGTCGCGCACCATTTTGCGTGCAGGTTGAAATGGCGCGCACCGTTTTGCGTGCGGGTTTTTAATGACGTGCACCGCATTGCGTGCAGGTTCGGTGGACGTGCACCGTTTTACGTGCGGACTGGAGGGATGTGCACCGTTTTGCGTGCAAGCTCGAGGAAACAAGTGGAATCGCGCGGAGACCAATTGCAAGTGTCTACAAGCAATTGGGGACACTACAAGGTGGGAGATTCTGCCAAAATTGGGTGACCTCTCCCCGTGCTCCTTTGCTTTTCGATTTCGAAGCATGATAGTAGCCTGTTAGAGGCATTAGGTAATCATGATTAAGATCGCTTGTGTAGATGGATACAGATGAAAAAGTGCAACTGTTGGTTGCCAGAGATAGAGGAATAAATGTGCATGTGTAGATGGACACAGAGGAAAAGTGCAACTGTTGGTTGCCAAAGATATATGATGAATATGCATGCGTAGAAGTAATTACAATTTTATGAATGAGATGAAAATAATTGCATGCATGAAAAAGATTAGCTATTTATGATTGTGATCATGTTAGGGTATAACCCTAGGAATTATGTGACATCAGGAAAAGAACCTGTTGGTAGTAAGACTAGGAGAAAACCTAGATTCAGGGTTAATGAGTAACATCAAACTTAGGAGTTATCCCAGGATTGGACGAGTGGCATGGTCTTAGGAGATAACCTAAGGACACTGGATAGAGTGATCAACATAGAGTCAGGGAACTCTAAGATGAGTATGACATGGAACTTAGGTAAAGGGAACCTAAGGTGAACCAGTGATCAACATAGAGCCAAGGAACTCTAGGATGAGTGTGATATGGAACTTAGGTAAAGGGAACCTAAGGTGAACTAGAGGAGTTTAAACTCACAGATAAGAAGTTAGAGTCAGTGTAACTCTAAGTTCAGAATGGAACAGGAAAATAGAGTTAATTTAACTCTAGGATTCAGGGAGGAATCAGGAAAAAGGGGATTAGATCCCAAAGTTAAAGAATTAAATGAACATAACCCCAGAGAGTCATAGGGCGTCTGGGTAAATGGATAAATTAGTTTAACTTCAAGCAGAGTTAAATAAAGGAAAGTGGGAAAGGATCAAGTGTGGAGACATGAAAGGAAAAGAAAATGAAAATAGGGTTAATAAACTCTAAGTTTGATAAAATTGAAAGCGACTAGTGTCCTTGTGACATAGTGCAACCTTAAGGGTAATTGAAACATAGGGCTGTGAATTGAGAACAAGATGTTCCAACTTAAATTGGTGTTAGAGACACCCAAATTATCCTAGAGTAAAGAACTTAGGATAAAAGAGATAAAGCTTAAGAGAAAGCTAAAAGTTCCTTAGTAAGCAAGACAAGCAAATTGCTCAAGATAGAGCAAAAAGTTGTTAATAAGCAAGACAAGCAAATTGCTCAAGATAGAGCTAAAAGTGATTAATAAGCAAGACAAGCAAATTGCTTAAGACAAAGAGAACAGAAAGAGAAATGATAAGAGTCCAAGTGACTCTTAGTTATCCTTATGGCGAGACCTAGGATAAGAGGTAAATTGTTGTAAAAAGGCAAAGTTTAAAAGCAAGCTAAAAGTGGCTAAAAAACATAAAGAGAATGTAAATGGCGCCTTCGAATTTGAGACTCGTCATTTGTGGAGCAGGACTCCCTGGGCAGTGACCCGTCGGATGAGGTACTTTCGAAGTGCTAAAAGTGAAAGCAAAGAGCTAAATGCTCAAGGAAAGAGGATAAGATTTGCCAGTGGCAAAACTGGAGCTATAAGCTCGAATAAGAAAGAAAAGCAAGTGTTTAAAAGCAAAGAGGCTAAGAACTAAAGTAAAAAGAGAAAGAGAAAAGAAAAGAAAAGAAAGAAAATATAAAGATAAAACGGGCGGACCTACGGAGTGAAACGCGGCCCATGTTGGAGTTGCAGGCAGTGCCCCTCTCCCGGGTAGAGACCCGTTCGGGACGTTTCTTCCGTAGGACGGGGTAACACTTGCGGGTGTTATCGGCAACCTTAGAAATCTTATCTTATGGTAGCAGGACTACTATGACGCCCCAACTTCCCAGGGGGTCACCCATCCTAGAACTACTCTAGCTCCAGAACGCTTAACTCTCTTAACCTCTTGGGCCTTACTACCACCAAAATGCTATAGCCGGGTTAAGAGATTTAGTCCTATTATATCATTTATATATTGGACTAATACACATTCCGGGGGTGTCACATTCTTCCCCCCTTTAAGCCCTAACGTCCACGTCAGGCTCAAGCACACTCACAAACACCAGGCGATGTGAGACTCGTCTCGCTAGCCTTAGCCGACCTTGTGGGGAGTTGCACTCCACCCACAACGGTCATTAGCCGGGGAGCCTCGCTCTACCCGCTATATAACCCTGGCTCAGCCGAGACTTATCTCACATTTTCGGCTGGTGAATGGCTCTGATACCAACTGTGACGCCCCAACTTCCCATGGGGTCACCCATTCTAGAACTACTCTAGCTCCAGAACGCTTAACTCTCTTAACCTCTTGGGCCTTGCTACCACCCAAAATGTTATAACCGGGTTAAGAGATTTAGTCCTATTATATCATTTATATATTGGACTAATACACATTCCGGGGGTGTCACAACTACCGGGCTGGGGCCCGTTGGATAAAAATTTCTGAGGGTTAACTTGAACTAAAGCACTAGAATGTAAAGAAAAAGAGAAAAATAGAGTGGCCAAGGTGGCCGGGTTAGTTGAACCCTGTATATAGCGGTATAGTTGCCGAGTTGGTGCTTTGTAGCCTAGTATGGCTAGACAGAGTAGTGCTGGGTCGATGAGTATACACAGATAGTGTAGTGATATATTATATTGCATAGCCGCATTTTGATATTGAGGATTTTAGTTTCCTAGCACTATTATTATTGCTTCCATTGGACCAAGTGGTGTAGGACACTTTTTCTCGGTGGTTGAACCCACTGGGAACTCGGTCGTAGTTCTCACACCCCTTGGGTGACCTCCCGACAGGTTCAGGTATGGATACAGCGGTCGAGACGGATACAGGTGCAGTCAGCGAGGCATGCGACAGGGGCAAGAGTCCAGCAGCATAGAGACCTAGAGGGTCTAGCAGAGGTACCCCTTTTTATATGTTTCTTGAGTGAACCTTGTATGGTGAGGAAATTATGTAAAAGAATTGTAATAATTTTATTTGCAAGTTCAGAAATGTAAAGTGTAATAAATTTAATTTTTGGTTCACTCTTGTATGCTTTCATGTCCGCTTAACTGATTGTTATTGAATGAAAGTTTTAAATTAGTAGTGTTTTTTTAGTACTCTGATATTGAGCTTCCGCATACACTTGTTGTATTATTATGGATGTTACCGTTCCTTTCGGGTAGTGAAGGGTCATACCCGATTGGCGGGTCTGTTGGTTTGCCCGAACCGACCAAATTGGCGGACTCGGGGCGTGACATTTTGAGTCTTGAAGATTGAAGTTGAAGAATTGTGGATCACATACATCAATCTCAAGAAGAATGGATTCAAAAGGATCAGGTATGTTTAACTAAATATTTTTGATGATTCGAATACATTCTTGTAGTTTAGAAACACTTGGATGAATTTTCGTTGCATAAAAATCAAGAAGTGGACATTTTACATGTTCAAGATCCGGACCAGCCACATCCAGTCCGGACCCCGAACAAGGTTAAGTTCATGCGGAATTACAGTCCGGATCATCCCCACTTCAGTCCGGACCCCGAACTCTGTTTTTTGTTCAATCGCATTAACAGTCCGGATCAGGCCAAATCCAGTCCGGACCCCGAACTGTTTTTTCAGGAAATTCTCTGAAAAAAGACGACAGTCCGGATCAGCCAAAATCCAGTCCGGACCGCCGTGCGGGAAAAATTCTGTTAAGTCTGTTTTTTATTCTTATCTGTTTCCAAAAGGTTTCTAACCTATAAATAGACCCTAATATCATCTTTTAGGGTATTCCTAATAATTCCTATTATTCGAAAGAGGAATCAAAGGTAATCCACGTATAGAGAAGAAAAGGTAAACACCGAGTTATTTCTAGGTTTTCTATATCTATATTTATCGATTTGATTCGAGGTTTTTCAATCTTTTCTTTTGAAGAATCAAATCGATAAATACTTAGAATGTGTTTTCCTTATCTATCTATATGATCTAAGTATTCGATTATCACCACCAATAAACAAAACAACGATTTCCGAGAGGACAATCGGCGCGTGGATTCGCGTGGCCTTGTGGATTCAAGGTGCTACCGCTTTCGTGGATTCGAAGCGAGGTAAGTTCGTGTTATCGATACGTGCTACATTGGTGAATACCGTGGATTCGGTTGGACGTCGTGGATTCGGCGTTGGACGCAAATCGTGGATTCGAGCCGCCTTGCGGAGTGAGCGGAGAAGATCTACTCGGAGCGTATGGAAAAGGTTGAGTCCTAGTGTTGCGGTATATCACCTTGTACGTGTTTAATCTTAGTGGATTTCACCGTGTTATCGGTCCCATGGTTTTTTACTCCTGTGACGGAGTTTTCTACGTAAAATCTTGCGTACTTATTTATTTTTTCGCATTGGGTTATTTTTACGCAACGATTTTGTGATTTTATTGTTCACACCTATTCCCCCCCCCCCCCCCCCCCCCCCCCCCCCCCCCTCTAGGTGATTTTTCTCCTATTTAGATCCATTATCGCATAACCCACATTTCTATCTTGTCGGGTGAAGGTGGTAATATTAATAGACCTCCTCTTTTCGATGGGACCAATTATGCCTATTGGAAAGTCCGGATGAGAGCTTTTCACATCGCAATTGATGAACGGGTATGGCAAACTGTGGAATTCGGTTGGGTGCATCCAATTGATGAAGTAGAAAATACTACTACTCCAAAATCTTGCTCTAGATGGTCCAAAGAGGAGATCGAAAAATCTTCTTACAACGAGAAAGGTATTAACGCTTTATTTAACGCTCTTTCCTCGACCGAGTTCACACGTGTTTCAGTGTGCGAAACAGCAAAGGAGATTTGGGATACTCTTCAAATTACACATGAGGGTACAAATCTAGTAAAAATTCAAAAGCTCCAGATGCTTACAGATGCAAAGGCTTCGGCCATATTTCAACGGATTGTCCTTCTAAGAAATCATATAAAAAAAAGACTTTGCAAGCAAAAACTTGGGATGATTCTACTTCCGATGAATCGACCTCAAGTAAAGAGGAAAAGAATAATGTTGTTGCTCTTCATACTTCTCTAGTTCCCTCCTCTAATGTATGCTTGTCATCTTTAATTACTGACTCTACTTCTTTGGTTTTGCATGAATCATCTACATCCAACGGAGAGTCGTCAATTGAGAGGGAGTCGGACGAAGAAGAACTCGTTGAGGCCTATCAATAACTTCTTATGGAATAAAAAAGGATGGCCAAGCACATCAAGAAGTTGAGGAAACAACGACTTGAATTTGAAGACGAGAACCGTACTTTAAAGATCAAAATTAATGATCTCGAGGAGGATTGGGGACTTGTATTGAACAATAATAAAATTCTCGAAGAAAAGCTTAACCAATCGGAAACGACCGTTAATTCTCAATTGGACAAGATTGGTTTTCTGGAAAAACAGTTTAAGGAAATTCATGATGCTAACCAAGTTTTGACCAAGCAAGTTCATCAACTCAAATCCGACATACAAAGTTTTTCAACCGGTTCCAAGAAACTTGATGGTATGTCCGAATTAGGTCAAATGAGCAAAGTTGGTTTGGGATATAAAAGGAAACAAATTGAGAAGGCTTCAAGTTCCAAAACAAAATTGAATGGTAAAACATGTCACCAATGTGGAATTGAAGGACACATCATGAAGACGTGCCCGAAAAATAGAAAGAAGAATTCATCGGCATCTTCATCTATGGAGCGGACTCTACGGATTCAAAAGACACATCAATTCAATGGAGTTCCTTCAATCCACCAAAGGTTCGAGCCACAACATCGGTTATTCAAGAGGACAATTGTGGTGACCCTGATCCCCGTGCGGCTTCTCCCATGAACCGTGGTGTAGAACACCTGGTGTTGGTGTATCTGGTCCATAGTGCGTCAAAGGGATGCCACAGATGGACCCTGTGTGATATCCACAGCCGGATTGGCCTTCGGCTGCATTTGCCGAAGTTTCGGATTTGTTTTGGGCCAATCAGAGGTTGGATTTGGATTCAGCGTGGAAAAACGCTTGAAAACGGTTGTTTGCTTGTTAAATTTGGAGTCCGGATACCCAAAAACGGACCCCCGGAAGTTTTCGCTGAATTTCGGTGCATGGGAGGCGCCGTGGACCGCCGGTTGCCACGTGGCGGCTTGTGATTGGGCCGGTCTGCAGCGCTCGGTCCACAGAGGGGAGCGGCTATGTGATGATCCGGACTCCCGCAGGAACTGTGCAACATTAAACAGTGACTGTAGGGAGCTTATTCGGTGAAGCAGAGCTTGTAGAATCGAAATTGGACATTTAATATAGACTCTGCGCGAAAATCGGAGCAAATGGAATTTTCCGGGAGCTTTCGGCAAAATTTCGGATGAGAATTTGGCGAAATGGACGTCGTATTTGGACTCAGCGCGCGAAAA
Organism: Tillandsia leiboldiana; assembly: GCA_029204045.2. NCBI lineage: Eukaryota > Viridiplantae > Streptophyta > Magnoliopsida > Poales > Bromeliaceae > Tillandsia > Tillandsia leiboldiana. The sequence continues at coordinate 38,730,466 of CM055060.1, forward strand.
CGATCGAAACGGTATATTCGCTTTATTTTTTCGACACTGGGTACTGTTCACCGGAACAGTAACCGCCGGCCGGAATTACTGTTCCGGCCGCCGGCGGCGACCGGCGAGCGGCGGCGGGCGGCGGCGCACGGCGGCGCACGGCGGCGGGCGGCGGCGCAGCGGCGGCACAGCGGCAGAGGGCGGCGGCGCAGGCGCGGGCGGGGGCTCGGGTGCGCGGTCCATGGGCCTGGCGTGCACCGGGAGCACCGAATACCCCCCGTGCCACGTGGCGGCTCCCGATTGGCTGGCCGGCTTCTAGAAGCCCACGGGGACTGTGACACGTGGCGCACCCGGATTGGCTGACAGGATCCGGAAGACCCGGCGCGGGGACCGGGCCCGTGCTCCACGTGGACACGTGGCGTCTTCTGAGTGGCCCTTGCACAGGCTGTTCCCTGTTTTGTGGACACGTGGCGCGTTTTGGTTGGCCCGTTTCGGTGTTTCCTGTTCGGATCCGATCCTGTGTGGAGCCTCAGCCCATTATAAATAGCAATCCCCACCCCCTCTCATTCCCACCTCGATTTGCGGGCCTTAGAGTGAGAATCAGGGCATGTGCCCTCTACGAAATTTCTTCCTCTCTCTCTCTTCTCTCTCTCCTCCAAATCTCAGAATTTTTGGAGTTACAGTTAGTGAGTTATCTGCGACGCGGCGCACTGTGACGGTTTTCTTTTTCGGCCCATTTCCCGTCGCAGTTCCGTCGAAAATTCCCTGTGGGCTAACCAGGAGGAATTTTTGGACGATTTTTTGCGACAGCGCGTTCCTAAGAGGTAAGGCTTCGATTTCCGTGTTGATCACTTTGCTCCATTTCGTACTTTTGGCACGTTTCCCGAGGTCTCTTTGACCCCCCTTTTTGCTGTGGAAATTTCTGGACAGTGTCAACTTCTCCGATTTTTATCTTGGCGTAGGAGCATCAGATCGAGGCGTTTAAAGAGTCAATTTTGATCTACTCTTCGCGACGAACGCAACCGTAATTTTTCTGGATTTTTATGAGCACTATTTAGAGGTGAAAAATTCCTCTTTTCCCGTGCTATTTGAAAAACAGCAAATATTGTGCTTTTTGGGATTTGTATTTATACCGGGAGCGTTGATTTGCAGGATTTGAGGACTGTGGACAACCAGGAGACTACCTGAGGTGTAGTTTGAGCTGCTCGAGGTGGGCGGTTGTTGCTTACCTCATTTTTGACAAGCTCACTGGGATTACTGGAACTCCCTTAAAATTTAATTGATGAGAACAATTGGGACAAACTAATATGACAATTGATGAGAACAATTGGGACAAACTAATATGACAATTGATGAGAACAATTGGGACAAACTAATATGACAATTGATGAGAACAATTGGGACAAACTAAATTGATGAGTACTATTGGGACTACTAACAGGACTACTAACAGGACAATTAATGAGAACCGCTGGGACGAACTCTCCTAAAAATTAATATAACCCCACAGATGATATGATGACATATATTGGGACACTGTGATTGAGACAAAGGCTATAATCTCGCATGCAAATGACTTTTATTCAGTAAATCAATCTTTTCAAATCTTTGACACTATTTTACAACTTTTAAAATAAAGACAGTTGCATGCATGCCCGGACATCAGGTAGGGCCACTATTTATTGCTACACTATCATATTAAGACTTGACATGTTTTATTGCTCTCTTTTGCTTTCAGTTGCTTGTCGCTCGAGTATGAGCAGGGGTTTGGGATAGTATAGCCAAGGTTAGATTATAAACTTGTGAGGTGTTGCGGTGACCGCGGACTGTAGGCGGTCGGCCGGATGTTTATCCTTGCATCAGAATGGGGTTGAGTCTGGTTTATTTTAGGCATCAGCAGGGGATCGGGTTTTTCTCTAGTGGATGGTTTTTCCCACTTATTGAGTACTATGGCATCAGATCAGGGTTTCTTAGTGGATGGCTTTTTCCACTTTGATCATAGTCATGATCCAGTCCTGCTGTTTACGACACTTATGATACTTATTACTGAGGTACTTTTACTCGTGTGGGTCGCTCCCCTCGAGTGCCACTCCGGAGTGTGTTACAGGCAGGCTTGAGTCCTTGAGACTCTCATTCCCTATCGGTGTTATGCATTGGCCAGCATACCCGATTTGGGCAGGCAAGGCGCAGCAGGCAGTACCAGTTTTACTGGTGACATAAGATTGGGTTTATTCAGGCAGGCATGTTAGATACTGAGGCATACATACAGTCATTCCTTTTGGCACTGCATTTAGAGGCATGCTAGTGGTGGTTTCCCCTTTATTCAGCAGTTCTGCTTACAGCCTTACCACTTTTTCCTTTCTGGCCTCTAGTAGTCCTAGTGGGTGCGTCAGAGTTGAGGTTTTGCCCACTAGGGGAGGCTACTGGTTTATCTGGTAGTTCTCACCCCCATTATTGTTTTTCTCTTTCTTCTTCTTTATTTTGCAGAGTCGTCTGCGGGAGCTGCTAGGCTATCAGCGGCTGATAAAGGTAAGGGGATCGCTGAGTAGATAGATCTCCTGGGAGACTGAGAGCTGTAGATAGACGTTGTACCCTTCACTCAGACTGTGATATTCTCCTTTTATTTTGAGTCTGGCTTTCGCCAGCTGGTTGTACTATTTTGGTGAGCTGGGAGATTATTGTACTTATTACAGCTTTATTTGTAGTTCCAGTCTGAGATACTATGTGGTTCTTCTACTTCAGCTCTGTATTATGCTCTTTTATTGTTCATATTATATCGGAGCAGGTTACCAGCGCTTCGTGTACTCGGGAAATCCCGTGTGCACGGCGGATCTGTTGGCGAGCCCGGGTTCCGGGGCGTGACAGATTAAGTTGGTATCAGAGCTTAGGGATATGTCAGTTGGGACTTAGGAAACCCTAGGCTTTTGGTAGACCCTAGGATAATAGGGCGCGAGAGACGTGACATTTTGCGGAAGTCGTTGATTTATTTGTTTGACTCTTCCAAGTAAGTGAAGAGAGACCGACATACCCCATTTCTGGTGAACAGTTATGTTGGCTGCAGACAACATAAAGTCACAGAAATAGGGGAATGTCTTTGACTTTCGCTAGATTGGGTCGTGTGGAATTTTATTTTGCTGATTTGTGGCTTTTGGTGACAGTATGTCACCCCGTCGTCATTTTTCCGTCGGGGATATTTCTACCCCTTCTGAGAAGCCCGAGCAGGCGGTATCTGCTGAGCTGGGAGAACTACGGGCCTTGGTGACCCATTTGGTGGCAAGAAGCTTTCGACAGGACCAACGCCTGAAGCAGTTGCTGGCGCAGAGAGGTAACTTGGCGGTTGACGAAGGGGCCAGGACTTTCGAGCAGCGTCCAGACAAGAAACGCCCCGCCCCAGATAATGATGGACAGGCCAGTTCAGGGAGACCACCACGACCCCTGCGGCCCCAGTCTACGGGCCGTGGGCGTCTTGATCGACGAGGACCTGGTAGATCGCAGAGGCCTCCGCAGCAGCAGTCTCGACAGTCTCGGGCGTCGGTCCGATGCATTTTCTGTAGGGGGCAGCATTCATCAAATACCTGTGGCTTGAGGGAGGGTCGATGCTTCCGATGTGGGCAGCCAGGCCACATCCGACCTACGTGCCCCTTTCGGGTTTTAGTAGCACCTTTTTCAGCATTGGCCCCTACCGCATCCCAGCAGAGGTCACAGAGGCCTCAGCGGCATAGGCAGCAGCAACAGCAGGTAAGGCAGCCTCAGTCTATAGTTAGGTGCATTTTCTGCGAAGGTCAGCACACTTCAGGTGCTTGTGACTTGAGGTGCGGCCGCTGTTTCAAGTGCGGACAGCCCGGGCACGTGCGAGTTACGTGTCCTTCGGGGATAACGGTGGCACCTACTTCGGCATCTGTCCCTACCACTTCCCAGCTACGACCGGGAGCTTCACCGACAGATCTTCAAGGAGATCAAGTTTCATTTCCCCGCCCTTCTGGAGAGAGACAGGCGTTGTTGAGCAGTCAAGATGGCTTAGCGCAGGCAAGGGATTCTGCTATGGCTGATCGAGTGGAGGCAGGTATGATTTACTTTCTGGCATAAGGACTCGTACCTCGTTTTTATAGGGGCATCTCTTTTATTTGTAGAGAACGTACATCATTGCATAGGGTTAGGAATAGGACTCTCACCTTGTGCACAGGAGGTGTAGATTCCCGATTGAACTCTGCACATGGAAGAGTGCCGTTAGCCCTGCCCGATTTAGATCGAGTCCTGGATTATGCCAATAGACCTATTGGACCTGAGTCAACTGAAGGACTTCGATGTGGTCCTCGGGATGGACTGGTTTGCTCGGTATTTTGCGACTATTGATTGTGCCGCAAGGACCGTCACTTTTAAAAAGCCAGACCAGAAAATGTTGGTATATCGGAAATGTCAGAGCGCTTTCTTTGCCTCTATGATTTCGACTTCCCGAGCGAGGCTGATGATCCGTCGAGGATGTGTAGCCTTTTTAGCTAGTGTTGTTGAGGGGCCTACGGCGGCGCCGGAACTCGGGGATATCCCTATTGCCCGCGAGTTCCCGGATGTTTTCCCACCTGAGCTGTCTAGCATGCCGCCAGATAGGGAGATTGAGTTCGTGATTAACGTAGTTCCAGGAACTGCGCCAATCTCTAAGGCTCCTTACCGGATGACACCGGCTGAGCTGCGAGAGCTTAAGGCGCAACTCCAGGATTTAATGGATAAGAATTTTATTAGGCCAAGTGTATCACCTTGGGGTGCGCCGGTGCTATTCGTATAGAAGATGGGTCACTCCGACTATGTGTGGATTATAGAGAATTAAATAAAGTGACCATCAAGAACAAGTACCCTTTGCCGCGCATCGATGATCTCTTTGATCAGCTGCAAGGGTCTTGCGTCTTCTCTAAGATAGATTTGCAGTCCGGTTACCACCAGTTGAAGGTGAAGGCCGTAGATATTCCGAAACGGCATTTTGATCACGGTATGGGCATTATGAATTCACAGTTATGCCTTTTGGGCTAACTAATGCCCCTGCCGCATTCATGGATTTAATGAACCGGATCTTCCGACTATACTTGGATCGATTCGTAGTAGTATTCATTGATTTACTCCCGAAGTGATATTGAGCATGAGGAGCACTTAAGGATCGTGCTGCAACTTCTGCAAGAGAAGAAGTTGTATGCCAAGCTGGCAAAGTGCGAGTTTTGGCTTCGGGAGGTAGTCTCCTTGGGCCATGTGATTTCTGCCGCAGGTGTGGCAGTGGACCCAGCAAAGATTGAGGCGGTTCGGGATTGGCCCCGACCAACGACGGTTTCTGAGGTACGTAGCTTTATGGGTTTAGCTGGGTATTACCGTCGGTTTGTGGAAGGCTTTGCGAAGCTCTCCACACCCCTCACTCGCTTGACGCGTAAGGGAGTGAAGTTTATCGGGAGTGAGGATTGTCAAAAGAGCTTTGAGGAGCTGAAAAATAGATTAATGACCACTCCTATCCTTTCCCTCCCTGTTATGGGGAAAGGATATGTGAACTACAGCAATGCATCACACAGCGGACTTGGTTGTGTGTTGATGCAAGAAGGGAGGGTAATTGCTTACGCATCAAGGCAACTCAAGGATTATGAGAAGAATTACCCTACCCATGACTTGGAGCTTGCTGCTGTAGTGTTTGCACTAAAGCTTTGGCGTCATTATCTTTATGGGGAGCATTGTGAAATCTACACCGACCACAAGAGCCTAAAATACCTGTTCACGCAGAAGGAGTTGAATTTGAGGCAACGTAGGTGGTTAGAGCTATTAAAGGATTATGATGTAGATATTCTCTACCACCCAGGCAAGGCTCATGTGATCGCTGATGCCTTGAGTAGGAGGGCGGTGCAAAGTTTGTCTATGTTGATCACAGACCAGACACCGCTATTAGAGGAAATGAGACGACTCGAGATAGAGGTTGTGTCCCCTGGGGTCACTGCTAGACTGACATCTTTAGTCTTGCAGCCCACTCTGCTGGACATGATCAAAGAGAAACAGAGTGAGGACCCCCACTTGGCCAGGATTAGAGATCATATTCCGAGTACTTTACGGTAGATGCCTCGGGAGTACTGAGGTACAGGAACCGAGCATGTGTGCCAATACATGTGGAGATTAGAGAACAGATATTGCGAGAGGCCCATTATACACCTTATACCCTACATCCTGGTGGGACTAAGATGTATAAGGACCTCAAGGCACACTTCTGGTGGAAAGGCATGAAAAGGGATATTGGGAGATTTGTGGCCCAGTGTTTAACTTGTCAGCAAGTGAAAGCTGAGCATCTAGTGCCAGCTGGCAAGTTACAAAGTCTCCCAATCCCCGAGTGGAAATGGGACCACATTACAATGGGCTTTGTGGTCGGACTACCGAGGGCCCAGGGAGGAGCAGACGCTATCTGGGTAGTTGTAGATAGACTTACCAAGTCGGCACACTTTCTGCCCATGCAGACTACATGGCCACTTGAGCGACTAGCCCGGCTATCTCTAGATGAGATAGTTAGATTACATGGAGTACCAGCCTCCATTGTATCAGATTGAGACCCGAGGTTTGTTTCACGTTTCTGGATGAGTTTGCAGACAACCTTGGGAACTCAGCTTAGGTTCAGTACTGCTTTTCATCCGCAGACGGATGGACAGTCAGAACGGACGATACAAATCCTGGAGGACATGCTGAGGGCTTGTGTCTTGGATTTCGACGGAGAGCGGATTCGGCATTTATCTTTGGCTGAATTCGCGTACAACAATAGCTTTCAAGCGAGCATTCAGATGGCTCCGTTTGAAGCATTGTATGGACGCAAGTGTCGATCACCACTTTATTGGAGTGACGTAGACGAGAGGCGGACCTTGGGACCAGATGTCTTGATAAAGGCAGAAGAGAAGGTCCGGGTGATTCGAAAGCATCTTCAGACCGCCCAAAACCGACAGAGGAGCTATGCCGACGTTCGGCGACGAGACTTAGAATTTCAGGTTGGAGATCTTGTATTCCTGAAAGTCTCGCCGTCCAAAGGAATCAGGAGATTCGGCATTCGTGGAAAGCTTAGCCCCCGATACATTGGACCCTTTGAGGTATTGGGGCGTATCGGGCCAGTTGCCTACCGACTCGCACTTCCTCCAAGGCTTGCTGGTGTCCATGATGTATTTCATGTTTCTACTTTGAGGAAGTATATCTTCGACCCATCGCACGTCATCGACTTCACATCGCTTGAGATCAGCGAGGATTTGAGGTATGAAGAACGCCCACTGCGAGTTCTGGATCGAGAGGTGAAAGAATTACGCAGTCGGGCCATTCCCTATGTGAAGATCCAATGGAGCAATCATGACGAGCGCGAGGCTACATGGGAGCTCGGGTCGGAGATGAGGGATGCTCACCCCTACTTATTCGAGACATCGGACTGAGGATTATTGTTTAGTCTCGTTTCGAGGACGAAACTCTTTTTAGTGGGGGAGGATGTGATGATCCGGACTCCCGCAGGAACTGTGCAACATTAAACAGTGACTGTAGGGAGCTTATTCGGTGAAGCAGAGCTTGTAGAATCGAAATTGGACATTTAATATAGACTCTGCGCGAAAATCGGAGCAAATGGAATTTTCCGGGAGCTTTCGGCAAAATTTCGGATGAGAATTTGGCGAAATGGACGTCGTATTTGGACTCAGCGCGCGAAAACGATCGAAACGGTATATTCGCTTTATTTTTTTCGACACTGGGTACTGTTCACCGGAACAGTAACCGCCGGCCGGAATTACTGTTCCGGCCGCCGGCGGCGACCGGCGAGCGGCGGCGGGCGGCGGCGCACGGCGGCGCACGGCGGCGGGCGGCGGCGCAGCGGCGGCACAGCGGCAGAGGGCGGCGGCGCAGGCGCGGGCGGGGGCTCGGGTGCGCGGTCCATGGGCCTGGCGTGCACCGGGAGCACCGAATACCCCCCGTGCCACGTGGCGGCTCCCGATTGGCTGGCCGGCTTCTAGAAGCCCACGGGGACTGTGACACGTGGCGCACCGGATTGGCTGACAGGATCCGGAAGACCCGGCGCGGGGACCGGGCCCGTGCTCCACGTGGACACGTGGCGTCTTCTGAGTGGCCCTTGCACAGGCTGTTCCCTGTTTTGTGGACACGTGGCGCATTTTGGTTGGCCCGTTTCGGTGTTTCCTGTTCGGATCCGATCCTGTGTGGAGCCTCAGCCCATTATAAATAGCAATCCCCACCCCCTCTCATTCCCACCTCGATTTGCGGGCCTTAGAGTGAGAATCAGGGCATGTGCCCTCTACGAAATTTCTTCCTCTCTCTCTCTTCTCTCTCTCCTCCAAATCTCAGAATTTTTGGAGTTACAGTTAGTGAGTTATCTGCGACGCGGCGCACTGTGACGGTTTTCTTTTTCGGCCCATTTCCCGTCGCAGTTCCGTCGAAAATTCCCTGTGGGCTAACCAGGAGGAATTTTTGGACGATTTTTGCGACAGCGCGTTCCTAAGAGGTAAGGCTTCGATTTCCGTGTTGATCACTTTGCTCCATTTCGTACTTTTGGCACGTTTCCCGAGGTCTCTTTGACCCCCCTTTTTGCTATGGAAATTTCTGGACAGTGTCAACTTCTCCGATTTTTATCTTGGCGTAGGAGCATCAGATCGAGGCGTTTAAAGAGTCAATTTGATCTACTCTTCGCGACGAACGCAACCGTAATTTTTCTGGATTTTTATGAGCACTATTTAGAGGTGAAAAATTCCTCTTTTCCCGTGCTATTTGAAAAACAGCAAATATTGTGCTTTTTGGGATTTGTATTTATACCGGGAGCGTTGATTTGCAGGATTTGAGGACTGTGGACAACCAGGAGACTACCTGAGGTGTAGTTTGAGCTGCTCGAGGTGGGCGGTTGTTGCTTACCTCATTTTTGACAAGCTCACTGGGATTACTGGAACTCCCTTAAAATTTAATTGATGAGAACAATTGGGACAAACTAATATGACAATTGATGAGAACAATTGGGACAAACTAATATGACAATTGATGAGAACAATTGGGACAAACTAATATGACAATTGATGAGAACAATTGGGACAAACTAAATTGATGAGTACTATTGGGACTACTAACAGGACTACTAACAGGACAATTAATGAGAACCGCTGGGACGAACTCTCCTAAAAATTAATATAACCCCACAGATGATATGATGACATATATTGGGACACTGTGATTGAGACAAAGGCTATAATCTCGCATGCAAATGACTTTATTCAGTAAATCAATCTTTTCAAATCTTTGACACTATTTTACAACTTTTAAAATAAAGACAGTTGCATGCATGCCCGGACATCAGGTAGGGCCACTATTTATTGCTACACTATATATAAGACTTGACATGTTTTATTGCTCTCTTTTGCTTCAGTTGCTTGTCGCTCGAGTATGAGCAGGGGTTTGGGATAGTATAGCCAAGGTTAGATTATAAACTTGTGAGGTGTTGCGGTGACCGCGGACTGTAGGCGGTCGGCCGGATGTTTATCCTTGCATCAGAATGGGGTTGAGTCTGGTTTATTTTAGGCATCAGCAGGGGATCGGGTTTTTTCTCTAGTGGATGGTTTTTCCCACTTATTGAGTACTATGGCATCAGATCAGGGTTTCTTAGTGGATGGCTTTTCCACTTTGAGCATAGTCATGATCCAGTCCTGCTGTTTACGACACTTATGATACTTATTACTGAGGTACTTTTACTCGTGTGGGTCGCTCCCCTCGAGTGCCACTCCGGACGGTGTGTTACAGGCAGGCTTGGTCCTTGAGACTCTCATTCCCTATCGGTGTTTATGCATTGGCCAGCATACCCGATTTGGGCAGGCAAGGCGCAGCAGGCAGTACCAGTTTTACTGGTGACATAAGATTGGTTTATTCAGGCAGGCATGTTAGATACTGAGGCATACATACAGTCATTCCTTTTGGCACTGCATTTAGAGGCATGCTAGTGGTGGTTTCCCTTTATTCAGCAGTTCTGCTTACAGCTTACCACTTTTTCCTTTCTGGCCTCTAGTAGTCCTAGTGGGTGCGTCAGAGTTGAGGTTTTGCCCACTAGGGGAGGCTACTGGTTTATCTGGTAGTTCTCACCCCCATTATTGTTTTTCTCTTTCTTCTTCTTTATTTTGCAGAGTCGTCTGCGGGAGCTGCTAGGCTATCAGCGGCTGATAAAGGTAAGGGGATCGCTGAGTAGATAGATCTCCTGGGAGACTGAGAGCTGTAGATAGACGTTGTACCCTTCACTCAGACTGTGATATTCTCCTTTTATTTTGAGTCTGGCTTTCGCCAGCTGGTTGTACTATTTTGGTGAGCTGGGAGATTATTGTACTTATTACAGCTTATTTGTAGTTCCAGTCTGAGATACTATGTGGTTCTTCTACTTCAGCTCTGTATTATGCTCTTTTATTGTTTCATATTATATCGGAGCAGGTTACCAGCGCTTCGTGTACTCGGGAAATCCCGTGTGCACGGCGGATCTGTTGGCGAGCCGGGTTCCGGGGCGTGACA
>CM055060.1:38741065-38850285 GCA_029204045.2 Tillandsia leiboldiana
TTTCTCCTTGCATCAGAATGGGGTTGAGTCTGTTTTCTTTAGGCATCAGCAGGGTCGGTTTCGCTAGTGGATGGTTTTTCCACTTTTGAGTACTATTGCAATCAGATCAGGGTTTCTTTAGTGGATGCTTTTTCCACTTTTATCATAGTCATATCCAGTCCTGCTGTTTCGCACTAGGATACTTATTACTGAGTACTTTTACCTCGTTTGGGGGTCGCTCCCCGTCGATTGCCACCCGAGTGGGGTGTTACAGGCCTGCTTGAGTCGCTGAGACTCTCCATTACCCCTATCGGTTTATGCATTGGCCAGCATACCCGATTTGGGCAGGCAATGCGCAGGCAGGCAGTACCAGTTTTACTGTGACATAAATTGGGTTTATTCGGAGCATGTTAGATATCTGGGCATACATCATCCTTTCCTTTGCCTGCATTTAAGGCATGCTATGGTGGTTTCCCCCTTTATTCAGCAGTTCTGCTTACAGCCTTACACTTTTCCTTCTGGCTCTAGTAGTCCAGTGGGTGCGTCAGAGTTGAGGTTTTGCCCACAGGGGAGGCTAATGGTTTATCTGGTAGTTCTCACCCCCATTCTTGTTTTCTCTTTCGTCTTCTTATTTTGCAGAGTCGTCTGCGTGAGCTGCTAGGCTATCAGCGGCTGATAAAGGTAAGTGGGATCGCTGAGTAGATAGATCTCCTGGGCGAACGACTGAGACGCTGTAGATAGACGTTGTACACCCTTCACCTCAGACGTGATATGCTCCTTTATTTTGAGTCTGGCTTTCGCCAGCTGGTTGACGATTTTGGTGAGCTGGGAGATTATGACGTATTACAGCTTTATTGTAGTTCCAGTCTGAGATACCTACAATGTGGTTTCTTCTACTTCAGTCTGTAATTATGCTCTTTTATTGTTCATATTATATCGGGCAGGTTACCAGCGCTTCTGTACGCGGGAAATCCCGTGTGCACGGCGGATCTGTTGGCGAGCCCGGGTTCCGGGGCGTGACAGATTAAGTTGGTATCAGAGCTTAGGGATTGTACAGTTGGACTTAGGAAACCCTAGGCTTTTGGTAGACCCTAGATAATAGGGCGCGAGAGACGTGACATTTTGCGGAAGTCGTTGATTTATTTGTTTGACTCTTCACAAGTAAGTGAAGAGAGACCGACATACCCCCTTTCTGGTGAACAGTTAGTTGGCTGCAGACAACCTAAAGTCACAGAATAGTGGAATGTCTTGACTTTCGCTAGATTGGGTCGTGTGGAATTTTATTTTGCTGATTTGTGGCTTTTGGGGACAGTTGTCACCCCGCGTCATTTTTCCGTCGGGGATATCTAACCCTTCTGAGAAGCCCGAGCAGGCAGGTATCTGCTGAGCTGGGGAGAACTACGGGCTTGGTGACCCATTTTGGTGGCAAGAAGCTTTCGACAGGACAACGCCTGAAGCATTGCTGGCGCAGAGAGGTAACTTGGCGGTTGACGAAGGGGCCAGGACTTGTCGAGCAGCGTCCAGACAAGAAACGCCCCGCCCCAGATAATGATGGACAGGCCAGTTCAGGGAGACCACCACGACCCCTGCGCCCCAGTCTACGGGCCCGTGGGCGTCTTGATCGACGAGGACCTGGTAGATCGCAGAGGCCTCCGCAGCAGCAGTCTCGACAGTCTCGGGCGTCGGTCCGATGCATTTTCTGTAGGGGGCAGCATTCATCAAATACCTGTGGCTTGAGGGAGGGTCGATGCTTCCGATGTGGGCAGCCAGGCCACATCCGACCTACGTGCCCCTTTCGGGTTTTAGTAGCACCTTTTTCAGCATTGGCCCCTACCGCATCCCAGCAGAGGTCACAGAGGCCTCAGCGGCATAGGCAGCAGCAACAGCAGGTAAGGCAGCCTCAGTCTATAGTTAGGTGCATTTTCTGCGAAGGTCAGCACACTTCAGGTGCTTGTGACTTGAGGTGCGGCCGCTGTTTCAAGTGCGGACAGCCCGGGCACGTGCGAGTTGACGTGTCCCTTCGGGGATAACGGTGGCACCTACTTCGGCATCTGTCCCTACAACTTCCCAGCTACGACCGGGAGCTTCAACCGACAGATCTTCAAGGAGATCAAGTTTCATTTCCCGCCCTTCTGGAGAGAGACAGGCGTTGTGAGCAGTCAAGATGGCTTAGCGCAGGCAAGGGAATTCTGCTATGGCTGATCGAGTGGAGGCAGGTATGATTTACTTTCTGGCATAAGGACTCGTACCTCGTTTTATAGGGGCATCTCTTTTATTGGTATGGAGACGTACCATCATTGCATAGGGTTAGTGAATAGGACTCTCACCTGTGCACAGGAGGTGTAGATTCCCGATTGAACTCTGCACATGGAAGAGTGCCGTTAGCCCTGCCCGATTTAGATCGAGTCCTGGATTATGCCAATAGACCTATTGGACCTGAGTCAACTGAAGGACTTCGATGTGTCCTCCGGGATGGACTGGTTTGCTGCTCGGTATTTGCGACTATTGATTGTGCAGCAAGGACCGTCACTTTTAAAAAGCCAGACCAGAAAATGTTGGTATATCGGAAATGTCAGAGCGCTTTCTTTGCCTCTATGATTTCGACTTCCCGAGCGAGGCTGATGATCCGTCGAGGATGTGTAGCCTTTTTAGCTAGTGTTGTTGAGGGCCTACGGCGGCGCCGGAACTTCGGGGATATCCCTATTGCCCGCGAGTTCCCGGATGTTTTCCCACTGAGCTGTCTAGCATGCCGCCAGATAGGGAGATTGAGTTCGTGATTAACGTAGTTCCAGGAACTGCGCCAATCTCTAAGGCTCCTTACCGGATGACACCGGCTGAGCTGCGAGAGCTTAAGGCGCAACTCCAGGATTTAATGGATAAGAATTTTATTAGGCCAAGTGTATCACCTTGGGGTGCGCCGGTGCTATTCGTATAGAAGATGGGTCACTCCGACTATGTGTGGATTATAGAGAATTAAATAAAGTGACCATCAAGAACAAGTACCCTTTGCCGCGCATCGATGATCTCTTTGATCAGCTGCAAGGGTCTTGCGTCTTCTCTAAGATAGATTTGCAGTCCGGTTACCACCAGTTGAAGGTGAAGGCCGTAGATATTCCGAAACGGCATTTTGATCACGGTATGGGCATTATGAATTCACAGTTATGCCTTTTGGGCTAACTAATGCCCCTGCCGCATTCATGGATTAATGAACCGGATCTTCCGACTATACTTGGATCGATTCGTAGTAGTATTCATTGATTTACTCCCGAAGTGATATTGAGCATGAGGAGCACTTAAGGATCGTGCTGCAACTTCTGCAAGAGAAGAAGTTGTATGCCAAGCTGGCAAAGTGCGAGTTTTGGCTTCGGGAGGTAGTCTCCTTGGCCATGTGATTTCTGCCGCAGGTGTGGCAGTGGACCCAGCAAAGATTGAGGCGGTTCGGGATTGGCCCCGACCAACGACGGTTTCTGAGGTACGTAGCTTTATGGGTTTAGCTGGGTATTACCGTCGGTTTGTGGAAGGCTTTGCGAAGCTCTCCACACCCCTCACTCGCTTGACGCGTAAGGGAGTGAAGTTTATCGGGAGTGAGGATTGTCAAAAGAGCTTTGAGGAGCTGAAAAATAGATTAATGACCACTCCTATCCTTTCCCTCCCTGTTATGGGGAAAGGATATGTGAACTACAGCAATGCATCACACAGCGGACTTGGTTGTGTGTTGATGCAAGAAGGGAGGGTAATTGCTTACCGCATCAAGGCAACTCAAGGATTATGAGAAGAATTACCCTACCCATGACTTGGAGCTTGCTGCTGTAGTGTTTGCACTAAAGCTTTGGCGTCATTATCTTTATGGGGAGCATTGTGAAATCTACACCGACCACAAGAGCCTAAAATACCTGTTCACGCAGAAGGAGTTGAATTTGAGGCAACGTAGGTGGTTAGAGCTATTAAAGGATTATGATGTAGATATTCTCTACCACCCAGGCAAGGCTCATGTGATCGCTGATGCCTTGAGTAGGAGGGCGGTGCAAAGTTTGTCTATGTTGATCACAGACCAGACACCGCTATTAGAGGAAATGAGACGACTCGAGATAGAGGTTGTGTCCCCTGGGGTCACTGCTAGACTGACATCTTTAGTCTTGCAGCCCACTCTGCTGGACATGATCAAAGAGAAACAGAGTGAGGACCCCCACTTGGCCAGGATTAGAGATCATATTCCGAGTACTTTACGGTAGATGCCTCGGGAGTACTGAGGTACAGGAACCGAGCATGTGTGCCAATACATGTGGAGATTAGAGAACAGATATTGCGAGAGGCCCATTATACACCTTATACCCTACATCCTGGTGGGACTAAGATGTATAAGGACCTCAAGGCACACTTCTGGTGGAAAGGCATGAAAAGGGATATTGGGAGATTTGTGGCCCAGTGTTTAACTTGTCAGCAAGTGAAAGCTGAGCATCTAGTGCCAGCTGGCAAGTTACAAAGTCTCCCAATCCCCGAGTGGAAATGGGACCACATTACAATGGGCTTTGTGGTCGGACTACCGAGGGCCCAGGGAGGAGCAGACGCTATCTGGGTAGTTGTAGATAGACTTACCAAGTCGGCACACTTTCTGCCCATGCAGACTACATGGCCACTTGAGCGACTAGCCCGGCTATCTCTAGATGAGATAGTTAGATTACATGGAGTACCAGCCTCCATTGTATCAGATTGAGACCCGAGGTTTGTTTCACGTTTCTGGATGAGTTTGCAGACAACCTTGGGAACTCAGCTTAGGTTCAGTACTGCTTTTCATCCGCAGACGGATGGACAGTCAGAACGGACGATACAAATCCTGGAGGACATGCTGAGGGCTTGTGTCTTGGATTTCGACGGAGAGCGGATTCGGCATTTATCTTTGGCTGAATTCGCGTACAACAATAGCTTTCAAGCGAGCATTCAGATGGCTCCGTTTGAAGCATTGTATGGACGCAAGTGTCGATCACCACTTTATTGGAGTGACGTAGACGAGAGGCGGACCTTGGGACCAGATGTCTTGATAAAGGCAGAAGAGAAGGTCCGGGTGATTCGAAAGCATCTTCAGACCGCCCAAAACCGACAGAGGAGCTATGCCGACGTTCGGCGACGAGACTTAGAATTTCAGGTTGGAGATCTTGTATTCCTGAAAGTCTCGCCGTCCAAAGGAATCAGGAGATTCGGCATTCGTGGAAAGCTTAGCCCCCGATACATTGGACCCTTTGAGGTATTGGGGCGTATCGGGCCAGTTGCCTACCGACTCGCACTTCCTCCAAGGCTTGCTGGTGTCCATGATGTATTTCATGTTTCTACTTTGAGGAAGTATATCTTCGACCCATCGCACGTCATCGACTTCACATCGCTTGAGATCAGCGAGGATTTGAGGTATGAAGAACGCCCACCTGCGAGTTCTGGATCGAGAGGTGAAAGAATTACGCAGTCGGGCCATTCCCTATGTGAAGATCCAATGGAGCAATCATGACGAGCGCGAGGCTACATGGGAGCTCGGGTCGGAGATGAGGGATGCTCACCCCTACTTATTCGAGACATCGGACTGAGGATTATTGTTTAGTCTCGTTTCGAGGACGAAACTCTTTTTAGTGGGGGAGGATGTGATGATCCGGACTCCCGCAGGAACTGTGCAACATTAAACAGTGACTGTAGGGAGCTTTATTCGGTGAAGCAGAGCTTGTAGAATCGAAATTGGACATTTAATATAGACTCTGCGCGAAAATCGGAGCAAATGGAATTTTCCGGGAGCTTTCGGCAAAATTTCGGATGAGAATTTGGCGAAATGGACGTCGTATTTGGACTCAGCGCGCGAAAACGATCGAAACGGTATATTCGCTTTATTTTTTCGACACTGGGTACTGTTCACCGGAACAGTAACCGCCGGCCGGAATTACTGTTCCGGCCGCCGGCGGCGACCGGCGAGCGGCGGCGGGCGGCGGCGCACGGCGGCGCACGGCGGCGGGCGGCGGCGCAGCGGCGGCACAGCGGCAGAGGGCGGCGGCGCAGGCGCGGGCGGGGGCTCGGGTGCGCGGTCCATGGGCCTGGCGTGCACCGGGAGCACCGAATACCCCCCGTGCCACGTGGCGGCTCCCGATTGGCTGGCCGGCTTCTAGAAGCCCACGGGGACTGTGACACGTGGCGCACCCGGATTGGCTGACAGGATCCGGAAGACCCGGCGCGGGGACCGGGCCCGTGCTCCACGTGGACACGTGGCGTCTTCTGAGTGGCCCTTGCACAGGCTGTTCCCTGTTTTGTGGACACGTGGCGCATTTTGGTTGGCCCGTTTCGGTGTTTCCTGTTCGGATCCGATCCTGTGTGGAGCCTCAGCCCATTATAAATAGCAATCCCCACCCCCTCTCATTCCCACCTCGATTTGCGGGCCTTAGAGTGAGAATCAGGGCATGTGCCCTCTACGAAATTTCTTCCTCTCTCTCTCTTCTCTCTCTCCTCCAAATCTCAGAATTTTTGGAGTTACAGTTAGTGAGTTATCTGCGACGCGGCGCACTGTGACGGTTTTCTTTTTCGGCCCATTTCCCGTCGCAGTTCCGTCGAAAATTCCCTGTGGGCTAACCAGGAGGAATTTTTGGACGATTTTTGCGACAGCGCGTTCCTAAGAGGTAAGGCTTCGATTTCCGTGTTGATCACTTTGCTCCATTTCGTACTTTTGGCACGTTTCCCGAGGTCTCTTTGACCCCCCTTTTTGCTATGGAAATTTCTGGACAGTGTCAACTTCTCCGATTTTTATCTTGGCGTAGGAGCATCAGATCGAGGCGTTTAAAGAGTCAATTTTGATCTACTCTTCGCGACGAACGCAACCGTAATTTTTCTGGATTTTTATGAGCACTATTTAGAGGTGAAAAATTCCTCTTTTCCCGTGCTATTTGAAAAACAGCAAATATTGTGCTTTTTGGGATTTGTATTTATACCGGGAGCGTTGATTTGCAGGATTTGAGGACTGTGGACAACCAGGAGACTACCTGAGGTGTAGTTTGAGCTGCTCGAGGTGGGCGGTTGTTGCTTACCTCATTTTTGACAAGCTCACTGGGATTACTGGAACTCCCTTAAAATTTAATTGATGAGAACAATTGGGACAAACTAATATGACAATTGATGAGAACAATTGGGACAAACTAATATGACAATTGATGAGAACAATTGGGACAAACTAATATGACAATTGATGAGAACAATTGGGACAAACTAAATTGATGAGTACTATTGGGACTACTAACAGGACTACTAACAGGACAATTAATGAGAACCGCTGGGACGAACTCTCCTAAAAATTAATATAACCCCACAGATGATATGATGACATATATTGGGACACTGTGATTGAGACAAAGGCTATAATCTCGCATGCAAATGACTTTTATTCAGTAAATCAATCTTTTCAAATCTTTGACACTATTTTACAACTTTTAAAATAAAGACAGTTGCATGCATGCCCGGACATCAGGTAGGGCCACTATTTATTGCTACACTATCATATTAAGACTTGACATGTTTTATTGCTCTCTTTTGCTTTCAGTTGCTTGTCGCTCGAGTATGAGCAGGGGTTTGGGATAGTATAGCCAAGGTTAGATTATAAACTTGTGAGGTGTTGCGGTGACCGCGGACTGTAGGCGGTCGGCCGGATGTTTATCCTTGCATCAGAATGGGGTTGAGTCTGGTTTATTTTAGGCATCAGCAGGGGATCGGGTTTTTCTCTAGTGGATGGTTTTTCCCACTTATTGAGTACTATGGCATCAGATCAGGGTTTCTTAGTGGATGGCTTTTTCCACTTTGATCATAGTCATGATCCAGTCCTGCTGTTTACGACACTTATGATACTTATTACTGAGGTACTTTTACTCGTGTGGGTCGCTCCCCTCGAGTGCCACTCCGGAGTGTGTTACAGGCAGGCTTGAGTCCTTGAGACTCTCATTCCCTATCGGTGTTATGCATTGGCCAGCATACCCGATTTGGGCAGGCAAGGCGCAGCAGGCAGTACCAGTTTTACTGGTGACATAAGATTGGGTTTATTCAGGCAGGCATGTTAGATACTGAGGCATACATACAGTCATTCCTTTTGGCACTGCATTTAGAGGCATGCTAGTGGTGGTTTCCCCTTTATTCAGCAGTTCTGCTTACAGCCTTACCACTTTTTCCTTTCTGGCCTCTAGTAGTCCTAGTGGGTGCGTCAGAGTTGAGGTTTTGCCCACTAGGGGAGGCTACTGGTTTATCTGGTAGTTCTCACCCCCATTATTGTTTTTCTCTTTCTTCTTCTTTATTTTGCAGAGTCGTCTGCGGGAGCTGCTAGGCTATCAGCGGCTGATAAAGGTAAGGGGATCGCTGAGTAGATAGATCTCCTGGGAGACTGAGAGCTGTAGATAGACGTTGTACCCTTCACTCAGACTGTGATATTCTCCTTTTATTTTGAGTCTGGCTTTCGCCAGCTGGTTGTACTATTTTGGTGAGCTGGGAGATTATTGTACTTATTACAGCTTTATTTGTAGTTCCAGTCTGAGATACTATGTGGTTCTTCTACTTCAGCTCTGTATTATGCTCTTTTATTGTTCATATTATATCGGAGCAGGTTACCAGCGCTTCGTGTACTCGGGAAATCCCGTGTGCACGGCGGATCTGTTGGCGAGCCCGGGTTCCGGGGCGTGACAGGCTAGGTGCACGGACCCGGCGCATGGACACGCGGCGCCGCGTGATTGGCGGGCTCGTGAGGCGCGGTCTACAGAATTTGCGCGGCGGTGCATGGACCGGGGCAGGGGGACACGTGGCATCCCCCGGTTGGTCGGTGCACGCGGCGTGGTCCACGGAACCTGAATTGGGTGCGTGGACCGGGTGCACGGGACACGTGTCGTCACGCCATTCGCGGGCTCACGAGGCGCGGCGCACTGGGTCGCGGGAGGGCGCCTCGGGGCGCGTGCGTGGCAGGCGGCCAGTGCGGCGCCCTGCCCGCACGTGTGACCGCGACAGTGGCAGGGGACGCGTGTCGCCCTGCCACTGGCGGGCGCCACCTACCCGGTTTGACCGGGTAGGCGCCACGTGGCGGCACGACACGCGCCTCGCACGGCTGTTTGCTGTGCGGGACACACGTGTCGGCCACCGGGTGGGCCACGTGGCAGCTCCCGGCGCGCCCCGCACAGCTGTTTGCTGTGCGGGTGACGTGGCCGCACAAGGATTTTCCGAGAGGCTACAGTAAACCGCCCTTGCGCCCGGATTCGGGCGCCCGAAAGTTCGGGTGCGCCCGAATCTTGGGACAGGTTGGGAATTTTCCCATTTGTTTTTCTGCAGCCTATTTAAAGGCCCGAGCTCCCTTCCTCTTCGTTTTTTTGGCACTTCCGAGCTTCAAACCGGCAGGAGTTCTTCACCAAAGTTGATCCTCTCGCAGTGTAGCTTCCATCTGCAGAGTTTGGGGATTTTTCGGGGCACACTTATCGAGATTCTTATTTTCTTGGCTCGGCGCGACGTTCTTTCTTCTGTGCTTCTTCCGTCGCTCTTCGGTGCACGAGCTCTCCCGACCTACTCCGACCATCTTTTCGAGCGATTTCTTCGCCGTTGGATTCGCAACAGGTAAGGCTACAATTTTGGTTTCTTCCACATTTCCTAGTTTCGCGTTTTTCGAGGAGTTCTTCCTTGCTCACTGAGGACCTGGTTTGCTGTGAGGATTTGTGAGGACACCAGCTTCATCCGAGGAGATCTCCTCGCACGAGTTTCGGATCAGGACGTGCTTATAGACTTTTTTCATCTACTCGACGCGAGGATCATCGTGGTATTTTTCTTGGAATTTTTGGAGATCTTCCCAAAGGTATACACTTTTCCTTTTAGTTGTACAAGAGTTTACAGTTGAATGGTTTTGGGATTGTGCGCATCAATACTGTGGAATTTGTAACTTGGCCTACGGTGCTCGGAATTGGGCGTGCAGGTACTTGTTTCGAAGCTATCGACACGAGGATCACAGGGATATTTTATTTGGAATTTTTCGAGCACACTCAGCAGCTGGAATAATCACATCTTTGCGGCTGAAATTTTAGTGTTGTTTTTCTTGGCAGATTTTGGGATTAAAGTATAACTGTAGCCTTATGTTGTACCCAGGAGGGATTGTGGACTGTGATGGACCTGTTGGACATAGAGTTGTTATTTTTCCTGGTTTTCTCAGCTGTACGACTCCGGACAGTTAGCATTTTCAGGTGGGTGGCTTTGCTTTCAAGATCTATGGACTGTGCTCTAATTCTATTGATATAGAATCATGCATGATAGTGATTGGACTTGGGTAGCATGCTAGAGTGTAGGAATTATTGTTCCTAGTTTTATCTGTCGATCTTGTGATCTCTTACTTCCTTCTATCATGTTAAATATTTGTTATCTTGGAACCTGACCTAGCACCCCCGTCATATGTTGCATATGTAACCAGACCAGTAGAAAAACCCTCACTTGGGCTAGGGTTATTTATGTTTAGACATCCACACTTTATGTTTCATTCCTGGACTTAGTGTTATCCTCGCCCGGGTAGTGGGCCGAGTGGTCGGGACTTTGTTTTAGTGTGGGATACATTTGCACTCGTGCTTGGGAGCCGAGTGGAGTCTGGTAGATATAGTGGTTTGCTTGTCTGTACCGGGAACCGTTTGG
Organism: Tillandsia leiboldiana; assembly: GCA_029204045.2. NCBI lineage: Eukaryota > Viridiplantae > Streptophyta > Magnoliopsida > Poales > Bromeliaceae > Tillandsia > Tillandsia leiboldiana. The sequence continues at coordinate 38,751,698 of CM055060.1, forward strand.
GGTAAATGGTGGACCCGGGAGATCTTGTTTTTCCCTGTTTGGGTTGTCGCCACTGTGTTAGTGGCAGTAGTTTACTAGTGTTAGCCGGACCTAGAACCCGGAACCCTTTTCGACATACACATGATTTTAGTCTATCAATGTTTTCTTCCAAGCATCGAAGGGCCGCTGGAGTCTGTTCTTGTTTGATTGGACAAAGGCATCAGCCCTTCGGGGCTTGGGTAAAACACTTATTTTTCTAACTATTTTTCTAAAAGAACTAAAATCATTAAATATGGATTTCTTCTAGATCAAAATGATTTTCAATATCAAATGTCACCTTTTTCTTGTAAATCTCCCCACTCGAAAGGATTCGAGTGATCTGGGTTCTAGGGGTCGTTCCTCTATCGGGACGAAAGCCACGGGGGCCGAGCCTGGAACCTGTTCTTGTTTGATAGGGTTGTAGGTGTAGGTCTCCCGGGACTTTCGGGCCCTGTTGGTGTCTTCTGCGTGTTATACTGTGATTATTGCTTTCCCGAACTATAAGGGGATCGGGAACTTCGATAGGCGGAGCCTAGAGTCTGTTCTTGTTTGATAGGGTTCTTAGCACCGGTCTATCGGGTTTCCGAACCCTTATGGTGTCGGTCTTTTCTGAGAGTTTAGTGTTCTGTTGTGGGAGCCGTCTGGTGGACGGTGGCCCCAGCTGTGTGGTTTTTCAGCCTGTGGTCGAGAGTTGGTGTTGTTGGTCGATCTTGTTGATCGTGGTTTGGACTATAGCCTGCATGAGCCATATTTGAGCTAGACAGAGATGCGCTGATACTTTCCTCGTTGGGGTCGCGCCCCTCGAGTGCCACTCCGGAGTTGGGCCTGTTACTTGCTATCGCGACTTGTCGACGCCGTCCCTCTGACTGGGCCAGTTAGTGGCAGTCACGGACACCCTACGGTAGACCCGTCCTGTTGAGGATGTGCGGCAGTAGGTGGGCGCAGGTTTGACTGGACCCTTTGCGGCAGTCAGTATAGATTTGGTGAGTTACTGTGTGTATTAGTAGATGCATCATGTTTCCATCTGTTCCACTTTTTGAGCATCTAGATAGAGGCATAGTAGCTGTAGGGTTACTTTTCCAGCCATTTCATTTCAGTATTATATTGTTACTTTATGCCTCTAGTAGACTTAGTGGGCAGACCGTCGGGCTTGTTGGCGGCACCCACTGAGAACTACTTGGGACGTAGTTCTCACACCCGTCGTGGTGTTTTTCCCACAGGGACTTCTACTCCTGTTCCTGCTGCTCCTGTTGCTGCTTCTTCTGATCGAGGTAAGGGAGTCGCGAGTTAGTTCCCTACCAGTCATCGTCCAGAGAGTAGATGTACCCCATACTTTTGAGAGTTCTTGTTGAGAGACTTTGTAGTGAGGTATAGAGTTGTACTTTTATTTTACTGCTTGAGAGATTTATGTACTTTTGGTGAGGGCTTTGTGTTGTATATTTTCTTCTTTTTAGCAGTTTTCTTTCAGCTCTGATATCTGTATAGCATAGTTGATCTTTTGCAGGTTAGTCGCTTCGTCTATACGGGGTTTCCCGTATGGGCGGCGGATCTGTTGGCGAGCCCGGGTCGTAGTTTCGACGCCGGGGCGTGACAACAATTGCAACACGGGAACCTAAGGTGGATCAACAGTCAAAACTAACAACCCCCGGCCACAACAAATCAAGACAACCCAAAATCCGACGGTTTTGGATTCGGAAAGGTGATATCTTTCCTTGTCTTAAGTTTTAAGTTGCTTTTGACTGTATGTAGTGCTTTGATCGGTTTTCTTTTCATATATATCTTGATCTTTGCATTACATGTTTTCAATGCTTGTCGTTTTTAATGTTTTGTTTTCAAACAAAAGGGTTTTAACGAACGAGTGCATTGAATATCAAAAGGGTTTACTTTCATTCACTCCTAGTTAATTTCATATTAATTATCAACTTTACTCCTTAATCATCATCTTTGAAGATATTCCATTATAGGAGTTTTTGATATTTATATTCATCAAATTTTAGTAATCATGTGTGATCTAAAGGTGCTTAACCTATCTCGGTTGTGTGAATTCATTGTGATAAACATGAGACAATGAATAGACTAAAATTTGGGATTTAACTCTTTCACGTAAGAGATTGCATTCTTACAAGGGTAAATAATTAAAAGAGTTGAAAAAGATGTGGAAAGAGTTACATCCGTAAAGGAGTATAAAAACTACCACCACATGTTGGAAAGAGCTGCCACCCCGGTTGTCCGGTAAGTGTGTGAAGCTACCACATGTTTTGGATGCTTGATAATATTTTTAAAAAAATTTAGATGAAGCACTCGGAGATAAATATTCAAATTTCTTATATTTTTTTAACAATCTCCTGGTTGGTATAAGGTGGGATAGTTGAAAGATACTCAAAGAGCCACCCTTAAGTATTTTAATGCTTATCTCGAATTTGAAAAGGTATTAATCAAATTGATGTAATTTGAAAATCTCTGTAAGTCATTTTTGATAATCCATTACATCTTGATAGAATTCGAATCTATAGATTATTTTTGATGACTTGTGTTTGACGTATATAAAATGAAAAACGATTTATAATGTTTTATCTTTGTTTTTCATGATTAAGGAGTAAATCCTTTTAATTTTTCTAAAATTAATTGGATTGAATGACATCTGTGTGATCCCACAATTTTCAAGCACTTAAATTGATTTTCTTGATTGCACGCAAATCGGTATTTGAAAGATTTTAAAATTCGGATTTGTTTCAAGAAATTTTTTAATTTTTGCTCTGGAGTACCGGTACTCACATTTCGGTACCGGAACCAATTTCCCGGAATTTGGTTTTCAATCCGGAACCCGAAACAGGATTTTTCAAATTTTTAATTGGGTACCGGTACGCGCCTTCGAGTACCGGTACGCAATCTGCGGATTTGTTAAATACCGGAACCGATGTGTATTTTTTCATTCCCTCTTTAACAAAAATTCTCCCTTTCTCTCTCTAAAAGATTTCTAAGGTGTTTCTCTTCAAGATCAACGAGATTTTTGTTGTGATTTGTAAGATCTTTCATCAATCTTGCTTTTTATGTTTCAAAACGATAGTTTTTAGGTTTTGATGATTTATTTTGGGATTTTTGAGTTGATCTCTATTTCTAATGAAATCTCTTGCATATATCACCTTATTTTCTTGATTAGAACATAAATGTCACGCCCCGGGGGTTTAAACAAGCGGAAGACAACCACCGAAAGTTCTTAAATTTGCATATATAGTTTTTTTGAAAATCCTTTCCCCCCGGTGCGAGCCCAGACCCGCCGCATATACCGATTCACCCCGCAAACGGGCGGAGTCTCCTCTGTATATGCACGGCGTCACGATTACAACAGTCATTTAACCACATCAGTCAACAAGCGGTATACCACACGAGATTATCATGCATCAGGAATTTAACGAGGCCGATTGATCTTTTGAAAGGATAAATCCACAGGGTTTTAAAAACGGTGCCCACACGACACCTATATTTTTCAAAACCGTTTCGAAATCCATAAATCCACAGAGCTTTAAAAACGGTGCCCACTCGACACCTATGTCTTTCAAAACCGTTTCGAAATCCATAAATCTACAGAGTTTTAAAAACGGTGCCCACTCGACACCTATATTTTTCAAATTATTTTCGCAATGCTTTTTCGGTAGTTTGAAAACGGCCAACTAACAGATAGTAAAATAAACATTCATCCACAGAAGTATGAAATCATCCCAACATCCACATCGACCCCACAAATGTATCAAACCCACATAGCTACTAACAGGTAATGAAATGAGCATAAGGAGAAATAAACACAGTCTGTAGCCTCGAAGGGCCAATAGACCTCTCGTCGCGGCCTCACCATCGCCCTAGCTCTCCCCCCTGACTGAACCTGTCACAGAGTGGGAAGTCAGCGACACATGGTATAAAGTATGAAATGCAGGAAAGGCTGTAACTAAAGCAAACCGTAAGAAAACCAGAGCAACCGTCCCCCTCATCGTGCAATCGACGGTATCCCCTCCCCCTGCATAACCTAAACCGGGCACGTGCCCCGGCAAACCAGACTGAGCACCAACCTCGGCAAACCAGACCGAGCACCTACCTCGGCAAACCAACCCGAGCACCTACCTCGGCAAACCAGACCGAGCACCTGCCTCGGCAAACCAACCCGAGCACCTACCTCGGCAAACCAGACCGAGCACCTGCCTAGGCAACCACACCGCTCGCACCTTGGCGCCTCTAACCCCCCACCTACGGGGGCCCCCACTACGTCACCTTGTGGGGTACACGGGTCAACGTACCACTTTTCCGGAAAAGTACACCCTCGCGGTGGCCAAACCGCCGGTGTGCGTGTAGCAACCTCGAGCATCGTAACCAAGTACACATACATAACATAGGGCACCGCGACACTTGGTCGCCATAATATCGATAATATCATATAATAACTAATAACAGGGGTTAACAGTTGTAAATCATGCAATTACTTTATTCCTACACATTTCCCAAAATTTCGGAATCTAAAACATCGGAAAAGTACCCACGTTTTTGTGCAACGACCGAGCACTCGGCTCGTCCGCGTCTCTACGTGCCTCCCGAACCTAAAAGATCCCCAAAGAAAACGTCAGTGACACTAAACAGACTATCTCGCAATAAAAGGAAGACGCACCGAGCCAGTCGCGAAGAGCGGCTCCAGGGCCCGGCGGCGGAGTAACTCCGCGCCATGTGCGGTCGTCCCGCGCGGCACCAGCCCGCGCGGGCACGTGCTGACTGCGGCACCAGCCCGCGCGAGCACCCCACCTGTGGGTGGCCCCGCGCAGCACAAGCCCACGCGGGCGCGCTACCCGCAGGCGCGGGCGGCCCCGCGCGGCACTAGCCCGCGCGGGCGCCCCACCTGCGGGCGGCCCCACGCGGCACCAGCCCGCGCGAGCGCGCTGTCCGCAGGCGCGGGCGGCCCCGCGCGGGCGCCCCACCTGCGGCCGGTACATCGCGGCGGCGGCGACGAGGGCGGCGGCACACGCGATGAAATTTGCCCCCGACCCCAACGCGACAACAACAAGAAAACCCCACAACGGTAACCGGAAAAACTTGAACCGCTCACCTTGATTTCGCTGGAGAAGGAGGAAGAAAGAGGATCGTCCGCTCCCCGCTCGATCAATCCCACAGAAAGGGAGCAATTTTCCCTTTCCTCTCCCTGTCTCTCAGCCTCGGTTCTCTACGCCGTCTTTTTGAAAAGAGGGAAAATATGGGTTGGGGTTTTCCCGTACACACACCCAGATCGGACCTAAGCGCTAACGAAAGGGAAAAATTAAAATAAATTACCAGATCACAACCTTAGCCAATCAAAATTTGAACGAGGGGTCCAGATTACCTCGGAAAGCGTGTCGATCGCCAGCACGGATTCCGACGCGCCCAAGCTGATAGTGAACTTCAAAAATCATTTCTGGGAGATCCCGGGGTCGGAATTCGAATCCGATCGTGCCACCATTCACCGTTTTGCGAGCTCTAGCACCTAAAAATACCCGCAAACCCCGACGGTCAGCCCAGAAATTCTCGAACTTTCAACCCCCCCTAACAACTGAATTACTTAAATTAGAACCAAAATAGAAGGTGGGAAGGTCGAGGTATTACATCACTCACCTCTTAAAACAAGTTTCGTCCTCGAAACTTAACCCTGGTCCGCAACGAATAAATCTGGGTAGCACTCCCTCATCTTTGACTCTAGTTCCCATGTCGCTTCACCTTCTTCCTGGTTGCTCCATAGCACCTTCACATAGGGGATCGACTGGTTGCGCAACTTTTTGTCCTCCCGTGCTAAGTCTGCACCGGTGTTTTATCGAAGCTCAGGTCCTCTCTAAGCCCGATAGCAGTGACCATCCATCACCCAAATCAAGTACGCAGGCTCGGAGCCTATCTTCGAGAATCCGGATCACTCGCTCGGATTGTCCGTCGGTCTGGGGGTGAAACGCCGTGCTGAAGTGTAGTTTAGTCCCTAGAGCTCGCTGTAGACTTTGCCAAAGGTTCGACACAAGCCGAGTGTCTCTAGTCCACGTCGTATGGATGGGTGGGAAAAGAGCCGACTTCGTCAATCGATCCACTGTGACTCAAACCGCATCATGTCCTTGTTGCGATGCGAACAACCCGTGACGAATTCCATGGTGATTCGCTCCCATTTCCACTCTGGTACAGGTAGAGATTGTAGTTTCCCCGCCGGGCGCTGATGTTCGGCCTTTACTTGTTAATAAACCAAACAGTGAGCAGCGAACTGTGTTACATCCCCTTTCAGTTTAGTCCACCAAAAATTCTGCTTGAGGTCCTTGTACATCTTCGTGTCACCAGGATGTGCCGCATAGGGAGCGCAGTGCGCTTCTGACAAAATCTCCCTCTTCAATTCTAGCGAATCGGCCACGCAAATCCGCCCTCGGAAACGTAGTGTGCTGTCTACCCCCACCGAAAAGTCTCCCTCCTGGTCCGGGGAAATCCTGTCCCGTACGAGCTGTAACTGCGTATCGGTCCTTTGGCCTTCCCGGATCTTCTCGAACAATGTAGGCTTGACTATTAAGGACAATAGTCGCGCGACCGTTCCTACCGGTACCACCTCCAACCTCAACCGCGAGAACTCCGCGATCAAGCTATCCTGCGGAGTAATCGCGCCCGCTGATGTCCCCTCAATCTGCCCCTTCCTGCTCAAAGCATCCGCTACTACATTTGCTTTTCTGGGATTGTACTGAATGGATATATCGTAGTCCTTTAGCAACTCTAACCACCGTCTTTGCCGCAGATTCAGTTCCTTCTGAGTGAATAGATACTTAAGGCTTTGGTGGTCCGAGAACACATTACAATGAACACCAAAGAGGTAGTGCCTCTAGAGCTTTAGAACGAAGACGACTGCGGCCAGCTCCAGATCGTGTGTCGGGTAATTCCGCTCATATTCCTTGAGTTGTCTTGAAGCATAGGCTATGACTTTCCCCAGTTGCATCAGTACACCCCCATGACCGATCCATGATGCATCACAGTAAACCTCATAATCCTCTCCGGGTGTCGGTAGCGCAAGTACAGGTGCCCGTGTTAGCCTGTCTTTGAGTTCCTCGAAGCTCTCCTGGCATTGGGTCGTCCAAATAAATCTTTCTCCTTTCCGGGTTAAGCGGGTTAGAGGGGCAGCAATCTTTGAAGCCCTCCACGAAGCGTCTGTAGTATCCTGCCAGGCCCAGGAAGCTGCGGACCACCGTTACTGTAGTCGGTCGGGGCCAGTCGGTCACTGACTCCACCTTCTTGGGATCCACTGCAATTCCCGCTGCTGAAATTACGCGCCCCAAAAAGCCCACCTCGCGAAGCCAGAATTCGCACTTCTTAATCTTAGCAAACAACTTCTGGTCCCTGAGAGTCTGGAGAATAATCCGCAAGTGCCCCTCGTGTTCCTCATCGGTAAGCGAGTAGGTCAGGATGTCATCGATAAAAACCACTACGAATTGGTCCAAGGAGGGTCTGAAGATTCTGTTCGTCATATCCATAAACACCGCTGGGGCGTCCGTAAGCCCGAACGGCATGACTGTAAACTCGTAGTGGTCGTATCGGGTCCGGAAAGCCATTTTTGGAATATCTTCATCCCGAACTCTAGGCTGGTGATAGCCCGACTGCGAATCAATCTTCGAAAAAACCGTTGCTCCCCGTAGTTGATCGAAGAGGTTGTCAATCCTGGGTAAGGGATACTTGTTCTTCACTATAACCTTGTTTATCTCCCTGTAGTCGATGCATAGACGTAGACTTCTGTCCTTCTTTCGCACGAAAAGTACGGGTGCGCCCCAAGGCGACACACTCGGCCTGATGAACCCCTTATCCAGAAGATCTTGGAGTTGCGCCTTAAGTTCCTTCAGTTCCGCGAAAGCCATTCTGTAGAGCGCCTTTGTGATAGGTTGCGTGCCTGGTAGAGGCTCGAAGGGAAGACGACCTCTCGCTCGGGGGGCATTCCCGGCCGTTCAGTCGGGAAGACGTCAGAAATAATCCTTACAACCGGGATGTCAGTGAGCGATGCAGAGGGTCGAGTCGCTAGGCCCACTGAAGCCAGGTAACTACACATCCGCCTGATAATTATTAAGCCTGCTTCCTGACTTGGAGTTCCCCGTCATGACGCCACCGGTCCGCAGACCACCTCTTATGGCGCTGAGCAGACCGCAACAAAAGTCTCACGATGCGTCGAGGTACCCCAGTCATACCGCCAAACCCGTACCGATGAGCCCTTAAATGTCCAAAACAACTAACCCAACGACAAGGGAAAAACCACACTAACGCCCTCACAAGGCTCCAAGAGGTGCCAACAAAACAGGCTGGGTCACTAACTATAAGAAATTCTCCCCTGAAACCAACGAACCCACCCGTCACCAACACGGACCACTTCCACCCGTCACCAACACGGGCCGCGAGCTCGGAGCATAACCACCATCCCGAATTGCCCGTTCCGACTGTCCGTCCTACCTAGGTGACGGTCAAGACTAAAGCTAGGTTTCAGCTCTAAGACCTACCACAAGGTCTACCCCACCGAAAAAGCTGCATACAGGGCATCCTAGCCGAAAGTGACCAATGCCAGAGCTCCAAGTAGTCAACAGATCCCGTTGACCCACACTCGCCCCCAAACAAACACCGAGCCAAAACTCAAAAATTCCCCCCAAGACTAAACGGTCACCCTCCCAAACAGGAGAACTCTGAGCCCCAGGTCCGCTCAACAATGACCTCCAGGTACAGTAGACAACCCATCCGAAGCCTAAAGGGTCGGAAAAAGACATGCGACGAACACAGCGAGAAAAAAAAACCTTGTCAAAAGTTGCCTGGGTTTACTAAGCACACTCGAGGGATCACGCGCCAACCCACCAGTAAGACAACCTAACCGACCCTCTTGTGCAGAACACAGGAACCCAACCCAGAGCTACACCACCACAACCCTCTTAAAAGAGCTAACTGGCACCACCCAGCGTCAAAAAGCTAAACCCCCAATAAAAAGTCGCCACTTACGCATGCACACTTGTGCGAAGCGAGACACGACCTCTCCAACCGTAATCGAGCCCAACGAACAAGATTTACTAGCCCGGTGGTCTCCCTTTTCAACCCAAAGGAGCACCCCAAGACCCCATCATGACTATTTCTACAACCATCGTAGTGACTACAGTAAAAAGCCAAACTATGGGTAACAACCATAGGGGAAGAATCCTCATTCCCACCCATGCCTTGCCCATGGTGCAAAAAGATTCGGCCAACTATCTGCTGTAACCTAAAACCAGAAGACCCAAAAGGTACAAACTTAGACAAGAGGCTACCCGGTTGCCCACGACCGACAACCCAGCTGACACCCTAACAAACACCAGCGGATTACACTGCCACCAGTCACCATTGCTACCGACGACCAGGACGTCGGTAGAGGAAGGGGTTCGGAAAACAAAAGCCGACGCAACGATCTGCTGTGTTAACAGCCGCACCAAGTGCATGAACACCGTCAGCAGTCCCACCATGTCCTGTGCCGGTTGCTTAATCCATTGATCCCCAGCAACCTCCACGAACCCGGTGGCAGCCAGCCTCGACCCCAACCTCCAAAACAACCCGACTACACTAGTACAACACCCGAGCTAAACCGAGAAACAATACTTAACAATCCCGCACTCTCGCATCTCTACGCACCTATACCCTGATCATTTCATTGGTTAGTAGCCAGTGGTAAAGTACTCCATGGATGTTGGACACTGACTACCGTGGTTAAAGCTTTGGGTCTGATACCATCTTAATCTGTCATGCCCCGGGGGTTTAAATAAGCGGAAGACAGCCACCGATAGTTCTTAAATTTGCGTCTTTTTTTTTTGAAAATCCTTTCCCCCCGGTGCGAGCCCAGACCCACCGCATATACCGATTCACCCCGCAAACGGGCGGAGTCTCCTCTGTATATGCACGGCGTCACAATTACAACAGTCATTTAACCACAGCAGTCAACAAGCGGTACCACACGAGATTATCATGCATTAGGAATTTAACGAGGCCGATTGATCTTTTGAAAGGATAAATCCACAGGGTTTTAAAAATAGTGCCCACACGACACCCATGTTTTTCAAAACCGTTTTGAAATCCATAAATCCACAGAGTTTTAAAAACGGTGCCCACTCGACACCTATGTTTTTCAAAACCGTTTCGAAATCCATAAATCCAAAGAGTTTTAAAAACGGTGCCCACTCGACACCTATGTTTTTCAAATTATTTTCGCAATTCTTTTTCGGTAGTTTGAAAACGGCCAACTAACAGATAGTAAAATAAGCATTCATCCACAGAAGTATGAAATCATCCCAACATCCACATCGACCCCACAAATGTATCAAACCCACATAGCTACTAACAAGTAATGAAATGAGCATAAGGAGAAATAAACACAGTCTGCAGCCTCGAAGGGCCAATAGACCTCTCGTCGCGGCCTCACCGTCGCCCTAGCTCTCCCCCCTGACTGAACCTGTCACAGAGTGGGAAGTCAGCGACACATGGTATAAAGTATGAAATGCAGGAAAGGCTGTAACTAAAGCAAACCGTAAGAAAACCAGAGCAACCGTCCTCCTCATCGTGCAATCGACGGTATCCCCTCCCCCTGCATAACCTAAACCGGGCACCTGCCCCGGCAAACCAGACCGAGCACCAACCTCGGCAAACTAGACCGAGCACCTACCTCGGCAAACCAACCCGAGCACCTACCTCGGCAAACCAGACCGAGCACCTGCCTCGGCAACCACACCGCTCGCACCTTGGCGCCTCTAACCCCCCACCTACGGGGGCCCCCACTACGTCACCTTGTGGGGTACACGGGTCAACGTACCACTTTTCCAGAAAAGCACACCCTCGCGGTGACCAAACCACCGGTGTGCGTGTAGCAACCTCGAGCATCGTAACCAAGTACACATACATAACATAGGGCACCGCGACACTTGGTCGCCATAATATCGATAATATCAAATAATAACTAATAACAGGGGTTAACAGTTGTAAATCATGCAATTACTTTATTCCTACACATTTCCCAAAATTCCGGAATCTAAAACATCGGAAAAGTACCCACGTTTTTGTGCAACGACCGGGCACTCGGCTCGTCCGCGTCTCTACGTGCCTCCCGAACCTGAAAGATCCCCGAAGAAAACGTCAGTGACACTAAACAGACTATCTCGCAATAAAAGGAAGACGCACCGAGCCAGTCGCGAAGAGCGGCTCCAGGGCCCGGCGGCGGAGCAACTCCGCGCCGTGTGCGGTCGTCCCGCGCGGCACCAGCCCGCGCGGGCACGTGCTGACTACGGCAGACCAGCGCGGGTGCCTCACCTGAGGGCGGCCCCGCGCGGCACCAGCCCGCGCGGGTGCCCCACCTGCGGGCGGCCCAGCGCCGCACCAGCCCGCGCGGGCGCCCCACCTGCGGGCGGCCCCGCGCTGCACCAGCCCGCGCGAGCGCGCTGTCCGCAGGCGCGGGCGGCCCCGCGCGGCACCAGCCCGCGCGGGCGCCCCACCTGTGGTCGGTACATCGCTGCGGCGGTGACGAGGGCGGCAGCACACGCGATGAAATTTGCCCCCGACCCCGACGCGACAACAACAAGAAAACCCCACAACGGAAACCGGAAAAACTTGAACCGCTCACCTTGATTTCGCTGGAGAAGGAGGAAGAAAGAGGATCGTCCGCTCCCCGCTCGATCAATCCCGCAGAAAGGGAGCAATTTTCCCTTCCCTCTCCCTGTCTCTCAGCCTCGGTTCTCTACGTCGTCTTTTTGAAAATAGGGATAATATGGGTTGGGGTTTTCCCGTACACACACCCAGATCGGACCTAAGCGCTAACGAATGGGAAAAATTAAAATAAATTACCAGATCACAACCTTAGCCAATCGAAATTTGAACGATGGGTTCAGATTACCTCGGAAAGCGTGTCGATCGCCAGCACGGATTCCGACGCGCCCAAGCTGATAGTGAACTTCAAAAATCATTTCTGGGAGATCCCGGGGTCGGAATTCGAATCTGATCGCACCACCATTCACCGTTTTGCGAGCTCTAGCACCTAAAAATACCCGCAAACCCCGACGGTCAGCCCAGAAATTCTCGAACTTTCAACCCCCCCTAACAACTGAATTACTTAAATTAGAACCAAAATAGAAGGCGGGAAGGACGAGGAATTACAATAAATGATTGCTTTCTATGTGATTAGATTCATGTTTTCTTGCATATTTTGCTTGAATCTAACATTTATATCATTTCTTTACATCAAGAAATTTGAAAATTTAGGGCTTGCATGTAAATTGATGTTGAATGTTAAATCTTCAAAGTTTACATGTTTAGAATGTTTGTTAAATATTTTTAAGCCTTCTATGATATTCATATTCGATCAAATCATAGTGGCATGATGTTCTTCACAGGAATATGGCGTTCTCTTTGCTACTTGCACTTGTGGTATTGATGGCCACCGGGAGTGGACGTGGTCGTGGACGTGGAAAGAAGAAAGCTTCAAAACGATCACGTGATGAAGGATCAACAAGTTAAGAATCAGAACCTTCTTCTGAATCAGAGGAAGAATCGGTAAAAGGAAAGGGAAAGGCACCGATGACTTCAAGGAAAAAAAAGGTGCAGATTCTCCTCCACGAAGAAGTACCGGTGGACCAGTAATTCGTGAACGCTCACAATCGGAACGGCGATCAAAGCTTGGAGAAGGTGAACAACACATTAGCTCAAAACGCAGTGCTATCTTTGAGAATAGAGCATGCATTGGGGAGCGACACGTCAACTTCTCTTAATTGTATCGAGAAGTTCCGGACTTTGCAAGGCTACTGGAACGGATTCCTATTGAGCCACTTGGTAGAGTTCATGCTAGGATGGGTTTCTGTGTGGAGCTACTCAGGGAGTTTTACATGAGAGCAGTTATACTTCACGAGGATCCTGACACCGGGACATTCATATTTGAAACAACAGTTAGAGGTGTCAAGTTCGATATAACTCCTGCTGTAATTAGTGCAAATCTGGGATTTATTGCAGACACAACTAGTCTACACTATACTCATGGTGAATTTCAGTATGAAACTCATTGGGATATCGTTGTAAATGCTGTTTGCAAATCAGTAACACACACAAACATGTTGTATGTTGAGTCAAAGGACTTAAAGCCAGAGTACCACATTATGTCTTTAATTGTATGTTACAACCTCTTGCCTACATTGGGGACTAAAAGGATTCGATGGGATCGACTTCTTCTTCTTTATTTCCATGGTCACCCAGAGAGTGCATGTCACGCCCCGGGTGTAAACCAGAACCCGGGCCCGTCTACAGATCCGCCGTGCACACGGTATTTCCCGCGTACACGAAGCGCCAGTAACCTGCTCAGATATAAGAGATAATAAAAAGAGCATAAAACAGAGCTGAACTAAAAACTAATACATCTAAGACTGAAGCTGGAAATAAAATACAGTGTTAAGGATTTTGTATTGACGTATTTCGTGAAAGTGTTTAAGTCTTGAAGATTGAAGATGAAGATGTTTGGATCATATACCTCAATCTCAAGAAAGAAGAATTCAAAAGGATCAGGTACGTTTAACTAAATAAGTTTGGTGATCCGAATACTTCTTATAGTGTAGAAACACTTGGATGGGTTTTTAATCGCATAAAAATCAAAAACTGGACATGTTATATGTTCAGGATCCGGATCAGGGTACTACAGTCCGGACCCCGAACATAGGTTAGTTCATGCGCAAATCCAGTCCGGAACACACCTGGTTCAGTCCGGACCCCGAACGTGGAGTTTGCAGAAATTGCATGAACAGTCCGGACCCCGAACGTGGTTTTCTGGAAAAGTTCTGTCTATTGACGACAGTCCGGATCGCACTTATTCCAGTCCGGACTGTCAACCCGAAAACTTCCAGATAAGGTTGGTTTTTTATTCTTATCCTCTTCCAATGGTTTCTAACCTATAAATAAACCCTACGATTCATCTTTTAGAGTAATCCAAAATACGGTCGAAAAAGAGAAAAATCCACCTATAGAGAAGAAAGGAAATAACTAGATTTAATTCTATGTTTCTTCATCTATATTAATTTGATTCTAGGTTTTCATACTCAGATTTTGAGTTGAATCAAATTAATGAATACTTAGATGGTATTTCCAATCTATCTTTGATCTAAGTATTCGGCGGATCATCACCACCAACAAAACAACGATTTTCCCCAAAATCGGCGCGTGGATTCACGTGGCCTTGTGGATTCAAGGTGCTACCGCTCTCGTGGATTCGGAGCGTGGTACGTTTGTGTGATCGAGACGTACTACTTGGTGGAGACCGTGGATTCGGTCAGACGTCGTGGATTCGACGTTGGACGCCGTGGATTCGGCGTTGGACGCAAATCGTGGATTCGAGGCGCGTTGCAGAGCGAGCGGAGAAGATCAACTCGGAGCGTATGGAAAAAGGTTGAGTCGTGTGTGAGTATGTTATATCACCTTTGTACGTGTTTAATCTTAGTTGATTTCACCGTGTTATCGGTCCCGTAGTTTTTTACTCCTGTGATGGAGTTTTCCACGTAAAAATCTTGCGTGTTATTTTTTATTTCCGGATTGGGTTTTATTACGCAAAGATTTTTGAGTGTTTATGTGAAGACCCGGATCTTCGTGGTCATTACAGTGTGATCGACAGCTTGCGGAGGCCTATTTCTGTGGATAGTGTTGGTTGAGAGCAAATCGGACCCAAGAAACGGACTTAGTGCGAGAAATAGATCAAGATTGCTTAATTGGGAGTTTCGTCGAAAAATAGAAGTGGCTTCGCGCAAAACGACTATTTGGTTGCATTATTTAGAATTTAGAAGGTCGGAATTAGACTCAGTGCGAAGTTTGGATTAAGATTAATTATCTGGATGCCTTCGGAAAATTTGAGAAATAGAATTTGGAAAAACGGACATCGTATTTGGATCCAGCGCGGAAAAACGATGGAAATCGGCTATTTGGTTGTATTTTTCGGAGTCCGGACGAGTGAAAACGGCCAACCAGAAGTTTCGGGGGTGCTTTCGAGTGCATGGCGGGCTGTGGACCGGGGGTGCCACGTGTCGGCACCCCATTGGGCCGGTGCAGGAGGCGCGGCCCACGGGGCGCGCCAACGGGGCGCGTGGCGGGCCGCAATTTTCCCACCACCGCGCGCACGTGGGCGCCGCAGCGCGGTCCCCCGTGTGGGGACACGCGCCACATGCCCACTGGGCGGCGCCGTGGCCACCCGGATCAAGCCGCGTGGCTTGATCCGGGTGGCCCAACCAGGCGACGTGGCGGCCCGGATGGCCGCCACGTGTCCCGGGTCCCCTGTTGACTGACCGGGAGAGAGAGAGAGGGGGGGAGAGAGGGCTTTATACTCTTTTCTTCTTCTTCTTCTTCTCTTTTTCTTCTTCTTCTTCCTCCTTCCTCCTTCTTTGAGCTTGGTTTTCTTTGGAGGGCTTCACAGGCAGAGCATCTTCATCACCTCCACTTCATCTTCATCACCATGGATGGGCCATTGGAGCTCCTTGATCATCTTTTTCCCCTTGTTGGAGCACAACCACCATTGCTGGATTTTCGGAGCTCCACCGTCGCAGTTTCGTGCGAAAATTCCCCAGGATTCATTTCTCGGAATTTTGAGCTCATTTTTGGTTCTACGTTTTCACAAGAGGTAAGGCTACAATTTTTGTATTCAACTCTTCCCTCAGATCTCGTGATTTTACAGAGTTTAAGGCCATCTTTGGGACCCTTTATTTCAGTCTAGAATCCTGAACAGTCTTCAGTGGTTTAGCCTTTCTGGGCCGTAGGATGGGAATATTTGGATGATTTTTGTGGGGAAATTTCCAGAACTCGAAGATCTATAATATTGGTATGTATCATTTTCCCCAGATCTGAGTTTTTATTAGGGTTTATGCATGATCCTTGGAGCACCTTGCTGCATTCGTGTACAGATGGAACTTGGTGGATAGTTCAAAGTGTTTATGGGTTTTCTCCTTCATCCGAGCATGAAAATTGGAGTTCTTTAGCCCAATTTGTATCTACTCTCGACAAGGAATCCAATGGTACCTCTCTTGCAGGATTTGGAGCACGTTTGATTAGGTAACTTTAATGATCTTTTCAAGTGCTGTTATAAGGTTTACTGCAGTCCCTGTTTTAGTTTTTGATTTGAGTAATGCACCTTGGAATGGAGATAACTTTGTGGATATAAAGTATTTTTCAGAAATTCAAGTTGGGACTTCTTTTTAACTTCAAGGTGAGCAAATTCTCTTTTGTGATATGTGGATAAATCCCTTTGGAAAAGCCCCTAATTAAGCTTGGAAATGCTAGCAAGTTTATGTTAGCAGTTTTTGGACAGCATTGTGATTTTTGCTTCATTTGAATGTTAAGGGAAATTAATGGTGGATTTTTGAGGACTTGAAGGTGTTTGTATGAAAGAGGAGATCTTTGTTTTACTGTTGGAGACTTCATTTTGAGGTATTTGAGGTTGCACATACTTTTTATTTAACCTTGTTGCACTTGCTGAAATTCTGGAAATTGATTGCGCAGCGTGCATTGCTTCAGTGATTGCGCCCAATCCGTGAGGCGGATTTGGATGATTTTCACGGCATTGGACTCTTGGGAGGATAAAGATTACTCACGCCAAAATTCAGCCAGATCGGGCATCGGATAGTCAAGTTTCAGGTGGGTTTCTTCGCCTCCAAATCAATGGACTGCCTGTTAATTCTATAATATAGGAAACATGCATGTTGTGAGATGGATTAGGATGCATGTTAGAGAGGGAAATGTTATCTTTCCTATTATGATTGATATCCTGTTAATTATTATTCCCTGATCCTGCTTTAGTTAAATTAATTGCTATTGTTGGAACTTGACCTAGCACCCCGTCATCTGTTGCATGTGTAACCAGACTAATAGAAAACCCTCATCTGGGCTAGGTTTATTTATGCTTTAGACATCCACACTGTTCTTCTATTTCTAGACATAGTGTCTTCCTCGCCCGGGTAGTGGGCCGAGCGGTCGAGTTTCTTCTTAGTGTGGGATGCATATTACACTCGTGCTTGGGGGCCGAGTGGAGTCTGGTAGATATAGCTAGTCGTTTATTTGTGGCGGGAGCCGGTTGGGTAGACGGTGATCCCGAGATGTCGTGTTCTTCGATTTGGGTGTCGCTACAGTGGTAGTGGCAGCAGTTTACCAGTGATAGCAGGACCTTGAACCCAGAACCTTTTTGGACACACACATGATTTTAGTCAACCAATGTTTTCTTCCAAACGTCGTAGGGTCGCCTAAGTCTGTTCTTGTTTGATTGGACGAAAGGCATTAGCTCTTCGAGGTTTGGATATAAAACTTGTTTTCAAATTGTTTTCCTAAAAAGAACTAAAAATCGTTAAAAATGGATTTCTCTCAGATCAAAATGGCTTTTAGTAATAAATGTCATCTTTTCCTATAAACTTACCCACTCAAGATGATTCGAGTGGTCTGGGTTCTAAGGGCTGCCTTTTCTTTGGGTCGAGAACAACAAGGGGCTATGCCTAGAGCCTATTCTTGTTTGATTTGGGTTGTAGGTTCTAGTCTTTCGGGGTTCTCGGACCCTTCATTGTTGCCGGTTGTGAAGTATACCCGGCTAGTGAGTTGCATGTCGAGCCGTTATTCTTTCTAGGGGCCTTTTCTGTTTATGTTTCGGGACGATAGCTACGGGGGCTGTGCCTAGAACCTGTTCTTGTTTGATAGGGTTGTAGGTGTTGGTCTCCCGGAACTTTCGGGCCCTGGTTGGTTCCCTCCGCATGTTTTACCGAGGGAGTTGTTTTCTCGAACTGTAAGGGAGTCGAGAACTTCGATGCGCGGAGCCTGGAGTCTGTTCTTGTTTGATTAGGGTTCTAGGCACCGACCTATCGGGGTTTCCGAACCCTTATGGTGTCGGTCTGTGTTGTGTCGTTGTGGGTTGGTGTTCTGTTTTGGGGAGCCGTTGGGTTGACGGCAGTCCTAGCTGTTGGATATTTCCAGCTAGTGAGTTAGAGATGTGATGTTGGTTATTGTCGATCTTGTTGATCGTGGATTTGGACTATAGCCTGCATGAGCCATATTGAGCTCGACAGAGATGCGCGGATACTTTCCTCGGTGGGGTCGCGCCCCTCGAGTGCCACTCCGGAGTTGGGCCTGTTACTTGCTATCGCGACTTGTCGACGCGGTCCCTCTGGCTGGGCCAGTTTTGGCAGTCACGGACGCCCTACGGTAGACCCGTCCTCTTGTGGATGTGCGGCAGTAGGTGGGCACAGGTTTGACTGGACCCAATGTGGCAGTCACTGTGATTGGGTTGATTGAGTATACTGAGTTTGAGTCGATGCATCATTTTCATCTGTATCACCCTTTGAGCATAGTAGATAGAGGCATGGTAGCTGTAGAGTTATTTTCAGCTTTCCTTTCTTCAGTTTTCTGTTATCTTATGCCTCTAGTAGACTTAGTGGGCAGACCGTCGAGTTTGGTTGCGGTACCCACTGAGAACTACTGTGGGATGTAGTTCTCACACCCGCTGTGGTGTATTTCCTCCAGAGACCCCTTCTCCCGTTCCTGTTGCTCCAGTTGCTGATCCTACAGACCGAGGCGAGGGAGTCGCGAGCTAGTTCCCTACCCGTCTTTGGAGTATAGCGGTGCCCCCTTTCTGGAGATTTGCAGTACAGTCAGTAGATTAGTTTTATTTCCACTTTTGAGAGACTATTGTATTGTGAGGATTTGACTTGTACTGAGAGCCTGTACACTGATGTATTATTTCTGTTTACCTCCCTGTAGAGTTTGGAGTGTTGTATCAGAGGATTTTGTATATGATCGTATTTGGGAGATGGATATTATATCTTTATTTTCAGTTGTACAGTGATTGGATTTTAGTTTTATAGTAGTTTTTTTTTCAGCTCTGATATTTGTATATCTTTAGTATTATCTTTTGCAGGTTAGACACTTCGCCTATGCAGGGTTTTGTATAGGCGGCGGATCTGTTGGCGAGCCCGGGTCGCAGTTTCGACCCCGGGGCGTGACAGTTTATTATTTACACCTATTCACCCCCCTCTAGGTGTTTTTTCCCCTATTTAGATCCATATTATCATAACCTAACAAGTGGTATCAGAGCGGGAATAGGGTTGTAAACAATGGTTGAAGGTGGAAACATCAACAGACCCCCATTCTTCGATGGAACAAACTATGCCTACTGGAAAGTACGGATGAAAGCCTTTTTAATTTCCATCGACGAACGGGTGTGGCAATCAATCAAGTTAGGATGGTCAAATCCAACTGAAATTATTGTTGATGTTCACACCATCAAACCTAGGTCGAAATGGACCAAGGAAGAGATTGACTCATCTTCTTACAATCGCAAAGGAATTAACGCCTTATTTAATGCTTTGTCACAAACTGAATTCTCTCGCGTCTCGGCATGTGAGACTGCGAAAGAAATCTGGGATGTTCTACAAGTTACACATGAGGGAACAAACCTTGTGAAGATTCAAAAGCTGCAAATGCTTACGAGCAAGTTTGTCTCTATTTTCATGGCAGAAAATGAATCTTTCACAGATTACTATACGCGATTGCAAGACATCGTGAATACATGTGCTAACTTGGGAGAGAAAATTCCAGAATTTAAAGTTGTAAGAAAGATTTTAAGGACTTTTCCTGAAAGATTTCGTTCCAAGGTTACGGCCATTGAAACTATTAAACACCCGGACGAAATCCGTGTAGAAGAATTAGTTGGTGCACTTCAAACATATGAAATGACATTTCCTACTAACTATTCTTCTGGAAAGGCATCTACTTCTAAGTCTTCAGGTTTTGCATTGAAAACAACAAAAGAAGAAGACGCGGATTCATCCTCCTCAGACGATGACGAGAACCTATCTATGGAGGATTTCAAGAAGCAACTTGCTCTCTTGACAAGGAAATTTCGCCGAAACTTTCGAAGGGGTAATTCAAGTAAAACCTCATCCTTCGTAAAGTCGAAGAAAGGCAAAGGTTCTTCAAGCTATAAGTCAAGAAAGCAAGAGAGTTTTTCAAAGGACAAGAAAAACTCGGAGGGACAAGTCCAATGCTTCAAGTGGTGAGGCTACGGTCACATTTCAACAGAGTGTCCCAATAAGAATCCATCGAAGAAGAAGGCGATGCAAGCCATCACATGGGATGACACCTCAACGTCAAATGAGTCATCTTCCAGTGATGAAGAAAATAACGCAACGGCGTTCCACGCGTCCACAACTTCACCCTTCGTGTGCTTTATGGCAAGTACATCCGATTCATTGTCCAACTCCTCCCAAGTTAAAAATAATGCAACGGACGACGAATCGAGTAATTCCGAAGATGAAGACTTTGCTTTTGCCTACCATAAACTTTTAAAGGATTCAAAGAAACTGGCAAAACAAAACAAGGGTTTGAGAGGGAGATTGCAGGATCTCGAAGAAGAAGCAAAAAGGGCAACTTCTCTCTCAAACGCTCTTGAAGTGGAAAGGGATAACTTGATTAAAGTAAATGTTTCCCTTCAAGAGAAAAATGAGCATTTCGAGAAGGAACACGTAAAACTGGTGGATAAAGCAAGTTACTTCTTGAAGCTCTACTCCGAGGTTCGACAAGAAAAAATGAAAATGACGAAGACCATTTTCCAACTTAAGGATGATTTGAAGCGATTTTCTTCGGGAAGGAGCAAGTTGGATAAGATGCTTGGTCTTGGTCAAACAAACCGTTTCGGCCTTGGACACAATCGAACTGGAGACAGTCCTAGTTTGAGTAAGACAGTCTTTGTGCCCCAGTCGGTATCTCCTCCTCCGACGACGGAATTTACTGCAATCAACGACAACAACCCTACCTCACCTACTTCGGGTTCGACAAGTTCAAAGGTATGTTTTCGTTGTGGTTTTGCAGGGCACATACGAAGAAATTGCAAGATTGGAGCGAAAAGATCACATCAAGCACCTCTTGCAACAACTACCAAAAAGGTGATTCCCCGGAAATCAAAGGAGAACCTTTCAAAGGAAAAGAGCCTTGGTAGTTTATCTAACAAGACGACGTCATCAAAGAAAAGCAACCAATCAATCAAGACGCTTTCACCAAGGAAAATAACTTCACATTCATTACCAACGCAGTCCAAAAAGGTTTGGGTGCGCAAAGGTGAAATTTTCCCTTGTCTTGTCATTCATACTTCTTTGCATGCTTATGACAATTCGTCTTGGTATCTGGATAGTGGATGTTTCCGTCATATGACCGGTGACAAAAATTGTTTTCAAACTTTAGAGAAAATCTCTGGAGGACTTGTAGTTTTCAGAAACGGTAGTTCTTCTAAAATTGTTGGAAAAGGAACAATTGCTATTCCAGAAGGCTAGGTTTTGAACAATGTTTTATTTGTTGAAGGCCTTAAGACTAACCTCATTAGTATCAGTCTACTTTGTGACAATGGTTTTTCAGTTAAATTTTTCTCTGCTGAATGTATTGTAACTGATAAGGACCATGTATTCTTTTTGAAAGGGGTTAGATCTGAAAATAATTGCTATGTCGTTCCAAACAAAATTTCTGAAAAGTGTAACCTAGTTTCTTTAGATAATGAAACTCTTTGGCATGAAAGACTATGTCACATAAATTTTAAGGAACTAGCAAGGATTTCAAATAAAGACGTGGTTAATGAGGGTTCCTAAACTTTCTTTTAAAGAAAACATTGTGTGTGGAGGTTGTCAAAAGGGAAAACAATCAAGGGCTGCACACAAGAACTTGAACCACGTGGGTACCAATCGGTCCTTACAATTACTGCGTATGGACTTAATGGGGCCGACTCGTCAACCATCCTTGGGAGGTAAATGGTATATTTTTCTTTTGGTTGATGATTTCTCTAGATATTCATGGGTAACATTTTTAAAAGAGAAAGCGGATACTTTCGACTCTTTTCATGAGATTTGTCATCGTATTATGATCGAGAAAAATGAAAAGATCATTCGTGTCAGAAGTGATAGAGGTGGAGAATTCATTAATTCTAAATTCATTGATTTTTGCACTTCTAATGGCATAAAATATGAATTCTCAGCACCCTATACACCTCAGCAGAATGGTGTAGTCGAGCGCAAAAATAGGGTTGTTCAAGAGATGGCGCGTGTTATGCTTCACGGCCGGAATTTACCGTTACATTTTTGGGCTGAAGCCGTGAACACCGCCGTCTATGTAATTAATCGAGTGTATTTGCGCCCGGGAACTTTAAATACACCATATGAGCTATGGTTTTGTAGAAAACCGAATATCAAATATTTTCGTATCTTTGGGAGCCGCTGTTACATTTTACGTGATCGCGAAAATCTTGGTAAATTCGACTCTCGAAGTGACGAAGGGATTTTCATGGGTTATTCTACAAACAGTAGAGCATATTGGGTATTTAACCTCGAATCTAAAACGATGGTAGAATCTATTAATGTTAAAGTAGATGAAGCTTTTCATTTTGCATCTGATAAATCTACCCTGGATATGTCTCTTGATGATGATACTCCTGTAAATGCATCTTCTCATAATAATTCCTTCGATAAAGTTGATGCATCTAATGGTTCTTCTAGTTTATCTGATATGCAGGAATCATCACACGTACCTCCGAATACTCCGTTACCGCTAACATTACGTATCTCCAAGGATCATCCAGAGTCGAATATTATTGGAGACCCACAAGATGGAGTCAGGACTCGGAGACAGTTGGTTTGTGGAGTCGCATGTTACGTCTCCATGGTAGAACCAAAGAACGTCGATGAAGCTCTTCAGGATGACTACTGGATTGAAGCAATGCAGGAAGAGCTCCATCAGTTCGAAAGAAACAAAGTCTGAGAACTAACGAAGCCACCGAAGCAACACAACGTGATTGGTACTAAATGGATTTTCAAGAACAATAAGAATGAGGATGGTACCATTATCAGGAACAAAGCACGCCTAGTTGCTCAGGGCTACTCACAAATTGAAGGAATAGACTTTGATGAGACGTTCGCCCGGGTAGCTCGACTCGAGTCGATTCGTATTTTGTTCGCAATTGCTTGTCATTTTAAAATCAAACTCTTTAAAATGGACGTTAAGAGCGCGTTTTTAAATGAATTTTTGAACGAGGAAGTTTATGTGGCTCAACAGAAAGGTTTTGTAGACCATAAGCAACCTAACCATGTTTTTCGTTTGAAAAATGCTCTTTACGGTCTAAAACGAGCACCGCGAGCGTGGTACGAAAGGTTGACAAAGCACCTTTTGGAGAAGGGCTATACTCGAGGGGGAGCAGATCGGACTCTCTTTGTGAAGCATTATCAGGATAACTTCATTGTGGCACAAATCTATGTCGATGACATTGTATTTGGTGCAACAAGAGATAATGATGCTTCTAAATTCGCTGAAACCATGGAAAGCGAATTTGAGATGTCTATGATGGGGGAACTAACATATTTTCTTGGATTGCAAGTGAAACAAAATGAAGAAGGCATCCATTTGTGCCAATCCAAGTATGCCAAGGAGTTGGTTAAGAAGTTCGGTTTAGAAAGCTCAAAAGACTTTCCGACTCCAATGGGAACTAGCAATAAGGGATTAGGAAGTGAATCTCTTAGTGAAAGTGTAGACGAGAAGCTTTATCGCAGCATGATAGGAAGTCTACTCTATCTCACGGCTAGTCGCCCGGATATATCCTTTAGTGTTGGGATCTGCGCGAGATATCAGTCAGCACCAAAGGAGGTTCACCTGAAAGCGGTGAAAAGGATCATCCGGTACGTCAAAGGAACTTTGAATTTCGGAATTTCGTATCCTATGGGAACAACTCTTGACATAATAGGATATTCAGATGCCGATTGGGCAGGATCAGTGGATGATCGGAAAAGTACGAGTGGTGCATGTTTTTATCTTGGCCATTGCCTTGTTGCGTGGCATAGTAAAAAGCAAAACTGCATTGCACTCTCGACTGCCGAAGCAGAATATATTTCAGCGGGTAGTTGTTCAACCCAACTCATTTGGATGAAAAGTGTGTTGAGCGACTTCCGAATTTCAGCAACTTCGGTAACTATTCTTTGTGACAACACTAGTGCAATAAATATTTCTAAAAATCCTGTGTTGCACTCAAGAACAAAACACATTGAACTTAGATATCATTTTCTAAGAGAGCTAGTTGAATCAAGTATTCTTCAAATTTCTTATATTTCAACTGAAGATCAATTAGGTGATATTTTGACAAAACCTTTGGATCAAAAACGGTTTATTCATTTGCGTAAAGCAATAGGAATGCTTTCTTTGAAATAACTCTTTTTGAAACCATTGCTTAGGTTAGGTTTTGTTTTGTGTTTTTGTTCCTTATCTATGTTTGTACATAGAACATTAATTGAGCATTAGTTTAATTGACTTTAACTGCATCCTTTCATATATTTAGAAATTTATTATGCTCTGGATATCATAATAATTCATTTGATGCAATGATCATTTATGTCAATTAAGTCATCTTTAATTGATCAAAGTCAATTTCTCTCTCAATGATCTCTTGGTATAGATTTTATCATATTTGAAAACTGAGTTAAGTATGAAACTCGAGATCAATTTTTGGTTGAATACCTCATATCTTAGATAATTGATAGCCAATTGAGGGGGAGTTTATCAAAATGTTTATGCTCAAAAGATGTGGAAAGAGTTACATCCCAATGAGGAGTGTGAAAACTACCACCACATGGAGGAAAGAGCTACCACCTCGGTCGTCCGAGTAC
This sequence comes from Tillandsia leiboldiana, assembly GCA_029204045.2. NCBI lineage: Eukaryota > Viridiplantae > Streptophyta > Magnoliopsida > Poales > Bromeliaceae > Tillandsia > Tillandsia leiboldiana. Next base: position 38,776,402 of record CM055060.1, read on the forward strand.
TGTGTGCAGCTACCACATGTATACAAAGCATGGTTTTCGTGATTGAATAGATAAAATATTTTTTGGAATACTTGACTCTGTCGAATTCCAAGGTTGGTATAAGGTGGGTATTTTTATTGAAAGATGCTCAAAAAGCCACTCCTTACAATAAATTGACTAGATATATTATCTAACTTATTTGGAATTTCAAACATCTATCGATCTTGGTACTTCATCTTCTTTACTAAATTGATGATTTGTTAAACACATTATTCATTAGATCGTGATTGACGTTCTTGAACTTGATCAACTTTAAAGGATTTAATTTTTATAAATTTTCGTTTCATTACTTGGATATTATTGATAGATTTAGCATAATCTATTTCGATATGAAACGATGACTTTTGTTTAAAGTTGACATGCAAAAGTGCTTACATACTTTTTCTAGATTTTCTGGAATTTTTCTAAATTTTTTTGAAGAAAAAGTTGGAGCCGATCCGGACTGGAATACCTGTTCCGGATCCCGAACGCAGAATTCTCTGCAGGTAGCCGATCCGGACTGGATTCTTGATCCGTTCCGGACCGCGGCTAGGGTTTTTATTGAAACGAAAGGGTTTTAATTTCTTTTTACAACAAACTTTTGTTTCCAAGTCTCCAGAGTTTCTCTCACTAGAAAACAACCAATTTGGAGACTTTCTAACTCGAGTTCTTCGGATTCAAGTAAGTTTCTTTGATCAAAATTCAATTTTTCCACTGTTTTACATTATAGTTCAAAACATGAGTGAAAATCATGGGTGGAATTCGATTCTAGATGGTTTTTGGTCAAATTTCTTTTGAAATAAGAACTCTGAGTATATTAGTTTTGTTTATATGCTTGGTATTCTCCTGATTAACGGATTTTTAGGCTTTGATTTCTGAAAATTCGGTTTTAGGGCATATAATGAGAATTTTTGAAAATCATGGGATTGATCTATTTTTAAAATTCTTTTTGCAAAACTAATTTGATTCCTAGTCTCTCTACACGATAATGTTTGTTTGGGTACAATTTTACAAATTTTTGAAAATAAACAATTTTTTCGTGTTCTTGAGTTGTTGCTCGCAGGTTTCTTTAATCACTTAAGCACTAGCAACAATGGTGTTTGCATCGATCATTGTTTTTCTGGTTGCCATGGTGCATACAAGAGCAGCGAACAAGTCCAAGAGGGCTAAGAGAACAAAGGACAGTTCAGATTCAAGATCCGAGACGGATTCTATTGATTGGGATGAGCTTTTGGTAGAAGGCACTGCACCTACTGCCTCAAAGGGGAAAGTCCCTGCCGCAACCTCGAAGGCGCAGACTCCGCCTACCGCCGCTGAAAAGGGGAAAGCCCCAATGGAATCAAGTCCAGCTAAGACAAAGAGAAAGAGCATTGCCCGAAAAAGTGGGAGTGCTCGAGGTATATCTATTGAAGAGCCACTCGCAAGCAAACCTCCTCCACAAGACTTTATAAGCTCTGAGAAGATTAAGGATTTTGAGAAGAGAGAATGCATTGGTGAGCGACATGTGAATGTTAAAGGTCTAAAGGAGCGCTCTGCATTATTCGGGACTCTTTTTGATCAAACGGGACTTGCACCCATTTGCAATTTCCCGGACAATCTTGGATATTGTCTTCACCTTGTCAGGATGTTTTATCAGAATTCATCAAAGTTGGTTGATCTTGAGGACGGACCACGAGAATTTCTAACAACAGTTAGAAATGTTAAGATTAAGATTACACCTCAATTAATTGGAGAGGTGTTAGGAATGAAGGCCCGGGTTGGCGGAGCTCATTACCTAAAGGGTCATGTTTTTAGCAATACAACCTGGAGAGTGGTTGTCAATGGGATTTGTCTTCCTGATACTCAGTCGACGGGGAACTCAATTTTTTCAAAAGAACTTCGACCGGAGTATCGCTACCTGAACTTCATTGTTTGCTACAACATACTACCTAACATGCAAACAAAAGTTCTTAGATGGGATAGAATGTTGTTTCTTTATCTTCTTGGAAACCCGGCAGCAGCCATGGGATCTAACTTCAACATTCCCTATCTCATCTGGTCGAGGATGGCGCGGTATGTGGAACATGCCCATCCTACAGAGCGACTTCCCTTCCCAATAATCATTATGCGAATTTTGAAGAAATTTAAAGTCGATATTTCATCGTCGGCATACATGCATAGCTTGGGAACTATCAACGATACAACTATTGTGAAGTCCCTCTCACAAAGACAGGATGAGCCTCCAACACCTCCTCGCGGACAGAGACCCTCAACATCAACAGCAGCAGCAAAAACAGCAGCAACAGCTTCAGCACCACCTGCACCAGCTTCGACTTCAGGGGATGATGCCTCTGTTACATTTATTTACCGGGAGCAACAACGACTTTCTTCAGAACAAGAGCGAATATCTAACGAATTCGTTACGATGAAGGAAGACATAAGAGTTTTAAAGAAGTAGCGGCTGTCTATGAACAAGATACTTAAAAAGATATTTCAAAAACTTGGCTGCAGCAGTTCTGAAGACTCAGAATGATCTTTCTTTTGTTGTTCTAACATTTTTTTTTTTTTTTGCAGGGTTTAATCTTAGTTCTTACATTTTCGAACTTTTAACTCCCTTTTATTTTTGTGATTTTGGCTTTGTTTAGTGACAAAAAGGGGGAGAGAATTATGAACTGGTTTGACAACAATTCTCTGTGAGAACTTTGAACTTTGGAACGATTAAAACTTGGAGGTAAGTATACAACAACTTTGGTTTTGTATTGTAAATAATTGCATGTCTCGACTAACTATTTGGGCATGTAATATTACTAACAAGTTGTTGTTGACTAACAAACTTATGACATTTGGATTTTAATGCTTAGAAGATATGTCTATCTCTAATTAGTATCTTAATACATATCTGATTTTGTAAATGTCATGGTGAGTATAAACTTCATCTCTCTGGTTGGCTTTTTTTTAATGTTAAATTCTTGAGGTATCTAACGATTTCTCTTGTCAAGAATTACTTCCTTTTGCAGAGAGTACAAACGTCTAAGTCTAGAGTTTGTTTTAGGAGTTTATCTCATGTATTCTTTTTGGATCTAAAATGTAAGTTTTTGTTGTATGGTGATAGCAACAAAAATATCTTTTTGAATTTTCTTAAGTGGATTTATGTTTTGTCACGAAACCGCCAAAGGGGGAGATTGTTAAGGATTTTGTATTGGCGTATTTCGTGAAAGTGTTTAAGTCTTGAAGATTGAAGATGAAGATGTTTGGATCATATACCTCAATCTCAAGAAAGAAGAATTCAAAAGGATCAGGTACGTTTAACTAAATAAGTTTGGTGATCCGAATACTTCTTATAGTGTAGAAACACTTGGATGGATTTTTAATCGCATAAAAATCAAAAACTGGACATGTTATGTGTTCAGGATCCGGATCAGGGTACTACAGTCCGGACCCCGAACATAGGTTAGTTCATGCGCAAATCCTGTCCGGAACACACCTGGTTCAGTCCGGACCCCGAACGTGGAGTTTGCAGAAATTGCATGAACAGTCCGGACCGTGGAAACTTCAGTCCGGACCCTGAACGTGGTTTTCTGGAAAAGTTCTGTATATTGACGACAGTCCGGATCGCACTTATTCCAGTCCGGACTGTCGACCCGAAAACTTTCAGATAAGGATGGTTTTTTATTCTTATCCTCTTCCAATGGTTTCTAACCTATAAATAAACCCTACGATTCATCTTTTAGGGTAATCCAAAATACGGTCGAAAAAAAAAAAAAAATCCACCTATAGAGAAGAAAGGAAATAACTAGATTTAATTCTATGTTTCTTCATCTATATTAATTTGATTCTAGGTTTTCATACTCAGATTTTGAGTAGAATCAAATTAATGAATACTTAGATGGCATTTCCGATCTATCTTTGATCTAAGTATTCGGCGGATCATCACCACCAACAAAACAACGATTTTCCCCAAAATCGGCGCGTGGATTCGCGTGGCCTTGTGGATTCAAGGTGCTACCGCTCTCGTGGATTCGGAGCGAGGTACGTTCGTGTGATCGAGACGTACTACTTGGTGGAGACCGTGGATTCGGTCAGACGTCGTGGATTCGACGTTGGACGCCGTGGATTCGGCGTTGGACGCAAATCGTGGATTCGAGGCGCATTGTGGAGAGAGCGGAGAAGATCAACTCGGAGCGTATGGAAAAAGGTTGAGTCGTGTGTGAGTACGTTATATCACCTTTGTACGTGTTTAATCTTAGTTGATTTCACCGTGTTATCGGTCCCGTGGTTTTTTACTCCTGTGATGGAGTTTTCCACGTAAAAATCTTGCGTGTTATTTTTCATTTCCGTATTGGGTTTTATTACGCAAATATTTTTGAGTGTTTATTATTTACACCTATTCACCCCCCCTCTAGGTGTTTTTTTCCCTATTTAGATCCATATTATCATAACCCAACATACAGTACATCTATAAAAATAATACATCTGTCTCTCCCAGCTCACCAAAAAAAATACAAACAGCTAGCTAAAGTCAGACCCAAAAGTAAAGTACAACCGTCTGAGAAAAAATGGGTACACCAACCGTCCAGCTAACATGCTCATCCTGCCCCGAGATCTATCTACTCAGCCGTCCTCTCTCTCCGACCCGCCGTTGAAATCCCAGCAGCACCCGCAGAAGACACTGCAAAACAAAGGAGAAGAAAAAGAGGAAAGAAGAATGGGGGTGAGAACTACTAGTAAACCAGTAGCCTCCCCTAGTGGGTAAAGCCTCAAACTCCGACGCACCACTAGGTCTACCAGAGGCAAAAAGGGGAAGAATAGTGGTAAGTAAAAGAGACTGCTGAAGAAAAGAAACTACCACTACTATGCCTCTAAATGCAATCCCAAAAATGGAATAACCATATGCATCAGTAACCAAACTATCCTGGTCACCCAATCTAACCGCCAGTAAAAATTGGTGACCCAATCATCACCGGGCATATAAAGCCGCGCCGGTGTAATAGCAAAACTCCTGCTGCCGCCCTCATCATCGGGCAAATAAAGCCGCGCCGATGTGATAGCAAAACTCCTGCTGCTGCCCTCATCATCGGGCAAATAAAGCCGCGCCGATGTGATAGCAAAAACTCAACCACTGTCTGACCCCCATGCTCCGGAGGGGAACTCGAGAGGAGCGACCCACACGAGGAAAAATAACCATGTCACAAGTATCATAAAAGCAGGACTGGATCACTACAATGCCTAAGTGGAACAAATCCCTCCACTAAAGAAAACCCCGATCCCCAATCTGATGCATGAATACACATACGGTCAACCGCCCACTATCCGCGGTTGCCGCAATACCCAATGTCAACAATCAAGCCCAACAACCTACACCCGTTCAACCGCCCAATATCCGCGGTCACCGAAATAACCCACAATCACAATCATGTCCCACATCTGACATCCGGTCAATCACCCAATATCCGCGGTCACTGCAATAACCCCCAATCCAAAATCGGGTAAAATAATCATATCCGATCAACCGCCTACTATCTGCGGTAGCCGCGATACCCCACAACCCATAATCAAATACCACCTGTCCCCGACCCCAAGGTCCCGGCTACACTATCCCGTACCCCTGCTCAAACCCGAGCAACAAGAACCACCTGACTAAAGAATAAGGAGAAAAGAAGCAAGCATGGTTTCTCCTAAGTCAAGTTCCAACATGATAGTGTAGCGATAAGAAATGGCATAACTAGATGTCCATACAAGCATGCAAAAGTCCCGAGAAGATAGAAAGAGTACAGGTATCATTTTCTGACTTATGTTTTAGCATGATAACAGTTCATGACATTCAATATAGCATGATAACCCAAGTCCCATACCGTTCCCACATGAATAGCAAATATTAACATATAAACCGCTATTCGTCCACAAATAACTATCCACCTATGCATGTCTAAAAATATATCCCCAAGTGGTACCCACCATCCAGGCAAATTACATGGCCTCAATATTATAATCAAATCCACATGCAAGGTTATGTGCTAACATAGCAATTCACATGTCCAAACCCACATGCATAATCCCAACCACGAGTGTTGATCAATCAATAAGTCCAATAAAAGGATCTCTCTAATATTCCTAGTGAGTATGTCAGAAACAGAGGGATATAGCAACCACCCACCTGGAAACGCAAATCCAAGTCCACAAAACCCCCAAACTGTAAAAGAACTCACCGCTGTCCAACAACTGTCCCCGCAACCTTAGAATCCGCGAAACATTGCAAGATATCTGAACACATCATTAATGGGCCTTCCTCGGGAACAGCATTTGCTGTTTTACAAAACAGCACAGTAAAAGGGGATTTTCACCTATGTGCGGCCCTCAGAAAAATCCAAAAAAAATTACGGCTGCGATCCTTGCGACGAGTAGATCCAAAACGAGTACTTACATGCCCTGATCCGATGCTCGTAGGCCAAGATAAAAATCGAACAAGCCTATGCTGTCCAAAAATCCACCATAGAAAATGGGGTCAAAAGGTGCCTCGGGAACCATGCCAAAAACTCAAAACGGAGCGAAACGATCAACACAAAAATCGAAGCCTTACCTCTTAGGAACACACTGTCGCAAAAATCGCCCAAAAATTCCTCCTGGTTTGCGCACAGGAAATTTCCGACTGAACTGCGACGGAAACGGGCCGATAAAGGGAAACGTCGAGGCGCACTGTATAACCAAGATCGCCGCTGCCGAGCCTCCAAAAATTCTGGGGATCCACCACAAGATCAAAAATATCAAGAGGAACAAGTTCCTAAAGAGCTCTCCCTCTCAATCTCTCTCTAAAACTCGAAAAGAGCAGAAAAAGAGAGAGAGGAGGGGTTTAAATAGGCCCAGCCCAGCCCACATGGGCTTCCGGATTCGGGCGCCCGAATCCGGCCCACGGCCCAACACTGTGCGCGCCCGAAACCCCCTCGGCGCGCCACGTCACCTTGCTCCACGCCCCGCACGCCCACTAATCACGGCACGCCGCTTGGCGATGCGGTCCACGGCAGGAAGCGTGGACCGCGGTTCACGCCGGATCCTCCGGGTCACTGCGCCCGCTAATGAGCGGGCGACACGTGGCCCGAGGCGGTCCACCGTGCGCCGCGCCCGGCGCGAATCACGCGCTGTCCCGCGTGCGTTGACCGACCAATCCCTGCGCGCCATGTGTCAGCGCCTCCACTCGCTGCGCCCGGTGCACGCACCCGATGCTCCCGTCGAACCCGAAGCCGCCACGTGTCCCCAGCGCGCCCAATGGGGAGCCACCACGTGTCACACCAAATATGAACACCGCGCCTGCCCGGCCCGCACACCTGCCCGCGCTCGCTCCCGTGGGCCGAGCCCACTACGCAGCCTCTCCAGCTCCGCCACTTGGCGCACGGCACCACTAGAAAGCCGCCACGTGGCACACTCCATGGTCCACCGGTCCACCGTGCACCCGAAAACACTGAAAACTTCCGGGTGTCCGTTTTCGGGCGTCCGGACTCAGAAAAATACGTTCAAGTAGTCGATTTCCATCATTTTTCCGCGCTGAATCCAAATCCGATGTCCATTTCGCACAAAACCACTTCTAAAATTTCGACGGGTGCCTTCGACTACACACGGGATCAATTCAACACACGGAGTCCATCTCTTGAGTCCGAAACGCACACAAACTACTCTAACACCCAACCAAGGCCTCCAGAAGCTGTTGATCCAACAGTAATCCTCTTGTGGAAATTCGGGTCCTCACAGTGCATATGGAGTAAACATCAATATTTCATTTCTTATTTGGCAACAAATGGTGCATGTAATTGAAAGATCAAATCGTCGTGAACTGCTTCCTTACACGATTTTGATCACTAGCATTTTGGAAGATCACGGAGTTGATATCAAGTGTGTCAAATATGACTATGGTTTGGGTGCTATTGATGGAATTACTTTGGCCAAGTCAATTAGCACTCTAAAAACATTTGGGCAAGTAAAAGGATATGCAAGTGAAGCGACTCCAAGTGCACCGCCTCATCAAGTGGAACATCAAGACTCTTCTAGATCAGATGAGGTAGTGACGTTACAATCATTACATCGGGATGTACGCTCACTAAAGAAAAGGATGGAACAAGGGTTCAAAAAGCTCGAGGACGGATTAAAGAAGATTTTTGATATCCTCGGCCGCAAACATGATGATGTAGTTCTTGGAGCGACCGGACCAAGTACTTCACATGGACCTACGTCACATGATGATGATGATTCAGGACATAACGATGAGTGACTTTTTGCTTTTCTTGTTCTTGCTTTTCATTTTCCTTTTAGTTTGTTGATGAACAAGAACTTTTGTGGTCATGTACCTATGCATGAACTAATGCTCCTAATGATTTTCTTTTGTCTAGTATTTTCATTGTTTGACAATTTATGACAAAAATGGGGAGAAGATAAAAGATGGAAATGAGGAGATGAGATGATCGAGATAGGGGGAGATGATGAAAAAGGAGCCGAAAATCAAAAAGAACCAAAAGGACGAATCAAATGTAGGACTTACATTTAATTTCTGACGACTGATTTTTTATTTTGTTTGGAGTTTTGTTTTGCAGGATTTACATCACTTTAAGACTCCAAGTCCTAAGTCATAGAGTTTGTTCTAGGATTGGTTCAAATGTATTTTTGTTTATTGGATCTTTCACGCAAAGAAAGTCAATGTTTTGGTGATGACATTGAGTTTCGATTTTTTGGTTTGAGATGAGTGTCTTGAGCGTTTTATGTATTTTTGGGTTTTGTCACGAAATTGCCAAAGGGGGAGATTGTTACTGTCACGCCCCGGGGTCGAAACTGCGACCCGGGCTCGCCAACAGATCCGCCACCTATGCCAAACCCCGCATAGGCGAAGCGTCCTACCTGCAAGAAAGGTGCTACAGCTAAACAGATATCAGAGCTATAAGATAAAACTGCTGTAAAAATAAAATCAACCACTGTACAACTGGAAAATAATACAACAATGTCCACCTCCCAAAATGATAATTGTACAATATCCTCAGATACAAAACTCATAGCTCAACAGGGAGGTATCTCCAATAAATACATCAGCGTACAGGCTCTCAATACATATCATGTCCTCACTACATCAGTCTCTCAAAAGAGAAAATAAAATACCTAATCTACTGAAGATCTCCTCTGAAGGGTACCGCTACTCTCCAACGATGGGTAGGGATCTAGCTCGCAACTCCCTCGCCTCGATCAACAACCGCAGAATCAGCAGCATCCGCTAAGACTCTGCAAAACAAAGGAGAGAAAGGGGAAAAGATGGGGAAAACCCCCAGCGGGTGTGAGAATTACACCAAAAAGGGAGTTCTCAGTGGGTACCATCGCCAGGCCCGGCGATTAGCCCACTAAGACCACTAGAGGCAATAAATAACTAAGCAGTAAAAACTGAACTAGAAAGGCTGGAGATACTCTACAGCTACCCTGCCTCCATCTAAATGCTCAACCTCTCACCCAATGGTCAAAGTACTCATGACGACACGGGACCACCGTCAAACCTGACGACTCCCAACTACACTAGCACTGGTCTAAACACAGCTACTAGACTCCACTCAGCCCCCAAGCACGAGTGCAACTATAAAGGTATCTGACCGAATAAACCCAATCAAATGAACCGGTATAAAACCCGGTACTGCTTGCTCTGCTGCCAAACTCAAGAACTCATCTGTGGGAAATACTGACCGACTACTGACCGGTACAGTCGCATCCCAAAATAGGTGACAGACCGACTACTGACCGGTACGGTCGCACCCAAAATAAGTAACAGACCGGCTCCTAACCAGCACGGTCGCACACTAAATAAGTAGCGGACCGGCTCCTGACCGGCACAGTCGCACACTAAATAAGTAACAGACCGGCTCTTGACCGGCACGGTCGCACACTAAATAAGTAACAGACCGGCTCCTAACCGGCACGGTCGCACACTAAATAAGTGGAAAACTCCGCCCACTAGAGAATCTGATAACCAATCTGGTGCATAAATAAATGTCCGGTCAACCGCCCAATATCCGCGGTTGCCGCAATACCCTGCCGTCTATAATCCAGCACAATAACCGACCTCCGGTCAACCGCCCAAAATCCGCGGTTGCCACAAAGCCCTTTAGTCCATAATCATGTCCTACCACCGATGTCCTATAACCGACATCCGGTCAACCGCCCAATATTCGCAGTTGCCGCAAAACCCACAATCCACAATCCAGGCCCCGGCTACACTATCCCAAACCCCTGCTCAAACCCGAGCAACAATAACCACCTGACTAAAGAATAAGGAGAACAGAAGCAAACAAGGTTTCTCCTAAGTCAAGTTCCAGCATGATAGTGTAGCAGAAAAAGATGGCCTACTTAAATGTCCATACAAGCATGCAAGGTCCTTTACTTGATAAAGCAATTACAAGTATTCTAACTTTTACAAAACTAAGTGCATAGAACCTCCAATGTACATGATGCATAATACATGATACATGATACAATCTTGATACATGATCTACTAACAATAAGCTTTTCAAGATGCAAGCCCTAACCACATGCTTTCACAAGAATAATGAATTTCCCTAACACCTTGCTTTTCAAGATACAATCACTTTCAATATGTTGTTGCAAAGATAGGAACTCACTGACAAGTAATCTTTCCAAAATATGAACTCTAACCACATGCCCAAACCTTCCATTATACATACAACATGATATGGATTTAGCATGATTTACAAGTGTTTAAACTACACATCTAAAGCAAGGAAACACAACTTACTAACATTCAGTTCTCTAACAATGCAAGTAGTAACAATGAATCCATGATCTCTTACAAGCATGCTAGGTCCATTTCACAATTCTAACTAGCAACATGATCAAGCAACACTCTAATATGCCTAGTGGGAAATCAAAAGTAGGAGGTTTACAACAACACCCACCTCGAAAGCTAAATCCTTGTCCAAAGGTGAAATCCACGCTCAACACAAAGATTCGCCACAACACTGATCACAACAACCCCAAAGAATATAATTAATCATACAACCAATACAACATCACACTCAAACACATGCTGTCCAAATTCCAACAGTCCAATTTCGGGAAATTTTCACCTACGAGTTGATCCCATAAAAATCCAAGAAAAATACTGTCACGATCCTCGCGACGAACCGGTCGAAACGAGTACCTGCACGTTCAAATCCGAGTTTCCTACACTGAGATACAAATTCCACAAGGGAACCACCCCGAAATAAACCAGTCTCAAAATCTGTAGCACAAAGTTCTGTAAACAGGGATTTTTCACCTTCGGGAAATATTTAGAAAAATCCCAGAAAATTCAAGGGTTTTCCTTGCGCTGTGTAGATGAAAAACGCCTATAGGCATGCCTCCATCCGATGCCTGAGCGCGAAGATAGAAAATCGACAAGCCAACGCTGTCCAAAACCTCACAGCAGGAAAAGGAGTCACAAAAACACCTCAGGAACAGTGCTGAAAACTCAAAACAAGGAGAAGTGATCAACACAGAAAACGAAGCCTTACCTCTCATGAACGCTCTAACGCAAAAATCGGCTCAAAATTCCATCGGAGTGATCCGTTGTGCCTCGCGGACTGAAGAGCGACGGTAATAGCCAAAAATCCAAAGTGCGTCGATGTGCGCCGCGTCGCAGATAACGTCGATGGCACGTTCTCCAAAAATCCCGAAAATCCATCAAGTGGTGGAGGGTACAGTGAGGATGGCTCTGTGGAAGAAGGAGCTCCCGGAAATGCCAAAAACCCGCTCAAAATCCCTCAATTGCCTATTTATAGGCTAAAGAAAAGGGAAAAAGACACACTTTGGGGTACACTTTCCGGGTGCCCGAATCTTTCGGGCCCCCACAGTGTACCCAAAACTCCCCCCCGCGGTGCGCCCGAAACACTCCGGGCGCGCCACGTCACACACATAACAGGGAACAGCCGAATCGCCCATTAGCCGTGCGCCACGTGGCGTGGACCACGCCTGCGGATGTTGTGCACCCGCCAACCACACGATGCCACGTGGACCGCACTCAGAGGCGGCCCACGTGCGCTCGCGTGCTCCCCGCGCAGCCGCCTGCCACCCTGCCAGGCACGCTTCCCGAGGCAGACCGCAGTCGTTCCGTGAACCGGGTCCACAGCACCAACCAATGCCATCACGCCACGTGTCCTCACCCCAACCAACAGAGAAGCGCCACGTGGCATGCGCGCCCTGTGCACCGCGCGCCTGCCCGCGCGCCTGCCTGCGCACTGCCCGCGCCCGCTCCGCCGCCTGCCCGAGCCCGCGCCGCTGCGCTCCGCCGCTGCCCGCCGCCGCCGGAACAGTAATAGCTGCCTCGAAATCCATGCCGGGTCTTCCGGGCTCCGAAAAATACAAGTAAATGGCCCATTTTCATCATTTTCGCGCGCTGAATCCAAATCCAAAGTCCGATTTGCCAAATTCAAATCCTAAAATTTGTCGAAGGCATCCGGGAAGGTGTTTCTTTGTCCAAACTTCGCGCTGAGCCCAATTTTAATATCCGCTTCGCGCGAAACTACTTCTAAACATCCGACGGGGTCCTCCGATCACCCACGTGATCCATTTTAAGCCCGAAGTCCATCACTTGTGTCCAAATTGTGCACAAACACCACCGACACACCTCGTAGGCCTCCGTAAGCTACCAATCAACCAGTAAATTCATCATGGGGTTCCGGGTCCTCACAGTTACGGCTTTTATGTTGGCATATTTCGTGATTTAAGTAGGAGTCTTGAAGTGATCAAATTGTCAAATCAGTAATCAAAGACTTTATGAAGATTCAACAAAGAGCTCAAGTTGACACTCAGATATGATTATAGTATTCATGGTGACTTAAGTTTATTTACAATCTTTGGAATCATGAATTTATCGAAACCGGGTTTAGAAGAGGTTTTGGGAACATGGTTTTTAACTCATAACTTATTTTAAGTTTGGATTCCGGTACATGGTTTGTTATGTTAAACTTATCTTCGAAAAATTTAGTATTTTACATTGAGTACCGGAACCACACTTTGAGTTCCTCAAAACCCGACACAAAATTTTTTGAAATTTGCATTGAGTACCGGAACCTGACTTTGAGTACCGGTACGCAATAGAAAATTTTGTATGTTGCGTGATTGAGTACCGGAAACTACCTTTTAGTACCGGTACGCAATGTTCAATTGTGATAAGAATGCTAAACCGACTTTGATTGAATTCCAAAGGTTATAAATAGATACTTAGGGTTTCTCAAGAGGTACCGACCAACTCAGAAACACTTGAGAGCAACCCTAGAGGCTAGGGTTTTATCGTTTTTCTTTGTAGCCTCTCTTAAGTCAATTCGACGGTTCTTTGACGATATGCTTTTTGTTGAATTGATCTAATCTTTGCTTAGAGATTTCATCCATGGTTCTCTAATGTTATTCTAAGCAAAGAATCACCATCGAAGCCTATACTTTCGTTACGGCTGAGATTGCGTCAAGGATTTGACGTGGCATCGTGGATTCGATGTGTTGAAGGCGTTTCGTGGATTCAAAACGTGTTGCTTGTGGATTCGAGTGGCATTCATGGATTCGGACGTGCAGTCGGTGAGCGCAAGATCCAGAGAAGTTGAATGAGAGGTTTGAGTCCGTGGAGTCGGTAATCACCTTGTTATCTTTCTATTCTTAGTGGATTGTTATTGCGTGTTGGTCCCGTGGGTTTTTTACTCCTGGTTGGAGTTTTCCCACGTAAATCTTGGTGTGCTGTTTTTATTTTCCGCATTTATTTTAAATTGCACTAAGATTTGGTTTTTGGATATTACACCTATTCACCCCCCCCCCCCCCCCTCTAGGTGGTATTTGATAGAACCTATTTAGATCCTTGGGGATCCATAACCTACATGGTGGTACAACAGGAGATGCTCTCTGCTCAAGCATGCGCATCATGCGCTCCATATTCTCCTCTTGGCGCCGCATCGCCTCTGACATCTGCGTTACCTGAGCTCGTAACTCCCGGACCTCACTCTGCCCTGTCTGCTCAGCCTCCCGCTGCTCGGGCTCCTCATCTGATGCAGGATGTGCCCTCGTCAATGCACGACGTCTCGGAGGCATCGTAGGCAACTGCAACAAAAACAAACGTCAGAACACAAAAATCTCTCAACCCGATCAAGTGAAAGTCTAAAACATGTTACCCATTCTAAAGCATTATGTCGTCTGCAGCCAACACAACCACTTTAGAGAATAAACATGCAAGATCACTCACCCCAATCCCCTGAGGGAGGTACAGACTCAATCAGGACTCTCGCTAAAGTCACATATCTCACGACAATCATCCTACTGTCCAACCAAAAGCCTAGGGTTACTAAGTCCTCAACAACCTACAAACTAGGCTCTGATACCACCCTAATCTGTCACGCCCCAAGGTCGAAACTGCGACCCAGGCTCGCCAACAGATCCGCCATCTGTACGAAAACCCCCGCACAGACGAAGCGTCTAACCTGCAAAGTCAAATCTATAGCTATATATGTATCAGAGCTGAAATAAAATAAATAGCTACAGAAACAAAAACTGAACATCTGAATTTACAAAATTCAAATACATAGTCATCTCCCACTATGAAAATAAATACAACAAATCTCTTAGACTATCTAGTACAAAATACATCTCACATACAGGGTACCTCTACCTCTGACTCTCAAAATACAGCTGGTAAGGAACTACTCGGCCACGCCCTTACCTCGATCTGCTGCCTCCGCTCGAACAGAAGCTGGAACATCTACCTCTGGAAAACCAGTCACCACAGCGGGTGTGAGAACTACACCAACACGTAGTTCTTAGTGGGTACCATCACCAATATCCACGGTATGCCCACTAAGTCTACTAGAGGCAATAAAACAGGTAAACAAGTAATATGAAAGCTGAAATAAAACTACAGCTAAATGCCTCAAGTATCATGCTCAAAGAAAAATACTCAACTAAGAGCATGCTATGCATCCACTCGCTCACGAGGTACTCGCCTCAACCCAATCTCACTGACTGCCAAATCTGGTCCAGTCAAGCCTACGCCTCCATAGTGTATCAACGTAGGGTGTCCAATCGGACTATCATAATACCACGCAAAGCAGCCTCATCAGGCACATCATCATCATCATCGCATCCGGAGCGGCAACTCGAGGGGAGCGACCCCACCGAGGAACAAGTGTGTCACATCTGGCTCAATAAGCGGCATCTGCAGGCTATAATCCACGATCAAACAGATCGAAAACTCGAATGCCCAACTATCCCATAATCATGTTTAGGTCGGAGAACCCTCCACGACTCAATCTGATAAAGCCCACAAAACCCCCAAAACACTAGAAAACCCATCCACTGAGTCAATAAAAATCCACTCGGCCCCCGAGCACGAGGGTATGTTCATTCTGAACCTATCCAACCCCTCTGGGCGATCTCAAAGTTTAAAACTAATTTTTCATTAAATCAGGTTCAACGAATTTTAAAATAGTTCAGATGCAATTTTGGCGTCATCTAACCATGCAATCTAGTGTCATATGATGTCAAGAGTATACTAAAAATATTCTGGGATTCAGGTTGTCATTCTGTAATTTTCTAGGCAACTATCAGATTTACAAGCTATAATAATAGATAAACTAGACATGCTAAAAATGCATACAATAGTATTAGAAGGCATTCCACAAAGTTTTGAAGAATTCTAACCCACCTGGATCACTTTTCGCAAGCAAACGAGAAGTCGGTGAAGTGCGAGTTCGCTCACTGTCAAAAATAGTCGGAACAACACCCTTGGCACCCGGTCGCGCGCACCTCTGCCAACCGTCCGGAAAAACCTCCAGGAGCTCACAACACACTCCCAAGGCCACAAGCAGGGACCCTCTGTGCTCAGGTCAACCCCGCCAAGCTCCACCACTCACAGCCCGCACCTAACGCACGGCTCCACGCGGCTCCGCACAGTGCACAGCAAGGCGAGCTCCACAGCACACGCAGCACTCAGCTGCTCCTCTCAGCACAGGGAAGGAGAAAAGAGCAAGGAAAATCCATACCAAGCCTCAAAATCCATCTCTCAGCCAAAACCAAAAATCCAGGAAAAAAATCTGAAAACTCGGAACAACACAATAACCTACCTCTGATGCTGCTCCCGCGCGCGCAAGCTCCAGTCCGAGCTCTCCTCGACGGGCCAAGCTCTCTTCCGCGGTCTCGGCCAAAATCTGCAGCTCCGGCGCTAAGAGAAATCCTCAAGAATTCCTGTTGAAGCTCCCCTGGTGCAACAATGGTGGCCCTGCTGCTGCTGCTGCTGAGGAGGAGGAAGAAGAAGAAGAAGAAGAAGAATAAGAAGAAGAAGATGATGAAGAAGAAGAAGAAGATGGAGAAGATGGAGATGGGGCAGAGGGAGTGGATGGTGATGGGATAAATGTAGACCACTCCCTCCCATCCCTCTGGCACTACACGTGCGCCTCCAAGTACACTATCACGTCACAGGGTGAAATAAACCGCGGAACAACCCGGAATACTAACCTGTCCACGCAAAGAAATCCGCATTTCAGACACCCTAAAACCACGATCGGGCGCCCGGTTTTACGGCACAGTACTCTCGAGCGCTCCCCCCGGCCGCCCGCTCCGCTACAGTAGACAGCTCGAATCCTCGTCAGAGTGTCGGATCCTCTCCTCAGTCCTGCGGGCGCCCTAAACAAAGGTCCGGCGCTACAGTGCACACCACTTATCTCACCATCAACCAAAAATCTTAAGAAATCACTGCCATCCAAACCTCGGGCTGCTACAGTAACTTTCGGACGCCCGCACTTGAGTTCCGCAACTTTCAAACGTCCAGAATTTCTCCTAAGGCGCCCGAAAACTCTGAAACATGCAGTTTCAGCTATTTTGCGGTCCCGAGTCTGTTTTTCGCGCCATTTTCCCATCCCACGGCACTCACACTATCCAAGCATCTACATATGCTCACATGGGCACACCCAAATAGTTACTTAGCCCCGGTACTCTACATCCTCCCCTCCTTCAAAAAGTTTCGTCCTCGAAACTGAAAATCCATACCTCAGGAGGTTGTCTTGAACAAATGGGGATAGGATATCCTCAACTCATCCTCATGTTCTCAAGTGGCCTCTCGCTCATTATGATGGCTCCACTGGACCTTCACAAAAGGTATGACCCGATTGCGCAATTCTTTAGTCTCCCGGGCAAGAATTCGCATCAGTCGCTCCTGATAGCTCAAATCCTCGTCCAACTCTAAGGAAGTAAAGTCTAAAACATGCGAGGGATCAAAAACATACTTCCTCAGGACGGATACGTGAAAGACATCATGGGTGCCTGCCAATCGCGACGGTAGCGCAACTCGGTAAGCAACTGGTCCAATGCGCTCCAATACCTCAAACGGGCCAATGAACCGCGGACTAAGCTTTCCGCGTACTCCAAATCGGCGTATCCCTCGGGATGGCGAGACTTTCAGGAAAACATGATCACCAGTCTGAAACTCCAAGTCTCACCGCCTCCTATCGGCATAACTCCTCTGCCGGCTCTGGGCGCTCACCAAATGTCGCCGAATGACCTTGACCTTTTCTTCAGCTTCCAAAAGCAAGTCAGGTTCCACGATCTTCCTTTCACCCACATCACTCCAAAATAATAACGATCGACATTTGCATCCATATAATTCTCCCGATCAAAAACCGACACCTGAATTGGCGAACAGTCTACCCCCACGATGCTCCCGATCAAAAACCGAACCTGCAAAAGGTCTACCGAGTCAAAGCTAGACTCAACAATCCGAGATCACCCACCTCTCAATTCCAACGTTATTGGAAAGATCGGTTTCTTAAACCGACACCCGGAGTCCACCGAAATTATCCGGAAAGCCCCCAACAATTTACTTGAACACCCGCTGTCCCAAAATGCACCAAAACAGGTGCCCAGACAGCAAACACTACCCAAACAGAGAAAACGTGTAAAAACACAAAACTATGCGAAAAAGAAAATTTTACAGGTGTACAGTGATCAATAGACGATGCCCCGGTGATGAAGGAAAAGACTGAAATGAAAAACGGTGTACTGTTGTCCCAGAACACCGAACTGACGAACCCCTGTATCGAAAATCCCTCCGATCATGAAAACCGTCCTCCAATGTGGTCCGCCAGTCCCTGACGGCGACCGTGACGGAAAATGGCTAGGCGAACCCAAGAATGTCAACAACCGAAACCAAGACCGTCATGCGAAACCGTCGACGAAACCGCCAAGCAAAACCGTCGACGAAACCGTTGACAGCGACCCGAACCAAGCGGGCGGCCGAGCGGCACAAGGGTGGCGCGAGAACGCTGGCTGTGCAGGCTATGCGGCGGCGCAGGCTACTCGATGGTGCGGCAGGCAGCGCGGGCGGCGCACGCAGGGAAGCTGCGCGGCGGCGCGCACACAGAAAGATCACAGGCGGCGCATGTAGGAAAGCTACGGGCAGTGCGCAGGCAACAGTGAGCGTGGATGCAAAGCTGTGTAGGTTTTTATAAGGATCCACAAGGATCTAAATTGGTACTATCAAACAACTAGAGGGGGGGTGAATAGGTGTAATACTTAAAAATCACAATCTCAGTGTAAAATAAAAACCAATGCGGAAAATAAAAATAGCACACCGAGATTTACGTGGAAACTCCAATCCAGGAGAAAAACCACGGGACCAACACGCAATAGCAATCCACTAAGAATAGAAGAATAACAAGGTGATTGCCGACTCCACGGACTCAACCCCTCCTTCAACTTCTTCGGATCTTGCGCTCCACCGATTGCACGTCCATTGCACACGTTCGAATCCACGAACGCCACTCGAATCCACGAGCACACGTTTCGAATCCACGAAACGCCTTCGACAGACCGAATCCACGGTGCTACGTCGAATCCACGACGCAAACAAACTCAGCCGATACAAAATATAGGCTTCGATGGTGATCCTTTGCTTAGATTAACATTGAAGAACCATAGATGGAATCTCTAAGCAAAGACTAGATCAATTCGACAAAAAGTATGTCATGGAAGAACCGTCGAATTGACCTAAAAGAGGCTAAAGAGAAGAACGGTAAAAACCAGCCTCTAAGGTTGCTCTCGAGTGTTTCTGAATTGATCGGTAGTTCTCGAGAAACCCTAAGTATCTATATATAACCTTTGGAAACTAATTAGAGTCGATTTAGCAATCTTATCACGACATGGCATTGTGTACCGGTACTAAATAATGGGTTCCGGTACTCAATGACTCAAAACACAGATTTTCCTATTGTGTTCCGGTACTGCATATTGTGTTCCGGTACTCAATGAGAATTACAGAAAATTCTGTGTCGGGTTTGAGGAACTCAAAGTGTGGTTCCGGTACTCAATGTAAAAACTGATTTTTCCAAGATAAGTTTTATCCAAAACAGACCAAGTACCAGAATTCAAACTTAGAATAAGTTGTGAATTAAAACCAAGTTCCTAAAACCTCGTCTAAACCGGGTTTCAATAATTTCCTGATTCCAATGATTATAAATGTACTTAAATCACCATGATTAAATTAATCATACCTGAGTGTTAACTTGAGATCTTGTTGAATCTTCTCCAAGTCTTTGAATGCTGATTGACAATTTGATCACTTCAAGACTCCGAATCAACTCACGAAATATGCCAACACAAAAAGCCGTAACAGGCTGTAGCATGCGCAGCTGTGCAGACTGTTGCACGCGCGGTGGCGGCATGGGCTGGCAGCGTGCGGCGGCGGCAGCGCAGGCTGACTTTATTGTGAGGACCCGAATCCCCGCAAGAGGATTACTGTTGGATCAGCAGCTTCTGGAGGCCCGTGTTGTGTGTCGGAGGTGTTTGTGCGCATATCGGACGCAAGAAATGGACTCAATGCGTAGAATGGATCACGAGTGTATTCGGATGCCCCCGTCGAATTTTAGAAGTGGTTCCACGCGAAACGGACATCGGATTTGGATTCAGCGCGGAAACACGATGGAAATTGACTACTTGGTTGTATTTTTCTGAGTCCAGACGCCCGAAAACGGACACTCGAAAGTTTTCAGTGTTTTCGGGTGCATGGTGGACCGGTGGACCGGGGGTTGTGCCACATGGCGGCTTCCTATTGGTGTCGTACGCCACTTGGCGGAGCAAGAGGCGTGGCGCAGTGGGCTCGGCCCACGGGAGCAGGCGCGGGCGGGGCAGGCGCGGTGCAGCGAGGGTGGTGTGCCACGTGGCGTCTTCCCGTTGGTGCAATGTGGACACGTGGCAGCTTTGGATTGGCTGGCACACCAGGCGCGGTCCACGGAGCAAGTGCTGCAGGTGCCTCGGGATGCCTGCGCGGCGTGGGCGCCGGCAGCGCGGCTTGGGCGCACGTGGGCGCGGTGCCCGATGCGTTGACGCAGGGAAGGGGGGCGCGTGGGCGCGGCCACGCGTCGCGAGCGGGTAGGCCCGTTTCGCTGTTTGCTGTGCGGGGCCACGTGGCGCGAAGAGGGAGTTCCAGGTGCTGGGTGTTTGGGGTACATTCAGGGGTACTGTTTGCGCCCGGAAGTTCCGGGCGCCCGGAAGTTCCGGGCGCCCGGAAAGTGCACTCCGAAGTGTGTTTTTCACCCGGATTTCAGCATATAAATAGGCTTTGGGTGGCTCATTTCAGGATTTTTGGAGATTTCTAGGAGCCCCCCTTTAGCAGAGCTCTCCTACACTGTGTCCTTTACTCCCCGATGGATCTTGGGTATTTTTGGGGGCCGTGTCATCGGTGTTTTCTGCGACGCGGCGCACTTCGACGCTCCTTCGTTTGTGGCTTCTACCTTCGCATTTCAGTGCGCGAGGCCCCCTGAGCTACCTCGATGGAGTTTTGAGCCAATTTTTATGGCATCGCGTTCACGAGAGGTACACCTTCGTTTTCCGTGTTGATCACTTCGCTCCGTTTTTAGTTTTTGGTGGTGTTCCCGAGGTATCTTATGACCCCCTTATATTGCTGCGAGGTTTAGGACAGCGGTGGAGTATTGTTGGGATTTCTCGGCCTACGGGCATCGAAACGGGACGTTTGATGACTCGATCGACATCTACGCTTCGAGAGGAACGCGACTGTATTTTTATCAGAATTTTCGAATGTGATATTTAAGCTTCTTCGTGACTGATTTCCGTAGATATGCGAGTTGTGGATTGATTGGCTTACCGCGATGTTCTATTTTTATCTTGGCCGACAGGTGTCGGAACGAGGAGTATAAATACTCGATTTGGATCTACTCGTCGCGAGGATCGCAGCCGTGATTTTTCTAGATTTTTCAGAGGACCGCACGCAGGTGAAAATCCCCTTTTTCTGTGCTGGTTTGTAAAAACACCAAGTGCTGTTTGGGATGTGTTTGTGGTATTGTTTGATTGTTGGATGTGTTGTTGGTTTGAGCAAAGGCTTGTGCGACCGAGTACCGAGGGTGAGGTTTCGGCGAATTTTGGTAGTGAGTGTGTGATGACCTGGATCTCCGCAGAGAGTTTGCAGTGTGATTGGGGACTTCTGGAGACCTATGGTGCATGTTGGAGGTGATTGGGCGCAAGATCGAACCCCAGTTTTGGACCCGGCATGAAAATCGGAACAAGTTTGCTTCTCCGGGAATTTTCAACAAATTTTGGAGGTGGAATTTGGCAAAACGGACATCGAATTTGGATTCAGCGCGCGAAACCGATGGAAATGGACTGTTTATTTGTATTTTTCGGAGCCAGGATGCCGTGCACGGATTTTGAGGCAGTTGGCACTGTTCCGGCGGCCGGCAGGCAGCGGTGGCGGCGGCGGGCAGCGGCGGAGCACGGCGGTGCGGGCGCGGGCATCGCGCGGGCGCGGGCGCGGGCGCTGGCGCGGGCAGCGCACGGGCAGGCGCGCGGTGCACGGGGGCGTCTTGCCACGTGGCATCTTCTCACTGGTTCGCAATGGACGAGTGGCGGGCTTGGGTTGGTCGGTGCAGTGGACCGGGACCACGGTGCAGGCCGGGGCGGCCTCGGGGCTCGTGCCTAGCAGGGGCGTAGGCAGCGGCGCAGGCGCGTGTTGACCGCCCGCGCGAGTGCGCGCCACGCGTCGGCGTCCGCGGTGGCAACGCGTCGTTCGGTGGGTGGCCGCTTCGGCTGTCGCCTGTTCGGGGTGACGTGGCGTCTCCGGGCGGATTAGGGCGCGGTCGGATGAGGTCCATCCGACCCGGGTTTCGGCGCCCGAAAGATTCGGGCGCCCGAAACCGGGGACACACTCGGTATTTCGGCAATTGTTTTCCCAGCCAATTTAAGGACCCGAGCCATCTTCTTCTTCCTCTTTTCCGCATTTCGGAGCCTCCTTTCACCTTGACGCCTTCAGCAAAGTTGCTCCTCGCGCCGTGCTGCATCTACCTGAGTATTTCTGGGATTTTACGTGGCACACTTCCTGAGGTTTCCATTTCTTTAGCGCGTCGCGACTCTCGTTCGTCGGTGTTTCCTTCCGTCGCGTTTCGGTGCGCGAGCTCCCCCGGCCTACTCCCACCACCTTTTCGAGCGATTCTTTTGCCGTTGGATCCGCGATAGGTAGGGCTACGATCTTGGTATTTTCAGCATCTCCTAGTTTCGAGTTTTTCTTAGAGTTTTCCCGTGCATACTGGGACCCTTTGTTTGCTGTGAGGATTTCGGGGTCGGCAGCTTGTTGCGTGGAGTTCTCCGCGCTCGAGCGTCGGATCGACGTGGGCCTATACACTTTTTGCATCTACTCGTCGCGAGGAGTATCGCCATATTTTTCTGGGATTTTTCTGAGTCTTGCCCGGAGGTATATTTTCTCCCTTTATCTGTGCATGGGATTACAGTTGTGTTGTTGTGAGGTTGTGTGCACCCAGTGTTGTGGAATTTGTGAATCGGCCTACGGGGCTCGGAATTGGACGTGCATGCACTCGTTTCGAAGGTCTCGACGCGACGATCACAGCAGTATTTTTATCGTATTTTTCGGAGCCCTTTCAGCAGGTGAATATTTAGCATCTTTGGGACTATTCTGCAGGTTGTGTATACTTGGTTGATTTTTTGGAATAAAGTGTAACTGTGAACCTTGTGTTGTAGCCAGGAGGGTTTGCTGGTATTGCTGGACCCATTGGATCTGGAGATATTGATTTCTGTGTATTTTCAGCTGTTGGACTTTGGACAGTTAGCACCTTCATGTGGGTGGCCTTATCTCCAAGATTGATGGACTAGACATTAATTCTATTATAGTAGGACTATGCATGATTGTGAGTTTATTGTGTTGCATGCTAGAATGTATGAATTGATGTTCCTGATATAGTTGGATTGATCATGTGATTTACTACTTCCTAAAATCTGTTAAATCATTTTTGTCCTGGAACTTGACCTAGCACCCCCGTCATTTGTTGCATGTGTAACCAGACTAATAGAAAACCCTCATCTGGGCTAGGTTTATTTATGCTTTAGACATCCACACTGTTCTTCTATTCTTGGATATAGTGTCTTCCTCGCCCGGGTAGTGGGCCGAGTGGTCGAGTGTGGTGACCCGGATCTTTGCAGGGCTTCTACAGTGTGACCAGCAGCTTCTGGAAGCCTACGTGGCATGTCGGCGGTGTTCGTGCGCCAATTTGGACACAAGTGATGGACTCGGGGCTTAAAATGGATCACGTGGGTAATCGGGGGACCCCGTCGGATGTTTAGAGGAGTTTACGCGCAGAATGGATGTCAAATTTCGGCTCAGCGCAAAATTCGGATTTAAAATACCTTTTCGGGAGCCTCCGGCAATTTATAGGATTGGAATTTGGCAAAATGGACGCCGGATTTGGAATCAGCGCGCGAAAACGGTCAAGATGGCTATTTACTTGTATTTTTCGGAGCTTGCTACAGTATTTTTTACTGTTCACAGCCGGAACAGTGTTCCCGGCGATCGCCGGCGGCGGCCGGCGGCGGCGGAAGGCGGCGGCGGAAGGCGGCGGCGCGGGCTCGGGCAGGCGGTGCGCGGCCGCGGGCAGGCGCAGAGCGGCGCGGGCAGGCGCAGATGGGCGCGGGCAGGTGCGCGGTCCACGCGGCGGGCGTGCACCAGGGCAGTGCCACGTGGCGGGTTGTGGTTCGATGGTTCAGGCGGCGCGGTCCACGGAATTCTTCGGGTGCACGGTGGACCGACAGTGGGACGCGTGGCAGCTTTTTATTCGTTGGTGTTGTGGACCCGGTCCACGGTGCAGGAGGTGGTTACCTCACGGAATTCTTCGGGTGCACGGTGGACCGACAGTGGGACGCGTGGCAGCTTTTTATTCGTTGGTGTTGTGGACCCGGTCCACGGTGCAGGAGGTGGTTACCTCGGTTTTCGTGCGCGGTATGGGTGCGGCAGCGCGCACGTGGGCGCGATTCCCGAGGCGCGGGCGCGCGGGAAGAGGAGGCCACGTGTCGCGCGGTGGGTGGCCAGGATTGGTGTTTGCTGTGCGGGTGCCACGTGGCGCGCCATGAGCGGCCCGTTTTGGTGTTTCCTGTTCGGCGGGACACAGAGGTAATTTTTCGAAAAGATTTTCTGGTTTTCCCTTAAGTGGCAACCCGAGGGCTTTTGGGAGGAGGTTTTCGACCCCTTCGAGCCCTCTGCTCGAAGGGGGTTGAGAAGAAGAATTCTTCTCCTTGAAGTGAGGATTACACCCATCAAGTTACGGATTTTTCGGCGACACAGATTTCGAGATTTTGATTTTACCGGCGTGGCGCGACATTTCTTCTTCGGTGTTCTTTTCCGTCGCTTTTCGGTGCACGAGCTCCCCCGGCCTACCCTGAGCTTCTTTTTCTGTGATTTTTGCACCGTTGGCTTCAAGACAGGTAGGGCTTCAACTATCATGTTTTGAGCTTCCCCTATTTCTGAGATCTTCTTGGAGTTTTCGAGCTTCTCTTTGACCCATTTTCTGTTGCTGAGTATTTGGACAGCACCGTGGTATTTTGGTGATATCTCCGCAACCGGGCATCGGATTGAGACGTTCCAAAAGGCGTTTTGCATCTACCCATCACGAGGAACATGCTCGTATTTTTATTGGATTTTTTTGAGTTTTTATTGGAGGTGAAAAATCCCTTTTCCCTGTAAACAGCGCTATAGTTTTTGGTACAGAATTCTTTTGAGTGGTGCACCTTGCCGATTTTGTATCTTGGCCTACAGGTGTCGGATTTTGACGTGCGAGTACTCGTTTCGACCGGCTCGACGCGACGAATGCAGCGGCTATTTTCTCAGATTTTTCTGATTTCATTTCGCAATTAAAAACAATGCATTTTTGGGACTGATTTGGGACATCGGGTAATTTGGATTATTGTGTGTAATTTGGGCACCCCTGTGTACATTTTTGCAGTTATCGCGGCAGGTGATCTTTTATTGGGTGAGGACACTTTCGAGCCATGGATTGCGCTTTTCCAGGTGGGTGGTTGTTATATCCCTCTTTTCTGATGTACCCACTAGGAATATTAGAGAGATCCTCTCTGTTGGACATACTGAATGGTCACCTAATGGACATGCGTGCTTAACTAAAATAATTATGAGCCTATCCTGTGGAAAACACTGTAGAGAAACTTGTTAGTGGTTGGAACTTGTACATGCTTACATGGACATCATATTGGCATTTAACTGTGCATGGGGGAGGTATTTTCATGTTGGGATATTATGAAACGTCTTGTGGGAGGGTTCCACTTGAGGATCTTCTGGACAGGCAGGGGTGGATGGTTTATGTGAGGGTGATTAGCAGATTATAGGCATGTGCAGTTGGATTATGATTTAGCATGATGATTATACCCAGGTGGAACTATTAATTGATACACATGTGGAACCACTTTTCATCACTCACCCTTCTATCTTTCATGAGGAGATAGGCTTGCTTTTATGGATATCTAGTCAGACCATTTTTTGTCGCTACACTATGTGTTGGGACTTGATTTAGGAGAAACCCTATTGTTCCTTCTCCCCCTATTCCTTAGGCAGGCGGCTATTTGTTGCTCGGGTTTGAGCAGGGATTGGCATAGTGTAGCCAGGGCCTGGATTTTAGCTTCTGGGGTATTGCGGCTACCGCGGATAGTAGGCGGTTGACCGGATGTCAGAGGTGGGACATGATTGTGATTATGGGTGTTGTTGTGAACCCCTTGTTTTGATTACCCGCTAGGTAATTGAGTAGCTTCTGTGGTTAAAAAGGCTAAATGCACTTTATGTGAGGCAATGGCAGGCTTGATCGAGACTAAAACGGATATTGTTAGTACTTGCTTGATTGGGGATTATGATTGTAGAGCTGTAACATCATATTTAAAAGATAAGGCTAATTAATAATTTGTGGGCTTTGGGTAGGTGACATAGGCAGGCACAGGCTATCTCATATTTACCATTCTCATACTATTGTCTCCATGCTCTAACATTATAAAGGATATCGACACCTGTTTTATTTTATATCATCTTGGGACATTTGCATGCTTGTATGGTCACCTAGATAGGCCACCTTTTTCTGCTACACTATCATGCTGGAATTGACATAGGAGAAACCTTTTTATTATTCTTTTCTCCTTTCATTTGAGGCTCAGGGTATTTGCAGCTCGTGCGCGAGCAGGGGGTTTGGGATAGTGTAGTCAGGTTCTTGGGTTTTGGGACATGCTGGGCTTTATGGTAGGGTATTGCGGCAACCACGAACTTTGGGTGGTTGACCGGGTTTTACTATTGCATCAGATTGGGAGAGGGGGATCGGGCTATCTTTTGTGGAGGGTTTTTCCCACTTCATCTGAGTCACGATCCAGTCCTGCTACATCAGGTTACTTGTGGTTACTTACTTTACTCGTGTGGGTCGCTCCCCTCGAGTGCCACTCCGGAGTGTGCGTCAGACAGACTTTGAGTCCTTGAGACTCCTTTGCTTCGGTGTTATGCATAGGCTGGCATACCCGTTGCGGCAGGCAGAGCAGGCAGTACCAGTGTCTACTGGTGGTCGGATTGGGTTATTCAGGCAGGCATTTATATTCTGATGCATACATTCAGCTATTCTTTTAGCTCAGTATTTAGAGGCATACTTGTGGTAGCTTCTCATCAGTAGTCATACCCATTGCATACCACCTTTATTTCTTTTGCCTCTGGTAGACCTAGTGGGCGTGTCAGAGTTTGAGGTTTTACCCACTAGGGGAGGCTACTGGTTTACTAGTAGTTCTCACCCCCATTCTTCTTTCCTCTTTTGCTTCTCCCTTGTTTTGCAGTGTCTTCTGCGGGTGCTACTGGGCTTACAGTGGCGGGTCGAGGAGAGAGGACGGCTGTGTAGATAGATCTCGAGGTAGGATGAGCGTGTTAACTGGACTATTGGTGTACCCATGTTTTCTCAGACGGTTATACTTTTACTTTTGGGACTGGCTTTTGCCAGCAGGTTGTATTTATTTTGGGTGAGTTGGGAGAGAAAGATGTATCATTATTACAGATGTGTTGTATTTTATTTCCAGCTTCAGTCTGAGATGTATTAGTTTTTAGTTCAGCTCTGTTTTTATTGCTCTTTTATTATATCTTTCTTATCTGAGCAGGTTGTTGACGCTTCGTGTACATGGGAAATACTGTGTGCACGGCGGATCTGTAGACGGCCCCGGGTTCTGGTTTACACCTGGGGCGTGACATCGAGATTCTTCTTAGTGTGGGATGCATGTTACACTCGTGCTTGGGAACAGAGTGGAGTCTGGTAGATGTAGTTGGTCGTATATCTGTGTCGGGAGCCGTTTGGGTGAACGGTGGTCCCAGGATGTTGTTTTATTTGTTGCCACTGTGTTAGTGGCAGTAGTGTACCAGTGACAGCAGGACCTTGAACCCATAACCTTTTTGGACACACACATGATTTTTAGTCAACCAATGTTTTCTTCCAAGCATCGAAGGGTCGCCTGAGTCTGTTCTTGTTTGATTGGACGAAGGCATTAGCTCTTCGAGGTTTGGATATAAAACTTGTTTTCAAATTTGTTTTCCTAAAAAGAACTAAAAATCATTAAAAATTGATTTCTCTCAGATCAAATGGCTTTCAATAATAAATGTCACCTTTTCCTATAAACTTACCCACTCGAGATGGTTCGAGTGGTCTGGGATCTGAGGGCTGCCTTTTCTCTGGGTCGAGAACAACGAGGGGCTATGCCTAGAACCTGTTCTTGTTTGATTTGGGTTGTAGGTTCTAGTCTTTCGGGGTGCTCGGACCCTTCATTGTTGCCGGTTGTGGAGTATACCCGGCTAGTGAGTTGCATGTCGAGCTGTTATTCCTTTCTAGGGGCCTTTTCTGTTTCTGTTTCGGGACGAAAGCTACGGGGACCGTGCCTAGAACCTGTTCTTGTTTGATAGGGTTGTAGGTGTTGGTCCTTTGGAACTTTCGGGCCCTGGTTGGTTTCCTCCGCATGTTTTACCGGGGGAGTTGTGTTTCCGAAATGTAAGGGGGTCGGAAACTTCGATAGGCGGAGCCTGGATTCTGTTCTTGTTTGATTGGGGTTCTAGGCACCGACCTATCGGGATTTTCGAACCCTTATGGTGTCAGTCCTTCTTGTGTTACCTGTGAGTTTGGTGTTCTGTTTTGGGGAGCCGTTGGGTTGACGGCAGTCCTAGCTGTTGGATATTTCCAGCTAGTGAATTACCTGTGAGTTTGGAGGTGATTGCGCGCAAGATCGAACCCCAATTTCGGACCCGGCACGAAAAACGGAACAAGTTTGCTTCTCCGGGAATTTTCGACAAATTTTGGAGGTGGAATTTGGCAAAACGGACATCGAATTTGGATTCCGCGCGCGAAAACGATGGAAATGGACTGTTTATTTATATTTTTCGGAGCCCGGATGCCGTGCGCGGATTTCGAGGCAGTTGGCACTGTTCCGGTGGCTGACGAGCAGCGGCGGCGGCGGCGGGCAGCGGCGGAGCGCGGCGGGCAGCGGCGGATCGCGGCGGCGCGGGCGCGGGCAGGCGCGGGCAGCGCGCGGGCGCGGGCGCGGGCAGCGCACGGGCGCGGGCAGCACACAGGCGCGGGCAGGCGCGTGGTGCACGGGGGCGTCTTGCCACGTGGCATCTTCTCACTGGTTCGCAGTGGACGCGTGGCGGGCTTGGGTTGGTCGGTGCAGTGGACCGGGACCACGGTGCAGGCCGGGGCGGCCTCGGGGCGCGTGCCTGGCAGCGGCGCAGGCGCGCGTTGACCGCGTTTCCCGCGCGAGTGCGCGCCACGCGTCGGCGTCCGCGGTGGCCACGCGTCATTCGGTGGGTGGCCGCTTCGGCTGTCGCCTGTTCGGGGTGACGTGGCGTCTCTGGGCGGATTCGGGCGCGGTCGAATGAGGTCCATCCGACCCGGTTTTCGCCGTTGGATCCGCGACAGGTAGGGCTACGATCTTGGTATTTTCAGCATCTCCTAGTTTCGGGTTTTTCTTGGAGTTTTCCCATGCTTACGGGATGAAAGCTACGGGGACCGTGCCTGGAACCTGTGCGTGGAACCTGTTTTGTTTCTGTTTCGGGATGAAAGCTACGGGGACCGTGCCTAGAACCTGTTCTTGTTTGATAGGGTTGTAGGTGTTGGTCCTTTGGAACTTTCGGGCCCTGGTTGGTTTCCTCCGCATGTTTTACCGAGGGAGTTGTGTTCCCGAACTATAAGGGGGTCGAAAACTTCGATAGGCGGAGCCTAGATTCTGTTCTTGTTTGATTGGGGTTCTAGGCACCGACCTATCGGGATTTTTGAACCCTTATGGTGTCGGTCCTTCTTGTGTTACCTGTGAGTTTGGTGTTCTGTTTTGGGGAGCCGCTGGGTTGACGGCAGTCCTAGCTGTTGGATATTTCCAGCTAGTGAGTTAGAGATGTGATGTTGGTTATTGTCGATCTTGTTGATTGTGGATTTGGACTATAGCCCGCAGAGCCACATTGAGCTCGACAGAGATGCACGGATACTTTCCTCGGTGGGGTCGCGCCCCTCGAGTGCCACTCCGGAGCTAGGCCTGTTACTTTACTATCGCGACTTGTCGACGCAATCCCTCTGGCTGGGCCAGTTTTGGCAGTCACGGACGCCCTACGTTAGTCCGGTCCTCCGTGGATGTAACGGCAGTAGGTAGGCGCAGGTTTGACTGGACCCGAGGAGGCAGTCAGGTAGATTGGGTGATCTGAGTTGAGGGATAGTAGATGCACCATGTTTTCATCTGTTCCACTTTTTGAGCATCTAGATAGAGGCATAGTAGCTGTAGAGCTATTCTTTCCCATCCCTTTTCTTTCAGTATTACATTGTTACTTTATGCCTCTAGTAGACTTAGTGGGCAGACCGTCGGGCTTGTTGGCGGCACCCACTGAGAACTACTGTGGGATGTAGTTCTCACACCCGTCGCGGTGTCTTTTTCCCCAGGGATTTCTACTCCTGTTCCTGCTGCTCCAGTTGCTGATTTTTGCTGATCGAGGTGAGGGAGTCGCGAGATAGATCCCTACCAGTCGTCTTCCTGAGAGAGTAGATGTACCCCCTTTTTATTTTGAGAGACCTTTGTAGTGAGGTTCAGATTTGTACTTTTCTTTTTCAGTTGAGAGACTTTTGTATTTGTGAGGACTTGGAGTTGTATTTATTTTTATTTATAGCAGTTTACTTTTCAGCTCTGATATCTATTTAGTGTAGTATCTTTCTTTTGCAGGTTAGTCGCTTCGTCTATACGGGGCTTCCCGCATGGGCGGCGGATCTGTTAGCGAGCCCGGGTCGCAGTTTCGACGCCACGGCGTGACAGATTAGAGTGGTATCAGAGCCTAGGTTGTAGGTCATGGTGGACTTAGAAACCCTAGGCTTGTGGTTGGACATTAGGATGACTACGTGAGAGACGTGACTTTTAGCGAGAGTCCTGATTGAGTTTTATATCTCTCCCAAGAGACGGGATGAGTGATTGGCATGTTTATTCTCCTAAGCGATTATGTTGGCTGCAGACAACATAATGCTATGGAATGGATGACATGTCTTAGACTCTCGCTGGATTGGGTCGAATTGTTGTTGTGTCCTGATGTTTGTTATTGTGCAGTGGACTTCGATGCCCCTGAGACGTCGTGCAGTGAAGAGGGCACATCCTGTATCAGATCAGGAACTCGAGCAGTGGGAGGCAGAGCTATCAGAGTAGAGCGAGACCCAGGAGTCACGGGCCTATATGGCACAGATGTCGTAGGCTGTCCGACGCCAGGAGGAGGCCATGGAACGTTTGATGCACCTGTCGGAGCAGAGAGCACAGCTAGTTGTAGCACCACCTGAGTGTCCTCCAGCATATTCTTTCAATGCAATGGCATCTCCAGTTGTACCAGTGGCACCGATTGAGCCAGCAGCCCCCTCCGTGCCGACGAGTAGTGCCGAGGCACCGAGGTAGGGTGGATAGCAGATAGTAGATGAGCTTTGGGACATCATTGATCGATAGAGCCAGTCCCGGCAGTTTGATCCACCCCGATTCACAGGATTGAGCTCGGAGCCGTGGGAGGCAGAGTCTTGGATCACAGTGATGGAGCGACTCCTTGAGACCCCTTTTTGTTGAGGAGCAATTTCAGGTTCTTTTGACGACAAACTTGAGGGAGCACATTGCCGAGGCTTGGTGGCGCCGAGTGCGACTATCGGTCCGCCCGGGACCAGCTGCTTACATGGGCGGAGTTCTTCAGCATTCTTCTTGAAGCTTTCTTTCCCCGAGAGTGTCAGTTAGAGGCTAGAGGATGGAGGACGGATCGATCGGCATGATTTCATTACAGCAGTCTGAGTCAGAGTATTTTTGCTTTCCTGCATGGACTAGAGGTAGAGTTGTTACCACGTGCACTAGAGGTACTGGTTCCTTTTGGTGTTGTGCATGTGGGGGAGCCTTTTGGATCGTGTCCAGTGCAGAGGGGACCTGGAATTATACCGGCAGATGTGACGGTTCAGGGACAGCTCCAAGACTTAGATTGGACACGGGTTGGACCGGTTGGTGCGGTGTCGTGCAACGACTGATTGTGGAATGGGAGCGGTGACCCTTCCGCGAGTTGGATAGGAGGAGTTTATTTCACTGGTTGCCGAGGTACCCTTCCCGCAGCGTTGGCTTCAGCGGTTTTGGACAGACGCCACCCCTAGAGCGTAGGTGACATTTAGGATTAGAGGTTGTGTCCTTAGAGGTCTTGGTTAGATCGTAGCTTTTGTTTTGTCGCCATAGCAGGAACGGCTTCAATATTTCTCTCCCATTTTCTCGCCTACGGGCTGAAACTTACGAACGGGACGAAAACTTCGAAAGGCTACTCCAGAAAAGGAGACAGTGCCCGAACCTGTTCTTGTTTGATTGGGGCGAAGGCACCTGCCTTTCGAAATTTTTGAACTTTTCGTTATTTTCAGCTATTTTCTAAATTGAGAGTGGTAGTTGATGACGTTCCTGATGGTGGGCCTTTACATTCTTGTTTGGTGGTGTTAGCGTACTTCGGGTAGTTTAGTCGAGTTGGGTTTGTGGTTGTGGTGCGTTTTAGTTTCGAGGACGAAACTTTCTTTTAGTGGGGGAGGATGTGATGACCCGGATCTCCGCAGAGAGTTTGCAGTGTGATTGGGGACTTCCGGAGACCTATGGTGTATGTTGGAGGTGATTGCGCGCAACATCGAACCCCAGTTTTGGACCCGGCACGAAAAACAGAACAAGTTTGCTTCTCCGGAAATTTCCGACAAATTTTGGAGGTGGAATTTGGCAAAACGGACATCGAATTTGGATTCAGCGCGTGAAAACGATGGAAATGGACTGTTTATTTGTATTTTTCAGAGCCCGAATGCCGTGCACGGATTTCGAGGCAGTTGGCACTGTTCCGGCGGGCGGCGGCGGCGGCGGCGGAGCGCGGCGGCGCGGCGGCGGGCAGGCGCGGGCAGCGCGCGGGCGCGGGCAGCGCGTGGGCGCGCAGGCAGCCCGCGGGCGCGGGCGCGGGCGCAGGCAGCGCGCGGGCGCGGGCGCGGGCAGCGCACGGGCGCGGGCGCGGGAAGCGCACGGGCGCGGGCAGCGCGCGTGCAGGCGCGCGGTGCACGGGGGCATCTTGCCACGTGGCATCTTCTCACTAGTTCGCAGTGGACGTGTGGAGGGCTTGCGTTGGTCGGTGCAGTGGACCGAGACCACGGTGCAGGCCGGGGCGGCCTCGGGGCGCGTGCCTGGAAGGGGCGCAGGCGGTGGCGCAGGCATACGTTGACCGCGTTTCCCGCGCGAGTGCGCGCCACGCGTCGGCGTCCGCTGTGGCCACGCGTCGTTCGGTGGGTGGCCGCTTTGGCTGTCGCCTGTTCGGGGTGACGTGGCGTCTCCGGGCGGATTCGGGCGCGGTCGGATGAGGTCCATCCGACCCTGTTTTCGGCGCCCGAAAGATTCGGGCGCCCGAAACAGGGGACACACTCGGTATTTCGGCAATTGTTTTCCCAGCCTATTTAAGGACCCGAGCCGCCTTCTTCTTCCTCTTTTCTGCATTTCGGAGCCTCCTTTCACCTCGACGCCTTCAGCAAAGTTGCTCCTCGCGCCGTGCTGCATCCACGTGAGGATTTCTGGGATTTTACGTGGCATGCTTCCCGAGGTTTCCATTTCTTTGGCGCGTCGCGACGTTCCTTCGTCGGTGTTTCCTTCCGTCGCGTTTCGGTGCGCGAGCTCCCCCGGCCTACTCCGACCACCTTTTCGAGTGATTCTTTTGCCGTTGGAACCGCGACAGGTAGGGCTACGATCTTGGTATTTTCAGCATCTCCTAGTTTCGGGTTTTTCTTGGAGTTTTCCCGTGCTTACCCGGCTAGTGAGTTGCATGTCGAGCTGTTATTCCTTTCTAGGGGTCTTTTCTGTTTCTGTTTCGGGACGAAAGCTACGGGGACCGTGCCTGGAACCTGTTCTTGTTTGATAGGGTTTTAGGTGTTGGTCCTTTGGAACTTTCGGGCCCTGGTTGGTTTTCTCCGCATGTTTTACCGAGGGAGTTGTGTTCCCGAACTGTAAGGGGGTCGGAAACTTCGATAGGCGGAGCCTGGATTCTGTTCTTGTTTGATTGGGGTTCTAGGCACCGACCTATCGGGATTTTTGAACCCTTATGGTGTCGGTCCTTCTTTTGTTACCTGTGAGTTTGGTGTTCTGTTTTGGGGAGCCGTTGGGTTGACGGCAGTCCTAGCTGTTGGATATTTCCAGCTAGTGAGTTAGAGATGTGATGTTGGTTATTGTCGATCTTGTTGATCGTGGATTTGGACTATAGCCTGCAGAGCCACATTGAGCTCGACAGAGATGCGCGGATACTTTCCACGGTGGGGTCGCGCCCCTCGAGTGCCACTCCGGAGCTGGGCCTGTTACTTTACTATCGCGACTTGTCGACGCAGTCCCTCTGGCTGGGCCAGTTTTGGCAGTCACGAACGCCCTACGTTAGTCCGGTCCTCCGTGAATGTAACGGCAGTAGGTAGGTGCAGGTTTGACTGGACCTGAGGAGGCAGTCAGGTAGATTGGGTGATCTGAGTTGAGGGATAGTAGATGCACCATGTTTTCATCTGTTCCACTTTTTGAGCATCTAGATAGAGGCATAGTAGCTGTAGAGCTATTCTTTCCCAGCCCTTTTCTTTCAGTATTACATTGTTACTTTATGCCTCTAGTAGACTTAGTGGGCAGACCGTCGGGCTTGTTGGCGGCACCCACTGAGAACTACTGTGGGATGTAGTTCTCACACCCGTCGCGGTGTCTTTTTCCCCAGAGACTTCTACTCCTGTTCCTGCTGCTCCAGTTGCTGATTTTTGCTGATCGAGGTGAGGGAGTCGCGAGATAGATCCCTACCAGTCGTCTTCCTGAGAGAGTAGATGTACCCCCTTTTTATTTTGAGAGACCTTTGTAGTGAGGTTCAAATTTGTACTTTTCTTTTTCAGTTGAGAGACCTTTGTATTTGTGAGGACTTGGAGTTGTATTTATTTTTATTTATAGCAGTTTACTTTTCAGCTCTGATATCTGTTTAGTGTAGTATCTTTCTTTTGCAGGTTAGTCGCTTCGTCTATACGGGGCTTCCCGCATAGGCGGCGGATCTATTAGCGAGCCCGGGTCGCAGTTTCATGCTCAAAGAAAAATACTCAACTAAGAGCATGCTATGCATCCACTCGCTCACGAGGTACTCGCCTCAACCCAATCTCAATGACTGCCAAATCTGGTCCAGTCAAGCCTACGCCTCCCTAGTGTATCAACGTAGGGTGTTCAATCGGACTATCATAATACCACGCAAAGCAGCCTCAACAGGCGCATCATCATCATCATCGCATCCGGAGCGGCAACTCGAGGGGAGCGACCCCACCGAGGAACAAGTGTGTCACATCTGGCTCAATAAGCGGCATCTGCAGGCTATAATCCACGATCAAACAGATCGAAAACTCGAATGCCCAACTATCCCATAATCATGTTTAGGTCGGAGAACCCTCCACGACTCAATCTGATAAAGCCCACAAAACCCCCAAAACACTAGAAAACCCATCCACTGAGTCAATAAAAATCCACTCGGCCCCCGAGCACGAGGGTATGTGCATTCTGAACCTATCCAACCCCTCTGGGCGATCTCAAAGTTTAAAACTAATTTTTCATTAAATCAGGTTCAGCGAATTTTAAAATTGTTCAGATGCAATTTTGACGTCATCTAACCATGCAATCTAGTGTCATATGATGTCAAGAGTATACTAAAAATATTTTGGGATTCAGGTTGTCATTCTGTAATTTTCTAGGCAACTATCAGATTTACAAGCTGTAATAATAGATAAACTAGACATGCTAAAAATGCATACAATAGCATTAGAAGGCATTCCACAAAGTTTGGAAGAATTCTAACCCACCTGGATCACTTTTCGCAGGCAAACGAGAAGTCGGTGAAGTGCGAGTTCGCTCACTGTCAAAAATGGTCGGAACAGCACCCTTGGCACCCGGTCGCGCGCACCTCTGCTGTTGTGAACCGGAATTTTAATAAATAAATAAATGTAAATAAAATGGTATGAAATGCTATTTTATTGAATTTATAGAGGTAAAGGATGACCTGGAAATGAATGGGGCCCAAATCGGGATTAAAATGTGAGATCTGAAATCTTACATGAGAAAGTGGGCCCAGATTGTAAGTGGAAAATTCACAGTCTCGGAAAATTTCGAGAAAATTACGGGAGCTCCGTAAATGTCTTTTATGACCACAGTAAAAGTTTCGCATTGATCGGACACCCGGATAGAGAGAACGGGCTCCGCCAGCGAAATTAAATACAGTGAGACTTTTGGCAACCCAGAGAGGGTCCAAACTGAAAAGTTTAAGTATCAGGAGGTAAATTAAGTTAAACTGTGGCTGCCCGTCAAATTTGGGCGAAAACGGGCGAGAAACGGGCAAGAACGGACGAAA
The DNA here is from genome assembly GCA_029204045.2 of Tillandsia leiboldiana. Taxonomy (NCBI): domain Eukaryota; kingdom Viridiplantae; phylum Streptophyta; class Magnoliopsida; order Poales; family Bromeliaceae; genus Tillandsia; species Tillandsia leiboldiana. Next base: position 38,812,631 of record CM055060.1, read on the forward strand.
ACGGGCGAAACTGGGCTTGGGCCCAAGTTTCGGGCGCCCGAAAGTGGGAACCGGGCGCCCGGAAAATACTGTAGCAAACCGGGTCCTTTGCACTGTAGCGAACCCGGTTCGGCTCGGGCGGACCGGTTACTGTAGCAGCCCGGACCAGATTGAGGTTGCGCCCGAAAGTTACTGTAGCGGCGCGGATCCCAAGGCAGTTGGCACGGATCCCGAGGCAGTGGCACGGATCCCGAGGCAGTGGCACGGATCCCAAGGCAGTTGGCACGGATCCCGAGGCAAGCTTTCCCGCGCGACGCGCTGTGGCGCGCGGCCCGAGGCCCCGTGGAGGGTGGGGAGGCGCCACGTGGCGCTTCCTCATTGGTCGTTCTGACCGAGAGCTGCAGGCGTGCGCGGGGAAGGCGCGGCGGCACTGTAGCACGTCAGCGGGGACAGGCCACGTTTCGGCCTCCTATTAGTCGGTCAGCGCGATGTGACGTGCTGACGCGACGTGACACTGCGGCCAGGCGTCAGAGCAGACGGTAGTGCGGTCCACGTGGCGGCCTCCCATTGGCCGCCGTTGTTCCGTGGTCGCGGTGCACGGGTCCACGGCCACGTGTCGGCCCCTGGTTGGCCGAGCATGGTGACGTGGCGCTGAGCTGGCGCGGCGTGGACGCGTGGACCGCGGCGGGGGCTTTTACTGTAGCCGCCCGAAAATTTTCGGGCGCCCGGAAATTTTCGGGCGCCCGGAAAGTGCGCCCGAAAGTCCGGTTTCGGCCTATATGGCCCCGAAACGGCTCATTTTTCCTCCTTTTTCCCTCTTGGGCTTCACCCGAGCGTACCAAGAGGCGATCCGGGCGATTTCGCCTGGGGTTTTCAGGGGCGCACGAGCACGCCGTGGACTCCGTGGAGCGCGCGGGGTGTTCCAAATAGATAAATGGAAGCGTGGGACATCACGGCATTGTCGAGGTAGGCCCCATTTGTCATTTTCGCGGTATTTTTGGCACAGTTTTATGATTTCCTTTTGAACTTTGGATTTGACCCCATGCCCACGTGCATGTTAGGGACCCAACTTTTCTGTGTCGTTTTACTGCGCGAGTTTCACGGGCGTTTGGATGCGCCTCGTTTTGCGTGCCGTATGTGGGAGACATGCACCGTTTTGCGTGCGGATTTGACAAAGATGCGCAGTTTTGGACGCAGGCTCGGAAAATGTGCACCGTTTTGCGTGCAAAGTTGAAAAAAAAGAACGTGCACCATTTTGCGTGCCAATGCGAGGTATGCTCCGTTTTGCGTGCAAGTTGGACTAACGGGCACCATTTTGCGCGCAGACTCTAACGTTGCATCTTATTTTTCGTACAGGGCTGGAAAAATGTGCATCATTTTGCGTGCAATCCTATCGTAGAATGTGCACCGTTTTGCGTGCCAATACGGGGTACGTGCTCCGTTTTGCGTGCGGGTTGGACCAATGCGCACCATTTTTCGTGTAGATTCTAATGTTGTGCATCATTTTTTCGTGCAGGGCTAAGAAAAATATGCACCGTTTTGCGTGCAACCCTACAGTCAGACATGCACCGTTTTGCGTGCAGTTTTGAGGTACGTGCACCGTTTCGCGTGCAGATCGTGTTGCCGCGCATCGTTTTGCGTGCCGGCTGAAGTGGCGCACACCATTTTTACGTATGGGTTTTAGTGACATGCATCGTTTTGCGTGTAGGGTTGTAGGACGTGCACCGTTTTGCGTGCGGACTCGAGGGATGTGCACCGTTTTGCGTGCAAGCTCGAGGAGACAAGTGGAATCGCGCGGAGACCAATTGCAAGTGTCTACGAGCAATTGGGGACACCACAAGGTGGGGAATTCTGCCGAAATTGGGTGACCTCTCCCTTTGCTCCCTTGCTTTTCGATTCGAAGCATGATAGTAGCCTGTTAGAGGCGTTAGGTAATTATGATTATGATTGCCTGTGTAGATGGTTTCAAATGGAAAAGTGCAACTGTTGGTTGCCAGAGTTAGAGGAATAGATGTGCAGGTGTAAATGAACACAGAGGAAAAAGTGCAACTGTTGGTTGCCAAAGATATATGATGAATATGCATGCGTAGAAGTAATTACTACTTGATGAATGAAATGAAAATAACTGCATGCACGAAAAAGGATTAGCTATTATGATTGTGAGCATGTTAGGGTATAACCCTAGGAATCATGTGACATAAGGAAACAGGATATGTTGGTAGTAAGACTAGGAGAAAATCTAGATTAAGGTTTAACGAGTGGCATGATGACCTAGGAGATATACCTAGATCGACGAGTGGCATTATTTTAGAAAAAATAACCTAAGGTTGACAATAGAGTGTTAAACATAGAGTCAGAGAACTCTAGGTTAAACAAGATATGGAACTTAGGTAAAGGAACCTAAGATGAACTAGTAGGGTTAAACTCTAGTGATGAAATAGAGTTAGTGCAACCCTAGGTTAAACATGGAACAGGAAAAATAGAGTTAGTAAAACTCTAGGATTCAGTGAGGGATCAGGAAATATGGGGATTTGATCCCCAAGTTAAAGAATTAAATATTGTAACCCCAGAAAGTCATAGGACGTCTGGGTAAAGGGATTAATTAGTTTAACTTCAATCTGAGTTAAATAAAGGAAATGGAAAATGACCAAATGTGGAGACATGAAAGAAAGAGAAAATGGAAATAGGGTTAATAAACTCTTGAGTTAGATAAGATTGAAAGTAACTGGTGTCCTAGTGACATAGTGCAGTGATATAGTGCAGCCTTAAGGGTAATTGAAGCTTAGGGTTGTGAATTGAGAACCAGTAAGAAAAGTGTAAAGTGGTCAGGAAACTTAAGATATTGCCGAGTGGCAAAATAAGTGGAATGTAAACGAATAAGTTGTTCAAACTTAAATTGGTGTTATAGACACCCAAATTATCCTAGAGTAAAGAACTTAGGATAAAGAAAAAATAAAGCTCGAGAGAGAGCTAAAAGTGATTAATGATCAAGACAAGCAAAGTGCTTGAAATAAAAGAGATAAGTAAAAGAGAAGCATTGAGGCCTGAATGCTAACGGGAGGGTTGAGCATATGTCACTCCCGGGTGGATGAGTGCCAAGGTGCCTTAAACTCATCTGAACATAAAGTGTAAAGAGAATGGTTAAAGAAAGTGAATGATTAATGAAAGGTAAAAAGGATAAGATAAAATGTATTGGGCCGAGCACTACGGGAGGCGATGCTACAACCTGTTCTTGTTTGATTGGGGTTGTAGGCATTCGTCTTTTGGAACCCTCGGACCCTGTAAAAGAAAAGCCTAAATGGCCCTTGGGAGGGTTGAGCATATGTCACTCCCAAGTGAATTAAAGAATTAAAGCTAAGTTGCCAACGGGAGGGTTGAGCATATGTCACTCCCGGGGGAAGTGTGTGAGCAAGACTCAGCTTCCCAAGTAAAGGCAAAGCAAAGAGCTAAAGGCAAAAGAAAAGATAAAGATAAAACGGGCAGACCTACGGAGTGAAACGCGGCCCAAGTTGGAGCAGTTGGCAGTGCCCCTCTCCCGGGTAGAGACCCGTTCGGGACGTTTCTTCCGTAGGACGGGGTAACACTTGCGGGTGTTATCGGCAACCTTAGAAATCTTATCTTATGGTAGCAGGACTACCGGGCTGGGGCCCGTTGGATAAGAATTTCCGAGGGTTAACTTGAACTAAAGCACCAGAATGTAAAGAAAAAAGAGAAAGATAGAGTGGCCAAGGTGGCCGGGTTAGCTTAACCCTGTGTACAGCGGCATAGTGGCCGAGTTGGTGCTTAGTAGCCTAGTATGACTAGACAGAGTAGTGCTGGGTCGATGATTATATACAGACAGTGATATATTGTTTTGCATAGCTGCATTTGATATCGAGGATTTTAGTTTTCTAGCACTATTATTATTGCTTCCATTGGACCAAGTGGTGTAGGACACTTTTTCTCGGTGGTTGAACCCACTGGGAACTCTACCAGGAGTTCTCACACCCCTTGGGTGCACCCCCCCCCACAGGTTCAGGTATGGATGCAGCGATCGCGACGGTTCAGAGGCAGACGGCGAGATATACGACAGGGGCAAGGGCCCAGCAGCATAGAGACCTAGAGGGTCTAGCAGAGGTATCCCATTTTTATATTTCTTGAGTGAACCTTGTATTGTGAGGAAATGATGTAAAAGAATTGTAATAATTTTATTAGCAAGTTCAGAAATGTAAAGTGTAATAAATTTAAGTTATGGTTCACTCTTGTATGCTTTCATTATCGCTTAAACTGTTTGTTTATAAAATGAAAGTTCAAATTTATAGTGATTTTTAGTACTCTGATATTGAGCTTCCGCATATACTTGTTGTATGATTATGGATATTACCGTTCCTTTCGGGTAGTGAAAGGTCATACCCGATTGGCGGGTCTGTTGGCGTGCCCGAACCGTACAAATTGGCGGACTCGGTGTCACACCCCGGGGTCGAGCCTGCGACCCGGGCTCGCCAACAGACCCGCCGTCTGTGCGGAAACTGCCGCACAGACGAAGCGTCTAACCTGTAGAAAGGGATCTAGCCATACAAGTATCAGAGCAAAGAGGTGCAATACTGAAATAAGTAAACTGCATACAATAGTCACTAAGTAAAAAGTCCGGGTACAACATCCGCTACCTCCCAAAAAGGGGTACACCACCACTAACAAGTACAAAAGTGGGAAACCAAAAACACCCGAGTAGCTCTACCTGTGACTCTACAGACCCAGGTGGCACTAGTCGGCCAAGCCCTTGCCACGGTCTGAAGACTCCGCACGTGCCGGCCCAGGAATGTCCGCCTCAGAATCACCTGTCACACACGGCGGGTGTGAGATCAACAGAAAAGTCAGATCTCAGTGGGTACCGATGCCCTATCCTCGGTAGCCCACCAAGTCCACTGGAGGCAAAGACAGATAGATAGATAGATAGATAGATAATACTGGAATGAAAGCTGTGAGTAAATCTATCACTATATGCCTCAATGCAATGCTGTACTAAATGACATCTAGCATAATATGAAAATGACCACCCGCACATGTCATTTCCCGCAGCCACCCGGTAACACGGCCGGGGGCGAGCTTCCACTGGTATCTCGGCCGGGGAAGTACTCTCCTGGTAACTCGGCCAAGGAAAAATCCTCCCGGTAACTCGGCCGGGGAAAGGTACCCTCCTGGTAACTCGGCCAAGGAAAATGCCCTCCCGGTAACTCGGCCGGGGAAAAACCCTCCTGGTAACTCGGCTAGGGTAAACGCCCTCCTGGTAACTCGGTCAGGGCTTCGAGTACAGCTGTGCAATCCAGAGCGTACACCAATCAGCATAATACGCGTCCCAGTCGGAAAATATAACCCGCGACCTGCGCGGCCGACCCGCACTTGCCTGATAGCACAAGGTCACAATACCTTTGCGTTCGGAAAGAAAATGGGCATCCCGTGATCCTTTCGGAAGAAACCAACCCACCTGCGAAGAATCCGCAATCCGTGCGCCAAACAGAGGTCCAGGTGTGGTCCAACAGCTCCACGTAGTACCACGCGCACCACAGTCCACGTAGACGAGCTAATCCCTCAGTCGCACTGCAACTTGGTGAAAAAGTAGGGGATCAGAAAATAACCCGTGACAAAGGACCTGCTCTCAAAAGGCGGAAAACCCAACCGGCAACGAAAAACGCCGGGCGTTGCGCGGAAAACCCATCGCGCGACCGCCACGGCGCATCGTCGAGCCGCAAACCCCGCGGCACAGTATAATCCACGGCCGCGCAGCCCAAGAGCTGCCCGCGCAACGCCCTGCAGTGCCGCACGCCAAGCGCGCGGCCTGCAGGGCCGCGGACCCAAGGCGCCGCCGCGCGGCCCTCCTGCAGTGCCGCGCGCCTGGCGCGCGGCCTGCAGGGCCGCGGGGCCCAAGGGGCCGCCGCGCGGCCCTCCTGCAGTGCCGCGCGCCTGGCGCGCGGCCTGCAGGGCCGCGGGGCCCAAGGGGCCGCCGCGCGGCCCTCCTGCAGTGCCGCGTGCCTGGCGCGCGGCCTGCAGGGCCGCGGGGCCCAAGGGCACCCGCGCGGCCCTCCTGCAGTGCCGCGCGCCTGGCGCGCGGCCTGCAGGGCCGCGGGGCCCAAGGGGCCGCCGCGCGGCCCTCCTGCAGTGCCGCGCGCCTGGCGCGCGGCCTGCAGGGCCGCGGGGCCCAAGGGCACCCGCGCGGTGCCCTGCAGCGCCGCGCGCCCTGCGCGCGGCCTGCAGGGCCGCGGGGCCCCAAGGGATCGCCGCGCGGTGCCCTGCAGCGCCGCGCGCCTTGCGCGCGGCCTGCAGGGCCGCCCACGCGGCACCTTGCAGGGCCGCGCGCGCCTTGCGCGCGGCCTGCAGTGCCGCGTGGCACTGGGGGCCGCCCGCGCGGCACTGGGGGCCGCCCGCGCGGCACCCAAGCAGTGCCGCGCGGCCTGCAGTGCCGTGCGGCACAGGGGCCGCCCGCGCGGCACCTCTGCAGTGCCGCGCGCCCAGCGCGTGGCCTGCAGGGCCGCCCGCGCGGCACCTCTGCAGTGCCGCGCGCCCAGCGCGCGGCCTGCAGGGCCGCACAGCCCCAGCGCCGCAGCCCGGCAGTCCGGCGCCCTGCTGCTCAATGTGGCAGCAGGGCGCGCGCTGCGCGCGACAAGCATGCGCGCACGCGCAGCACCAGCCCTCACAGATCGCGCCGCCGCAAATGCGCGAGCGGCGCGAGCAGCGCCACGCCTCGGCAACCAGACCACACGACGCAGCAGCAAAAGAAAGAGAGCAAAAAGAAGGAGAGGAGAGGGGAGAAGCCAAAACCCAACTTGCAACAATAACGAAAACACCAACCTTGTTATTGTCAGCCCGCAAGCTCCGCTCGACTCTACACCGTCGCAGCGAGGAAAAATAAATAACCCAAGAACCCTCCTCCAACTCCTCTTCTTCTTCTTCTTCTTCTTCTTCTTCTTCTTCTTCTTTTTACTTGCTTTCTTCCTTCTCTTTCTCAGCTTCAGAACAACCCACTAGGGTACCTTGGAGAAGAGAAGGGAAGATGAGGTGGAGTGAGTTCGAGAGAGAGAGAGAGAGCTTAAATAAGAAAAGCAATTAATTAAAACCCTCCAACACTTAAAGGGAAATTAATTAGCTATCAACTCACCCAAACAATTAATTCACCAACTCTCTTTCTCTGCCAACAACTACTCCACCAGCAGCACTACCACATTAACATAAAGTTAATTAAAGCAAAAGAGAAAAAATAATAAAATAAGACAAAAGTGGTCACAGCAACTCACTTTTTAACCCCGGCACCTCCGCCGCCGCCCGGAACCACCCGAACCCCGCTGTAAATCAAAAATACACGCGCTCACGCCTTTTTCCAGTCAAAAGGCTCGTCGGTGGAGTCAGAAAGCTCAACCCAAAAACCGGTACACTACACTCGGGGCGTGACAGATCAGAGTGGTATCGGAGCCTAGGAATAGTCCTAGGTGGTTAGCAACCTTAGGGAGACCCTAGGGATTAGCACGAGAGAGTGCGTGGGCGGTGGCGAAAGTACTTGATTGGGTTTTGTTGTTCCCAAAAAGGATGTTGGGACTGATCGAGGGCAACGAGCTTTCATTCTTCGAATATTACGTTGGCGGCCGACAACGTAATGTTGGAGATGAAAAGAAGTACCCTCCTATACTTTCGCATGATTGAGTCGACGAGCCTTTTTGTAGGTATATAGACTGCGCGTTGCTCAAATGGCTAAATTTGGGCTAGTTGTTTTGTTATGGTGTGCACATTGGCGATAACACCACATAGAGAAACGCGCCTGTTTCGACTCGAGTCACGAGAGGGCTCGGGGTCAAACGATGTACGCGAGTTACGATAGCAGGTGGCCGCACTTATTGGTGTGGTCCAGCAGCATATCAAGCTTCTTGCCGCTGGACGGGGACTTCCCGCCGACAGGCAGACAGATTCCGACGCCTAAGTGTGGCGTCGATGTGACAGTCGGAGCAAATAGATAGGCTCCAGTGGCTGATAGCGCAGCAAGCTGAGGCTGCACAAACAACGTATGAGTATACGGCGTCGCCGCCTGTAGGGGCGACAGTAAAAGGGAATGACAGTGGCCGCCGAATTTTTGTCGGCGCAGCCAACACCTTCAGCATAAGGTGTTTTGCGCTTGTGTCAGCTCGGTTGCTGGCGAAGTGTGGTTGGAAAGGTCCAGTGAGAGACCGACTCATGGAACGCTGGTAATCACTATGTGCGAGAACCAGGTAAGTATGTCCTAAGGGTTAGGGCAAGAAAGATTAACAAGCCTAGAGTAGGCTTCAAGATGTGTGGATCTCTCGATAGAGCGAGAGTTACTGGCGTCGTTTTGATGCATGGGTGTAATGGCAAGGATTGCCAGCGCAGGATTTAGGTGTTAATCACCAGGATGGTGAACTGTTATTGTGGTGCCTCGACCCAGTTGGGAGAGTGCACAAGAGCCGTAGGGGTACGTAAGCGAATCGCTTAACGCTGGATTTTCTGCGAGTTAGCATGGGGGCGTAGGACGCCCAATTGTTTGGGTGCTCATGGAGCACAAGTATTGTTTAGCCAGAGAGAGCTGATTAGGTGGCATAGTAGCCTTTGCCCAGTGTGGCCAGAGTTGATAGAGAGTTTTGGGTCGTGGATTGACGACTGGTTAGTTGGTTTTGCTCAGTGAGTATAGTGGTCGCGTGGCGACGATTAGCGGGTTCGCTTGGGGACGATCCGTGCCTGGACCATGTTTGTGGACTGTGGGCCTGTAGCCCAGTGGGCAGGCACAGTCGGCTGTGAGAGACAGCGGCCCGAGACCTGATGGCGGGGCATGATAGAGATTTGGTCGAGACGGTAGTCCGAGCGATGACCCGGGAACGTGGAATGCCACGTGTGAGCATTGAGGCTATTAGTACACTGAGATTAGTACACTGAGAGTGTGATATGACCAGGCCGTAGAGCTAGTGGTGATTGAGGTACTGTAGCTCCTAGTGGGAGTGTGGGTGTAGTAATCCTAAGTGAGGATTTACCCGTATGATGATTGGGTCTGTGTGCTAGTGAGAGCCATTATACAGAGTTGGAGTGGTTGGGCTATAGGCCCCTATTGGACAGTGGTCTATGGACCTATTAGTAGTCCGAAGTATCGGGTTAGCTGATAACCCGTGGACTTAGAGCGCTAGCAGCGTGTGAGATAGTTGAGGACTTGTGGATTGGCCTTTGCACTCCACATTAGGCAGCGGAGTGACCGGAAAATGTGGTAAATGTAATTAGTTGCAGATGCAACCTCCTTGTGAAAGATCAAATGATCGCGGAATTAGAGTGAAGATTTCGCAAGAAAAGACTTGGTCATTCGTGGCAATAGAGAGAGCAAGTCCTCAAATGTGTCTCTCACCTACTTGGTGAAAGTGGCCAGACGCCAGGTCTGAGTTTGTCCCTGAGTTGAGATAGGGATCCAGGAATGGGCTGCTCGTGTAATTGTTGGGCGAGCAGGCAATGTGATGCCGGTCACGAAGTTCAGTGAGCCCATTAGTGAGGGCAAGTTTTCCCCCTCTTGATCAAGTGGGAGTCGAGATGTGACTCAAGTTTCGAGGACGAAACTTATTTTAAGGGGGGTAGAATGTAGTGAACCGGAATTTTAATAAATAAATAAATGTAAATAAAATGGTATGAAATGCTATTTTATTGAATTTATAGAGGTAAAGGATGACCTGGAAATGAATGGGGCCCAAATCGGGATTAAAATGTGAGATCTGGAATCTTACATGAGAAAGTGGGCCCAGATTGTAAGTGAAAAATTCACAGTCTCGGAAAATTCCGAGAAAATTACGGGAGCTCCGTAAATGTCTTTTATGGCCACAGTAGAAGTTTCGCGTTGATCGGACACCCGGATAGAGAGAACGGGCTCCGCCAGCGAAATTAAATACAGTGAGACTTTTGGCAACCCAGAGAGGGTCCAAACTGAAAAGTTTAAGTACCCGGAGGTAAATTAAGTTAAACTGTGGCTGCCCATCAAATTTGGGCGAAAACGGGCAAGAACGGACGAAAACGGGCGAAACTGGGCTTGGGCCCAAGTTTCGGGCGCCCGAAAGTGGGAACCGGGCGCCCGAAAAATACTGTAGCAAACCGCACTGTAGCGAACCCGGTTCGGCTCGGGCGGACCGGTTACTGTAGCAGCCCGGACCGGATTGAGGTTGCGCCCGAAAGTTACTGTAGCGGCCCGGATCCCAAGGCAGTTGGCACGGATCCCGAGGCAGTGGCACGAATCCCAAGGCAGTTGGCACGGATCCCGAGGCAGTTGGCACGGATCCCGAGGCACGGGCGCGAATCCCGAGGCAAGCTTTCCCACGCGACGCGCTGTGGCGCGCGGCCCGAGGCCGCGTGGAGGGTGGGGAGGCGCCACGTGGCGCTTCCTCATTGGTCGCTCTGACCGAGGGCTGCAGGCGTGTGCGGGGAAGGCGCGGCGGCACTGTAGCACGTCAGCGGGGACAGGCCACGTGTCGGCCTCCTATTGGTCGGTCAGCGCGACGTGACGCGCTGACGCGACGTGACACTGCGGCCAGGCGTCAGAGCAGACGGTAGTGCGGTCCACGTGGCGGCCTCCCATTGGCCGCCGCTGTTCCGTGGTCGCGGTGCACGGGTCCACGGCCACGTGTCGGCCCCTGGTTGGCCGAGCATGGTGACGTGGCGCTGAGCTGGCGCGGCGTGGACGCGTGGACCGCGGCGGGGGCTTTTACTGTAGCCGCCCGGAAATTTTCGGGCGCCCGGAAAGTACGCCCGAAAGTCCGGTTTCGGCCTATATGGGCCCGAAACGGCTCATTTTTCCTCATTTTTCCCTCTTGGGCTTCACCCGAGCGTACCAGGAGGCGATCCTGGCGATTTCGCCCGGGGTTTTCAGGGGCGCACGAACGCGCCGTGGACTCCGTGGAGCGCGCGGGGTGTTCCAAATAGATGAATGGAAGCGTGGGACATCACGGCATTGTCGAGGTAGGCCCCATTTGTCATTTTTGCGGTATTTTTGGCACAGTTTTATGATTTCCTTTTGAACTTTGGATTTGACCCCATGCCCACGTGCATGTTAGGGACCCAACTTTTCTGTGCCGTTTTACTGCGCGAGTTTCACGGGCGTTTTGGACGTGCCTCGTTTTGCGTGCCGTACGTGGGAGACATGCACCGTTTTGCGTGCGGATTTGACAAAGATGCGCAGTTTTGGACGCAGGCTCGAAAAATGTGCACCGTTTTGCGTGCAAAGTTGAAAAAAAGGAACATGCACCGTTTTGCGTCCCAATGCGAGGTATGCTCCGTTTTGCGTGCAAGTTGGACTAACGGGCACCATTTTGCGCGCAGACTCTAACGTTGCATCTTATTTTTCGTGCACGAAAAATGTGCATCATTTTTTCGTTAGAGTCTGCGCGCAAAACGGTGCATGAAAAATGTGCATCGTTTTGCGTGCACGAAAAATGTGCATCGTTTTGCGTGCAATCCTATCGTAGAATGTGCACCGTTTTGCGTGCCAATACGGGGTACGTGCTCCGTTTTGCGTGCGGGTTGGACCAATGCGCACCATTTTTCGTGTAGATTCTAATGTTGTGCATCATTTTTTCGTGCAGGGCTAAGAAAAATATGCACCGTTTTGCGTGCAACCCTACAGTCAGACATGCACCATTTTGCGTGCAGTTTTGAGGTACGTGCACCGTTTCGCGTGCAGATCGTGTTGCCGCGCATCGTTTTGCATGCCGGCTGAAGTGGCGCACACCATTTTTACGTATGGGTTTTAGAGACATGCATCGTTTTGCGTGCAGGGTTGTAGGACGTGCACCGTTTTGCGTGCGGACTCGAGGGATGTGCACCGTTTTGCGTGCAAGCTCGAGGAGACAAGTGGAATCGCGCGGAGACCAATTGCAAGTGTCTACGAGCAATTGGGGACACCACAAGGTGGGGAATTCTGCCGAAATTGGGTGACCTCTCCCCTTGCTCCCTTGCTTTTCGATTCGAAGCATGATAGTAGCCTGTTAGAGGCGTTAGGTAATTATGATTATGATTGCCTGTGTAGATGGTTTCAAATGGAAAAGTGCAACTGTTGGTTACCAGAGTTAGAGGAATAGATGTGCAGGTGTAAATGAACACAGAGGAAAAAGTGCAACTGTTGGTTGCCAAAGATATATGATGAATATGCATGCGTAGAAGTAATTACTACTTGATGAATGAAATGAAAATAACTGCATGCACGAAAAAGGATTAGCTATTATGATTGTGAGCATGTTAGGGTATAACCCTAGGAATCATGTGACATAAGGAAACAGGATATGTTGGTAGTAAGACTAGGAGAAAATCTAGATTAAGGTTTAACGAGTGGCATGATGACCTAGGAGATATACCTAGATCGACGAGTGGCATTATTTTAGAAAAAATAACCTAAGGTTGACAATAGAGTGTTAAACATAGAGTCAGAGAACTCTAGGTTAAACAAGATATGGAACTTAGGTAAAGGAACCTAAGATGAACTAGTAGGGTTAAACTCTAGTGATGAAATAGAGTTAGTGCAACCCTAGGTTAAACATGGAACATGAAAAATAGAGTTAGTAAAACTCTAGGATTCAGTGAGGAATCAGGAAATATGGGGATTTGATCCCCAAGTTAAAGAATTAAATATTGTAACCCCAGAAAGTCATAGGACGTCTGGGTAAAGGGATTAATTAGTTTAACTTCAATCTGAGTTAAATAAAGGAAATGGAAAATGACCAAATGTGGAGACATGAAAGAAAGAGAAAATGGAAATAGGGTTAATAAACTCTTGAGTTAGATAAGATTGAAAGTAACTGGTGTCCTAGTGACATAGTGCAGTGATATAGTGCAGCCTTAAGGGTAATTGAAGCTTAGGGTTGTGAATTGAGAACCAGTAAGAAAAGTGTAAAGTGGTCAGGAAACTTAAGATATTGCCGAGTGGCAAAATAAGTGGAATGTAAACGAATAAGTTGTTCAAACTTAAATTGGTGTTATAGACACCCAAATTATCCTAGAGTAAAGAACTTAGGATAAAGAAAAAATAAAGCTCGAGAGAGAGCTAAAAGTGATTAATGATCAAGACAAGCAAAGTGCTTGAAATAAAAGAGATAAGTAAAAGAGAAGCATTGAGGCCTGAATGCTAACGGGAGGGTTGAGCATATGTCACTCCCGGGTGGATGAGTGCCAAGGTGCCTTAAACTCATCTGAACATAAAGTGTAAAGAGAATGGTTAAAGAAAGTGAATGATTAATGAAAGGTAAAAAGGATAAGATAAAATGTATTGGGCCGAGCACTACGGGAGGCGATGCTACAACCTGTTCTTGTTTGATTGGGGTTGTAGGCATTCGTCTTTTGGAACCCTCGGACCCTGTAAAAGAAAAGCCTAAATGGCCCTTGGGAGGGTTGAGCATATGTCACTCCCAAGTGAATTAAAGAATTAAAGCTAAGTTGCCAACGGGAGGGTTGAGCATATGTCACTCCAGGGGGAAGTGTGTGAGCAAGACTCAGCTTCCCAAGTAAAGGCAAAGCAAAGAGCTAAAGGCAAAAGAAAAGATAAAGATAAAACGGGCGGACCTACGGAGTGAAACGCGGCCCAAGTTGGAGCAGTTGGCAGTGCCCCTCTCCCGGGTAGAGACCCGTTCGGGACGTTTCTTTCGTAGGACGGGGTAACACTTGCGGGTGTTATCGGCAACCTTAGAAATCTTATCTTATGGTAGCAGGACTACCGGGCTGGGGCCCGTTGGATAAGAATTTCCGAGGGTTAACTTAAACTAAAGCACCAGAATGTAAAGAAAAAAGAGAAAGATAGAGTGGCCAAGGTGGCCGGGTTAGCTTAACCCTGTTTACAGCGGCATAGTGGCCGAGTTGGTGCTTAGTAGCCTAGTATGACTAGACAGAGTAGTGCTGGGTCGATGATTATATACAGACAGTGATATATTGTTTTGCATAGCTGCATTTGATATCGAGGATTTTAGTTTCCTAGCACTATTATTATTGCTTCCATTGGACCAAGTGGTGTAGGACACTTTTTCTCGGTGGTTGAACCCACTGGGAACTCTGTCAGGAGTTCTCACACCCCTTGGGTGCACCCCCCCCACAGGTTCAGGTATGGATGCAGCGATCGCGACGGTTCAGAGGCAGACGGCGAGATATACGACAGGGGCAAGGGCCCAGCAGCATAGAGACCTAGAGGGTCTAGCAGAGGTATCCCATTTTTATATTTCTTGAGTGAACCTTGTATGGTGAGGAAATGATGTAAAAGAATTGTATTAATTTTATTAGCAAGTTCAGAAATGTAAAGTGTTATAAATTTAAGTTATGGTTCACTCTTGTATGCTTTCATTATCGCTTAAACTGTTTGTTTATAAAATGAAAGTTCAAATTTATAGTGATTTTTAGTACTCTGATATTGAGCTTCCGCATATACTTGTTGTATGATTATGGATATTACCGTTCCTTTCGGGTAGTGAAAGGTCATACCCGATTGGCGGGTCTGTTGGCGTGCCCGAACCGTACAAATTGGCGGACTCGGGGCGTGACATCTGCCAACCGTCCGGAAAAACCTCCAGGAGCTCACAACACACTCCCAAGGCCACAAGCAAGGACCCTCTGTGCTCAGGTCAACCCCGCCAAGCTCCACCACTCACAGCCCGCACCTAACGCACGGCTCCCCGCGGCTCCGCACAGTGCACAGCAAGGCGAGCTCCACAGCACACGTGGAACTCAGCTGCTCCTCTCAGCACAGGGAAGGAGAAAAGAGCAAGGAAAATCCATACCAAGCCTCAAAATCCATCTCTCAGCCAAAACCAAAAATCCAGGAAAAAAAACTGAAAACTAGGAACAGCACAATAACCTACCTCTGATGCTGCTCCCGCGTGCGCAAGCTCCAGTCCGAGCTCTCCTCGACGGGCCAAGCTCTCTTCCGCGCTCTCGGCCAAAATCCGCAGCTCCGGCACTAAGAGAAATCCTCAAGAATTCCTGTTGATGCTCCCCTGGTGCAACAATGGTGGCCCTGCTGCTGCTGCTGCTGAGGAGGAAGAAGAAGAAGAAGAAGAAGAATAAGAAGAAGAAGATGAAGAAGAAGATGAAGAAGAAGAAGAAGATGGAGAAGATAGAGATGGGGCAGAGGGAGTGGATGGTGATGGGATAAATGTAGACCACTCCCTCCCATCCCTCTGGCACTACACGTGCGCCTCCAAGTACACTATCACGTCACAGGGTGAAATAAACCGCGGAACAACCCGGAATACTAACCTGTCCACGCAAAGAAATACGCATTTCAGACGCCCTAAAACCACGACCGGGCGCCCGGTTTTATGGCACAGTACTCTCGGGCGCTCCCCCCGGCCGCCCGCTCCGCTACAGTAGACAGCTCGAATCCTCGTCAGAGTGTCGGATCCTCTCCTCAGTCCTGCGGGCGCCCTAAACAAAGGTCCGGTGCTACAGTGCACACCACTTATCTCACCATCAACCAAAAATCTAAAGAAATCACTGTCGTCCAAACCTCGGGCTGCTACAGTAACTTTCGGGCGCCCGCACTTGAGTTCCGCAACTTTCGAACGTCCAGAATTTCTCCTAGGGCGCCCGAAAACTCTGAAACATGCAGTTTCAGCTATTTTGCGATCCCGAGTCCGTTTTTCGCGCCATTTGCCCATCCCACGGCACTCACACTATCCAAGCATCTACATATGCTCACATGGGCACACCCAAACAGTTACTTAGCCCCGGTACTCTACATCCTCCCCTCCTTCAAAAAGTTTCGTCCTCGAAACTGAAAATCCATACCTCAGGAGGGTGTCTTGAACAAATGGGGATAGGATATCCTCAACTCATCCTCATGCTCTCAAGTGGCCTCTCGCTCATTATGATGGCTCCACTGGACCTTCACAAAAGGTATGACCCGATTGCGTAATTCTTTAGTCTCCCGGGCAAGAATTCGCATCGGTCGCTCCTGATAGCTCAAATCCTCGTCCAACTCTAAGGAAGTAAAGTCTAAAACATGCGAGGGATCAAAAACATACTTCCTCAGGATGGATACGTGAAAGACATCATGGGTGCCTGCCAATCGTGACGGTAGCGCAACTCGGTAAGCAACTGGTCCAATGCGCTCCAATACCTCAAACGGGCCAATGAACCGCAGACTAAGCTTTCCGCGTACTCCAAATCGGCGTATCCCTCGGGATGGCGAGACTTTCAGGAAAACATGATCACCAGTCTGAAACTCCAAGTCTCACCGCCTCCTATCGGCATAACTCCTCTGCCGGCTCTGGGCGCTCACCAAATGTCGCCGAATGACCTTGACCTTTTCTTCAACTTCCAAAAGCAAGTCAGGTTCCACGATCTTCCTTTCACCCACATCACTCCAAAATAATGGCGATCGACATTTGCATCCATATAATGCTTCAAATGGCGCCATCTGAATGCTCGCCTGGGAGTTCCAGTTTTCGGTTTGATGTCTTGTTTACTTTATCGTACCTATCTTTTGCACTTGATCATCGTTTTATCTGTTTTCCTTCCTATAGTTTTTGTCACTGACACCCACCATGTGACAGGTTCGGTCAGGGACGGGGGTGAGGCTACGGCTAGGGAGTGATTCGATTTTTCGTCATTACGGTGACATTTTACTCCTCCCCTTTGATTACTACATTTGGTTGATATTACTTGCATGTGATGTCGACATTATGGGATGTGGACATTATGTGATGTGGATGTGGGGACAGATGGACACTTTGGACAGCTAGTGATCTTTTTGGATTTGGTTTTGTGGATGCATGTGGAATATGGGATCTTTTCAAAGTGATAAAATTGTAGTGACCACAATTTTTCCCTTTGAGTCACTTTCGGTGTGTGTGTCATTTTGCGTATTCTTCACTTTTATTGATTCTACCGATTTTGGTTTTCATTTTGTAGAGCCCGTTAAACGGAGAACAACGGTGCGATTGGCTCAAAAATCTGATGAAAGGATCTCCCGGTATGATTTGTCAAAGTTAATGGATGGAAAAGGATTTTTAAATACCCATTAATGATTATTGGTGCTTTAAAATCAGTGTCGATGTATGAGGGGTTTTTTGGATATTTTAGCACACAAATCGAGGAAGAAGTAGTTAAATAAAAGATAAAAGTGGTTATAAAAGATAAAGGTGGTTACAAAAGATAAAATCGGTTATTATTGTTACAACTTCTCTTATAAATACTAAGGGACCGATGATCGGTTTCGCCTTACACATTAAAGAGAAGAAACAAGAAAACCTAATTTTTCATTTTTGGTAAAAAAGAGAGAACTTTGTCTTCTTCCTCGTTGTGCGCGTCGAAGATCGAAAACGAACCGCCGTCATCATCGGATATTGTAAGCGGGAGCGCTATTACCAACGGAGCAGTTGGGCGGCGCGGCGCAGTCGAGGTTGGTCCCGTGTGTTAATTTTACGGTGTTTTTGCGCAGTCTGCGGCGTTCTTTTGGACTTTGAGTTTGACCCTCTTGCTCTTATCTGTATTAGGGGCCCGTGTTTTACTGCACCGTTTTGCGTGCGGTCTCCGGCGCCGTGCACCGTTTTGCGTGCGGACTCCGTTTTGCGTGCGGATTCTGGCACCGTGCTCCGTTTTGCGTGCGGACTCCGGCACCGTGCACCATTTTGCGTGCGGACTCCGTTTTGCATGCGGACTTCGGCACCGTGCACCGTTTTGCGTGCGGACTCCGTTTTGCGTGCGAATTCTGGCACCGTGCTCCGTTTTGCGTGCGGACTCCGGCACCATGCACCGTTTTGCGTGCGGACTCCGTTTTGTATCCGGGAGGTCTTGTATCCCTGTTGTGCTGTCGTGGGAGGGAGCCGTTGAGCAGACGGTAGTCCCGGGCCGTCGAGTATCTTCCGGTCAGTGTTGTTAGGAACCGTTGTGGTTGACGGTGGTCCCAGGTCGTTGAGTGTTGTCCGACCAGTATTGTTAGCCCGAGTTGTGGGTCATTCCTGGCTGTGGAGTACCTCCAGCCAGTGTGCTTTGTGCTGCCAGCTGTTGGAGAGGCTAGTGTCTCGTGTTTCATGTTAGCTGATCAGCTGAGTCGTCGAGAGTGCTCCGACTGTTGTGCGAGATATTTGGGGATCTTGAGTCCTACCGTTCTGAGAGTGAGCGTAGATCTTGACTATAGCCTGCTTATGCCAATGTTTGATACTCTATGCCGCGTCGTTTTCCTCAGTTGGAGTCGCGTCCCTGAGATGCCGCTGTGGATACGATGGTTGGCCTGTTGAGGCAGTTTTCCGCAGTGGATGCAACGATGGGCCTGTTGAGGCAGTTTTGCGCGAGGGGTGAGTTAGTCGGACAGGACGCCCCACGTAAATCCCGTCCTCATGTGGATGTGTGGTAGTGGGCAGGTGCGTTCCTAGTCGACAGGCGCAGGCTTGACTGGACCCTATGAGGCAGTCAGTTCGATTGGGTCAATTGGGCACCTTGGGTGCATGTGGTCACATTTACTTTCATCTGTTCCACTTTTTGAGCATCTAGATAGAGGCATGGTAGCTGTAGAGTAGCTCCAGCTTTTCTTGTTCAGATTTCATTGCACTGTTATCTTTTGCCTCTAGTAGACTTAGTGGGCAGACCGTTGGGCTTGTTGACGGCACCCACTGAGAACTACTGTGGGAAGTAGTTCTCACACCCGTCGTGGTGTCTTTTTCCCCAGGGACTTCTACTCCTGTTCCTATACTCCAGTTGTTGATCCTTCTGACCGGTTTCGAGGGAGTCGCGAGCTAGTTCCCTACCCGTCGTTGGAGTGTAGCGGTACCCCTTCAGAGGAGAGCTTCAGTTGATTAGTTTGCTTCTTTTTCCTCTGTTGAGAGACCTTTGTTGTGAGGTATAGAGTTGTACTTTATTTTACAGTTTGAGAGACTGATGTAGTGAGGATATTTTTGTATTGAGAGCTTGTACACCGATGTATTTTATTGGAGATATCTCCCTTTTGAGTTTTGTATAAGAGGACTTTTTATACGATCGTATTTGGGAGATGGATATTGTATTATTTTTCAGTTTTTAGTAGTTTACTTTCAGCTCTGACATCTGTATACTGTAGTTGATTCTTTTTGCAGGTTAGACGCTTCGTCTGTACGGCAGTTTCCGTACAGATGGCGGATCTGTTAGCGAGCCCGGGTCGCAGTTTCGACCCCGGGGCGTGACAGATTAGAATGGTATCAGAGCCTAGGTTGTAGGTCATGGTGGACTTAGAAACCCTAGGCTTGTGGTTGGACATTAGGATGACTAAGTGAGAGTCGTGACTTATAGCGAGAGTCCTGATTGAGTTTTATACCTCTCCCAAGAGACGGGATGAGTGATTGGCATGTTTACTTTCCTAAGAGAACATGTTGGCTGCAGACAACATAATGCTATGGAATGGATGACATGTCTTAGACTTTCGCTGGATTGGGTCGTATGGTTGTTGTGTCCTGACGTTTGTTATTGTGCAGTGGACTACGATACTCCTGAGACGTCGTGTTGTGAAGAGGACACACCCCGCACCTGATGAGTACCCGAGCAGCGGGAGGCAGAGCTATCAGAGCAGAGCGAGACCCAGGAGTTTGCGTGTTGAGTTAGTTTCCCACTTTAACCGAGAGGGGCCGAATCCCTGAACGGTAAAGGATCGAGAACTTCGATAGGCTGAGCCTAGAGTCTGTTCTTGTTTGATTGGGGTTCTAGGCACCGGTCTATCGGGATTTTTGGATCTTTGTCGCGTCAGTCGGTTCTTCTCGCCTATGAGTGGGGTGTTGTTATGGGAGCCGTTTGGAGTGACGGCAGTCCCAGCTGTGTAGATGCTTTCCACTGGCCGAGCTACCAGATGGATACATTGCCCCTGGCCGAGTTACCAGGTGGGCACATGCCCTGGCCGAGTTACCAGGAGGACACTTTTCCCTGGCCGAGTTACCAGGAGGATACTTTCCACTGGCCGAGCTACCAGATGGATACATTGCCCCTGGCCGAGTTACCAGGTGGGCACATGCCCTGGCCGAGTTACCAGGATGACACTTTTCCCTGCCCGAGTTACCAGGAGGATACTTTCAACTGGCCGAGCTACCAGATGGATACATTGCCCCTGGCCGAGTTACCAGGTGTGCACATGCCCTGGCCGAGCTACCAGGAGGATACTTTCCATTGGCCGAGCTACCAGATGGATACATTGCCCCTGGCCGAGTTACCAGGTGGGCACATGCCCTGCCCGAGTTACCAGGAGGACACTTTTCCCTGGCCGAGTTACCAGGAGGATATTTTCCACTGGCCGAGCTACCAGATGGATACATTGCCCCTGGCCGAGTTACCTGGTAGGCACATGCCCTGGCCGAGTTACCAGGAGGACACTTTTCCCTGGCCGAGTTACTAGGAGGATACTTTCCACTGGCCGAGCTACCAGATGGATACATTGCCCCTGGCCGAGTTACCAGGTGTGCACATGCCCTGGCCGAGCTACCAGGAGGATACTTTCCATTGGCCGAGCTACCAGATGGATACATTGCCCCTGGCCGAGTTACCAGGTGGGCACATGCCCTGGCCGAGTTACCAGGAGGACACCTTTCCCTGGCCGAGTTACCAGGAGGATATTTTTCACTGGCCGAGCTACCAGATGGATACATTGCCCCTGGCCAAGTTATTAGGTGGGCACATGCCCTGGCCGAGTTACCAGGAGGACACTTTTCCCTAGCCGAGTTACCAGGAGGATACTTTCCACTGGCCGAGCTACCAGATGGATACGTTGCCCCTGGCCGAGTTACCAGGTGTGCACATGCCCTGGCCGAGCTACCAGGAGGATACTTTCCATTGGCCGAGCTACCAGATGGATACATTGCCCCTGGCCGAGTTACCAGGTGTGCACATGCCCTGGCCGAGTTACCAGGAGGATACTTTCCACTGGCCGAGCTACCAGATGGATACATTGCCCCTGGCCGAGTTACCAGGTGGGCACATGCCCCGGCCGAGTTACCAGGAGGACACTTTTCCCTGGCCGAGTTACCAGGAGGATACTTTCCACTGGCCGAGCTACCAGATGGGTACATACCCCTGGCCGAGTTACCAGGTGGGTACATGCCCTGGCCGAGTTACCAGGTGGTTTCTTTAGTGAGATTAAGATGGTCTGACAGGACGCCGAGATTTGGTGGCGTCGAGTTCGTCCTGTTGGACCACCGGGAGCGCAGTTGTTGACTTGGAACCAGTTTCGTGCCTTGCTGCTCAGGGCCTTCTTTCCTGACAGTGTAAGCAGAAACTGGAATGGGATCTTGGACGCCTACAGCAGGGGAGTCGATCTCTTCTGGAGTATGTTCGCGAGTTTGCGATTGTTGAGCGGTGTACCCCATGTCGCCTAGATGAGGCCCAGAATGTTGAGCTAGTTGAGAAAGGACTGCATCGGAATATCTATCACTTGGTGTATCCTCGGCGGGCGCCGACGTTAGATGCAGCGATTGAGCTTGCCGGTGGGTTGACCGAGGATTAGTGATCATGTCAGAGAGAGACGGAGCGCCAGGGACCAGCTCTGGGGAGAGGCATCTAGTGCCGCCTGAGTTTGGACAGTCGAGTAAATCGAGACCCCCGGGGCCGCCACGATCTCAGTCTGAGGGTCGTGAGTCTCAGAGGAGACAGAGACCAGGAGGTTCTCCATAGCTGATGTATCAGCAGCTGCAGCGGGATGACTGTGTCTTTTGTGGTGGGCCGCATTCTGCGCCGCAGTGTGACCGCAGGCTGGGGCGATGTTTTTCGTGTGGACGGTCAGGACATTTTCAGGCAGATTGGGCCACGATGTCGGGGCAGACTGAGCGACGACCATCTACATTAAGCGGATGAGTCTGTACTGCCCGGTTGGAAGGCGCTACGGCAGTGGACCAGGTTATCGCGGGCATGATTTCCTTACAGCAGTTTGAGTTGAGTGTTTTTGGCTTTCCTGTCTGGACTGGAGGTAGATTTGTTACCACGTGCACTAGAGATACAGGTTTCTGTTGGTGTTGTGCATGTGGAGGAGGCCTGTGGATTATGTCCAATGCAGTTGAGGCCGTGAATTGTATCGGCAGACTTGTTGGAAACTGTGGCAGTTCGGTGTTTTGACCCAGCGCTTGGGGATTTGTTGGCATAGAGCACACAAGTTTTAGCTCCAAGTGCATGCCTTCTTGGGTCACTTTTCTAGCCGTTGGAGCGACGGTGGAACCCGACCATATGGATGTTATTCGAGTTTGGCTGAGACCAGCATTTCTGTTCTCTACTATGATAGTTTAAGTTTTCAGCTTTGGTTTACAGTTCTGCCATGCGGCACCAGTGGAGACTACAGTTTTCAGCATCTTGGGTGGTTTTTGCGCGGATTGTCGTTGATGGTTCGGACTCTTGACCGCGAGTTTGGGCATCAGCTTTATGATCGCCTTGCGAGCCAGTTTCAGTCCCGTTCACCGACGATTTGGTCCCCGTCAGGGTGTTCTTTATTAGTTGAGGGATCGACTTCGACCCGTGGGTCCGTTGGGGTTATGATAGTATGTTGAGTGACCAACTGTGGTATGAGATTGTGTCTCTTGAGGATCCCTTTTGAGGTTATCCTGCAGTTGAGTAGTCCACTCGGGTGGTTTTGGATCGGGAAGTAACCGAGTGAAGACCCCAGCTTATTGGATTCCTTTCCTTATTGGATGAATGTGTGGGTATGCTTCGGGTCGCCTTGTTGAGGTTGGCACCATGATGTGGTTTGGTGCGTGTTGCACTAGTGGTTATTTCCGTTTTTTCCCCAGCCTTTTATTGGAGCCCCTTGGGTATTTCACGTCTCAGCTCAAGAGTGATGTGTTTTTCCTCGCCCGTGATTTACTTGCCCCTTTGAGAACTGTGATTGTTGGAGTACGAGGGACGCCCGTTGATATTTCTGGCTCGAGAGATGAGAGAATTGCACATCTGTAAAGTACCGGATTTTCGGCACATAAATAAATGTAAATAAATGTGGGATGAAATCCTATTGTTATGAAAATTAGGGAAGTAAAGAATATTTGGAAACGAGTTGGGTCCAAATCGGGATTAAAATGAGAGTTCTGGAATTTTATTCGAGAAAGGGGGCCCGGATTTTTAGTGGAAAATTCACAGTGTCGGAAAATTCTGAAAAATTACGGGAGCCCCGTAAATATGTTTTAAGCTCACAGAAAAAGTTTCGCGTTGATCGGAGGCCGGATAGTGAGAACGGGCTCCGCCAACAGTGTCGAAAAATTCTAAAAAAATTACGGGAGCTTCGTAATTATGTTTTAAGGTTACAGTAAAAATTTTGTGTTGATCGGATACCCGGATTGTGAGAACGGGGTCCGCCAGCGATTTTGGATATAGGGAGGCTTTTGGTGGCCCAAAAATGGCCCAAATTGAAAATTTAAAATTTTCTATGGTAAATTAAACTGAAACAAAGCCGCCTGTTAAATTTGGACGGAAACGGACGAAAAAAGAGGCAAAAACGGAGCAAAAACGGATTTCCGAGGCGACGGCGCGTGGATCGAGGGGGCACAGCTGGCGCTTGGAGGGGCGCGGGTCAAAGGGGGGCCGCCACATGGCGGGGCCCCATTGGGCCCGTACGGCGCGGGCACGCGCGCCTGCAGGGGCGCGCGGGGGTGCGCGCCTGTGTGGCGCGCACAGTGTAGCGCGCGTGGACCGGGTGCGCGCACCCTTTTGTGGTGGACCGCAACCCGGCAATTTCCCATTGGGTGCCCCCGTGAGCCCGGTCCATGGACCACCCTTTTCTCCTCCTTTTTCTTTTTCTTCTCTTTTTCTTCTTCTTCTTCCTTCTCCGCCCGCATAGCATTCCTCCTCCCTTCTCTTCTTCTTCTTCTCCAACAGAGTGTCGAGAGGGAGAGATGGAGGGAATTTCGTGGGTTGGAGCGGCGCGGCGGCGACCTCGTAAAGCGCACAAAGTGTTTTAAAAATTAGATGGGCGACGCGATACTGTACGAGGTAAGTCCCGTATATTATTTTTATGGTATTTTTGGCACAGTTTTGAAGTTTCCTTTTGGATATTGGATTTGACCCTATGCCGTTATGCATGTTAGGGATCGAGTTTTACTGTGCCGTTTTGCTGCCCGAACTGTCACGGGCATATTTGGTGCGCCTCGTTTTACGTGCAAGTTGTCAAAAAAATACATCGTTTTACGTGCCAACCCGAGGGATAGAAAAATGTGCACCGTTTTGCGTGCAATCTTACAGTTAAACGTGCACCGTTTTGCGTGCAGATTGTTTTGTCGCGCACCGTTTTGCGTGCAGTCTCTAATATTACACATCATTTTTCGTGCAGGGCTAGAAAAATGTGCACCGTTTTGCATGCAATCTTATAGTTAAACGTGCACCATTTTGCGTGCAGATCGTTTTGTCGCGCACCGTTTTGCGTGCAGTCTCTAATATTACACATCATTTTTCATGCAGGGCCAGAAAAATGTGCACTGTTTTGCGTGCAACCCTACAGTCAGATGTGCACCGTTTTGCGTGCAGTTTTGAGGTACGTGCACCGTTTGGCGTGCAGATCGTGTTGCCGCGCATCGTTTTGCGTGCCGGCTGAAGTGGCGCGCACCATTTTACGTATGGATTTTAATGACATGCATCGTTTTGCGTGCAAGATTGTAGGACGTGCACCGTTTTGCGTGCGGACTCGAGGGATGTGCACCGTTTTGCGTGTAAGCTCGAGAAGATAAGTGGAATCGCGCGGAGACCAATTGCAATTGTCTACGAGCAATTGGGGACATTACAAGGTGGGAAATTCTACCGAAATTGGGTGACCTCTCCCTTTGCTCCCTTGCTTTTCGATTTGAAGCATGATAGTAGCCTGTTAGAGGCGTTAGGTAATTATGATATTGATTGCCTGTATAGATGGATTCAGATGAAAAAGAGCAACTGTTGGTTGCCAGAGATAGGGGAATAGTTGTGCATGTGCAAAGAGACACAGAGGAAAAGTGCAACTGTTGGTTGCCAAAGATATATGATGAATATGCATGCGTAGAGATAATTGTTATTTTATGAATGAGATGAAAATAATTACATGCATGAAAATGATTCGCTATTCATGATTGTGAGCATGTTAGGGTACAACCCTAGGAATCGCGTGACATAAGGGAACAACAGTTGTTGGTAGTAAGACTAGGAGAAAACCTAGTATAGGGGTTTGACGAGTGACATCAACTTAGGAGTTATCCTAGGGAGGACGAGTGGCATGGTCTTAGGTGATAACCTAAGGACACTGGATAGAGTGATCAACGTAGAGTCAAGGAACTCCAGGATGTATATGACATGGAACTTAGGTAAAGAGAACCTAAGGTGAACTAGTGGTCAGCATAGAGTCAAGGAACTCTAGAACAAGTATGACATGGAACTTAGGTGAAGAGAATCTAAGGTAAACGAGAGATCAACATAGAGTCAAGGACTCTAGAATGAGTATGACATAGAACTTAGGTAAAAGGAACCTAAGGTATACTAGTGATCAACATAGAGTCAAGGACTCTAGAACGAGTATGACATGGAACTTAGGTAAAAGGGACCTAAGGTGAACCAGTGATCAATATAGAGTTAAGGAACTCTTGGATGAGTATGACATTAAACTTAGGTAAAGAAAACCTAAGGTGATCTAGAGGAGTTTAAACTCACGGACAGAAAATTAGAGTCAGTGTAACTCTAAGATAAAAGTGGATCAAGTGTGGAGACATGAAAGGGAAAACAGGAAATTAGAGTCGATGTAACTCTAAGTTAATAGTAGAACAGGAAAATAGAGTTAAGTTAACTCTAGGATTCAGTGAGGAATCAGGAAAGTGGGATAAGATCCCAAGGTTAAAAAAATTAAACAAATATAACCCTAGAGAGTCATAGGGTGTCTGGGCAAATGGACAACAACTTTAACTTCAATTTGAGTTAAATAAAGGGAAGTGAAATGTGTATGAGTCCAGGAGACTCTCTAGTTACCCGTGTGGCAAGACCTAGGGTAAAGGATGAAAAAGTGATTAATGACCAACACAAGCAAATTGCTCGTGATAGAGCAGAAGTGGTTAATAAGTAAGACAAGCAAACTGCTTAAGACAAAGAGAACAAAGAGAGAAATGGTATGAGTCTAAGTGACTCCTAGTCATCCTTATGGCGAGACCTAGGATAAGAGATAAATTGTTGTAAAAAGGCAAAGTTAAAAGCAAGCTAAAAGTGGCTAAAAGCATAAAGAAAATGTACATGGCGCCTTCGAATTTGAGACTCGTTAAGAGGAGCAGGACTCCCTGGGCAGTGACCCGTCGGACGAGGTACTTTCGAAAGGCTTAAAGTGAAAGTAAAGAGCTAAATGCTCAAAGGAAAGAGAAAGAGATTTGCCAGTGGCAAAATTGGGAGCTATAAGCTTGAATAAGAAAGAAAAGCAAGTGTTCAAAGGCAAAGAGGCTAAGAACTAAAGTAAAAAGAGAAAGAAAAAGAAAAGAAAATATAAAGATAAAATGGGCGTACCTTCGGGGAGGAAACGTGACCGTTACTGGAGGCGCAGGTGTATCCCGCTCCAGGGCAGTGACTACTGGAGGCGCAGGTGTATCCCGCTCCAGGGCAGTGACCCATCTGGCACATTTCTCCCGTAGGACGGGGTAACACTTGCGAGTGTTATCGGCAACCTTAGAAATCTTATCTTATGGTAGCAGGACTACCGGGCTGGGGCCCGTTGGATAAGAATTTCTGAGGGTTAACTTGAACTAAAGCACCAGAATTTAAAGAATAAAGAGAAAAGTAGAGTGGCCGAGGTGGCCGGGTTAGTTTGACCCTGTTTACGGCGGCATAGTGGCCGAGTTGGTGCTTAGCAGCCTAGTGTGGTTAGACAGAGTAGTGCTGGGACGATGAGTATACACAGATAGCGTAGTGATATATTATATTGCATAGCCGCATTTTGATATTGAGGAATTTAGTTTATTAGCACTATTATTATTGCTTACATTGGACCAAGTGGTGTAGGACACTTTTTCTCGGTGGTTGAACCCACTGGGAACTCTGTCGGAGTTCTCACACCCCTTGGGTGACCCCCCCCCCCCACAGGTTCGGGTATGGATACAGCGGACGAGACGGTTCAGATGCAGACGACGAGGCATACGACAGGGGCAAGGGCCCAGCAGCATAGAGACCTAGAGGGTCTAGCAGAGGTATCCCTTTTATATATTTCTTGAGTGAACTTTGTATGGTGAGGAATTTATGTAAAGGAATTGTAATAAATTTATTTGCAAGTTCAGGAATGTAAAGTGTAATAAATTTAAGTTATGGTTCACTCTGGTATGCTTTCATTATCGCTTAAACTGTTGTTTATAAAATGAAAGCTTCAAATTTATAGTGATTTTTAGTACTCTGATATTGAGCTTCCGCATACACTTGTTGTGTTATTATGAATGTTACCGTTCCTTTCGGGTAGGAAAAGGTCTTACCCGATTGGCGGGTCTGTTGGCGTGCCGGACCGTACAAATTGGCGGACTCAGGGCGTGACAGATTAGAGTTGTATCAGAGCCTAGGAATAGTCCTAGGTGGTTAGCAACCTTAGGGAGACCCTAGGGATTAGCACGAGAGAGTGCGTGGGCGGTGGCGAAAGTACTTGATTGGGTTTTGTTGTTCCCAAAAAGGATGTTGGGACTGATCGAGGGCAACGAGCTTTCATTCTTCGGATATTACGTTGGCGGCCGACAATGTAATGTTGGAGATGAAAAGAAGTACCCTCCTATACTTTCGCATGATTGAGTCGACGAGCCTTTTTGTCGGTATATAGACTGCGCGTTGCTCAAATGGCTAAATTTGGGCTAGTTGTTTCGTTGTGGTGTGCATATTGGCGATGACACCACATAGGGAAACACACCTGTTTCGACTCGAGTCACGAGAGGGCTCGGGGTCAAACAAGGTACAGGAGCTGCGATAGCTAGTGACCGCACTTATTGGTGTGGTCCAGTAACATAAGGAATCTTCTTGCCGATAGGCGGAAACTTTCCGCCGGCAGGGAGGCAGACTCTGACGCCTATGGGTGGCGTCAATGTGACAGTCGGAGCAGATCGATAGGCTCCGGTGGCTGATAACGCAGCAAGCTGAGGCTGCATAAATGACGCATGGGCAAACGGCGTCGCCGCATGATGGGGCGACAGTGGAGCGGGTGGCAGTGGCCGCCGAGCTTTTGTCGGCGCACCCCGCACCTTCAGCAAAGAGTGTTATAAGCTTGTGTCAGCTAATTTGCTGGCAAAGTATGGTTGGAAAGGTCTAGTGAGAGACCGATTTATAGAACGCTGGTGATCGCTATGTTGCGAGAACCAAATAAATATGTCCTAAAGGTTAGGGCAAGAAGGATTTACGAGCCTAGAGTAGGCTTCAAGATGCGTGGATCCCCCGATAGAGCGAGAGTTTACTGGCGTCATTCTGATGAACGGGTGTAATGGCAAGGATTGCCACCGCAGGATTTGAGTGTTAATCACCAGGATGGTGAACTGTTATTGCGATGCCTCGACCCAGTTGGGAGAGTGCACAAGAGCCGTAGGGGTACGTAAGCGAATCGCTTAACGATAGATTTTCTGCGAGTTAGCATGGGGGCGTAGGACGCCCAATTGTTTGGGTGCTCATGGAGCACAAGTATTGTTTAGCCAGAGAGAGCTGATTAGGTGGCATAGTAGCCTTTGCCCAGTGTGGCCAGAGTTGATAGAGAGTTTTGGGTCGTGGATTGACAACTGGTTAGTTGGTTTTGCTCAGTGAGCATAGTGGTCGCGTGGCGACGATTAGCGGATTCGCTTGGGGACGATCCGTGCCTGGACCATGTTTGTGGACTGTGGGCCTGTAGCCCAGTGGGCAGGCGCAGTCAGCTGTGAGAGACAGCGGCCCGAGACTTGATGGCGGGGCATGATAGAGATTTGGTCGGGACGGTAGTCCGAGCGATGACCCGAAGACGTGGAATGCCACGTGTGAGCATTAAGGCTATTAGTACACTGAGATTAGTACACTGAGAGTGTGATATGACCAGGCCGTAGAGCTAGTGGTGATTGAGGTACTGTAGCTCCTAGTGGGAGTGTGGGTGTAGTAATCCTAAGTGACCGTATGACGTATGGATCTGTGGGCTAGAGAGAGAGCCGTTGCACAGTGTTAGGCTAGTATTTGGGCTATAGGCCCCTATTGGACCGTGGTCTGTGGACTTATTAGTAGTCCAAAATAGACAGGTTAGCTAGTAATTCGTGGACTCCGAGCTCTAGTAGCGTGTGAGATAGTAGAGAACTCGTGGATTGGCCTTTGCTCGCCACATTAGGCAGCTGAGCGATCGGAAAGAAAATGCGGTAAATGAAATTAGCTGCAGATGCAACCTCGTTGTGAAAAGAATGATGGCGGAATTAAAGTAAAAATTTCGCAAGTAAAAACTGGGTCATTCGTGGCAATTGAAAGAGCAAGTGCTCAACTGTGTCTTTCACCTACTTAGTGAAAGTGGTCAGACAACGGGTCTGAGTTTGTCCCTGGGTTGAGATAGGGATTCATGGATGAGTTGCTCGTATGGTTCGGCGAACGGGCAATTTGAGGCCCAGTAACGATATACAGTGAGCCCAGTAGTGGGACAAGATTCCTCCCTCTCGATTAACTAGAAGTCGAGTTGTGATTCAAGTTTCGAGGGACGAAACTTATTTTAAGGGGGGTAGAATGTAAAGTACCGGATTTTCGGCACATAAATAAATGTAAATAAATGTGGGATGAAATCCTATTGTTATGAAAATTGGGGAAGTAAAGAATATTTGGAAGCGAGTTGGGTCCAAATCGGGATTAAAATGAGAGTTCTGGAATTTTATTCGAGAAAGGGGGCCCAGATTTTTAGTGGAAAATTCACAGCGTCGGAAAATTCTGAGAAAATTACGGGAGCCCCGTAAATATGTTTTAAACTCACAGAAAAAGTTTCGCGTTGATCGGAGGCCGGATAGTGAGAACGGGCTCCGCCAACAGTATCGAAAAATTCTAAAAAAATTACGGGAGCTTCGTAATTATGTTTTAAGGTTACAGTAAAAATTTCGTGTTGATCGGATACCCGGATTTTGAGAACGGGGTCCGCCAGCGATTTTGGATATAGGGAGGCTTTTCGTGGCCCAGAAATGTCCCAAATTGAAAATTTAAAATTTTCTATGGTAAATTAAACTGAACAAAGCCGCCTGTTAAATTTGGACGGAAACGGACGAAAAAAGAGACAAAAACGGAGCAAAAACGGATTTCCGAGGCGACGGCGCGTGGATCGAGGGGGCACAGCTGGCGCTTGGAGGGGCGCGGGTCAAAGGGGGGGCCGCCACATGGCGGGCCCCCATTGGGCCCGTACGGCGCGGGCACGCGCGCCTGCAGGGGCGCGCGGGGGTGCGCGCCTGTGTGGCGCGCACAGTGTAGCGCGCGTGGACCGGGTGCGCGCACCCTTTTGTGGTGGACCGCCACCCGGCAATTTCCCATTGGGTGCCCCCGTGAGCCCGGTCCATGGACCACCCTTTTCACCTCCTTTTTCTTTTTCTTCTCTTTTTCTTCTTCTTCTTCCTTCTCCGCCCGCACAGCATTCCTCCTCCCTTCTCTTATTCTTCTTCTCCAACAGAGTGTCGCAGCGGCGACCTCGTAAAGCGCACAAAGTGTTTTAAAAATTAGATGGGCGACGCGATACTGTACGAGGTAAGTCCCGTATATTATTTTTATGGTATTTTTGGCGCAGTTTTGAAGTTTCCTTTTGGATATTGTATTTGACCCTATGCCGTTATGCATGTTAGGGATCGAGTTTTACTGTGCCGTTTTGCTGCCCGAACTGTCACGGGCATTTTTGGTGCGCCTCGTTTTACGTGCAACTTGTCAAAAAAAATACACCATTTTACGTGCCAACCCGAGGGATAGAAAAATGTTCACCGTTTTGCGTGCAATCATACAGTTAAACGTGCACCGTTTTGCGTGCAGATCGTTTTGTCGCGCACCGTTTTGCGTGCAGTCTCTAATATTACACATCATTTTTCGTGCAGGGCTATAAAAATGTGCACCGTTTTGCGTGCAATCTTTCAGTTAAACGTGCACCGTTTTGCGTACAGATCGTTTTGTCGCGCACCATTTTGCGTGCAGTCTCTAATATTACACATCATTTTTCGTGCAGGGCTAGAAAAATGTGTACCGTTTTGCGTGCAATCTTACAGTTAAACGTGCACCATTTTGCGTGCAGATCGTTTTGTCGCGCACCGTTTTGCGTGCAGTCTCTAATATTACACATCATTTTTCGTGCAGGGCTAGAAAAATGTGCACTGTTTTGCGTGCAACCCTATAGTCAGATGTGCACCATTTTGCGTGCAGTTTTGAGGTACGTGCACCGTTTCGCGTGCAGATCGTGTTGCCGCGAATCGTTTTGCGTGCCGGCTGAAGTGGCGCGCACCATTTTACGTATGGATTTTAATGACATGCATCGTTTTGCGTGCAGGATTGTAGGACGTGCACCATTTTGCGTGCGGACTCGAGGGGATGTGCACCGTTTTGCGTGTAAGCTCGAGAAGATAAATAGAATCGCGCGGAGACCAATTGCAAGTGTTACGAGCAATTGGGGACATTACAAGGTGGGGAATTCTGCCGAAATTGGGTGACCTCTCCCCTTGCTCCCTTGCTTTTCGATTTGAAGCATGATAGTAGCCTGTTAGAGGCGTTAGGTAATTATGATATTGATTGCCTGTATAGATGGATTCAGATGAAAAAGAGCAACTGTTGGTTGCCAGAGATAGGGGAATAGTTGTGCATGTGCAAAGAGACACAGAGGAAAAGTGCAACTGTTGGTTGCCAAAGATATATGATGAATATGCATGCGTAGAGATAATTGTTATTTTATGAATGAGATGAAAATAATTGCATGCATGAAATGATTAGCTATTCATGATTGTGAGCATGTTAGGGTACAACCCTAGGAATCGCGTGACATAAGGGAACAACAGTTGTTGATAGTAAGACTAGGAGAAAACCTAGTATAGGGGTTTGACGAGTGACATCAACTTAGGAGTTATCCTAGGGAGGACGAGTGGCATGGTCTTAGGTGATAACCTAAGGACACTGGATAGAGTGATCAACGTAGAGTCAAGGAACTCCAGGATGTATATGACATGGAACTTAGGTAAAGAGAACCTAAGGTGAACTAGTGGTCAGCATAGAGTGAAGGAACTCTAGGACAAGTATGACATGGAACTTAGGTAAAGAGAACCTAAGGTAAACGAGTGATCAACATAGAGTCAAGGACTCTAGAATGAGTATGACATAGAACTTAGGTAAAAGGAACCTAAGGTAAACTAGTGATCAACATAGAGTCAAGGACTCTAGAACGAGTATGACATGGAACTTAGGTAAAAGGGACCTAAGGTGAACCAGTGATCAATATAGAGTTAAGGAACTCTTGGATGAGTATGACATTAAACTTAGGTAAATAAAACCTAAGGTGATCTAGAGGAGTTTAAACTCACGGACAGAAAATTAGAGTCAGTGTAACTCTAAGATAAAAGTGGATCAAGTGTGGAGACATGAAAGGGAAAACAGGAAATTAGAGTCGATGTAACTCTAAGTTAATAGTAGAACAGGAAAATAGAGTTAAGTTAACTCTAGGATTCAGTGAGGAATCAGGAAAGTGGGATAAGATCCCAAGGTTAAAAAATTAAACAAATATAACCCTAGAGAGTCATAGGGTGTCTGGGCAAATGGACAACAACTTTAACTTCAATTTGAGTTAAATAAAGGGAAGTGAAATGTGTATGAGTCCAGGAGACTCTCTAGTTACCCGTGTGGCAAGACCTAGGGTAAAGGATGAAAAAGTGATTAATGACCAACACAAGCAAATTGCTCGTGATAGAGCAGAAGTGGTTAATAAGTAAGACAAGCAAACTGCTTAAGACAAAGAGAACAAAGAGAGAAATGGTATGAGTCTAAGTGACTCCTAGTCATCCTTATGGCGAGACCTAGGATAAGAGATAAATTGTTGTAAAAAGGCAAAGTTAAAAGCAAGCTAAAAGTGGCTAAAAGCATAAAGAAAATGTACATGGTGCCTTCGAATTTGAGACTCGTTAAGAGGAGCAGGACTCCCTGGGCAGTGACCCGTCGGACGAGGTACTTTCGAAAGGCTTAAAGTGAAAGTAAAGAGCTAAATGCTCAAAGGAAAGAGAAAGAGATTTGCCAGTGGCAAAATTGGGAGCTATAAGCTCGAATAAGAAAGAAAAGCAAGTGTTCAAAGGCAAAGAGGCTAAGAACTAAAGTAAAAAGAGAAAGAAAAAGAAAAGAAAATATAAAGATAAAATGGGCGTACCTTCGGGGAGGAAACGTGACCGTTACTGGAGGCGCAGGTGTATCCCGCTCCAGGGCAGTGACTACTGGAGGCGCAGGTGTATCCGCTCCAGGGCAGTGACCCATCTGGCACATTTCTCCCGTAGGACGGGGTAACACTTGCGAGTGTTATCGGCAACCTTAGAAATCTTATCTTATGGTAGCAGGACTACCGGGCTGGGGCCCGTTGGATAAGAATTTCTGAGGGTTAACTTGAACTAAAGCACCAGAATTTAAAGAATAAAGAGAAAAGTAGAGTGGCCGAGGTGGCCGGGTTAGTTTGACCCTGTTTACGGCGGCATAGTGGCCGAGTTGGTGCTTAGCAGCCTAGTGTGGTTAGACAGAGTAGTGCTGGGACGATGAGTATACACAGATAGCGTAGTGATATATTATATTGCATAGCCGCATTTTGATATTGAGGAATTTAGTTTCCTAGCACTATTATTATTGCTTCCATTGGACCAAGTGGTGTAGGACACTTTTTCTCGGTGGTTGAACCCACTGGGAACTCTGTCGGAGTTCTCACACCCCTTGGGTGACCCCCCCCCCCCACAGGTTCGGGTATGGATACAGCGGACGAGACGGTTCAGATGCAGACGACGAGGCATACGACAGGGGCAAGGGCCCAGCAGCATAGAGACCTAGAGGGTCTAGCAGAGGTATCCCTTTTATATATTTCTGAGTGAACTTTGTATGGTGAGGAATTTATGTAAAGGAATTGTAATAAATTTATTTGCAAGTTCAGGAATGTAAAGTGTAATAAATTTAAGTTATGGTTTACTCTGGTATGCTTTCATTATCGCTTAAACTGTTGTTTATAAAATGAAAGCTTCAAATTTATAGTGATTTTTAGTACTCTGATATTGAGCTTCCGCATACACTTGTTGTGTTATTATGAATGTTACCATTCCTTTCGGGTAGGAAAAGGTCTTACCCGATTGGCGGGTCTGTCTGGCGTGCCGGACCGTACAAATTGGCGGACTCGGGGCGTGACAGATTAGAGTTGTATCAGAGCCTAGGAATAGTCCTAGGTGGTTAGCAACCTTAGGGAGACCCTAGGGATTAGCACGAGAGAGTGCGTGGGCGGTGGCGAAAGTACTTGATTGGGTTTTGTTATTCCCAAAAAGGATGTTGGGACTGATCGAGGGCAACGAGCTTTCATTCTTCGGATATTACGTTGGCGGCCGACAACGTAATGTTGGAGATGAAAAGAAATACCCTCCTATACTTTCGCATGATTGAGGTCGACGAGCCTTTTTGTCGGTATATAGACTGCGCGTTGCTCAAATAGCTAAATTTGGGCTAGTTGTTTCGTTGTGGGTGCATATTGGCGATGACACCACATAGGGAAACACACCTGTTTCGACTCGAGTCACGAGAGGGCTCGGGTCAACAAGGTACAGGAGCTGCGATAGCTGGTGACCGCCACTTATTGGTGTGGTCCAGTAACATAAGGAATCTTCTTGCCGATAGGCGGAAACTTTTCCGCCGGCAGGGAGGCAGACTCTGACGCCTATGGTTGGCGTCAATGTGACAGTCGGAGCAGATCGATAGGCTCCGGTGGCTGATAACGTAGCAAGATGAGGCTGCATAAATGACGCATGGGCAAACGGCGTCGCCGCATGATGGTGGCAACAGTGGAGCGGGTGGCAGTGGCCGCCGAGTTTTGTCGGCGCACCCCGCACCTTCAGCAAAGAGTGTTATAAGCTTGTGTCAGCTAATTTGCTGGCAAAGTATGGTTGGAAAGGTCTAGTGAGAGACCGATTTATAGAACGCTGGTGATCGCTATGTTGCGAGAACCAAATAAATATGTCCTAAAGGTTAGGGCAAGAAGGATTTACGAGCCTAGAGTAGGCTTCAAGATGCGTGGATCCCCCGATAGAGCGAGAGTTTACTGGCGTCATTCTGATGAACGGGTGTAATGGCAAGGATTGCCACCGCAGGATTTGAGTGTTAATCACCAGGATGGTGAACTGTTATTGTGATGCCTCGACCCAGTTGGGAGAGTGCACAAGAGCCGTAGGGGTACGTAAGCGAATCGCTTAACGATAGATTTCTGCGAGTTAGCATGGGGGCGTAGGACGCCCAATTGTTTGGGTGCTCATGGAGCACAAGTATTGTTTTGTCACGCCCCGGGTGTAAACCAGAACCCGGGCTCGTCCACAGACCCGCCGTGCACACGGTATTTCCCGTGTACGAAGCGCTGGTAACCTGCTCAGATATAAAGACCAATAATGCTAGAGCATAAAACAGAGCTAAACTAAAACTAGTACATCTCAGACAAATGCTGGAAATAAAAGTACAATAAACCTCAAGAATATACATATGTCTCTCCCAGCCTCACGAAGTGAATACAACCAGCTGGCCGCAGCCAGACCCAAAATAAAAGAAAATACAACCGTCTGAGTGTACAGGGGATACAACAAAACACAAAACTCGAGCTCGGGGTAGCAGCTATCTAGTCGGCGATCCTCTTACCTCGATCCTGGGAGGAAGGCCCCGCAACTCCGGCAGATGACTCTGCAAAACAAAGGGGACAAGAAAGGAAAAAACAGTGGGGGTCAGTACTACTATAAAGACAGTAGCCTCCCCTAGTGGGTAAACCTCAACACAAACTCCTACCTGCCCACTAGGTCATACCAGAGGCTAAAAGAATAAATGCGGTAACTATGAGTATGACTCCTGATAAAAGCTACCACTAATATGCCTCTACCTGCTCAGCTAAAGATAGCTAAATGTATGCATCAGAATATCGAAGACCTGCCACATTCGGGTATGCCAGCCTACGCATAACACCGGTGTGGGATAGGAGTCTCAATGTCTGCCAAATCGGGTATGCCAGCCTACGCATAACACCGATATGGGACAGGAGTCTCAAGGTCTGCTAATCGGGTATGCCAGCCTACGCATAGCACCGATATAGGACAGGAGTCCCAGGGTCTCAAGTCGCAAATCGCGCCACTCCGCTCTATAAGGAAAAGTACCGTCTCCCAAAGGAAGCCCAAAAACCCTCTCCCCGAAACCCAAGTATCTGACTACACTAACCCAGCCCCTGCTCTAACCCGAGCATAATATCCCCTATGTCTAAGTGACTGAAGAAAGAATGCAACATGGTTTCTCCTAAGTCAATTCCAGCATGATAGTGTAGCAGAAAGGTGGCCTATCTAGGTGACCATTCAAGCATGCAAAAGTCATTACCTTGATGAACCATTTTAAGTATTCTAACCCCATACCTCAGCCTTTCATTTACCAATCAACAAGATAGGGATTTAGCATAAATTCCAAGTAATTCTACTACATGTTTAAAGCATGGACTCACCATTAATTAACTTGTAGTTTTCTAACAATGCGATTATCACTGAAGAAATCAGGATTTCATACAAGCATGCTAGGTCCATCTCACAGATTTACTAACAGCATAATCAAGAGCATTCTAATAGGCCTAGTGATAAATCCCAAATAAGAGGTTTACAACATCACCCACTCGAGCGCTAATCCTAATTCCCAAAAGCGGAACCCAAGCTCAGTCCAAAACTCCCCACCAATCTGTACAAAATACCCCAAAGGAAAACACATAAGCTGTACATCACAATTCCCAGAATCTGTCCCTTAATACCACAGTCCAGAATTCACCAATTGTTACCTGCGAAAAATGCCCAGAAAATCCAAGGAAAATACGTCGCGATCCTCGCGACGAGCCCGTCGAAACGAGTACCTGCACGCCCAAATCGGAGTTTCCTACACTGAGATAAAATCCGACAAGGGAAACATCCCAATCCAAACTGTACCAAATTTCTGTAACAAAGAACCACAGAAAAGGAGATTCTCACCCTCGGCCAAAAACCAGAAAAATCTGAGAAAAATCAGGAGACTCCTTGCGAAGTGTAGATGAAAATTACCTCTTGAATCGCCTTGATCCTACGTCGAGCGAAAGATACGGCAAGAACACTGCGGTGCTGTCAAAAATCCGCGACGAAAAATGGGTCAAATGGGTGCTCAGAAAACTCCAAGATCAGCACGGAAATCGAGGAACCTCAAAACACAGGAGTTGAAGTCCTACCTGTCGTGAGTCCAACGGCGCAAGAATCGGCGAAATCCGATGTCGGGGTGAGTCGGAGGAGTCCAAACACTGAGAAGGGGCGAAGAAGATCGCCAGGGGAAACAAGCGCGTCGCGCCGTGCCGTAAAAGTGAACCTCGGGAAGAGTGCCTCCAAAAATCCTCAAAGTTCTCCAAAGGGTAGTGCACTGAGGGAGGAGAAACTTCTCTGAAGAAGCTCAGCGAAAATGGGGTCCAAAAAGCCTACAGGACGAATGGGGGGAGCTATTTATAGGCCCAGCCCACTATGCTGTCGGGCCGGGTTTTCGGGCGCAACTTCGGGCGCACTGCGCCCGGAAACCCGATCGCACGCTCCCTGTCCGACGCGCCCGAAACTCCCCAG
>CM055060.1:38850385-38892080 GCA_029204045.2 Tillandsia leiboldiana
TCGTTCGGGGGTGAGAGCTAGCGACAGTGAGGCCGAGACAGGAGCTTGTGGGTCCTTGGGGCCCTAACTTTATTTCTTCTCGCTTATCTTATTTTTCATTTGTATTGTAGTCTATACGTGTGGGTCTCGATACCCTCGTGGGGTCGGTGGTGGATGTCGGTATTTGCTTTCAGATTGAGTATGTTGATTTTAGTTTCTAGTACTAGCTCGGGGCTGTTTTTAAGATGGAAGTAAACAAAGAAAAGAATTGCGAAAACCCGTTTTAAAAGTCTGGGTGTCGTGTGGGACCGCTGTTTCATAACCCTGTGGATTTGACTTTCGAACTGTTTTAGAAATCTAAGTCCGGTGGGCACTACTTTTTTCGAAACTGTTTTAGAAAATC
Organism: Tillandsia leiboldiana; assembly: GCA_029204045.2. Classification (NCBI taxonomy): domain Eukaryota; kingdom Viridiplantae; phylum Streptophyta; class Magnoliopsida; order Poales; family Bromeliaceae; genus Tillandsia; species Tillandsia leiboldiana. Next base: position 38,850,768 of record CM055060.1, read on the forward strand.
TAAGTGCCGGGTGGGCACTACTTTCAAACCATGGATTTATGCTTTCAATTAATCCGGGCCCCGAGTTCCACCTGTTGTGCATGAGTAGCTGGTTTACGAATAATCGAGTTGACTGAATGTTGTGATGGGATGTTGTATGAGCCGCGACGCCGTGCATATACAGAGGAGACTCTGCCCGTTGCGGAGTAAATCGTATAAGTGGCGGGGTCTGGGCACGCGCCCCTGGGAAGAAGATTTTCAAAAAAAAAATTAGGAGCTCGGTTAAACCCCGGGGCGTGACAGATTAAAGGTATCAGAGCAAGGTTCATGTCCAAATCACGACAGTCATACCGACATCCACCAAAGAGACACCACACTTACTACAAGTGAAATGAAACGTGTAAGACATAATAGTATAGAAACGTGAGTGACCGAGGGGGGGGAAAATGTTGAGTCCTTTCTCTCACTTATGTTGTTGTTAGTAGGGTAGTCTAAAGTTGACTCTTGTGATGTGTGACAGACATGGCCCGTACTAGATCATCGGCCGGGGACGCAGAGTCATGTCCGACATCCACGGAGATACCACACTAGCTACGATGATGAATTGAATAAGGCATAGAACGTAGAACGCGAGTGATCGGGGGAGCGGGGGAAAGTATATGTCGTTTTTCTAGATAGTTGGTTAAGTGCTATACTAGCGAGTCTAGAACTGACTTGTGGGGTGTGTGAGTACGGGTTAAGTTTTGTTTCTCGGGTTTAGCTCGGTTGTCGCGTTTGTGTAGTCGTATTGTTTGGGCTCGTGTAGTAGTGTTGTTGTGGGGTCTTGGGATTCCCCCTGGGGTCGAGAAAAGAGACCACTGGGACTAGCGAATCTTGTTCGTTTGGGCTTGATTCTTCCTTTTGTTGAGCGGACCTAGAGCTTAAATACTCCTAGTTGGGAATGTGATCGTTGGCCTGGGGGTATGCAGCTCGGCTCAGTGTATGGTGCTTGGAAGGGCAATGGATTGGACCGAGCGGTAGAGGTTAATCAGAGTGTCGCACCCCCTTGGGTGCCAAGATGGAAGTAGGACCGTGCTTCTTGGGTTTTTGTCGCCAGCTCCCCATGACCAAGGCATAGTCTTGAGGTTTTGGTTTGCGAGTTTGTGATTGTGAAGCAGTACAGATCACGAGGGGCGCAAGGCCAATGGGAAGCGCAGTCGGACATGTTTGGCCACTTTTCCCATGTATTGGATCCCTGGCGTATCTAAGTTTCGGGGATGAAACTTCTTTTAAGGTGTGAGTGATGTAGCACTCGAGAAATTCTAGTGTGCTCGCGGGCGAGAAAGCAGATCTAACCTTAGCGATTTGCATACCGGTGCGTGAATTGCACAGTTTCCGATGCACAAATTTCCGCCTTTCCGATCCGATACCTTGGTATTTGTTAGGAACGACCCTAGGATGACTGTGTTCACAGAGAGCGTAGGGTTTGGCATAGTGGTTTGGAGCTCAGGTGTGTTTCACACAGTTGAGTCTCGTTGTTTCGGTTATTAGTCGTACGCACTCCGGTTTTTGGGATCGTTGTTAGTGCAGGGTTAGCCGCGGTCATGGTTTCGGCTGTGGGCTGATGTTTCAATGGAGCCAGAGTGCTCGGATCAGTTTACGGTGGTTAAAGGTTAAATCACTGTTCTCTTCGTAATCGTCCAGCTGATGGCATAGCAGTAGATGACTGCTATTATTGCACTAGCCTCACAGTTTGCTTAGAGGTTGAACAAGTTGCTGACCCTTCAGTGTCCCCGTGTCTTAATTCGTTGGCCTATGGGCCCGATGGTAACCCTGTTTTGGGACGATGCAAATTGACCCCACCTTTGCACAGGTTTTGGGATCGACGTGGACTCGCCTATGTTTAGTCATGGTGATTTTTGTGACCACGAGGCGGTAGTAATCCTTGATAAAGGTTATGTTTCGGGCACTGAGATTGTGTTGGGAAGTAGGTGATATACCTTCTGGTGGGAGTTGCGTCCCCAACTTGTTGTTGGCGACAAACCTTTGGTATTCCGCTGTTCTTTTGGTAAGCACGTTGGCTGCAGGCAACGGACGGTCGGAAGAACTGAGGAAATACCCTGCCCTGTAATGAGGAGTATCAGATTGGGTCTAAATTAGTAGCCTTAGAGTTGTAGATACCTTGCGACTGACTTGTAGCCCTCGATTAAACTTTTTGAGCAGTTTCATAGAGTATGACTTCAGGCTGTAAGCTCCGGGAATGCAACTTTTTTTTAAGTTGTAAGTTTCGGGGCGAAACTTCTTTTAAGTTGTAAGTGATGTAAAGACTCAAAATATTTTATTTTTAATAATAGATTAAAAGCAGAATCGTAGTCGATTTCGGGTTCAAAAGACCTATGTTGATTTATTAGTCAATTGCAGTGTGCGAGTTGCACGATTTACGAGACAAAAAGGCTATTTTCCAATCCGGACATGATCTTGGAAATCCGAGTTGACCGTTGCGATCGTCTCGTCGAACTGAGCGAGATTCATATTCAGCACTTTTCGATCTGACGGTCGGATCTTCCAGAATTCAACTAAGAAGTGGGAGAATCTCGCGACTAATGTAACAGTGCCTGTGCACAGTGTCACTTAAGTGGCCACTGTAGATGAACAGTAAACCTCAAATTTCGGGACTACGGCGGTTGCAACGCTGACTAATTCACTGTTCGGAACCCGAACATAGTGATTCAGGTAGTCGTTTTGATCCGTTTCGACGTTCTGAACACAATGGCACTGACGGAATTTCCGTCTGGCGACCCTAAGGCATCGTGACGCGTGCCGAACTGGATAATTTACAGTATAGGATGGAATTTAAAAATTCTGGAGCGAAATTTGAACGAACCAAAATCGCTACCTGATAGGTTTCGTCGAGCCGGACGTCGTGGCGGTGTCAGATTTTCAGTTTGACCGTCCGGTTGTCTCGAAAAGCGTGAAATACGGCTAAAATACAGCTTTTTGCACAATGGTCCCTAGATTCCTTGCCTCGGATAGCGTGCCACTCATGGGAGAGGGGCCTTGATGTAATAATACATGCTGTGAGGGACCAGGTGCTAAAACACCAAGGCTAGAGGGACTACATTGCAATTTTGCAAACCCTATATATATAGGTTCCAACCGAGTTAGGGTTCCTCACGAACCCTAAACCCTCTGCCACCCAGCCGCTGTTGCAACAAAATCCCTCTTCCCTGCCGCTCTCCTCGGACCCAGCCGCACCGGCCGCGCCTCTCCCGTCGCCGGGGAAGGGAGGAGCAAGGATCACCTTGTTCTCGGGTGGTGGAAGAGGAGGGTTCTCGGGAGGTTCTCGGGAGGTCAAGACCCTGTCTGGGAGACTCCATTGGGACGCCGCAACCGAGCTGTGGTGGTCCGGTCCCCAGCCGTCGCCGCAGCGCCGCCGCGGGCCAACCCATCTTCCTCGGGTTTCCGGCCAAGGTAAGTCTTGGAACACTTTTGTTCTTTCGGGCTTTTGGTCACGACCACCTTGTTCCTGACACCGAGGCGATCCTCCGGTTGCAGTCCGAGCCGCGGCCGCCGACCCGATCGCCGGCGGGAGCCGTCCCATCAAATTATTGCTTTTCCGGCCGATCTTCAACGCCGCCGTGATCCGGCCGTTCAACCGGAGATCAGCACCGTTGATCTTCCTCCCCTGGTTGACTCTAACCTCTCCACGAAGTCCCATCACGATCGGATCAAGATCGGGCCCGCGCAAAGGAGCCCTAGAAACCCGATTCTTGGCTTCTCGGCCGCGCGTCGCCGTCCGGCGCCGCCGCTGCCTCCCACCGGCGGCCACTGCCACCAGAAGCTTCCTGGCGCCGAGTGGAAGCTTTCCATCCAAGTTGCTCCGGCCGGAACCCAGCTGGCCGGAATCCACCATTAGAGCCCCTCCGAGCTTGACCGAGCCTTTCCGGCGCCGCCTCGCCGGTGCTCCTCTGCCGCCGGGAACCTCCAGGTAGGCTTAGCTTGATCCCCTGAGTCCACCCAGCAACTTGCATGGCCCTCTTAACGTGGCTCTCTTCCGTTCCAGAGTTGCACCCGAGGAGGCATTGGTTCGAGCTCCGGCGATCCCCGGCGGTCTGGGCTCCGGGCACCTTGACAGGTAAGACCTAGAGGCCATGTTTAAGCTTCCCAGCATTTTACTTTTGGCAAGATAGTGCTCTGTTGTTGGCCTCATACCTTGTGCCCGAGAATATCATTCCGGGCTCTAGCTCCGGCCGCCGCCCCCTCCGGCCGCCGGGACTCGACCCTACCTGGACCGAACCTCTTCTGGGACTCAAGTAACCTGGTGCTTACCTCTGGTACAGGTCTGGGCCAGAGTTGATCCGAGAAGAAGCCAACCCGAGCCTTGTTGGAGCACTACCTTGCTCCGGCCATCTTTCCGGCCGACCTCCGGCACCCCTCAGGTGAGCATCTCAGTTCTCAGTTGATAATATACATGATGCTCCATTATATCACAGCTATGTCTAGTGTTTAAACCTAATTTAGTGAAGTAATGCTTTGAGCTCTAAGTGGTCATGGGCCAACTTTGCCCTCGAGCTGCGTGTCCACCCAAACTTGTGAGCACGGGGTCTGTTTCCTCAAAGGTGACGCGCTGAAAGTTACGGCGTAGCTTTTGGACCCCCGGATTTCAAGAACGTGCCGAAACGGGCCGGAATATAAGCTAATTATGCAATTTGAAAGCTGTTAGGGACCTCAATGCAATTTAGACACATATGCTGACTCTAGATAGTGTTTTACACCACTGGACATTTTGTTAGAGTCCCGTAGACTCTCGTTGATCGGGAATCGGGTTCCGTTCGATAAAACGGCTGTATCGAACCGTATTAGAGACACGTTACTATTGTGTTGTCAGGATGGGTATGTGTGAGTCTAGTTCTGACTACAGTCTCTGTTCAGGGCCCAGCAGTTCAGCACCAGCCTCCCGGTAGTCTAACGGGAGTTCGGGATCGGCCTTCATTCAGGTGGGTTTTATTTCCTTGGTTCTAGCATCTAACTCTATCATATTGGACGGGGTCAATTCTAAGTATACTGGGGTTAAATATTGATGGGTGATGGCTTATGCATGTTAATGGGTTTCGTCATAATGTTTAGCGTCGGTTTTCCGACGGTCGTTTTCCCTTTGATAATTACATGTTGGCGGGCTACCTTCGAGTGCACGTATTTCTGCCTTTACTTTGACTATACATGATAGCGGGTTACTTTCGACCGCATACGTTACGGTTTTACTTTGAGCATACATGTTGCCGTTTTACTTTTGTTATATATATTATGATGCTGACATGATGATGGATATGGTTACTTGGCTCGAGGCTGTCACACGCGCACCCGCGGTTTGGCCACCGCAAAGGGTGCGCTTTTTCCGGAAAAGTGGTCGTTGACCCGTGTATACCCCCGAGGTGTCGTAGTGGGGCCCCCGTTGTGGTGGGGTTTGAGGCGCCAAGGTATGAGCGGTGCGGACCCGTCGACGTTGATGCTCGACTGGTCAGGTTTCATTGCAGGTGTTCGTGTTTACTTTTCCCTCACGGGAGGGTGGTTGCTCCGGATAGTTGACGGTTGGAGTTATTACTTGCTTTCCTGCTTTCCCTATGTTTATTATGTTGCTCGACTTCCCACTCCGTGACAGGTTCGTTCGGGGGTGAGAGCTAGCCGACAGTGAGGCCGAGACAGGAGCTTGTGGGTCCTTGGGGGCCCTAGACTTTATTTCTTCTCGCTTATCTATTTTTCATTTGATATTGTAGTCTACGGTGTGGTGTCTCGATACCCTCGTGGGGTCGGTGTGGATGTCGGTATTTTGCTTTCAGATTTGAGTATGTTGATTTTAGTTTCTAGTACTGCTGGGCTGTTTTTAAGATGGAAAGTAAACAAAGAAAAGAATTGCGAAAACCGTTTTAAAAGTCTGGGTGTCGTGTGGGCACCGATTTCAAAACCCTGTGGATTTATGACTTTCGAAACTGTTTTAGAAATCTAACGTGCCGGGTGGGCACTACTTTTTTCGAAACTGTTTTAGAAATCTAAGTGCCGGGTGGGCACTACTTCAAACCATGGATTTATGCTTTCAAATTAATCTGCCCCGAGTTCAACCTGTTGTGCATGAGTAGCTGTATTTACAAATAATCGAGTTGACTGAATGTTGTGATTGGATGTTGTATGAGCCGCGACGCCGTGCATATACAGAGGAGACTCTGCCCGTTTGCGGAGTAAATCTGTATAAGTGGCGGGTCTGGGCACGCGCCTGGGAAGAAAGATTTTCAAAAAAAAAATTTAGGGAGCTCGGTTAAACCCCGGGGCGTGACAGATTAAGCTGGTATCAGAGCAAGGGTTCAGTGTCCAAATCACGACAGTCAGTACCCGACATCCACAGAGACACCACACTTAACTACAAGGAAATGAAAGTGTAAGACATAATAGTATAGAAACGTGAGTGACCGAGGGGGGGGAAATGTTGAGTCCTTTCTCTCACTTTATGGTTGTTGTTAGTAGGGTAGTCTAAAGTTGACTCTTGTGATGTGTGACAGACATGGCCCGTACTAGATCATCGGCCGGGGACGCAGAGTCAGTGTCCGACATCCACGGAGATACCACACTTAGCTACGAATGAATGAATTGAATAAGGCATAGAAGCGTAGAACGCGAGTGATCGGGGAGCGGGGGAAAAGTATATGTTCCGTTTTCTAGATAGTTGGTTAAGTGCTATACTAGCGGAGTCTAGAACTGACTTGTGGGGTGTGTGAGTACGGGTTAAGTTTTGTTTCTCGGTTTAGCTCGGTTGTCGCGTTTGTGTAGTCGTATTGTTTGGGCTCGTGTAGTAGTGTTGTTGTGGGGGTCTTGGGATTCCCCTGGGGTCGAGAAAAGAGACCACTGGGACTAGCGAATCTTGTTCGTTTGGGCTTGATTCTTCCTTTTGTTGAGCGGACCTAGAGCTTAAATACTCCTAGTTGGGAATGTGATCGTTGGCCTGGGGGTATGCAGCTCGGCTCAGTGTATGGTGCTTGGAAGGGCAATGGATTGGGACCGAGCGGTAGAGGTTAATCAGAGTGTCGCACCCCCTTGGGTGCCAAGATGGAAGTAGGACCGTGCTTCTTGGGTTTTGTCGCCAGCTCCCCATGACCAAGGCATAGTCTTGAGGTTTGGGTTGCGAGTTTGTGATTGTGAAGCAGTACAGATCACGAGGGGCGCAAGGCCAATGGGAAGCGCAAGTCGGACATGTTTGGCCACTTTTCCCATGTATTGGATCCCTGGCGTATCTAAGTTTCGGGGATGAAACTTCTTTTAAGGTGTGAGTGATGTAGCACTCGAGAAATTCTAGTGTGCTCGCGGGCGAGAAAGCAGATCTAACCTTAGCGATTTGCATACCGGTGCGTGAATTGCACAGTTTCCGATGCACAAATTTCCGCCTTTCCGATCCGATACCTTGGTATTTGGTTAGGAACGAACCCTAGGATGACTTGTGTTCACAAGAGAGCGTAGGGTATTGGCATAGTGGTTTGGAGCTCAGGTGTGTTTCACACAGTTGAGTCTCGTTGTTTCGGTTATTAGTCGTACGCACTCCGGTTTTTGGGATCGTTGTTAGTGCAGGGTTAGCCGCGGTCATGGTTTCGGCTGTGGGCTGATGTTTCAATGGAGCCAGAGTGCTCGGATCAGTTAGGGTGGTTAAAGGTTAAATCACTGTTCTCTTCGTAATCGTCCAGCTGATGGCATAGCAGTAGATGACTGCTATTATTGCACTAGCCTCACAGTTTGCTTAGAGGTTGAACAAGTTGCTGACCCTTCAGTGTCCCCGTGTCTTAATTCGTTGGCCTATGGGCCCGATGGTAACCCTGTTTTGGGACGGATGCAAATTGACCCCACCTTTTGCACAGGTTTTGTGGATCGACGTGGACTCGCCTATGTGTTAGTCATGGTGATTTTTGTGACCACGAGGCGGTAGTAATCCTTGATAAAGGTTATGTTTCGGGCACTGAGATTGTGTTGGGAAGTAGGTGATATACCTTCTGGTGGGAGTTGCGTCCCCAACTTGTTGTTGGCGACAAACCTTTGGTATTCCGCTGTTCTTTTGGTAAGCACGTTGGCTGCAGGCAACGGACGGTCGGAAGAACTGAGGAAATACCCTGCCCTGTAATGAGGAGTATCAGATTGGGTCTAAATTAGTAGCCTTAGAGTTGTAGATACCTTGCGACTGACTTGTAGCCCTCGATTAAACTTTTTGAGCAGTTTCATAGAGTATGACTTCAGGCTGTAAGCTCCGGGAATGAAACTTTTTTTTAAGTTGTAAGTTTCGGGGCGAAACTTCTTTTAAGTTGTAAGTGATGTAAAGACTCAAAATATTTTATTTTTAATAAATAGATTAAAAGCAGAATCGTAGTCGATTTCGGGTTCAAAAGACCTATGTTGATTTATTTAGTCAATTGCCAGTGTGCGAGTTGCACGATTTACGAGACAAAAAGGCTATTTTCCAATCCGGACATGATCTTGGAAATCCGAGTTGACCGTTGCGATCGTCTCGTCGAACTGAGCGAGATTCATATTCAGCACTTTTCGATCTGACGGTCGGATCTTCCAGAATTCAACTAAGAAGTGGGAGAATCTCGCGACTAATGTAACAGTGCCTGTGCACAGTGTCACTTAAGTGGCCACTGTAGATGAACAGTAAACCTCAATTTCGGGACTACGGCGGTTGCAACGCTGACTAATTCACTGTTCGGAACCCGAACATAGTGATTCAGGTAGTCGTTTTGATCCGTTTCGACGTTCTGAACACAATGGCACTGACGGAATTTCCGTCTGGCGACCCTAAGGCATCGTGACGCGTGCCGAACTGGATAATTTACAGTATAGGATGGAATTTAAAAATTCTGGAGCGAAATTTGAACGAACCAAAATCGCTACCTGATAGGTTTCGTCGAGCCGGACGTCGTGGCGGTGTCAGATTTTCAGTTTGACCGTCCGGTTGTCTCGAAAAGCGTGAAATACGGCTAAAATATAGCTTTTTGCACAATGGTCCCTAGATTTCTTGCCTCGGATAGCGTGCCACTCATGGGAGAGGGGCCTTGATGTAAATAATACATGTTGTGAGGGACCAGGTGCTAAAACACCAAGGCTAGAGGGACTACATTGCAATTTTGCAAACCCTATATATATAGGTTCCAACCGAGTTAGGGTTCCTCACGAACCCTAAACCCTCTGCCACCCAGCCGCTGTTGCAACAAAATCCCTCTTCCCTGCCGCTCTCCTCGGACCCAGCCGCACCGGCCGCCGCCTCTCCCGTCGCCGGGGAAGGGAGGAGCCAGGATCACCTTGTTCTCGGGTGGTGGAAGAGGAGGGTTCTCGGGAGGTTCTCGGGAGGTCAAGACCCTGTCTGGGAGACTCCATTGGGACGCCGCAACCGAGCTGTGGTGGTCCGGTCCCCAGCCGTCGCCGCAGCGCCGCCGCGGGCCAACCCATCTTCCTCGGGTTTCCGGCCAAGGTAAGTCTTGGAACACTTTTGTTCTTTCGGGCTTTTGGTCACGACCACCTTGTTCCTGACACCGAGGCGATCCTCCGGTTGCAGTCCGAGCCGCGGCCGCCGACCCGATCGCCGGCGGGAGCCGTCCCATCAAATTATTGCTTTTCCGGCCGATCTTCAACGCCGCCGTGATCCGGCCGTTCAACCGGAGATCAGCACCGTTGATCTTCCTCCCCTGGTTGACTGCAACCTCTCCACGAAGTCCCATCACGATGGATCAAGATCGGGCCCGCGCAAAGGAGCCCTAGAAACCCGATTCTTGGCTTCTCGGCCGCGCGTCGCCGTCCGGCGCCGCCGCTGCCTCCCACCGGCGGCCACTGCCACCAGAAGCTTCCTGGCGCCGAGTGGAAGCTTTCCATCCAAGTTGCTCCGGCCGGAACCCAGCCGGCCGGAATCCACCATTAGAGCCCCTCCGAGCTTGACCGAGCCTTTCCGGCGCCGCCTCGCCGGTGCTCCTCTGCCGCCGGGAACCTCCAGGTAGGCTTAGCTTGATCCCCTGAGTCCACCCAGCAACTTGCATGGCCCTCTTAACGTGGCTCTCTTCCGTTCCAGAGTTGCACCCGAGGAGGGCATTGGTTCGAGCTCCGGCGATCCCCGGCGGTCTGGGCTCCGGGCACCTTGACAGGTAAGACCTAGAGGCCATGTTTAAGCTTCCCAGCATTTTACTTTTGGCAAGATAGTGCTCTGTTGTTGGCCTCATACCTTGTGCCCGAGAATATCATTCCGGGCTCTAGCTCCGGCCGCCGCCCCTCCGGCCGCCGGGACTCGACCCTACCTGGACCGAACCTCTTCTGGGACTCAAGTAACCTGGTGCTTACCTCTGGTACAGGTCTGGGCCAGAGTTGATCCGAGAAGAAGCCAACCCGAGCCTTGTTGGAGCACTACCTTGCTCCGGCCATCTTTCCGGCCGACCTCCGGCACCCCTCAGGTGAGCATCTCAGTTCTCAGTTGATAATATACATGATGCTCCATTATATCACAGCTATGTCTAGTGTTTAAACCTAATTTAGTGAAGTAATGCTTTGAGCTCTAAGTGGTCATAGGCCAACTTTGCCCTCGAGCTGCGTGTCCACCCAAACTTGTGAGCACGGGGTCTGTTTCCTCAAAGGTGACGCGCTGAAAGTTACGGCGCAGCTTTTGGACCCCCGGATTTCAAGAACGTGCCGAAACGGGCCGGAATATAAGCTAATTATGCAATTTGAAAGCTGTTAGGGACCTCAATGCAATTTAGACACATATGCTGACTCTAGATAGTGTTTTACACCACTGGACATTTTGTTAGAGTCCCGTAGACTCTCGTTGATCGGGAATCGGGTTCCGTTCGATAAAACGGCTGTATCGAACCGTATTAGAGACACGTTACTATTGTGTTGTCAGGATGGGTATGTGTGAGTCTAGTTCTGACTACAGTCTCTGTTCAGGGCCCAGCAGTTCAGCACCAGCCTCCCGGTAGTCTAACGGGAGTTCGGGATCGGCCTTCATTCAGGTGGGTTTTATTTCCTTGGTTCTAGCATCTAACTCTATCATATTGGACGGGGTCAATTCTAAGTATACTGGGGTTAAATATTGATGGGTGATGGCTTATGCATGTTAATGGGTTTCGTCATAATGTTTAGCGTCGGTTTTCCGACGGTCGTTTTCCCTTTGATAATTACATGTTGGCGGGCTACCTTCGAGTGCACGTATTTCTGCCTTTACTTTGACTATACATGATAGCGGGTTACTTTCGACCGCATACGTTACGGTTTTACTTTGAGCATACATGTTGCCGTTTTACTTTTGTTATATATATTATGATGCTGACATGATGATGGATATGGTTACTTGGCTCGAGGCTGTCACACGCGCACCCGCGGTTTGGCCACCGCAAAGGGTGCGCTTTTCCGGAAAGTGGTCGTTGACCCGTGTATACCCACGAGGTGTCGTAGTGGGGCCCCCGTTGTGGTGGGGTTTGAGGCGCCAAGGTATGAGCGGTGCGACCCGTCGACGTTGATGCTCGACGTGGTCAGGTTTCATTGCAGGTGTTCGTGTTTACTTTTCCCTCACGGGAGGGTGGTTGCTCCGGATAGTTTGACGGTTGGAGTTATTACTTGCTTTCCTGCTTTCCCTATGTTTATTATGTTGCTGACTTCCCACTCCGTGACAGGTTCGTTCGGGGGTGAGAGCTAGCCGACAGTGAGGCCGAGACAGGAGCTTGTGGGTCCTTGGGGGCCCTAGACTTTATTTCTTCTCGCTTATCTTATTTTTCATTTGATATTGTAGTCTACGGTGTGGTTCTCGATACCCTCGTGGGGTCGGTGTGGATGTCGGTATTTTGCTTTCAGATTTGAGTATGTTGATTTTAGTTTCTAGTACTGCTGGGCTGTTTTTAAGATGGAAAGTAAACAAAGAAAAGAATTGCGAAAACCGTTTTAAAAGTCTGGGTGTCGTGTGGGCACCGATTTCAAAACCCTGTGGATTTATGACTTTCGAAACTGTTTTAGAAATCTAAGTGCCGGGTGGGCACTACTTTTTTCGAAACTGTTTTAGAAATCTAAGTGCCGGGTGGGCACTACTTTCAAACCATGGATTTATGCTTTCAAATTAATCTGCCCCGAGTTCAACCTGTTGTGCATGAGTAGCTGTATTTACAAATAATCGAGTTGACTGAATGTTGTGATTGGATGTTGTATGAGCCGCGACGCCGTGCATATACAGAGGAGACTCTGCCCGTTTGCGGAGTAAATCTGTATAAGTGGCGGGTCTGGGCACGCGCCTGGGAAGAAAGATTTTCAAAAAAAAAAATTAGGGAGCTCGGTTAAACCCCGGGGCGTGACATAGGCAGGCATGGCAGGCATAGGCAGGCATAGGCAGGCATAGGCAGGCATAGCAGGCATAGCAGGCATCGGCAGGCATAGCAGGCATAGGCAGGCATAGGCAGGCATAGGCAGGCATAGCAGGCATGGCAGGCATAGGCAGGCATGGCAGGCATAGGCAGGCATAGCAGGCACAGCAGGCATAGGCAGGCATAGGCAGGCATAGGCAGGCATGGCTGGCATGGCAGGCATAGGCAGGCAGGGCAGGCATAGCAGGCTTGGCAGGCATAGGCAGGCATGGCAGGCATAGCAGGCATAGCAGGTAGTGCCAGTGATTACTGGTCTATCGATTGGGTCGATTGTGCACTTTATGTGCTAGTAGTTGTATACCATCCTTTGGTTCTCCCCGTTTGGGCATTTAGTTAGAGGCATGATAGCTGTTGAGAGGCTCCAGCTTCTTTATATCAGTCTTTACGGCTTTGGTTAGTTTTTGTCTCTTGAGGACTTGGTGGGCAGACCGTCGGTCCTGGCGGTGGTACCCACTGAGAACTCCCTTTTTGGTGTAGTTCTCACACCCTTTGGGGGTTTTCCCCCTCCTTTTTCCTTCCTCTCCTTTGTTTTGCAGAGTCTTAGCGGGTGTTGCTGATTCTGCGGTTGATGATCGAGGCGAGGGAGTCGCGAGCTAGATCCCAACCCATGTTTGGAGAGTAGCGGTACCCCTTCTGAGGAGAGCTTCATTAGATTAGTTGTTTTATTTCCTATTTTGAGAGACTGATGTAGTGAGGATATATTATGTATCGAGAGACTGTACACTGTTGTATTTATTGGAGATACCTCCCTGTTGAGCTATGAGTTCTGTATCTGAGGATATTGTACGATTATCATTTTTGGGAGGTGGACATCGTTGTATTATTTTCCAGTTGTGCAGTGATTGATTTTAGTTATACAGCAGGTTTTTGTTTTTAGCTCTGATATCTATTAGCTGTAGTACTTTTCTTGCAGGTAGGACGCTTCGCCTATGCGGCTTTGGCATAGGTGGCGGATCTGTTGGCGAGCCCGGGTCGCAGTTTCGACCCCGGGGCGTGACAGATTAGAGTACAGAGTCTATCTTTGATGATCACCGAATAGGCGCCATTACTTGAGCAGATGAGGCGGTTATAGCTCGAGGTTGTGTCCCCTGGGGTCTCTGCTAGACTTATGTCTCTAGTCGTGCAGCCCACTCTGTTGGACAGGATTCGAGAGAGACAGAGTGAGGACCCCCACCTGATGAGGATTCGAGAGCAGATACAAACGGGTTTGACATGGGACTTTTCAGTTGATGCTTCGGGAGTACTGCGGTACAGGGACCGAGCTTGCGTGCCTATGGATACAGAGATTAGAGAGCAGATCTTGAGGGAGGCCCACTATACACCTTATACCATTCATCCTGGTGGGACTAAGAAGTATAGGGACCTCAAGGCACAGTTTTGGTGGAATGGGATGAAAAGAGACATTGGGAGATTTGTAGCACACTGTTTAACTTGTCAGCAAGTAAAGGCTGAGCATCGTGTACCTGCTGGCAAGTTATAGAGTCTCCCAATCCCTGAATGGAAATGGGGACATGTTACCATGGATTTTGTTACCGGGTTGCCGAGAGCACAGACGGGAGCGGATGCGATCTGGGTAGTCGTGGACAGGCTTACCAAGTCCGCTCACTTTCTACCGGTTCAGATGACTTGGCCGATGGAGCGACTAGCACAGGTGTACTTGGCAGAGGTAGTTAGATTGCAAGGGGTACCCGTTTCCATCGTATCAGATAGAGACCCGAGGTTTGTCTCGCATTTCTGGAGGAGTTTACAGACAGCCTTGGGGACGCAGCTCCGATTTAGTACAGCATTCCACCCACAGACCGATGGGCAGTCAGAGCGCACCATTCAGACCCTCGAGGATATGTTGAGAGCATGCGTTCTGGACTTTGGAGGAGGGTGGTACCGACACTTGGGATTAGTTGAGTTTGCGTACAACAACAGCTATCAGGCGAGCATTCAGATGGCTCCGTTTGAAGCGTTGTATGGACGCAAGTGTCAGTCACCCCTATATTGGAGTGACGTGGGTGAGAAGAAGACTTTGGGTCCTGATCTATTATTAGAGGCAGAGGAAAAGGTCAGATTGGTACGACGACATCTCGAGACCGCCCAGAGTCGACAGAGGAGTTATGCTGATACTCGACGGCGAGACTTAGAGTTTCAGGTGGGTGACCATGTTTTTCTGAAAGTCTCGCCTTCGAAGGGGATTCGGAGATTTGGTATTCGTGGGAAACTGAGCCCTCGTTATATTGGACCTTTCGAGGTGTTGGAGCGCTTAGGGCCAGTTGCCTACAGGCTTGCACTTCCCCCCAGGCTTTCAGGTGTTCACGATGTTTTTCATGTATCGACTCTGAGGAGGTATGTTCATGACCCGTCCCACATCATCGATTTCACCGCACTGGAGGTTGCTGAGGACCTGAGCTTTGTTGAGCGGCCGTTGAGGATCTTGGACCGTGAGGTTAGGGAGTTGCGCAGTCGGGCCATCCCTTATGTCAAGATCCTCTGGAGTAGTCATGATGAGCGCGAGGCTACCTGGGAGCTGGAGTCAGCGATGATGGATGCTTACCCCTACTTGTTCGAGGCCCCTGCTTGAGGTATGACTTTTGTTTCGAGGACAAAACTTTTTCTTGTAGGGGAGGATGTAGTGTTCTGGTTTTTCCCATGCAACTTTCCGATGAATCCACTGTGTAGAACACCTAGTGTTGGTGTGTCTGGCCCATGGTGCATCAAAGGGGTGCCACAGATGGACCTTGTGAGACTTTGATAGCTGATTTGGCCTTTGGCTGTATTTGCCGAATTTTAGAAAAGGTTTTGGGCCAATCTGAGGTTGGATTTGGATTCAGCGCGGAAAAACGCTTGAAAACGGCTATTTGCTTGTTAAATTTGGAGTCCGGATGACCAAAAACGGGCTTCCGGAAGTTTTCGGGAATTTTTGGTGCATGGGAGGTGACCGTGGACCGGCCTGAGCCACGTGGCGGCCTGTCATTGGCCGGCTCACGCAGCTCGGTCCACGGGGGAAGCGGGTTGGTGCATGAACCGCGCGGGCGGGCCACGTGGCGCGCGCGTAGTGGATGGCACACGCGGCGCGGCTCAGTGACTTTGCGCGGCATGCGTGGACCGGGCGCATGACACGTGGCGGCATGGTACTGGCTGGCTCAGGAAGTTGCGGTCCACGGTGGAGGTGCCTCGGTACGGAGCGCACTGTGGCGCTGATGCGCTGTCGGGGCACTCGAGTGCGGGCCACGCGTCGGCCCGCCATTGGCGGGCCGTACCTACCCCCGCTGACCGCGGGGGGACGCGTGGCGCGCAGCGAGGCCTTTTCTCTGCTGTTCCCTGTTGTAGGGCGACGTGGCATCACCAGGGAGATTCGGGTGCGTCGGACAGGGAGTATGCGACCGGATTTTCGGGCGCAATGCGCCCGAAACTTGCGCCCGAAAACCCGGCCCAACAGCACTTGTGGGCTGGGCTATAAATAGGGTCCTTAGTGTTTTTTTTTGGCTCTTCTGGATCTTTTTCCACAGAGAGTTCCGCAGAGAAATTTTCCCCCACACAGTGCACGATCCTTTGGAGGACTTTCAGGATTTTTCGGAGGCACGCATCCCGAGGTTCGCGATTTTACGGCGCGGCGCGACGCTCGTTCTCCGGCGACCCGCTTCTCCCCTTCTCAGTGTTTGGGCTCCCCCGATTCACCCCGACTTCCGATTTCGCCGATTTTCACGCCGTTGGACTCACGACAGGTAGGACTTCAACTCCTGTGTGTTGAGGTTCCTCGTTTTCCGTGCTAACCTTGGAGTTTCTGAGCATCCATTTGACCCATTTTTCTTCGCGGATTTTTGGACAGCAACGCGGTGTTCTAGCCGTATCTTTTCGCTCAGACGTCGGATCGAGGCGATTCAAAAGGCAATTCTCATCTACCTTCGCAAGGAATCTCCTGGATTTTTTCCTGAATTTTTGGAATATTTTCCGAAGGTGAAAGTCTCCTTCCACTGTAGTGCTTTGACACAGATTTTCTGGACATTTGGATTCGGGGTGTTTCCCTTGCAGAATTTGTAACTCAGCGTAGAAAAATCGGATTTGAACGTGCAGGTACTTGTTTCGACGGGTTCGTCGCGAGGATCGCGACAGTATTTATCTTGGATTTTTCCGGGCATTTTTCATAGGTGAAAACAGACAAATAGTGGACTGTTGTAAAATTGGACAGATTTGGTTGGAATATTATATTAATTTATGTATGTTCCTTTGGGGTATTTTGTACAGAGTTGTGGTGACTATTTTGGACTGAGCGTGGCATTCTCTTTTGGGTCATTGATTAGCGCTCGAGGTGGGTGATGTTGTAAACCTCCTACTTGTGATTTGTCACTAGGCCTATTAGAATGCTCTTGATCATGTTGTTAGTAGAACTGTGAAATGGACCTAGCATGCTTGTATGAGATCATGGTTTCTTTGTTAATATTTGCATTGTTAGAAAACTACAAGTTAGTAGGTTGTGTTTCCATGCTTTAGATATGTAGTATAATTACTTGGAAATCATGTTAAACCCATATCATGTTGTATGTTTAAGGGAAGGTTTGGGCATGTGGTTAGAATTCATATTGTTAAAAAGATTACTTGTTAATCGATCGTGTATCAAGATTGTATAGTGTATCACGTATTATGCAACTTGTACATTGGAGGTTTCATGTTCGTAGGTTGGTAAAGGTTAGAGTACTTAAAATGGTTTTATCAAGTAAGGGACTTTGCATGCTTGAATGGTCATCTAGCTAGGCCACCTTTTTCTGCTACACAAACATGCTGGAATTGACTTAGGAGAAACCATGCTTTTTATTCTTTCCCATGTTGTCTGGTCTTAGGGGATAGTGTAGTCAGATGTTCAGAGTTTGTGACAGTCGGGGATTGATGGTTGGTTATTGCGGCAACCGCGGACTGTGGGCGGTTGACCAGATTATTATTAGCATTATTATTATTGCATCAGATTGGAGGTAGGGGATCGAGTTTCCCTTTAGTGGATGGGTTTTCCCACTTTGATCAGAGTCGTGACCCAGTCCTGCTATTTTATGATACTGATGATACTAGTTACAGTGATTCATTACTCGTGTGGGTCGCTCCCCTCGAGTGCCACTCCGGAGTAGGCTTTAGACCGTGTTGGGTGCCGGTCAGACCGTGTTGGGTTCCGGTCATTTGGACAGTAGAGATACTGAGTTGTGAGATTGACGACAGAGCAGGCAGTACCGGGTTTTATACCGGATCATCTGATTGGGTCCTGTTGGTAGATTATTTCACCGATACATCCGTACTTACTCTTTCCGGCTCTGCATTTAGAGGCATAGTAGTGGTAGCTTTATTTTTATCAGCGGTTATATTTATAGCTTACCACCCCTGTTCTATTTTCTTTTCGCCTCTGGTAGTCCTAGTGGGCATGTCTGAGTTTGAGGTCTACCCACTAGGGGGAGGTTACTGTTTTTATGGTAGATCTCACCCCCCACTGTTTTCTCTTTTCTTGTTCCCCTTGTTTTGCAGAGTCATCTGCTGGAGTTGCGGGACCCTCTTCCCAGGATCGAGGTAGGAGGATCGCTGACTAGATAGCTACTACCCCGAGCTCGAGATTGATAGTTTTGATGTATCCCCAGTACACTCAGACGGTTGTATTTTCTTTTATTTTGGGTCTGGCTGCGGCCAGCTGGTTGTATTTATTTCGTGAGCTGGGAGAGACACATGTATATTTATGAGAGTTTATTGTACTTTTATTTCCAGCATATGTCTGAGATGTACTAGTTTTAGTTTAGCTCTGTTTTTATGCTCTTGTATTATTTCATTTATATCTGAGCAGGTTACCAGCGCTTCGTGTACACGGGAAATACCGTGTGCACGGCGGATCTGTGGACGAGCCCGGGTTCTGGTTTACACCCGGGGCGTGACAAGAACAACGCAACGGCATTCCACGCGTCCACATCTTCACCCTTCATATGCTTAATGGCAAGTACATCCGATTCATTGTCCAACTCCTCCCAGGTTGAAAAAACTGCAACGGACGATGAATCGAGTAATTCTGAAGGTGAAGATTTTACTCTAGCCTACCACAGACTTTTGAGGGATTCAAAGAAACTGGCTAAGCAAAACAAGGGGTTGAGAGGGAGATTGCAGGATCTCGAAGAAGAAGTAAAAAGGGTAACTTCTCTCTCGACCGGTTTTGAAGTGGAAAGGGATAACCTGATAAAAGCAAATGCTTCACTTCAAGAGAAAAATGAGCATTTCGAGAAGATACATGTAACAATGATTGACAAAGCTGGTTACTTCTTGAAGCTCTACACCGAGGCCCGACAAGAAAAAATGGAGATGACAAAGACCATTTTCCAACTCAAGGATGATTTAAAGAGATTTTCTTCCGGAAGGAGCAAGTTGGATAAACTACTTGGTCTTGGTCAAACAAACCGATTCGGCCTCGGATACACTCAAACTGGAGACATTCCTAGTTCGAGTGGAACAGTTTTTGTGCCCCAGTCGGTAACTCCTCCTCCGACGACGGAATTCTCAGCATACAACGACAACAACCCTACCTCATTCTCTTCGGGATCGTCAAGAACAAAGGTATGTTTTCGTTGTGGTTATGCAGGGCACATAAGAAGAAATTGCAAGAATGGAGCGCAAAGATCAAATCAAGCACATCTTGCAACTACTACCAATGAGTTCATTCCTCTCAAATCAAAGAAGGATATTTCAAAAGGAAAGAGCATTGTTAGTACATCAAACAAGACGACGACATCAAGGAAAAGCGATGGATCAATCAAAACGCTTTCACCAAAAGTATTAACTTCATATTCATTGCCGACGTACTCCAAAACTCAAAAGGTTTGGGTACGCAAAGGTGAATTCTTCTTTCATCCTTGAATCACGTCGGTACCAAACGGCCCTTGGAATTACTGCATATGGATTTAATGGGGCCGATTCGTCAACCATCTTTGGGAGGTAAATGGTATATTTTTCTTTTGGTTGATGATTTCTCTAGGTATTCATGGGTAACTTTTTTAAAAGAGAAAGCGGATACTTTTGACTCTTTTCATGAGGTTTGTCATAGTATTATGAATGAAAGAAATGAAAAGATCGTTCGTGTTCGAAGTGATAGAGGTAGAGAATTCATTAATTCTAAATTCATTGATTTTTGCACTTCCAATGGGATAAAGATGAATTCTCAGCACCCTATACACCTCAGCAGAATGGTGTTGTTGAGCGCAAAAACAGGGTTGTTCAAGAGATGGCGCGTGTGATGCTTCATAGCCGGAATTTAGCGTTATATTTTTGGGCTGAAGCTGTGAACACCGCCGTCTATGTAATTAATCGAGTGTATTTGCGCCCTGGAACTTTAAATACACCATATGAGCTGTGGTTTAGTAGAAAACCGAACATCAAATATTTTCGTATCTTTGGGAGTCGATGTTTTATTCTGCGTGATCGCGAAAACCTTGGTAAGTTCGACTCTCGAAGCGACGAAGGGATTTTCATGGGTTATTCTACTAACAGTAGAGCATATCGGGTATTTAACTTGGAATCTAAAACGATGATAGAATCTATAAATGTTAAAGTAGATGAAGCTTTCCACTTTGCATCTGATAAATCTACCCTTGATATGTCTCTAGATGATGATACTCATGTAAATGCGTCTTCTCGTAATAACTCTTTCAATAAAGTTGATGCATCTAATGGTTCTTCAAGCTTATCTAATGTGCAGGAATTATCACATGTACCTCCGACTACTCCGTTACCGCAAACGTTACGCATCTCCAAGGATCATCCGGAATCTAACATTATTACAGACTCACAAGAAGGAGTTAGAACTCGGAGACAGTTGGTTTGTGGAGTCGCATGCTACGTCTCCATGATTGAACCAAAGAACATCGATGAAGCTCTTCAGGATGACAACTGGATTGAAGCTATGCAGGAAGAGCTCCATCAGTTCGAACGAAACAAAGTCTGGGAATTAACAAAGCCTCCGAAGCAACACAACGTGATTGGTACTAAATGGATTTTCAAGAATAAGAAGAACGAAGATGGTACCATCATCAGGAATAAAGCACGCTTAGTTGCTCAAGGCTATTCTCAAATAGAAGGTATAGACTTTGATGAAACATTCGCCCCAGTAGCTAGACTCGAGTCAATTCGTATTTTATTCGCTATTTCTTGTCATTTTAAAATCAAACTCTTTCAAATGGACGTCAAGAGCGCGTTTTTAAATGGGTTTTTAAATGAGAAAGTTTATGTGGCTCAACCGAAAGGTTTTGTAGACTGTAAACAACCTAACCATGTTTTTCGTTTGAAAAAGGCTCTTTACGGTCTAAAACAAGCACGGCGAGCGTGGTACGAAAGGTTGACAAAGCACCTATTAGAAAAGGGCTATACTCGAGGGGGAGCTGACCGGACTCTCTTTGTGAAGCATTATCAGGATAATTTCATTGTGGCACAAATCTATGTCGATGACATTGTATTTGGTGCAACTAGAGACAATGATGCTTCTAAATTCGCTGAAACCATGGAAAGCGAATTTGAGATGTCAATGATGGGCGAACTGACATACTTTCTTGGATTGCAAGTGAAACAAAATGATGACGGCATCCATTTGTGTCAATTCAAGTATGCAAGGGAGTTGGTAAAGAAATTCGATTTAGAAAACTCTAAAGATTTTTTGACTCCTATGGGAACTAGCAATAAGGGATTAGGAAGTGAATCTCTTAGTGAGAGTGTAGACGAGAAGCTTTATCGCAGCATGATAGGAAGTCTACTCTATCTTACAGCTAGTCGCCCGGATATATCCTTTAGTGTTGGGATTTGCGCGAGATATTAATCAGCACCAAAGGAGGTTCACCTGAAAGCGGTGAAAATGATCATCCGGTACATCAAAGGAACTTTGAATTTCGGAATTTGGTATCCTATGGGAACAACGCTTGACATTATAGGATATTCAGATGCCGATTGGGCAGGGTCTGTGGATGATCGGAAGAGCACGAGTGGTCCATGTTTTTATCTTGGCCATTGCCTTGTTGCATGGCATAGTAAAAAGCAAAACTGCATTGCACTCTCGACTGCCGAAGCGGAATATATTTCAGCGGGTAGTTGTTCAACCCAACTCATTTGGATGAAAAGCGTGTTGAGCGACTTCCGAATTTCAGCAACTTCGGTAACGATTCTTTGTGACAACACAAGTGCTATAAACATTTCTAAAAACCCTGTGTTGCACTCGAAAACAAAACACATTGAACTTAGATATCATTTTCTAAGAGAGCTAGTTGAATCAAATATTCTTCAAATTTCCTACATTTCAACTGAGGATCAATTAGCTGACATCTTGACAAAACCCTTAGATCTAAAACGATTTATTCGTTTGCGCAAGGCAATTGGAATGCTTTCCTTGAAATAATTTCTTTTGAAATCATTGCTTAGGTTAGGTTTTGTTTTTGTGTTTTTGTTCATTATCTATGCTTAGTTATAGAACATTAATTGAGCATGTGAATTATTGACTTTAATTGCATCTTTTCGTTTATTTAGAAATTTATTATGCTTTGGATATCATAATAATTCATTTGATGCGATGATCATTTATGTCAATTTTGTTTTTGATCAAAGTCAATTTCTCTCTCAAATGATCTCTTGGTTTAGTTTTTATTTTATTTGACAATTGAGTCGAGTATGAAATTGAGATCAATTTTTGGTTGAACACTTTATATTTTAAATAATTGATAGCCATTTGAGGGGGAGTTAATGAAAATTGTTATGCTCAAAAGATGTGGAAAGAGTTACATCCCAATGAGGAGTGTGAAAACTACCACCACATGGAGGAAAGAGCTACCACCTCGGTCGTCCGAGTACTGTGTGCAGCTACCATATGTATACCAAGCATGTTTTTTTGAGTTGATTAAATAAAATACTTTTTGGAATACTTGACTCTGTCAAATTCCAAGGTTGGTATAAGGTGGGGATTTTTATTGAAAGATGCTCAAAGAGCCACTCCTTACAATAATTTGACTAGATATATTATCTAACTTATCTGGGATTTCAAACATCTATTGATCTTGGTATTTCATTTTCTTTACCAAATTGATGATTTGATAAAGGCATTACTCATAAGATCGTGATAGATGTAATTGAACTTGTTCAACTTTAAGGGATTTAATTTTTATAAATTTCTGTTTCATTATTTGGATATTAATGATAGATTTAACATAATCTATTTCTCATGACATGAAACAATGATTTTTATTTAAAGTTGACATGCATAAGTGCTTACAATCTTTTTCTAGATTTTCTAGAATTTTTTGGAATTTTTCTGAAGAAAAAGTTTGGAGCCGATCCGGACTGGACAAGCCGATCCGGATCCCGAACGCAGGTATTTCCTGCGGGTAGCTGATCCGGACTGGATTCACGATCCGATCCGGACCGCGGCTAGGGTTTTATATAGAACAAAAAAGTTTTGATTTCTTATTACTTCAATCTTTTGTTTCTAAGTCTCCAGACCTTCTCTCTCTAGAAAACAATCGATTTGGAGCCTTCCCAACCCATCTTCTTCGATTCAAAGTGAGTTCTTGTGATCAAAATCTCGGTTATTCACAGTTTTTCATGTTTTTCCTCAAAACGTGATGAAAATTTTGTATCTTTTTCGTTTTGGATTGGTTTTTGATCAAATTTCTTTTGAAATAAGAACTCTGGGTAGATTAGTTTTGATTATATGCTAGGTATTCTCCTGATTAACGGATTTTTAGGCTTCGATTTCTAAAAATTCGGTTTTAGGGCATATAATAGGAATTTTTGAAAATCATGGGATTGATCTATTTTTAAAATTCTTTTGGCAAAACTAATTTGATACCTAGTCTCTCTACTCGATAATGATTGTTTAGGTACAATTTTTCAAATTTTTGAAAATAAATAATTTTTCGTGTTTTTGAGGTATTGCTCGCAGGTTTGTCTTTTATCTGAGCACTAGCTACAATAGCCTTTGCTTAGATTATTGCGCTAATTGTGACAATGGTTAGAACTCGAGCATCTATGAAAAAGGAACAAGCTGAACCGTGTCAAGAGGAAACGAAGAATATCCCTCAAATTGAAACTGAATCAGAAGACGAAGAAGATTGGGACACATTTCTTAATGAAGTACAACAAGCTATTGATGACGAAAATAGGTTTTATCTAAAGAACAAGAAGCCGATGAAGTCTTCCTCAACAATCAAGCAGTACACAAGGAAAAAGAATTCGCGAGGCAGTGGAATTCAAATCAATGAACCTCTCGACAGATCACATTCTCTGCCAAGAAGCTCTCCTTGGAATAAAGGTCAAACTGCGCCGTCAGCATCCACACAACGTCCTTCAACCTCCAGAAGACCCGACCGAAAAGCAAACTTATTGTCTTTCATCAAACAAGAACAAGAGAAACTGGCTATGGAACTAAGAAAGATGTCCACGGACATACATCAGATGAAACAAGAATGTTCTAAGATTTCGGGAATGCTTAAAGGAATTTTGAACAAACTAGGATGTAGCACCTCAGATGATCCCAGCTCCGATGATTAATCTTTCAGTTCTTCTTGTGCAGGTTTTCGTTTTAGCTTTCACATTTTCTGAACTTTTAACTCTCTTTACATTTTGTAATTTTGTCATAGTTTGTGACAAAAAGGGGGAGAGAGATATGAACAATGATCACTAATGTGAACTTTGAACTTTGAAGGTAAGTATATCAACTCAACTTTTGGTTTGGTATTGTGATTGCATGCATGCTTCGACTAACTATTTGACTAACTATTTGGGCATGTATTATTACTAACAAGTTGTTTGATTACTAACAAAGTTATGACATTTGGAATTTTATTGCTTAGAAGATATGTCAATGTTTGATTGTGATCTTATTACATATCTGAATTCGTGAATGTCATGGTGAGTATAAACTCTATCTCTGTTAGGTTTTGAATGCTAAATATTCTTAAGGTATCTAACGATCTATTTTGTCAAGAATGATTTCTTTTTGCAGAGAGTACAGATGTCTAAGTCTAGAGTCTGTTTTAGGAGTTTATCTCATGTGTTTATTCATTGGTTCTCAAATGTAAATTTTTGTTGTATGGTGATAGCAACAAAAATATCTTTTTGAATTTTCTTGAGTGGATTTGTGTTTTGTCATGAAACCGCCAAAGGGGGAGATTGGTAAGGAATTTGTTTTGGCATATTTCGTGAAATGTTAAGTCTTGAAGATTGAAGATAAAGAAGTTTGGATCATATACCTCAATCTCAAGAAAGAAGAATTCAAAAGGATCAGGTACGTTTAACTAATTAATTTTGATGATCCGAATACTTCTTATAGTGTAGAAACACTTGGATGAATTTTTAATTGCATAAAAATCAAAAAACTGGACATACTACTTGTTCAGGATCCGGATCGGGCACTACAGTCCGGACCCCGAACATAGGGTAGTTCATGCGCAATTCCAGTCCGAACTGTGGTATTTCAGTCCGGACCCCGAACGTTAATTCTGATGGAATTGCTTGATCAGTCCGGACCGTGATATTTCAGTCCGGACCCCGAACGTTAATTCTGAAGGAATTGCATGAACAGTCCGGACCGTGGTATTTCAGTCCGGACCCCGAACGTATGTTTTTCTGGAAATAGTCTGTCTCGTTACGACAGTCCGGACCGCCGATTCCAGTCCGGACTGTCGTCCTGTAAAATTCCAGAAAAGGTTAGTTTTTGATTCTTATCCTCTTCCAACGGTTTCTAACCTATAAATAAACCCTATGATTCTTTTTCTAGGGTAAGCCGTATAAGCCGCGAAATTCGAATAAATCAAAAGACGGCCATATAAAGAAAAATCCACCTATAGAGAAGAAAGAAAATCAATAGATTTAATTCTATGTTTCTTCATCTATATTGATTGATTTGATTCTAGGGTTTCAAACTCAGATCTTGAGTAGAATCAAATTAATGAATACTTAGATGGTATTTCCGATCTATTTCTAATCTAAGTATTCGGCGGATCATCACCACCCAAAAAACAACGATTTCCCAAAATCGGCGCGTGGCCTTGTGGATTCAAGGTGCAACCGCTCTCGTGGATTCGGAGCGAGGTACGTTCGTGGCTTCTAGACGTGCTACTGGGTGAAGACCGTGGATTCGGTTGGACGTCGTGGATTCGACGTTGGACGCCATGGATTCGGCGTTGGACGCTAATCGTGGATTCGAGGAGCGTTGCGGAGCGAGCGGAGAAGATCTACTAGGAGCGTATGGAAAAAGGTCGAGTCGTCTGTGAGTACGGTATATCACCTTTGTACGTGTTATAATTCTAGTGGATTTCGCCGTGTTATCGGTCCCGTGGTTTTTTACTCCGGTTTTGGAGTTTTCCACGTAAAAATCTTGCGTGTTATATTTTCTTTTCCGCATTGGGTTTTATAGCGCAACAATTTTTGAGTGTTTATGGTTTACACCTATTCACCCCCCTCTAGGTATTTTTTCCCCTATTTAGATCATTATTTACATAACCCGACAGAGCTGAGGGGACGTTATCGATCTATTGAGCCAGATTTGGCAGATGAACCACCCCGACTCGTAAGATTGAGTTTGGAGCCTTTGGAGGCAGAGTCGTGGTTGGTGGTGATGGAGTGATCAATTGAGAGCCTCCCTGTGCCAGAGAGTTTATGCAGTTGTTGAACTGCGCGCTTCGGGTTTCGAGGGACGAGGCGCATAGGATATGTGAGACTGGGAGTGGATTGCGCCAGGACACCTTTCAGTTTATTCAGTCCCTCCGTTATAGGTTTTGACGTCTCGTTGGAGTAGGCGTTGTGTTTGGAGCGTGGCGCTGCAGTTCCTTTGGATAGGGATCTGCCGCCAGAGGCGAGTTCTAGATTTTGGCGCTTGGCGCCGGGTGATGGAGGACAGATCGGCCGGCAGAGGCATTTCTGATTTCTTTTTCCAGGATAACGAGTTCCCGAGATGCCGGAGATCGGGTGGACCCCGATGGCAGCATCAGTATCTATATCGGAGTGGCGCAGCAGTAGCGTGGATTTGTTATCTGCGGAGGACCTTATTCGTCGCCTCAATGTGATCAGAGACAGAGGTCGTGCTTCCTTGTGGATAGTCCTGATTTTCAGGCAGATTGAGCGACAACCACTTGCTTTGAGCGGATGAATCTGTGCCGCCCGGTTGGAGGGCGCCACGGTTGTGGATCGAGTGTCGCAGGTGGGATTTCACCACAGCAGTCGGAGTTAGAGCATGTTTCATTCTTGCCTGGACTAGAGGCAGATTTGTTACCACGTGCACTAGAGGTATAGGTTCCTGTTGTTGTTGTGCATGTGGAGGAGGCTTTTGGATCATGTCCAGTGCGGCCGAGACCGTGAGTTACCGGCAGAATTATTGGAAATTGTAGCAACTCGGTGTTTCGACCCTGTGCTTGAGATTGATTGGCACAATGCCACAGAATGTTTGACTGCGGCGAGAGAGGACTTTGATCTTCGGCAAGGCGGACAAGAGGAGCCTTGCTTGTTGAGATTGTTAGAGCACACAGGTTTTAGCGACAGTTGAGAGGTGCTTACGGCGGCACCGGGACTCAGGGATATCCTTGTTGCTCATGAGATCCCTGGTGTGATTTCACCTGAGCTGTTGATAATGCCGCCGGTTAGGGAGATAGAGATTGCGTTGGATGTGGTTCGGGGAACCGCGCCACCCTCGACTGTCACGCCCCGGGGTCGGAACTGCGACCCGGGCTCGCTAACAGATCCGCCATCTGTACGGAAACTGCCGTACAGACGAAGCGTCTAACCTGCAAAAAGAATCAACTACAGTATACAGATGTCAGAGCTGAAAGTAATTACTAAAAACTGAAAATAATACAATATCCATCTCCCAAATACGATCGTATAAAAAGTCCTCTGATACAAAACTCAAAAGGGAGATATCTCCAATAAAATACATCGATGTACAAGCTCTCAAATACAAAAGTATCCTCACTACATCAGTCTCTCAAACTGTAAAATAAAGTACAACTCTATACCTCACAACAAAGGTCTCTCAACAGAGGAAAAAGAAGTAAACTAATCCACTGAAGCTCTCCTCTAAAGGGGTACCGCTACACTCCAACGACGAGTAGGGAACTAGCTCGCGACTCCCTCGCCTCGGTCAGAAGGATCAGCAACTGGAGCAACAGGAACTGGAGAAGAAGTTCCTAGGGAAAAAGACACCACGACGGGTGTGAGAACTACTTCCCACAGTAGTTCTCAGTGGGTGCCGTCAACAAGCCCAACGGTCTGCCCACTAAGTCTACTAGAGGCAAAAGATAACAGTGCAATGAAATCTGAACAAGAAAAGCTGGAGCTACTCTACAGCTACCATGCCTCTATCTAGATGCTCAAAAAGTGGAACAGATGAAAGTAAAGGTGACCACTCGCACCCAAGGTGCTCAATCGACCCAATCGAACTGACTGCCTCATAGGGTCCAGTCAAGCCTGCGCCTGTCGACTAGGAACACACCTGCCCACTACCACACATCCACATGAGGACGGGATTTACGTGGGGCGTCCTGCCCGACTAACTCTCCCCTCGCGCAAAACTGCCTCAACAGGCCCATCGTTGCATCCACTGCGGAAAACTGCCTCAACAGGCCAACCATCGTATCCACAGCGACATCTCAGGGACGCGACTCCAACTGAGGAAAACGGCGCGACATAGAGTATCAAACATTGGCATAAGCAGGCTATAGTCAAGATCCACGCTCACTCTCAGAACGGTAGGACTCAAGATCCCCAAATATCTCGTACAACAGTCGGAGCACTCTCCACGACACAGCTGATCAGCTCACACGAAACACGATACACTAGCCTCTCCAACAGCTCGCAGCACAAAGCACGCTGGCTGGAGGTACTCCACAGCCAGGAACGACCCACAACTCAGGCTAATAATACTGGTCGGACAACACTCAACGACCTGGGACCATCGTCAACCCCAACGGTTCCCAACAACACTGACCGGAAGATACTCGACGGCCCGGGACTACCGTCTGCTCAACGGCTCCCTCCCACGACAGCACAACAGGGATACAAGACCTCCCGGGACAACCGTTTACCCAAATGGCTCCCGGCACAGATAAGCAACCCACTACAACTACCAGACTCCACTCTGCTCCCAAGCACGAGTGCAAAAGCATCCCACACTAAAAGAAAGTCCCGACCTCTCGGCCCACTACCCGGGCGAGGATAACACTATGTCCAGGAATAGAAAAACAGTGTGGGTGTCTAAACATAAATAACCCTAGCCCAAGTGAGGGTTTTCTACTGGTCTGGTTACACATGCAACATATGACGAGGGTGCTAGGTCAAGTTCCAAGATAACTATATTAACAGAGGATAAAAGGAATAACAATTCCTACAATCTAGCATGCTACACAAGAAAATAAACTATCATGCATAGTCCTACAACAGTAGAATTACTGTACAGTCTATAAAACTTGGAGATAAGGCCACCCACCTCGATGTGCCACCAATTGCTCGTAGACACTTGCAATTGGCCTCCACGCGATCCGCACGCAAAACGGAGCACGCCGCCGGAGTCCGCACACAAAACGGAGCACGCCACCGGAGTCCGCACGCAAAACGGTGGACGGTGCCGGAGTCCGCACGCAAAACGGTGCACGGTGTCAGAATTCGCACGCAAAACGGAGCACGGTGACAGAATCCGCACGCAAAACAGAGTCCGCACGCAAAACGGTGCACGGCGTCGGGGACCGCACGCAAAACGGTGCACGGTGCCGGAGTCCGCACACAAAACAGAGTCCGCATGCAAAACGGTGCACGGTGCCGCAATCCGCATGCAAAATGGAGTCCGCACGCAAAACGGTGCACGACGTCGGGGACCGCACGCAAAACTGTGCAGTAAAACATGGTCCCTAACATAGATAAGAGCAAGAGGGTCAATTCACTGTCCAAAAGATCGCTCCAAAACTGTGCCAAAAATATCGCAAAAACAAGTGCGGGACCGTACCTCGACGTGTCGCGCCGTCCAACCGCCCCGTTGGAAAACCCCGCGCGCTCCACGAGGCCCACGACGCACCACCCATAATCCTCTCCCTCACACCCTCTCGCTCTCGGTTGGAGAAGAAAGGAAAAAAAAGAGGAGAAATGGCGTGCGGGAGAGAAAGAAGAAGAAGAAAAGGAGGAGGAGAAAGGGATGGTCCACGGTGCACCGGTCCACGGTGCACCGGCCAATGGGGAGCCACCGTTCGCGGTCCACGGCAGATGGGCGCGCGCCCGGTCCACGCGCGCGCCCACAGCGCCACGCGGCACGCGGCAATGCGCCCGCCACACGGGCGCGTTACACCAGCGCCACCCCAGGCGCGGGACACCCGCACGCCACACGGGCGCGTGGCCCCGCGCCCGCGCGGGGGCCAACGGGGGCCCGCCACGTGGCGGCCCCGTATTGACCCGCGCACGAGGCGCGCTTCCCCAGCCCGCCAACTGCGCGCCGTGCGCAGCACGCCAGCCTCGATCCGCGCGCCGTCCTCGGGCTCCAAAACAAACAAGTAAATAATCCGGATGAAGTGCGCAGCCCGGATGAAGTGCGCAGCACGCCAGCCTCAAAAAACGCGCACTTCATCCGGGCACCAAAACAAACAAGTAAATAACCCTTTCTCAACGATTTCGCGCGCTGAAACCAAAAACGACGTCCATTTCGCCAAATTCTCAACCGAAAATTCGCCGAATGCCCCCGGATAGCCAACTTGATCCGATTTCCGCGCCGGGTCCAATTCTGAAGTCCAATTTGCCAAATTCCAACTCTAAAAAATCCCGAAGGCAGCCGGAGAGGTGATCTTTTATCCAAACTTCGCCCGGAGTCCGAATTTGACATCCACGTCGCGCGAAATCACTTCTAAACACTCGCCGGGTCCTCCAATTTCCCACGGGATCTCCTTTTAAGCCCAAAGTCCAACACTTTGTCCAAATTGCGTGCAAACACGCCGACACACAACGCAGGCCTCCAGTGATGCAACTAAATCCCAAATTGCACCACAAATCCATTTCTTGGGCCCGACACGTGCACAAACACTCCCAAAGGCCACTAAACCGACAGAAATCTCTTAAGTGGGAATTCGGGTCCTCACATCCTCCCCCACTAAAAGAAAGTTTCATCCTCGAAACTAGATCAAGTCCATCAGGAGTCACAAATACCACGGGAGGTTTCCATCAATACCCCTCCAGCTCCCGAAACACCACTCACTCCCCGTGATTACTACGCAATAACGACAACAACAAGTACGGTATGGCCCGATGTGCAATTCTCTCATCTCTCGAGCCAGAAATTGCAACGGGCATCCCTCGTACTCCAACAATCACAGATCTCAAAGGGGCAAGTAAATCACGGGCGAGGAAAAACACATCACTCCTGAGCTGAGACGTGAAATACCAATGGGGCTCCAATAAAAGGCTGGGGGAAAACGGAAATAACCACTAGTGCAACACGCACCAAACCACATCATGGTGCCAACCTCAACAAGGCGACCCGAAGCATACCCACACATTCATCCAATAAGGAAAGGAATCCAATAAGTTGGGGTCTTCACTCGGTTACTTCCCGATCTAAAACCACCCGAGTGGACTACTCAACTGTAGGCTAACCTCAAAAGGGATCCTCCAGAGACACAAACTCATGCCACAGTTGGTCACTCAACATGCTATCATAACCCCAACGGACCCACGGGTCGAAGTCGATCCCTCCACTAATAAAGAACACCCTGACGGGGACCAAACCGTCGGTGAACGGGACTGAAAACTGGCTCGCAAGGCGATCATAAAGCTGATGCCCAAACTCGCGGTCAAAAGTCCGAACCATCCAAAAACTCTCACCGTTGTGTACCTACAACGTGGCATCACTGCCGTGCACCAACAGCGTGGTATCACCACCGTGTATCAACGGCGTGGCATCACCACCGTGTATCAACGGTGTGGCAACACCACCGTGTATCAACGGTGTGGCATCACCACCGTGTATCAACGGTGTGGCATCACCACCGTGTATCAACGGTGTGGCATCACCACCGTGTATCAACGGTGTGGCATCACTCAAGCATCAAGGTCTCAGATCCTCACAGTCCTATACCCAACACTACCTCGAAATCCCGGAGCTGAGGAAGGGCCAAAAGATCAACATGCAAAAACCAGGGCCCTAACTGCACTGGGCAGGACCAACAACACTCATCTATGTGCAACACGTGATCAGGTATCTGAACCTCACGAGCACAAGCTAAGGGTCCTATCTCCAGCCCATACAACAATGCAAATGCCCTACAGAAGAAAAGAATTCGATGCTCCGATAACAAATAACACTCTGTTACGGAATTTGAGTTGGCGTAGTTTCGTGAAAGTCTCAAGTCTTGAAGATTGAAGGTGAAGAAAGTTGGATCATTTAACTCAATCTCAAGAAAGAAGAATTCAAAAGGATCAGGTATGTTTAACCTAAGATTTTGTGTGATCCGAATACTTCTTGTAGTGTAGAAACACTTGGAAGAATCTTTCATTGCATAAAAATCAAAAACTGGACTTGGGACATGTTCAGGATCCGGATCAGGTTGTTCGATCCGGATACCGAAGGTGGTTTGTTCATACACCAGTTCAATCCGGATCGTAGCCTCTCTTGATCCGGATCCCGAACACTGAGTTTACCATCTTCCTTGAACGATCCGGATCAGGCTTCGAAATCCGGATCCCGAACGTTGATGTTTGGTGAACTGTATGAACGATCCGGATCAAGCACTTCGATCCGGATCCCGATCCTTCGTTTTTCTGGAATCACCTGACTCGTTACGACGATCCGGATCACAGCTAATCCGATCCGGATCGCCGTCCGTAAAATTTCCAGAAATGTTAGGTTTTTGATTCTTATCTCCTTCCTAGGGTTTCTAACCTATAAATAGACCCTATGATTCATTTCCTAGGGTAAGCCGATTAAAAGGAAAATAGCCGTCATTTTCATATATCATCTTTTACGGCTCTAGATCCACATATAGAGAAGAAAGGAAATCATTAGAGAACACTCTATGTTTCTTCATCTATATTGATTAGTTTGATTCTAGGTTTTCATACTCACATCTTGAGTTGAATCAAACTAATGAATACTTAGATGGTATTTCCGATCTATCTTTGATCTAAGTATTCGGCGGATCATCACCACCCAAAAACAACGATTTACCCCAAAAATCGGCGCGTGGATTCGCGTGTCCTTGTGGATTCAAGGTTCAACCGCTCTCGTGGATTCGGAGCGAGGCACGTTCGTGGATTCGAAGGGTGCTATTGGGTGAAGACCGTGGATTCGGTCGGACGTCGTGGATTCGACGTTGGACGCCGTGGATTCGGCGTTGGGCGCAGATCGTGGATTCGAGACGCGTCGCGGAGCGAGCGGAGAAGATCCTCTAGGAGCGTATGGAAAAGGTTGAGTCGTAAGTGTGTACGGTAAATCACCTTGTACGTGTTTTAATTCTAGTGGATTTCTGCCGTGTTATCGGTCCCGTGGTTTTTTACTCCGGTGATGGAGTTTTCCACGTAAAAATCTTGCGTATTATTTTTATTTCCGCATTGGGTTTTTATCGCAATGATTTTTTGAGTGTTTATACGTTTACACCTATTCACCCCCCTCTAGGTGTTTTTTCCCCTATTTAGATCCTTATTACATATAACCCAACAAGTGGTATCAGAGAGGGAATAGGGTTGTAAACAATGGTTGAAGGTGGAAACATCAACCGACCCCCGTTCTTCGATGGAACAAATTATGCGTACTGGAAAGTACGGATGAAAGCCTTTTTAATTTCCATCGACGAACGGTGTGGCAATCAATTGAATTAGGATGGTCTAATCCAACTGAATTTATTGGTGATGTTCGCACCTTAAAACCTAGGTCGAAATGGACCAAGGAAGAGTTAGATTCATCTTCTTACAATGGCAAGGGAATTAATGCTATTTTTAATGCCTTATCTCAAACTGAATTCTCTCGCGTCTCGGCATGTGAGACTGCGAAAGAAATCTGGGATGTTCTTCAGGTTACACATGAGGGAACTAACCTCGTGAAGATTCAGA
The DNA here is from genome assembly GCA_029204045.2 of Tillandsia leiboldiana. Taxonomy (NCBI): domain Eukaryota; kingdom Viridiplantae; phylum Streptophyta; class Magnoliopsida; order Poales; family Bromeliaceae; genus Tillandsia; species Tillandsia leiboldiana. The sequence continues at coordinate 38,884,199 of CM055060.1, forward strand.
AACTGCAAATGCTTACGAGCAAGTTTGACTCTATCTTAATGGCAGAAAATGAATCTGTCACGGACTAATATACACGATTGCAAGACATCGTAAACTCATGTGCTAATCTGGGAGAGAAGATTCCAGAATTTAAGATTGTAAGAAAGATCTTAAGAACTCTTCCTGAACGATTTCGCCCAAAGGTTACTGCCATTGAAACTATTAAACACCCGGACGAAATACGTATAGAAGAATTAGTTGGTTCATTACAAACTTATGAAATGACATTTACTACTAACAATTCTTCTGGAAAGGCATCCACTTCTAAGTCTTCAGGTTATGCGTTGAAAACAACTAAGGAAGAAGACGCGGATACATCCTCCTCAGACGATGACGAGAACCTTTCTATGGAGGAATTTGAGAAGCAGCTCGCTCTCTTGACAAGGAAGTTTCGCCGCAACTTTCGAAGGGGTAATTCAAGCAAATCTCCATCCTTCGGAAAGTCGAACAAAGGCAAGGGTACTTCAAGTTACAAGTCAAGAAAGCAAGAGAACTTCTCAAAGGATAAGAAAAGTTCAGAAGGACAACTTCAATGCTTCAAATGTCGAGGCTACGGCCACATTGCAACGGAGTGTCCTAACAAGTATCCGGCAAAGAAGAAGGCGATGCAAGTCGTCACTTGGGATGACAACTCAACGTCAAATGAGTCGTCTTCGAGTGATGAAGAAAAGAGCTCCACCGCATTCCACGCGTCCGTATCTTCACCCTTCATGTGCTTTATGGCAAGTACATCCGAGTCGTTGTCCAACTCCACTGTTGAAAAGAATGCAACGGACAATGAAACGGATGATTCGGAAGGTGAAGATTTTGCTCTAGCCTACCACAGACTTTTGAGGGATTCAAAGAAAGTGGCTAAGCAAAACAAGAGTTTGAGAGGGAGAGTGCATGATCTCGAAGAAGAAGCAAAAAGGGCGACTTCTCTCTCAAACGCTCTTGAAGTGGAAAGGGAAAACCTGATAAAAGCAAATGTTTCCCTTCAAGAGTCCAATGAGCAACTTGAGAAGGAACATACAAATCTGGTGGATAACGCGAATCACTTCTCAAAGCTCTACAACGAGGCTCGACAGGATAACCTGGAAATGACAAAGACCATTTTCCAACTCAAGGATGACTTACAGCGATTCTCTTCAGGAAGGAGTAAGTTGGATAGACTTCTTGGTCTTGGTCAATCAAATCGGTTCGGCCTCGGATACACTCAAACTGGAAACAGTCCAAGTTCGAGTGGGACAGTTTTTGTGCCTCAGTCGGTATCTCCTCCTCCGACACCGGAATTCAAGACAAACAACGACAACAAACCTACTTCATCCTCTTTGGGATCGTCAAGATCTAAGGTATGTTTTCGTTGTGGTGTTTCAGGGCACATAAGAAGATATTGCAAGACGGGAGTCGAACGCTCATCTCAAGGACCTCTTGCAACAACTACCAAAAAGGCTCCTCCCCGAAAATCAAAGCAAAACTTTTCAAATGAAAAGAGACTTGGTAGTTCATCGCGCAAGACGATTTCATCAAGGAACAACAATCGCTATAACAAGACGCCTTCACCTAGGCATATAACTTCACGACCATTACCGACGCACTCCAAAAGGGTTTGGGTGCGCAAAGGTGAAATTTTTCCTTGTCTTGTTTCCAATGTTTCCTTGCATGCATATGATAGTTCGTCTTGGTATCTGGATAGCGGGTGTTTCCCGTCATATGACCGGTGACAAAAATAGTTTTCAAAATCTTGAGAAAATCTCCGGAGGACTTGTTGTTTTCGGAGACGGTCGTTCTTCCAAAATTGTTGGAAAAGGGACGGTAGCTATTCCAGATGGCCCGATTTTGAAAAAACGTCTTATTTGTTGATGGCCTTAAGACTAACCTCATAAGCATAAGTCAACTTTGCGACAATGGTTTTTCAGTTAACTTTTCATCTGTTGAATGCGTTGTAACTGATAAGGACCATGTTTTCTTTTTAAAAGGGGTTAGATCTGAAAACAATTGTTATGTTGTTCCTAATAAATTTTCTGAAAATTGTAACTTAGCCACTTTGAATAATGAAACTCTTTGGCATGAAAGGCTAGGTCACTTAAATTTTAAGGAACTTACTAGAATTTCAAACAAGAACGTGGTCAAGGGGGTTCCAAAACTTTTATTTAAACAAACGTTGTGTGTGGTGGTTGCCAAAAGGGAAACAGTCTAGGACTGCACACAAGAACTTGAACCACGTTGGTACAAAACGGCCCTTGGAACTTTTGCACATGGACTTAATGGGGCCGACCCGTCAACCATCTTTGGGAGGTAAATGGATATTTTTTTATTGGTTGATGATTTCTCTCGGTATTCTTGGGTAGCATTTTTAAAAGAGAAAGCTGATACTTTTGATTCTTTTCACGAGATTTGCCTTCGTATTATGATTGAAAAGAATGAAAAGATCATTCGTGTTAGAAGTGATAGAGGTGAAGAATTCATTATTCAAAATTCATTGACTTTTGTACTTCAAACGGTATTAAGAATGAACTCTCTGCACCCTATACACCTCAACAGAATGGTGTTGTCGAGCGCAAGAACAGGGTTGTTCAAGAGATGGCGCGTGCGATGCTTCATAGCCGGAATTTACCGCTACATTTTTGGGGCTGAAGCTGTGAACACTGCTGTCTATGTCATTAATCGAGTGTTCTTGCGCCCTGGAACGTAAATACACCATATGAACTATGGTGTGGTAGAAAACCCAACATCAAATATTTTCGCATCTTCGGGAGTCGGTGTTACATTTTACGTGACCGTGAAACCTTGGAAAGTTTGACTCACGAAGTGACGAAGGGATTTTCTTGGGGTATTCTACTAATAGTAGAGCATATCGAGTTTTTAAACTTGGAATCTAAGACGATCGTAGAATCTATAAATGTTAAAGTAGATGAAGCTTTTCACTTTGGATCTGGAAAATCTACCCTCGATATCTCTCTAGATGATGATTCTCCTGCTAATGCATCTTCTCATGATAATACTTCCAATATTAATGATGCATCTAATGGCTCTTCTAGTTTATCTGATGTGCAGGAATCATCTCATATATCTCCGAGTACTCCGTTTCAACAAACGTTACGAATCTCCAAGGATCATCCGGAATCGAATATTATTGGAGATCCACAAGAAGGAGTCAGAACTCGGAGGCAGTTGGTTTGTGGATTCGCTTGCTACGTATCTTTAATCGAACCAAAGAACATAGATGAAGCTCTTCAGGATGACTACTGGATTAAAGTCAATGCAGGAAGAGCTCCATCAATTTGAGCGAAACAAAGTCTGGGAATTAACGAAGCCTCCAAAGCAACATAATGTGATAGGTACCAAATGGATCTTCAAGAACAAGAAAATGAGGATGGTACTATCATCAGGAACAAGGCACGATTAGTTGCTCAAGGCTACTCTCAAGTAGAAGGTATAGACTTTGACGAAACATTCGCCCCTGTAGCTAGACTCGAGTCCATTCGTATACTATTTGCTATTGCTTGTCATTTTAAAATCAAATTATTTCAAATGGACGTTAAGAGCGCATTTCTAAATGGGTTTTTAAATGAGGAAGTTTATGTGGCTCAACCGAAAGGTTTTGTAGATCATAAACAACCTAACCATGTTTTTCGTTTGAAAAAGGCTCTTTACGGTCTGAAACAAGCACCGCGAGCATGGTACGAAAGGTTAACAAAGCACCTTTTGGAGAAGGGCTATACTCGAGGGGGAGCTGACAGGACTCTCTTTGTGAAGCATTATCAAAACAATTTCATTGTAGCACAAATCTATGTCGATGACATTGTATTTGGCGCAACAAGAGATAATGATGCTTCTAAATTCGCGGAGACCATGGAAAGCGAATTTGAGATGTCCATGATGGGCGAATTGACTTATTTCCTTGGATTGCAAATTAAACAAAATGATGAAGGTATTCACTTGAGTCAATCCAAGTATGCAATGGAGTTGGTCAAAAAGTTTGATCTAGAAAATTGTAAAGATTTTCCAACTCCAATGGGAACTAGCCACAAGGGACTTGGAAGTGAATCACATAGTGAGAATGTAGACGAGAAACTGTATAGAAGTATGATTGGAAGTCTACTTTACCTCACGGCTAGTCGCCCGGATATATCCTTTAGTGTTGGGATTTGCGCGAGATATCAATCACACCAAAGGAGGTTCACCTGAAAGCGGTGAAAAGGATCATCCGGTATATCAAAGGATCAATTAATTTCGGAATTTGGTATCCTATGGGAACAAGTTTGGATATTGTTGGATACTCAGATGCCGATTGGGCAGGATCAGTGGATGATCGGAAAAGCACGAGTGGTGCATGCTTCTATCTTGGCCATTGCCTTGTTGCATGGCACAGTAAAAAGCAGAATTGCATAGCACTCTCGACTGCCGAAGCGGAATACATTTCAGCTGGAAGTTGCTCAACTCAACTCATTTGGATGAAAAGCGTATTGAGCGACTTCCGCATTTCAGCATCTTCGGTAACAATTCTTTGTGACAACACAAGTGCAATTAACATTTCTAAAAACCCTGTGTTGCACTCTAGAACAAAACAATTGAACTTAGATATCATTTTCTTAGAGAGCTAGTTGAATCAAATACTCTTCAACTTTCATATATTTCAACTGAGGATCAATTAGCTGACATTCTAACAAACAACCTTTGGATCAAAAACGTTTTATTCATTTACGAAAAGCAATTGGAATGCTTTCCTTGAAATAAACTTCTTTTTGAAACCTTTGCTTAGGATAGGTTTTGTATTTGTTTTGTTTTGTTCATTATCTATGTTTGTACATAGGACATTAATTGAGCATAGATCATAATTGACTTTAATTGCATCTTTCGCACATTTAGAATTTATTATGTTTTCTTTTGCCATCATAATATTTCACTGTTGCAATGATCATTTATGTTAATTAAATCATCTTCTAAGTGATCAAAGTCAATTTCTCTCTCTCTATGATCTCTTGGTATAGTCATTATCTTATTTGACTGCTTAGTCGAGTATGAAATCGAGATCAATTTTTGGTTGAATACTTTATATCTTAAATAATTGATAGCCAATTGAGGGGGAGTCAAAGAAAAAGTAAAATGCTCAAAAGATGTGGAAAGAGTTACATCCCAATGAGGAGTGTGAAAACTACCACCACATGGAGGAAAGAGCTACCACCGGTCGTCGTCCGAGTATTGTGTGCAGCTACCACATGTATACCAAGCATGGTTGTTCAATTTTGATTAAGTAAAATGCATGTTGAAATACTTGACTCTGTCAAATTTCAAGGTTGGTATAAGGTGGGTTTTTAAAGAAAGATGCTCAAAGAGCCACTCTCTTCAACAGATTGTCTAGATACATTATCTATTATATTTGGGATTTCAAACATCTATTGATCTTTGTATTTCATTTTCTTTACTGAATGATTGATGATTTGATAAAGGCATTACTCATAAGATCAAGTTAGATGTAATTGAAGGTGTTCAACTTTAAGGGATTTAATTTTGTAAATTTCGTTTCATTTTTGGATATTATTGATAGATTTGGCATAATCTAATTCTTGTTGTATGAAACGATGATTTTTGTTTAAAGTTGATACACATTTGTGCTTACAATCTTTTTCTGGTTTTTCTTGAATTTCTCTGAAATTTTCTAAAGAAAAAGTTGGGGCCGATCCGGATCGGGCAAGATGATCCGGATCCCGAACGCAGGTTTTCTTCTGCGGGCTGACGATCCGGATTGTACCTGCCGATCCGGATCCCGAACGCAGTTTCTACTGCGGGTAGCCGATCCGGATCGCAATCATGAACTGATCGGAAAGGGTTCCGGATAGGCGGAGTGTTTCTAAGTTTATAAAGAACAAAAAGGTTTTTGATTTCTTTTACTCCAATCTTTGTTCCAAAGTTTCCAGAGCCTCTCTCTCTAGATTTCATCCTTCTTGGAAGCTTTCAAACTCAAGTTCTTCAACTCCAAGTAAGTTTTATTGATCAAAATCTCGGTTTTTCACCGTTTTTCTCTATTTCCTCCTCAAACGTGTGAATTTCTTGGATCAACTTTGTTTGTGGATGGTTTTTGATCAAATTTCTTTTGAAATAAGAACTCTGGGTAGATTAGTTTTGATTATATGCTAGGTATTCTCCTGATTAACGGATTTTTAGGCTTCGATTTCTAAAATTTCGGTTTTAGGGCATATAATAAGATTTTCGAAAATCATGCAATTGATCTATTTTTAAAAGTCCTTTTGCAAAACTAATTTGATTCTTAGTCTCTCTACATGATTATGATTGTTTGGGTACAATTTTTCAAATCTTTGAAAATTAACAATTTTCATGTGTTCTTGAGTTGGTCTTCACAGGATACTTTTTCACTAGCAATCAAAATGGTGATCACTTGGATTATTTCCTACTTGCTGCCATGGTACATGTCAAGGATACTGCCAACCTAAGAAGGCTAAGAAAGAAAGAAGACTAAGGTTGATTCCAACCACCTGGTCAGAGACAGAGTCGATCGACTGGAATAACATCGAAATCGAGCAAGCTGCTCCCATTGTCTCCAAAGGGAAAGCAACTGCTGAGCTTCAAACTACTGCAGCTGAAAAGGGAAAGCGCCAATGGAACCAAGTCCAGTTGGAACAAAAGAAAAGTCGTGGGCAAGAAAAGAGGCAGTGCTCAGGGAATTACCATTGAGGAAGCATTGCTAGGCAGCCTCCTCCACAAGACTTCATCAGCTCCGACAGAATCAAGGATTTTGAGAAGAGGGAATGCATTGGCGAGAGGAACATGTCAATGTCAAAACAATGAAGGAACGATCTGTAGCTTTTGGGACTTTGTTTGACCAAGTTGGTCTTGCTCAAATTTGCAACTTCCCTGAGACTACTGGGTACTGTCCACACTCAGTTCGAATGTTTTATCAGAACGCTGCAAGTCTGATTGATCACGAGGATGGACGTCGTGAATTTTCACACTTTGGTTAAAAATATCAAAATCAAAGTCACACACCCAGCTGATTGGAGTTGTGCTAGGTATGACAGCCAGAGCTGATGGACTCCATTACCTAAAAACTCAAAGCTTCACGACAACTCTGGAGAGTTGTAGTTAATGGAATTTGTCTTCCAAATACTCGGTCGACCGGAAATTCTGTTTCTTCTCTAAAGAGCTACGACCAGAGTATCGGTAATAAACTTCATTGTCTGCTACCACATTCTCCCAACATGAATACGAAGGTTCTTCGATGGGACAGAATGTTATACCTTTATCTTCTGGAAATGGCCGCTCCGCATTGATGGGAGCAACTTGAATATTCCCTATCTCATTTGTCAAGGATGGCGCGATATGTGGAACACTCTCACCTCCGCAGCAGAAGACTACCCTATCCAATGATTATCATGCGCATCCTTAGAAAGTTGAAGGTCGATACAATCGCGAGGCTCAAGCTGACAGTTGGGGCACCATTAATGAGAGCGACACTTGTGAAGTCTCTCTCGACGAAGCCAGATGAACCAATCATAATACCTCCTCCCGGCAACGGGCACAACAACACTAGCGACAGCCTCTGCACCGGCAGAAACTCCTCCTGTTCTCACCAACTAAGCACAGCAGGCGCCAGTATCCACATTCTGATGATGATGCGTCAGTGAGTTCAATCTATAAGGAACAACAGGGGGCGACTCGCAAACGAGCAAGAGCGCAATGACTACTGATGTCGCTGAAATGAAAGAGGATATCAAAGAAGTTAAGGAAGGACAAGCTTCTATAAATACAAAAAACGGATCAAGAAAATGTTTCAGAAGCTTGGGTGTATCAGCCCCACGCTCCGACTTCTCTGCATAGAAAAGTTTTTCTTCTTTTCTCATTC